>OV816029.1:91588590-92848366 GCA_929113105.1 Agrypnus murinus
AATATACCTTAAAGCTTTAATTAATTTTCATTTAGACTAAACCAAAGCTAGAAATTATAAAAAGAAAAACTTCATTCAAAAACAGAAAATTATTATTTTTTAGAATAAAAGGGTCGATGTTCAAATTATTATTTTTAGAATAAAATTGTTAATTTAACAGAGTATTTAAATAAAAAGCACCAAGCTAGAAAAAAATCTATTTATTTTAATATATGAATATACCTTAAAGCTTTAATTAATTTTCATTTAGACTAAACCAAAGCTAAAATTATAAAAAGAAAACTTAATTCAAAACAGAAAATTATTATTTTTTAGAATAAAATTGTTAATTTAACAACGTATTTAAATAAAAAGCATCAAGCTAGAAAAATCTATTTTTTAATATATGAATATACTACAAAGCGTTAATTAATTTCCATTTAAATCAAACCAAACTAGTAAAAATTACAAAAAGAAAAAACTTACTTCAAAACAACAAATTATTATTTTTAGAATAAAATTGCTAATTTAACAGAATATTTAAATAAAAAGCATCAAACTAGAAAAATCTATTTTATTTTAATATATGAATATACCTTAAAGCTTTAATTAATTTTTCATTTTAGACTAAACGAAAGCTAAAATTATAAAAAGAAAACTTAATTCAAACGAGAAAAATTGTTATTTTTTACTACTATAATTATATGAAATTTAAAATACTTGTAAAACTTTGATTAAAAAAACAACTTGAAAAAACATCAAGCTAGAATGCAAAAAATCTATTTATTTTAATATATGAATATGCCTTAAAGCTTTAATTAATTTTTCATTTCAGACTAAACCAAAGCTAAAATTATAAAAAGAAAACTTAATTCAAACGAGAAAAATTGTTATTTTTTACTACTATAATTATATGAAAAATTTAAAATACTGGTAAAACTTTGATTAAAGAAAACTTAATTCAAACCAGAAAAAGTGTTATTTTTTACAACTATAATTATATGAAATTTAAAAATAGTGGTAAAACTTTGATTAAAAAACAACTTGAAAAAACATCAAGCTAGAATGCAAAAAATCTATTTAATTTAATATATGAATATACCTTAAAGCTTTAATTAATTTCCATTTAAATCAAACCAAAGCTAAAATTATAAAAAGAAAACTTAATTGAAACCAGAAAAAGTGTTATTTTTTACTACTATAATTATATGAAATTTAAAATACTTGTAAAACTTTGATTAAAAAAACAACTTGAAAAAACATCAAGCTAGAATGCAAAAAATCTATTTATTTTAATATATATGAATATACTACAAAACTTTAATTAATTTCCATTTAAATCAAACCAAAGCTAAAATTACAAAAAAGAAAAAACTTACTTCAAAACAGAAAAATTATTATTTTTTTACCACTATAATTATATATGAAATTTAAAATGCTGGTAAAACTTTAATTGAAGAAAAACAACTCAAAATCCTTTGAATTTTAAGAACTAATTATATTAAAGAAAAACCAAAAAGCTTTTAATCTATAAATATACTTACTAAATAGACAAATAAAACTTTAATTAAAGAAAAAACAACTCAAAATCCTCTGAATTTTAACTTTTTTTATTAATACGTATAAATATACAGGATTGTTTGGGTGGCATTAACCCATACAGATATTACATCCCCAGAGGGGGTTGCTATCATTAATATATGCTTATATGGTAGCGTTAAGATTGTGCTAATGACACTAATAGGCAGTTCCTAGAAAAAGAAAAAAACACATAAGATATTGTTTTTAAAAAGAAAAAATACATACTTCATATTCGGTCCCCTCAAGGGACCGTCTAACCCAAAATATTGCATCTAAAACAAAAAATAACAGCTATTAAAATCACAATTACACAGAACGAAAAACCGCGTGGTACCTTGTTCAGTATTCATTTTGTTTTAAAAGAATAAAAGCTAAAAATTTGCAATAACCATCGTTACTATCTAAAGAGGATGAGGTTTTCTTAATCTTTTAAATTTAAACCAAACTACATTATCGAATTAAAAAACATCTTTAGAATATTATTGTTGTAAAAATGCTTTTAATTGTTAGGGTTAAACATTTATCATATTTAACAATGAGAAGCTCTAAGATATATATCAATAAAGGGTTATAGGATTAAACCACAACCAACATAAATTAAACAAGCAGTTTACCTGTTTCAAGTTGTGATTTAAAAGATAAAAAATTAATATTAAATAGCAAAGACAGGATGCTTAAATGAAAAACCATATTTTGTTAACCACAGGATGCGAACGATGATAAAAATTGCACAAAATTGAGGTAAAAAAATATATTTTGTCTAATATTTTCCACACATTTCTAGAAAAACAATTTTCATATAAACAAAAAACATATAAATATCGAAGTTATCAATAGTTATTTAGTCTTAATAAAATTGTTAGATAACCTTCTAGAAAAAAACAAATACCTATAAGTAAATATGCAGCCGAAAACATTATTATATTTATCAACAAAAATATTGTGCAAGAATTTTCCTATCTCACAGATACAGCCCTGCAATCTTCCACAAACCCTCAAGAACCATGTTCTTCAAGAATGGATCTCACATGTGTTTGAGCTATGTTGGGAAGCATCACATCAACCTGAATATGAAAATCCTCTTTGGATTGAAGCTGCTTTGAAAGAAAAAGTATATCAACAAACAGTTTATGGACCGAGTGATATGGAATACTTTTCAGCATTGAAGCTATATAAAGTTCCTGAAGAAGAGGTTCAAGTGGCTTGGTTACCCCGAAAAACAATTTTACATTATCAAGCATATCGTGTTTTCAATTCAACCAATAGTGAAGATATATGTTTTTCATGTTATATGAACAACATGTGTTTAAAAGACTATCCTTACGCTCATATTATAAACAACGTAAAAATATATCGCGATAATAGAAGGGTTGCTAAGATTTTGAAAGATTCAAGTAATTGGTGTTCCGAATGTTGTTTTAAATCTCTAACTAGAGTGAGAGATGTAGATTGTGAATTTGATGATGATAATCTTGATGGTGAGTTTTCATCAATACCTATTAAACGCATACGAATGTCCACAGTTAAAGATGAAAACATGTCTGCATTGAACCGCTTTTCAACACCCTTAAATACAAACACGCCAGCCCATTTAAGGGAGATTTTAGCTGAGCAGCAAATTACTACAAATCATGTTGAGAGATCCACTGACCTTCTTGAAGGGGTTGCTAGGGAGATAGTTCCAGAAGAATCTGATGAAGAACTGTGGTAGTGGCGAAAAACTTTTTTATTTGTATCATACATAAATAAATAAATAAACATATTTTTTCTAGATGTTTTTTTACTTTTAGTAACAATAAGAAGATATTGGAGGTTTTTAGCGAAAATCTTGTTGTTGGTTAAGTAAATTAGAAAATTTTATTTAATAAACCCACATATGTTGATATAACAATGCTCGATAAAACAAAACATTGATGTATGCCTTTCACCACCAGTTATGTTAAAAACAATTTATTCCCGAGAACTGTAAGCTTCTTTATATGGATACAGATAGTTTGCCATATGAAATAACTGTTGATACTGAGTATGAAGTTATTAAAAACAACATTCATATATTGGGTTAAAAGCAAAAAGGTGTGCAATTCAAATTTATGTGTTTAGATGTTATAAAAAGGTTAAAGGAATTGTAAATCAAATTGTAAAACATAATTTAAGTTTGACTACTATTTAAGCTGTTTTAGAGATAATTATGTAAAATTGTTAAACCGAGAGATGTTAGTTGCAAATTTGATGTTGATAATCTTAATGTTGAGTTTTCACGCATACTACAAACCACCTTGAGAGATCCAGCTAAGTGTTTTGTTGTGAGGATTGTGTTAGAAGAATATTCTGATGAAGAACTGTGGTAGTGGCGAAAAACTTTTTTATTTGTATCATTCATAAATAAATAAACATATTTTTCTAGATGTTTTTTTACTTTTAGTAACAATAAAAAGACATTGGAGGTTTTTAGCAAAAATCTTGTTGTTGGTTAAGTAAATTAGAAAATTTTATTTAATAAACCTATATATGTTGATATAACAATGCTCGATATTTCAAAACATTGATGTATGCCTTTCACCAACCAGTTATGATAAAAACAAAATAAAAAATAATACACATATTAAACAGACTTTTATTGATTAATTGTTTTACATATTTACTATATAATATTTATAACAACAATAGAATTCACAGCTTGTTTGTCCAATGGTTTGATATCACTGTTTTAAGAAACACAACACTTCTAACATACTACATATATTATTTACATTTAAACAACTATTTAATATAAACTTTATGTTTTCAAGATCATCTCCTCTAGTTTGCACCTATGCTGCGCTATGGATAATGTTTTTATAATAATTCTGTTCTTTTTAATATTGGGGGTCATCTTCATAATCAACATATGCAACATCTTCATTCGTTTGATATCGTGAAAGTAAGGATACATCGTAGCTAATTAGTTTCGATAAAACATCTCTAAGTTGCTCCATAATGCCTTTATTTGCACAATTAACGTTAAATAAGGATAAATCTTTTTTTCCAGTTCTGCTGAGTATTCCAGAAAATTCATTTAGTTCAAAGAAATTTTCATTATTCATAAAATACAGCATACCATTTATATATCTAAATACTGAAGTAACCGATGTTGGCATTTCAGGAAACAAGGATGACATTAAGAAATGTGCTTTTGGTTGTTGCGTAGATTCCTCAAGTTCAAGCAGTTTGTTATGCCCATAAAATATAAAGGTACGACCTTTGTAACTGTTTACAGCAGCACGTACAATCGTTTTCTGAGGTATACCTAAATCTGTATAATATTTGGGGTAGTTAGGAACCAACGAAAGGCTTGGAAATTGAATTGCATATACAACACCAGATGCAAATAATATGATGTCTGTATTAGGTTTTTGGTAAACAGCAGCAATTCTTTGAAAAGAGGTTGGTAGGAAAGGCAACCAATCGCGCAAAAGTTTGGGATGTTCAACATTATTTCCATCTAAAGAGGATATCCAAAACCATTGTTTATAAAACATATAAAGTTTGTTGCGTAGAATTAAAAAGTGTTCAACTTTAACATCGCACAGATTTGGTGGTTGCAACACAGTTGGGGTTATTTCTGTTGTTGTTGTTGAAGATGTGCTACTATCACCATTTGCAGGAATTCCATAAATTTTCTGAATCCCTACAATGTCATCTCTGTGTAGATCTTTACGCGTGTTGGTTGCATAAGCAAACATTATAGCATGTTTGTTTGAAGAATGTCTTAATCCTAAAGAATGGCCTATTTCATGCAACAGTGTATTTAACAAACTATATTGTCCATCAGGCGGCTTACCATCATCACCCGAATACCATTTTTCATCCGAGTCTATATGGATTTTGGAGTAACCGATTGTTGGGTAGTATGCATGACCCAACACCTTTCCTGGCCCATCAAACGAAAATCGACAGTCAGATTTTGTTTTCGACATTGAATGAGTTTCCTTTTTAAATGATACATATATGTGATAGTCTGTAGGATTGAATTGAAATTTAAGATTTACATGTTTTTGCCATGTTTGAAACGCTTTCTTAATTAGCTTAAATGTTTGCTGATCTGTAATATCAGTTGTCCATTTTATTGCTGTAATATTCCACTTGCTACCGTGAACATTATAGTCATCAGAGACATCAACATTTCCACATCTTGGTGAATATAGAAGCTTAAGAGTTTCTTGATTAATATCGCCGTCTGCAGGTAATCCATAAAACGTTTGATACTTCTTCAATGCATTTACTATAACGTTAACATAACATAAAAGCAAAACTACTTTCAATATCATAGTTATGGTTAGCTTGCTCAACTCATACTGAACCTATATGTAGTTGAACACGTATAAATATTGTGAGGGATAACAGAAAAAAATCTGTATTAACAACATGATTTACAACTTAGATAAAGAAACCTATATTACCGATATGATTGCACCACAGCTAAGGGAACCTGCTACACCAACACTCTTAACGAATTATCCAACTCCCAAACCACAACAGGTTTTCGTTAAGAGTGTTGGTGTAGCAGGTTCCCTTAGCTGAGGTGCAACCATATTGGTAATATAGGTTTCTTTATGTATGTTGTAAATCATGTAGTTGATACAGAAAAGGTATTTACATAAACCTGTCTAGTCCCAAATCGTTATATGACCAGTTACACACATGACTCATGATGCTTCATGCATCATGCAGCATACATCATGCATGCTGCATGATGCATGTATGATGCATGATGCATGATGCATGCATGATGCATCATGCATCATGCTTCATGCATCATGCATCATGCTTCATGCATCATGCATGCATCATGCATCATGCATGCATCATGCATCATGCAGCATGCATCATGCATCATGCAGCATGCATCATGTATCATGCATCATGCATCATGCATCAGCATTCTGCATGATGCATGCAGCATGATGCATGATGCATGATGCATGCTGCATGATGCATGATGCATGATGCATGCATGATGCATGATGCATGCATGATGCATGAAGCATGATGCATGAAGCATGATGCATGATGCATCATGCATGCATCATGCATCATGCATCATACATGCATCATGCAGCATGCATGATGCATGCTGCATGATGCATGAAGCATCATGAGTCATGTGTGTAACTGGTCATATAACGATTTGGGACTAGACAGGTTTATGTAAATACCTTTTCTGTATCAACTACATGATTTACAACATACATAAAGAAACCTATATTACCAATATGGTTGCACCTCAGCTAAGGGAACCTGCTACACCAACACTCTTAACGAAAACCTGTTGTGGTTTGGGAGTTGGATAATTCGTTAAGAGTGTTGGTGTAGCAGGTTCCCTTAGCTGTGGTGCAATCATATCGGTAATATAGGTTTCTTTATCTAAGTTGTAAATCATGTTGTTAATACAGATTTTTTTCTGTTATCCCTCACAATATTTATACGTGTTCAACTACATATAGGTTCAGTATGAGTTGAGCAAGCTAACCATAACTATGATATTGAAAGTAGTTTTGCTTTTGTGTTATGTTATTAGCGTGAGAGCTGAAGATGATGATTACAAACTTAACCTAGCGGTTAATGTTTTAAAGTATTTTGGTTATTTATCAGGTGATGATAGCACCAACGTTGAATCCAATAACGTTATAGTAAATGCATTGAAGAAGTATCAAACGTTTTATGGATTACCTGCAGACGGCGATATTAATCAAGAAACTCTTAAGCTTCTATATTCACCAAGATGTGGAAATGTTGATGTCTCTGATGACTATAATGTTCACGGTAGCAAGTGGAATATTACAGCAATAAAATGGACAACTGATATTACAGATCAGCAAACATTTAAGCTAATTAAGAAAGCGTTTCAAACATGGCAAAAACATGTAAATCTTAAATTTCAATTCAATCCTACAGACTATCACATATATGTATCATTTAAAAAGGAAACTCATTCAATGTCGAAAACAAAATCTGACTGTCGATTTTCGTTTGATGGGCCAGGAAAGGTGTTGGGTCATGCATACTACCCAACAATCGGTTACTCCAAAATCCATATAGACTCGGATGAAAAATGGTATTCGGGTGATGATGGTAAGCCGCCTGATGGACAATATAGTTTGTTAAATACACTGTTGCATGAAATAGGCCATTCTTTAGGATTAAGACATTCTTCAAACAAACATGCTATAATGTTTGCTTATGCAACCAACACGCGTAAAGATCTACACAGAGATGACATTGTAGGGATTCAGAAAATTTATGGAATTCCTGCAAATGGTGATAGTAGCACATCTTCAACAACAACAACAGAAATAACCCCAACTGTGTTGCAACCACCAAATCTGTGCGATGTTAAAGTTGAACACTTTTTAATTCTACGCAACAAACTTTATATGTTTTATAAACAATGGTTTTGGATATCCTCTTTAGATGGAAATAATGTTGAACATCCCAAACTTTTGCGCGATTGGTTGCCTTTCCTACCAACCTCTTTTCAAAGAATTGCTGCTGTTTACCAAAAACCTAATACAGACATCATATTATTTGCATCTGGTGTTGTATATGCAATTCAATTTCCAAGCCTTTCGTTGGTTCCTAACTACCCCAAATATTATACAGATTTAGGTATACCTCAGAAAACGATTGTACGTGCTGCTGTAAACAGTTACAAAGGTCGTACCTTTATATTTTATGGGCATAACAAACTGCTTGAACTTGAGGAATCTACGCAACAACCAAAAGCACATTTCTTAATGTCATCCTTGTTTCCTGAAATGCCAACATCGGTTACTTCAGTATTTAGATATATAAATGGTATGCTGTATTTTATGAATAATGAAAATTTCTTTGAACTAAATGAATTTTCTGGAATACTCAGCAGAACTGGAAAAAAAGATTTATCCTTATTTAACGTTAATTGTGCAAATAAAGGCATTATGGAGCAACTTAGAGATGTTTTATCGAAACTAATTAGCTACGATGTATCCTTACTTTCACGATATCAAACGAATGAAGATGTTGCATATGTTGATTATGAAGATGACCCCCAATATTAAAAAGAACAGAATTATTATAAAAACATTATCCATAGCGCAGCATAGGTGCAAACTAGAGGAGATGATCTTGAAAACATAAAGTTTATATTAAATAGTTGTTTAAATGTAAATAATATATGTAGTATGTTAGAAGTGTTGTGTTTCTTAAAACAGTGATATCAAACCATTGGACAAACAAGCTGTGAATTCTATTGTTGTTATAAATATTATATAGTAAATATGTAAAACAATTAATCAATAAAAGTCTGTTTAATATGTGTATTATTTTTTATTTTGTTTTTATCATAACTGGTTGGTGAAAGGCATACATCAATGTTTTGAAATATCGAGCATTGTTATATCAACATATATAGGTTTATTAAATAAAATTTTCTAATTTACTTAACCAACAACAAGATTTTTGCTAAAAACCTCCAATGTCTTTTTATTGTTACTAAAAGTAAAAAAACATCTAGAAAAATATGTTTATTTATTTATGAATGATACAAATAAAAAAGTTTTTCGCCACTACCACAGTTCTTCATCAGAATATTCTTCTAACACAATCCTCACAACAAAACACTTAGCTGGATCTCTCAAGGTGGTTTGTAGTATGCGTGAAAACTCAACATTAAGATTATCAACATCAAATTTGCAACTAACATCTCTCGGTTTAACAATTTTACATAATTATCTCTAAAACAGCTTAAATAGTAGTCAAACTTAAATTATGTTTTACAATTTGATTTACAATTCCTTTAACCTTTTTATAACATCTAAACACATAAATTTGAATTGCACACCTTTTTGCTTTTAACCCAATATATGAATGTTGTTTTTAATAACTTCATACTCAGTATCAACAGTTATTTCATATGGCAAACTATCTGTATCCATATAAAGAAGCTTACAGTTCTCGGGAATAAATTGTTTTTAACATAACTGGTGGTGAAAGGCATACATCAATGTTTTGTTTTATCGAGCATTGTTATATCAACATATGTGGGTTTATTAAATAAAATTTTCTAATTTACTTAACCAACAACAAGATTTTCGCTAAAAACCTCCAATATCTTCTTATTGTTACTAAAAGTAAAAAAACATCTAGAAAAAATATGTTTATTTATTTATTTATGTATGATACAAATAAAAAAGTTTTTCGCCACTACCACAGTTCTTCATCAGATTCTTCTGGAACTATCTCCCTAGCAACCCCTTCAAGAAGGTCAGTGGATCTCTCAACATGATTTGTAGTAATTTGCTGCTCAGCTAAAATCTCCCTTAAATGGGCTGGCGTGTTTGTATTTAAGGGTGTTGAAAAGCGGTTCAATGCAGACATGTTTTCATCTTTAACTGTGGACATTCGTATGCGTTTAATAGGTATTGATGAAAACTCACCATCAAGATTATCATCATCAAATTCACAATCTACATCTCTCACTCTAGTTAGAGATTTAAAACAACATTCGGAACACCAATTACTTGAATCTTTCAAAATCTTAGCAACCCTTCTATTATCGCGATATATTTTTACGTTGTTTATAATATGAGCGTAAGGATAGTCTTTTAAACACATGTTGTTCATATAACATGAAAAACATATATCTTCACTATTGGTTGAATTGAAAACACGATATGCTTGATAATGTAAAATTGTTTTTCGGGGTAACCAAGCCACTTGAACCTCTTCTTCAGGAACTTTATATAGCTTCAATGCTGAAAAGTATTCCATATCACTCGGTCCATAAACTGTTTGTTGATATACTTTTTCTTTCAAAGCAGCTTCAATCCAAAGAGGATTTTCATATTCAGGTTGATGTGATGCTTCCCAACATAGCTCAAACACATGTGAGATCCATTCTTGAAGAACATGGTTCTTGAGGGTTTGTGGAAGATTGCAGGGCTGTATCTGTGAGATAGGAAAATTCTTGCACAATATTTTTGTTGATAAATATAATAATGTTTTCGGCTGCATATTTACTTATAGGTATTTGTTTTTTTCTAGAAGGTTATCTAACAATTTTATTAAGACTAAATAACTATTGATAACTTCGATATTTATATGTTTTTTGTTTATATGAAAATTGTTTTTCTAGAAATGTGTGGAAAATATTAGACAAAATATATTTTTTTACCTCAATTTTGTGCAATTTTTATCATCGTTCGCATCCTGTGGTTAACAAAATATGGTTTTTCATTTAAGCATCCTGTCTTTGCTATTTAATATTAATTTTTTATCTTTTAAATCACAACTTGAAACAGGTAAACTGCTTGTTTAATTTATGTTGGTTGTGGTTTAATCCTATAACCCTTTATTGATATATATCTTAGAGCTTCTCATTGTTAAATATGATAAATGTTTAACCCTAACAATTAAAAGCATTTTTACAACAATAATATTCTAAAGATGTTTTTTAATTCGATAATGTAGTTTGGTTTAAATTTAAAAGATTAAGAAAACCTCATCCTCTTTAGATAGTAACGATGGTTATTGCAAATTTTTAGCTTTTATTCTTTTAAAACAAAATGAATACTGAACAAGGTACCACGCGGTTTTTCGTTCTGTGTAATTGTGATTTTAATAGCTGTTATTTTTTGTTTTAGATGCAATATTTTGGGTTAGACGGTCCCTTGAGGGGACCGAATATGAAGTATGTATTTTTTCTTTTTAAAAACAATATCTTATGTGTTTTTTTCTTTTTCTAGGAACTGCCTATTAGTGTCATTAGCACAATCTTAACGCTACCATATAAGCATATATTAATGATAGCAACCCCCTCTGGGGATGTAATATCTGTATGGGTTAATGCCACCCAAACAATCCTGTATATTTATACGTATTAATAAAAAAAGTTAAAATTCAGAGGATTTTGAGTTGTTTTTTCTTTAATTAAAGTTTTATTTGTCTATTTAGTAAGTATATTTATAGATTAAAAGCTTTTTGGTTTTTCTTTAATATAATTAGTTCTTAAAATTCAAAGGATTTTGAGTTGTTTTTCTTCAATTAAAGTTTTACCAGCATTTTAAATTTCATATATAATTATAGTGGTAAAAAAATAATAATTTTTCTGTTTTGAAGTAAGTTTTTTCTTTTTTGTAATTTTAGCTTTGGTTTGATTTAAATGGAAATTAATTAAAGTTTTGTAGTATATTCATATATATTAAAATAAATAGATTTTTTGCATTCTAGCTTGATGTTTTTTCAAGTTGTTTTTTTAATCAAAGTTTTACAAGTATTTTAAATTTCATATAATTATAGTAGTAAAAAATAACACTTTTTCTGGTTTCAATTAAGTTTTCTTTTTATAATTTTAGCTTTGGTTTGATTTAAATGGAAATTAATTAAAGCTTTAAGGTATATTCATATATTAAATTAAATAGATTTTTTGCATTCTAGCTTGATGTTTTTTCAAGTTGTTTTTTAATCAAAGTTTTACCACTATTTTTAAATTTCATATAATTATAGTTGTAAAAAATAACACTTTTTCTGGTTTGAATTAAGTTTTCTTTAATCAAAGTTTTACCAGTATTTTAAATTTTTCATATAATTATAGTAGTAAAAAATAACAATTTTTCTCGTTTGAATTAAGTTTTCTTTTTATAATTTTAGCTTTGGTTTAGTCTGAAATGAAAAATTAATTAAAGCTTTAAGGCATATTCATATATTAAAATAAATAGATTTTTTGCATTCTAGCTTGATGTTTTTTCAAGTTGTTTTTTTAATCAAAGTTTTACAAGTATTTTAAATTTCATATAATTATAGTAGTAAAAAATAACAATTTTTCTCGTTTGAATTAAGTTTTCTTTTTATAATTTTAGCTTTCGTTTAGTCTAAAATGAAAAATTAATTAAAGCTTTAAGGTATATTCATATATTAAAATAAAATAGATTTTTCTAGTTTGATGCTTTTTATTTAAATATTCTGTTAAATTAGCAATTTTATTCTAAAAATAATAATTTGTTGTTTTGAAGTAAGTTTTTTCTTTTTGTAATTTTTACTAGTTTGGTTTGATTTAAATGGAAATTAATTAACGCTTTGTAGTATATTCATATATTAAAAAATAGATTTTTCTAGCTTGATGCTTTTTATTTAAATACGTTGTTAAATTAACAATTTTATTCTAAAAAATAATAATTTTCTGTTTTGAATTAAGTTTTCTTTTTATAATTTTAGCTTTGGTTTAGTCTAAATGAAAATTAATTAAAGCTTTAAGGTATATTCATATATTAAAATAAATAGATTTTTTTCTAGCTTGGTGCTTTTTATTTAAATACTCTGTTAAATTAACAATTTTATTCTAAAAATAATAATTTGAACATCGACCCTTTTATTCTAAAAAATAATAATTTTCTGTTTTTGAATGAAGTTTTTCTTTTTATAATTTCTAGCTTTGGTTTAGTCTAAATGAAAATTAATTAAAGCTTTAAGGTATATTCATATATTAAAATAAATAGTACTTTTTTTCTAGATGTTTTTATTTACAGATTAAAAGCTTTTGGGTTTTCTTTAATTAAATTTTTACCTGTTTAGTAAGTAGGTATATTTTTAAAATGAAACAAATATTATTTCCTCATTTATATCTGTTATTTAGAGGTTGTCTGATAAACAAAAATACTTTTTTCTAGATGTTTTTAACTTTTAGTAAAGGGTTCCTTTAGATATCTATAAACTATGTTGAATAATAATAATAATTGTATTATCTACTCGCCCCAAAAATAATGGTGGTAACAATATATAAATCACAAAAACCTTTTTTGTAAAAACGTGTTTTTAACTCACTCTAAATTAGGTTGTCCACGTTAAAACATAATTGATAAAAATAGTTTGTGGTTGAAACTTCCGTTTTTCTAGTTTGATTAACATGATTGCAGCATTGGGTTATTTAATGAAAACTAATTTTTAGCTTATATTATTGATTGTGAATAACAGATGGCTGCACTAGGATGTTTTAGCTCATAAATATGTGATATCATTTGGCGGGCTTATCTAATAAGAGCATACCGCCATTTAAATCAGCTGCTTTTGTTTACATTTTTGGGGGAATTATTTAGTAATTTTTTATTTAACTAAATATCAATTGGTTACCCCTGTATGTTTACATATGCTTGGCGGGCTTATCTAATAAGAGCATACCGCCATTTAAATCAACCAATCCGCTGCTTTGTTTACATATCAAATCTAGTGCCTTTTTTATTTGTTTACATGCATACCGCCATTTTAATCAGCTGCTTTGTTTACATTTTTGGGGAATTATTTAGTAATTTTCTATTTAACTAAATGTCATTTGGTTGCCCTGTATGTTTACATATGCTTGGCGGGCTTATCTAATAAGAGCATTTACATGCATACCGCCATTTAAATCAACCAATCGGCTGCTTTGTTTACCCTGTATGTTTACATATGCTTGGCGGGCTTATCTAATAAGAGCATACCGCCATTTAAATCAACCAATCAGCTGCTTTGTTTACATTTTTTGGGGAATTATTTAGTAATTTTTTATTTAACTAAATAGCATTTGGTTACCCTGTATGTTTACATATGCTTGGCGGGCTTATCTAATAAGAGCATACCGCCATTTAAATCAGATGCTTTTGTTTACATTTTTTGGGGAATTATTTAGTAATTTTTTATTTAACTAAACAGCATTTGGTTACCCTGTATGTTTACATATGCTTGGCGGGCTTATCTAATAAGAGCATACCGCCATTTAAATCAACCAATCAGCTGCTTTGTTTTTACATTTCAAATCTAGCGACTTTTTTATTTGTTTACATGCATACCGCCATTTAAATCAGCTGCTTTGTTTACGTATGACGTCACTTCCGGCGGCCATATTTGTTTACATCCGGCGGCCATATTGTTTACATCCGGCGTCCATGTTTGTTTACATATTACCTATAACACATGTGCTTATGACGTCACTTCCTGGCGGAGAAGGTACATTACTGTACTACTCCCGCGGTTTAAAGAAAAATCAGACGAACGTTAAATTTGAAAATAGGGCATTTAATTAGCCTTTAATTCTCCTTAGGTTATTTTTTAATTGGGCTTTCTACGTTTGATAGTTGGTACGGGTCCCGCTAACTTTTTTCTAAAGCTATTGAAACCCGTAGTTTAAAGAAAAAATCAGATGAGCCTTAAATTTCAGAATAGGGCCTTTAATTAACCTTTAATTCTACATAGATCATTTTTTTTAATTGGGCTTTCTACGTTTGATATTTGGTACGGGTTCCACTAATTTCTTTTCTAAAGTTAGCGAAGCCTGTGGTTTGAAGAAAAATCAGCTGAGTCTTAACTTTGAAATAGGGCATTTAATTAGCCTTTAATTCCCCATATGCTTTTCTGTTATTCTGTTGTATGGGCTTCGCTAACTTTAGGGACGTCATTTCACAGTTTTCTAAAATATACACGATTTTAAACAAAGCCTTCTATATTAATCAAACTAAAGGAAACCAAAACAGCTCTCTAAAAGTGTTTCGTTTGAAATTGCATGCTTTTAATAAAGTGTACCAAAGTACGTTAATGAATGTGTTAAACTTATAACAAAGGCTATCTAAGAAGACTCCAGTTGTTTTACATCAAAATGTATAATTAACCTAGTTGCAAGTTTTAAAACGTATTATATGGAGCTTTCTTGTAATTTATATTTAATTTGAGATAATTTCCACCAAATAAATGATTAAAAATATAAATCACAATCTTGAATTTGCTAAACTCGAAATTTACTCCTCTCACATCTCTTTTACGCGAATGTAAAAGTCAACAAATTGGAATAGATGGTGGTGCACGGCGTTTCTACACCAATAGCTGCCTTAGAACTTAAGGGTATACTTATCTAGTTACCTTGTAAGTCTGTCAATCACAAAGGGGGGACCGCTAACCCCATTTCTGCGTGGCGTTGCTTCTGTGCACGTTTTCTGCGTCCGCATTCACTCTGGATCAAACGAATGTGATAAAATTATTCTCTTTCAAAATCAGTCATGTAAAGTCGTCTGTACAGGAATTATTAAACATTTAATCAACACACATTGTATGTCATTTCACTACGCAATATCAGAGGTTATGCTTAGAGAAACCTACGTACAGATTCTATCAATGTTTACACGAAGTCACCCGTTTACGTCAGGCCAACGCTAAGAATCAAGTAAAAAATATTTATATGGTTTGTTAGTTTTATTCTATGTTTTTAGCTTTGCTATAAATCATGGGAGGGGTTATTAATATCATAAGCATCCACAACCATGCAAGTATAAAGCGACTCATAAATACGAACAGTCGCATTTCCATTTGTATTTGAAAGCACGGTGTACTTAGTTGCGACGTTTCAGTATCTAGTAGGTCAGATAAGGGTTGGTTTCTGTAAGTGACTACCCTTGTCAACGCTAAATCTTCTCGAGTACGCTACATGCAATATTTGTACACGCGGTTACTGAAACTGTTGCAATAACCATACAACACCGAAAGGGAAATAATGGGAAAAATTCTAATAAAATTTCGCGATAACAGCTCGAATATTGCTCTGCAAGATACGCTTATTCTTTCTGCATAATTGCACTGAAATCTATGATGACATTTATTAGTCATAAAATGTTAGTAGTTTATAAAAACTAAATCACGCAACTAACGCGAATTTTTCAAATAAATTTGCTTCCCTACCCTGAATGCGGCTTTCGAGACGCAAAAACGGAAAACCGTTATTTCCAATTTATCACGCCGCAGTCTAGTTTTAAAAGTTTATTTGCTTTTGATAATGAAAAATAAATATTCATGTTCATTATATTGGATATTAAAATTCATAAATTCATAAAAACCTGTAAAACACCAATATGAAACATCAATGCTGTCGCGAAACCTTTTAAAGTGCCCTCCGCTGCAATCGAGAATCTTATACTACCAGAAACTGTTCAATTAAATGGAATTCTCGTAGCGGAATTTATGTAGCGTGGCATAAATACATAATTACAGTTTTGAAATGCTCACTTAAAGCATTTTTCTGACTGTACTTTCCATTAACTTTTACCTGTTTATTTAGTCTGTTAAGTTTGTGGAAACTACTACATTTTAGCACAAGACAAATATTTTCATAAATATTCTACATATACAGTTAGTAACTAGTTCAAACTAATGCTCTTTCAAATAACATATATCTAGTTCCAGTATCTAGAATCTAGGAACCGTAACCTATAAAGATAACATGACATTCTCGACTATTTTATTTGGATCTTGATACATATACGTAAATGGTTACGTAAATAAAATCTACATATAACTATATATGTAATGTAGCACAAGGAAGAGACTTTGTCGTCCGCAAACACTTTTTGTCCTAGGCCAAAAAACGGTTTCATATGAAACATCTAGGAAATTACATAGGTTTTATATTTCACCGTCACTTATGACATGTGTGCGTTGCACTTAGAAAAATTATATTTACTTTTAATTAACCTTTAAAAGATTTTATAAGCTAAACAAATAAAAGCCCTGTGATTGTCCTAGCCAATTTATAACAATAAAATTCCACAAAATTAAATCATAATAACTTAATAAAGCGCCCGACTGAGATTGCTTATTTAATCAGATTAGGACACAATAAATAAACATTATAAATAGCGCCGCCCAAATTGTTTGTTATTATTAAGAAAGTAGCGACGGGAATCTACAATTTGTATAAAGAATTCCATCTAGTTCATTTTGTTTTGAAAGGATTGACTACAAACAATTTGTTGAGCCAATCTATAACAGGTGGTTGTTTACTTTTAATTTTCATTTATTAAATTACGTTCATGAATGTTAATTAATTGTAAATAAAGTACACAATCTAGCACTATCACAATATGAACATTTTCTTATTGAACGAGACAAATAAAAATCAGGAAGCATTACCCAGTAATCTTACTTAGGAGTCTCTTTCCAAAATACATTTTTATTACTACATAAATAAAGAATATAAATCAAAACGTAAATTTTTTTTGAAATCCAAGAAAAACGATTATTCAACCAATTGACATAAAGTAGGTTCGATTTTCTCAATAATAAAAAAAACTACTGTAACACTCAATGACCTTTATTTAAACAACACCAAAAACTTTCACACATCGACGTTGCTACTGGAAGAATACCGGACCGTAATTGCTGAACTCTGAACTTTCTGCATCAAATAAATCTTCGAACTTTACAATCGTTTCCGTGTTCTAAATTAATAACATTTTTATTATTTATTTTGTTGGTGTTTCATGACAGATTCAATTGTTGTCAGAACAAATTAAAACACACTTATGCATTGTTTCGCTTTCAAATAAAAAAAGGACGTTTCTTTGCGTCGTTATCAAAGCTATAGTACACTCGCATTTAGTAAATAACAATAGAAAAAATAATCCCACATGAAACTAGTTCAATAATCTTTTAGAATTCAAAGGGCCTGATTACACCACTAAATTCGCATTTTACTAAAACAAGTCGCGAAACAGATCACAAAAAAATGCGGTTACTAGCCACCTGCCTGTAGCGTGCATGTCTAGACTACTAAGAGAAAAACTCCTGCAATCGAAAATGTTTACCTTCCTTTTAAAATTTGAAGAAGGGCGAATGTATTCCAAAAAGTTCCAGCCAACCACACCTTGAGCCTGTTATTATCATTAATACTAATAACAAAATTAGACCAAATTTCTTCTCATGTTAATCTTTATTAAAAGGTGCAAACAATAAAAGAACTCGGGACTAGAAGAAAAGTCTGCCATAATGTAACTTTAACCGAAGTATAATTATGTCTCATAAAATCGTAAAATATTGCTTCGAAAGAGATATGTTTCTTTTGAACGTAAACATTTGACATCGAAGAAGTTTTATTTAAGATAAACAATTTATTTGTATGAAAAGAGATCATAAGATGCGATACGTCCTTGATAAACCAAATCTATTAGTATGCTCCAAAGAATTAACTTTTATTTAGTTCGTCTCTTTTACTTTACGATAAACAAAAATGGTTTAAATACGTGCCCAAAAGGGGAATGTGATACTTGTAGAAACGTAATATGTTTACACAAGTGGTAACTTTGTTCCCATGTTTTATTGTATCCATGATTTAAATTTCGCTACACATATCAATGGGGATTTTTTTTCTCTTTTTTACTACTCCTATATTTGAATTAAAAATGCAGCGAATTTAAATAATAAATGATAATGAGCTCGTTATAGCACAGCCTTATAGGAATTACTTGTTACCTGCGTGTGAGCTTGGCGGGACAAGCCCATTAGTAACGGTAGGATTAACCTACTTGTAAAGTGTACAGATGCGGCCGAAAGATTTTCAACGGTCAATTGCGACTGCGTAATTTCGACTTTTAAATTCTCATAAGAGACGACACTTTTATTCATTTGATATGTCATAAATAGCATACAAGCCAGCTTCATACAATGTGAATATCAGAAAAATGTGTTAACTTGATAAATTACCAAATAAAAAAACTTGCCTGAATTGACACCTGATGCCCGGCAGGGTGTACTGCGTCTTTGTCGCCGCAAGGACGACGATCTTGCAAAAGCATACACGACAGAACCATGCACGATACACTCGCTATAAACATTCTCTGTTCTGTCCTATCTTTGTGTTTGTGTCGTTATGCTTCAAAGCCGTTTCTACTGTTTGCCGCCCTTACCCAATGGTTGCATCTTGTGACTTGTCTAAGAGTGGAAAATCATAATGAAAACTCCAGATTCATTTGTCAAGATTACAACTGGATGCTGATGAGGCTTTCCTGATTGTCCATCTGTGAAATAACCAGGCTAGATGGTTTTAGTTTCACATGTTTGTCGAAATGTTTTATTTATTATTATATTCATATTAATTATAATTAACATTGCCTAACGACAGAAGTATTAATATACACTTGTGCATTGTATATGGCGAAGTGTTAATTTTAACGACAACCACAGGTAGGTATTTGCGTGATTGCGGAGACTTACTGCTTAACGTGCCCTTCGACAACATGGAGAAGTATACTGAGCTTTTATATGTAGACAAGAAAATGTTCTCTCCGGTTCCGAGGATCGCTTGATTAGGAGTAACACAACAGGAAAAAGAGAAACTTTTAGGAACTCCGCTTTGAACATTGATTTGAAGATTTAAAAATGAAGTAAAACACTTTAAAGCACCCTTTACTGCTAAGTGAAAATGTTTTTAAAGCGAATGAAAATTACATCGAAAGACTTATGCAGTGAGTCAATTATGCAATAGTCTTTCGTTGTAAATAATTCCCTGTAATAGTGTTTTTAGTAATGATTGTTGCAGTACTGACATGGAATCTGTCACTTACGAGGTTTTGCCAGGGGTAGAAGCAAAAGTATTACCTCAGCCAGGAATTCTTGAAGAAGTTCCCCCTCTCTTACCGGAAAAAACGTCAATGAGCAAGACCACCTAGCGGAAACAGTAAGAATCATACAGAAACTGGCCGTGGCCATATTAGCATAGGCGGATATCTATTTCAGATATCCGATAAGAGTTATTAAAACTCTACTAGTTGTCATGTGTTTAGCAAAATCAAACTTAATCGGCTTTTCTTTATTACAAGGCCTGTTTTCTTATAATGAATGCTTTTCTACTACTGTTAGGTTAGGTTAGTAAAACAATATTTCTCTGCGTAGCACCACTTGGTAATTATGTATTATGCTTTGCGGTGGTTGTCATTCGTAGTAATGGCCTTTGCAGTAATTGTCATTCGCAGTAAAGGGGTTTCGCTGCGACACTTGCATGAATGTGTCAAGATTATTTTACGTGGGGTACCCGTGTGAACATACCTCCACGTTCCCTTCCAGAAGGAAGTGATTGGGATACGCCCAATCAGCGCGCAAGTTGCATAACCGGCAGTACAGCAATTGCTACCAGATCAGCTCACTGGTCGGAGCGAGGTTGTCTATCCACCGTCTACTAGCTATCGCAGGCATAGTGCCGGAGCAATTGACTTAACACGTTGCTCACCCGCCGGCACCCTCCCGTCCTCTTTCATACGGGGTGAAGTACCTCGTCCAGCAATAGGACTATTCCCTAGCTTAACGCTGTTATTAAGTGGGACCACTGCCCGATCGAATCCAACCTCAATTGTGGCGGGACTTGGTTTTTTAATGGTTTTACCACCCCGATCTACCTATTATAGGCTTGGTGGGCCCTCGACAGAGCTTCGTTTAAGTCTACACGTTATAGACTCCCAGTGCGTACCCGTATTTGGTGAAGTTGTCTTGATAGTTAGAGGCTATGTATTCGCTTCAACTCTCCTTAAGTGTAATGGCTTTCAGAGCGTTTCCCAATCACTGTACTCGGCTGCAGACCGGATCATAGGGTGGTCGGGATAGCTCCTAAGCACATTTACCTGGCGGCTTGCAGTTCCACATATGCCCAAAAGCGGGATAAACCTCACTTCGATTCTTCGCACTTGAGATTCAGTCAAACAGCGGGTTCCTTTGGTGACCATAAATGACCTCGGTCAAGCAGCGGGTTCCGTTGGTGACCAAAATTGACCTCTGTCAATCACCGGGTTCCTTGGTGACCATAAATGACCTCGGTCAAGCAGCAAGTTCCGTTGGTGACCATAAGTGACCTTATCCCAGGCGAGATTCGAATCCGCCGAATGCGACACTTGCAGTGAATACTTTCGGTGTAATTGTTATTCGCTGTAACGATATATCGGTGTAATCATCATTCGCTGTAAATGACTGTAATGGCGTTCTCAGTTACCGACTTTCGCAGTACTGGCATGGAATCGAACACTTACGAGGTTTTGTCGGAAGTAGAAGTAAAAGTACTACCTCAGTCAGGAATTCTTGAAAAGTTTCCACCCTCCTACGTCAATGAGCAAAGCCACCTACCGGAAGCAGTAAGAACCATATAGTAACTGAGTTGACCATAACATCATCTTTGGCAGATCTAAGTCAGTATAATTTTTAACCAAACTCGATTAGTTTCTCTTTATCATAACTTCTTGATAATAAATGACATACGCCATGTAGAAAATTCATATATGTACCACCTGGTAGCAGACATATATGTACAATTTGCATATATTTTATATAAATGTTAATTTTAATTATTGTAATTAACCAACCACTGAAGTAAATGCATACTTGTGCGTGGTACAGTGCCGTGTTATTTTTAACGACAGCCACAGAAAGATGTTTATGTGGTTGTCGCAACCGATTGCTTAACGTGCTCATCTGACAGCACGGCGAATTGTACTGAAACTTTATCGTTAAAAGTTTTTCATCGGTTCCGGGGATCGAACCCGAGCCTGAGCCTGAGTAAGAGTTGAACTCTTTACCGTACGGCCACCCACTTCATTATATGCGGCATTAATGTTTATTTTTACCTGGAACGGACGAAGAAATAGTTTTTTTAAGATAAAAATAAAATATTCCAACTTCTGCTGGTTATATGTATCTCCGAAACCAATGATTTTACAAAAACAATATACTATAGGCTATAAATCGTAGGTAATTTGATTAGGTGTTGTATAATAACAGGTGCTTTTGCGATAAGATACAGAATATCCGAAGTATTTAGCAAAAACCCAATCTTTGTGTCATTTTTTCCAAAATGGCGGTGTCGGCGGCACAATGACGAGGTGACACTTTTGGATCCTTATTCTGGACCTATTTAATGTTAAGTAAAAACACCTACTTACTGGTCTACACGTATCTACTCTATTTCTGCTTATTGTATTATAAAAAGAGAAACTAAATAAAAGTACTGTAATAAATTAGTTTTAACAAAAATATACTACAGAATTTTATGTCCTTTTTCTAGGGAAACTGATTGTTATTACGAATCACATTTCTTCAATATTAAAATGTTCACAAAGGAACAAAATGTTTTTTAGAACTATATCATGCTTTATACGAGACATTGTTATGGTTTAGATAAAGTTACATTTTCATAAGTCTGTTTCACGCCTTGTTGTATTGCTGTTTGCATCTTTTAACAAAAATAAGAGAGATATTTTTATCTAAATTCGTATTAGTAGCAATGTTGTCATGTTTAACGTGTTATTCGTGGGAAAGTTCTGAAATTTTAAGAAGATATAAACTTTTTCGCTTCTAGAGAGTGCAAATACACACGCGAGCGCGCACTGCAACAAGTAAACTCTGGTGCGACCGGATAATACCTGCTACCTTGCAATAAGTGATGTGGGTATGTCCGGTTTGGTTTGGTTTTAAGAAAGTTTACCAAGTCTGGTTACATTATCGTTTCGTTGGGTTTCATGTTTAAACTCTTATGTGGAATTAATTAATAATCAGCTGACGTTTCTAGTTTAATAATTTGGGTCAACTTAACGCCGAAGTAACCTAGCTTACTTCGAAAAATTTGAAAATTGATCTTTGCAGGGTTAATCCTAATTAACGCTTTTTTGTGTTCTTTGTAGGTATTTTAGTAACTAATATAAAATATAATGTCATTAAATTTTTAATGTCTTGTGTTTTATTAACTACGACATAACTTTCATAAATTTCTTAGAATAGTTACAAATAAATGTGGAATCAAAATTGTTTCGACATCAGTTCCAATCATCATGATTATAATTAGTAATAACGAATAAAACAAGTAAAACAATAATTAGTGTTATATAAATAATAATAAAGTTAAGCAAGTCAATAAGCGGAAATGATTGTTACGTTTGGAGATTCATTTTATGTAAATAGTTCAGAGTTCAACTCTAGTAATTTTGTGTTCCAGCATCAGTAAAAGGCTGCTTTTTTGGTTATTGTGATTAATGGCCGTTAAATGTATTTTTAATTAATGTATTTTTAAACTTCAACCAGAAAGTTAAAATGCGATATATTTTTATTTAGATAATAATAAAATTGTATTTGAAATGGGATCCCTACGTTAATGAGTAATGCTTCGAAATACTTATATATTTCATACAACTAATTGTTATATTTGTTTTATATACGTAGATTGTGTATTTCATATTCTGCTACAGTCCTTCAATAATTTAAATTAATAAAACGAAGTTTAACAATCAATAATCATTTGCTATAGCGTGGCACGACAAATTGTTGATGGTCTATTTAACATAAAGAAGAAAAATAAAGAATATAAAGGAAAATGAAGGCAAAGAACTTAGCATAACTCCCATGGAAATCTTTTTTCGCTCGCTGTTTTTAAATAATAACAACAAATAATTTGTGGGGCGCCCTCTATATAGTATATTTATTCCTGTGTCTAATCTGATATAGTAAGCCTTTTGCGATTAACACCCACGATACCCAAATATAATGCTAATAAGTATGAAGTATATTTTCGTAAGTATAAGATTCTTGATGCTTTATTCGTTTATTTGAATTTTTAATTTAACAAATTGACCCCCATGTGTGGAGTTTTTGTTTATTTGTTAATAGAGAAATTTGAGATGTTGCGCAGGAATAATTTTCTACTCTGAGCAAACTATGACTGTTTTACAAATATTTTCAAACAATGGGTAAATCCACCGGAATGGGAAATTTTAAAAGCATCCTACTGAAGCTTCAAAGGTTGGATTAGTCCTGCATGAAAACAAATCAAGTTGATTAGCTTCAACTTTTTTCCGCTTAATCGTTATATGTCGAATAAAAATAGATTTGCTTAATCCCTCGTTTGTATGCAAAATAATGCTATACCTAGCAGATATAGGTACGTCAAGATCAGCATTTCGATAAAGGTATACTTGGCTTCAATTTACGTCACTATTCAGCAAAGTAATATTACAGAACATTTACATATTATGCGACAAAATTCCGTTCAGAATAACGCACAAAATGGTACGCCCAGGAGTCTAGGACTATTATTTTTAGTGCTGTTCAAGTTTTATTTGTAGATTTTATGTTGTACAAAGCAGTAAATTAGTGCAGTTAAATTTCCCTTTTTGTATATAATATTTCCGCTAATGAAATATTTAATAGGGCACTAAAGTTATAATACAATAATGTGCAATAACCCTCGTACAAAGCTTGTCGCAACATAAAAGCAAATGTTTTAAACCGCTCTAATGAAACGTCGCAGTACAACATATTTTAATCAAAGTTGTCCATTTTATTAACGCTGTTTGCGGTTTTCACGTCGCAAGTGGATGTAACACCATGGATACATGAACCACAAATAATTTAGAGGGTGGTTAATTTTAACTGCAATTATTGTAGCTGGAAACGGTCGAATATGTTATTGATAAAAGTTTTGGGGTGCTCATTAGGACCACCAGTGCGACCATAAATTAATGCCTATTTATGACAGTTTGTTACTGTTTAATGAGGCAGAATTCACAGACCTCAGACAAACATTGGAATATCTCTTAACTGTTGTATATTATCTAGTCAGAATTAATTGCCGTTTGAAGTGGAGCTTTACATTCAAGTTTAATTTTATTACAAATAGAATATGAAGCAATTCTCAAACTTTAAATTTATTAATTAAACTTTATTTCCAAAAATAAATTAATTACAAAACCTGTTACATTTCTCTTACCGCCAATAAATGTACTATAAACGTTTTAGCTTTCATTTTTAACGCCAAAAGAAGATTCGTTTTCTTACTCTTAAAAAAGAATGAAAAGGTATTCTTTCTCACAAATGAAAAAGTACCCTTTTTTCACTCATTTCTGAAAATTGCAAAAATAGTATATACCATACGTGTAATTAGTGTTTTTCACGCGTCGTATTTATGACTAATGAAAAAACTCTCACTTTTTGCTACTAACATAAAAAACTATTATAACTTAGTGTTATAGTATGTAGTTATAAATAACATAAGATTTATTTTCTGTAGTTTTTATTTTTTAAAACTACACAATAGTTTTTTTAATACGTCGATAATTAATTAATATATACGGAAAATTGTTTAAATACTTGTTTAAATATGTTTAAACAAAATTTTAATAAGGTTAAGGGCCACTGGGTTTGAAATAATTAAAAGTCAATAATAAAGTTAAATCGATTGCAAATCATTAATTAAACTTCAGCGAAACCCAGAATGTGGAAGCTAACAAACATGAACCAATACAAACTCGTAATTGTAATACACTACCTAACGTAACCCTACATCCGTATACCGTTCGCTATTATAATACGAATAACTTTTATTTCTTTATAACTTTTTTACAAGCATAGTTAAACGTTTTCAGCAGAAATTGTGGTCCCGAATTTGGTCCCCTTTCTGCGTAGTAAAAATTATAGGTTCTACCTCATCTCTACATCTTTAAAATTGTGTCATGTCAAAAGATTATGCTTTTTGTCAAATACATAATTTCCATTTTTTTTAGCTTATTGAAATAACCATTTAAAATTACAAAACCAATCTTCAAAAATATCTAATACTCCAGGTAATTCCAATCAATGCAGCTTTCTCTTCAAAGTGCCAATACTAATTATCACAGATTTGTTGTCAGTTCCCAGTAAATCAAATTACTTCGGGCATTTTGAAAATCGTTTGTAATTTACACTGATTCCTCCCTTAATTGAATATTTACGTATAGCAATGCTTTTAATAGTCTTTCTTTTTTTTCAATAAAATTAACGCACTTACTTGCGATATTAAAAATACAACCAGATTTTTAATTTTATTTATTTAATTATTGTAATAAAGTGACACTTAAAACATTTTATATTTAAATATAATTCTATAAACATGTACAGTGTTTTGTACTAAAAGTAAACGTTACTGTTCTACATAGCAAAGCAGACTTTACTACTGTTCAAGACGGAATTACTGCGCTTCTCTGCTGGAGAAAATGTTTACTTAGTACTAAAATGATTACCTAACTTATTACATACAAAATGATTACGAAACATACTATTAACGACAAATATATTACATAAACTATGACTAAATACAACCTAATACTATAAATAAATAGTATAATCATCAAAAAAATAGGAAAAATAATTTACAACTATTACATAATATCATTACGCACCCAACCAAGACAGATCATATTACATTAATTTATTAACTTATTTTTTTTAAATTTCTTAAATAAGTAATATATAAATATCTCACCAAATTAACATTTTATATTACATAAACCCCAATAATACAAAAACTCCATTTTAAAAAATCGTTCACTGCTAAAAATTATTTGTTTGTAAGTTATCTATAACATACTAAAATTCTAAAGTGGGCTTCTAGTCAGTACTGTCCTACAAACCACAATCTAGCACCATGTTGTGTACGATTATCTCTCTTGCTGCTAAAGCAGTTATAATCCGAATTATATGTATCGAATAGGATAAAAAAACATGTTTTAGTTACCTAAAAGCTCTAGTATACTACATGGTATTCATAATCATAAGGTTTAGTTTAGATTTAGGTATAGTTTAATCAAGTTTATCTACGAATTTACTTCCAATGTATGATTAAATTATGCAAAATGCAAAAAGTAGCCCGATAAACAAAGATTCAGACGTCTGAATGACATTTTGTTATTTTCTATGCATCAGCGTATTGTATTACGATTAAATTAAAAAAATTGACAAAAATTATTTACTACCTCGTATTATACAGTGTGTAAAGATCAACTATTGCTGTCTCCATATCGAGTTATGTGATTGGTTAGAAATACGGCATCCAATCCCATGATCCCGAATCCCGAAGTCCCGGGATCCCGAGCATTTTTCAGACCCGCTAGTTCCGGGATTATTATGCACGTTGAATCCCGGGATTATAACAATTCAATTTCGTTTCCCATTTAAACATGGCAACCGTGCGAATCCAGCAAAATGATCTATTATTATTAGTTGTTTAAAATGCGGGACTTCCTCTATTTGTGCATACTATTTCGTTTTACAGAGAGATTGTTATAAACGGAAATATTTACAATTCTATATTACATACAAAACTCAACTTCTCTTCCGTTTGTACAATATATCGTGCAAGGCCACACTCAGCTGCCCACATTAGTCAAGCAGCCGCGGTTTCGCCGCCAACGACTTGGGATATTGTTTACCATATCCCTCACCCTGCTTAGTGCTGCTTAGTTATGAGAGGGCTGCGCTAAAGCCCTCTCTCGCTTAGTTATGAAGGAGTTGTGTCCAGGCTCTCTCTCTCGCTTAGTTTGTAGATCACCAGGAGTTTGACTCCTACGCTTAGTTTGTAGAATTAGTGCTAGAGCAGGGTGGTTCCGACCACCCTCATGATTATGATAGTTTTAGGAGGACATGTATGTCCTCACACTATGTATAACCTATGTGTGCAACCATTTGTATTATGTTCTATTGTTGGTATATAATTGTTTTTATGACTTGTGTTTATTTCCTTCCTACCTCTGACTACGTCCTCCAGTCACGAAAACCCCACGTGACAATATTACAAAACAATGAAAATATTTCGGAAGATACACACCGAAAAGACAGGGAAGAAGAAAATGATGAAGATGAGGATGTTTGTACTGCCAATCTTAGTCGAACAATATTTGAAAACAACCAGGAAGAAAGTCTTAAAGAGAAGTTACATAAAACCCTAAATGAGAGTATGGTGCAAACTCTATAAACAAACAAAATTTTAATGAGACTCTTCTTGAACGTAATTCTATGGAGTTCGGTAAATGAGCTGATTCGAAAAGAGTGGACTTCGTGAACAAAAGTTACAAATGGTATATGATTTTTTTAATCTCCATAACACCTACCAGTGTAGAACCCGAGAGGGGCTTGTCCACAGCTGGAAACGTTTCACGAAAATCCGTTCTAGTTTAGGAGACATCCTTAACGAACTGGTGTTTTTGTTTTTTTTAATAATGTGTTTCTATTTTGTTTTTCATGTGTTTTGAATTTGCGTGTGCAAAAGAGATGTAATTGAATGCTCTGAAAACAGTAAAATTTTATTTTTTTAAGTAGTAAAATGTTCTTAAAATGTCAAACTTATTAAGCTGTAAATTTGAAAAACAAATGCAGAATTAGAATTTCCAGGATCGCTAACTGTTAAACTATTTTACTATTTACAACTATTTATAAGTTTTTTTAATCATTACAAATTAACGCAAATAGAAAATTGTATATTCAAGTATTAGTTTCATAAGACACGTTTATAGCGCACGCGTTCAAGTAAAGGACAAGGACAAATAAATTGCGTTATTTTGTAATTATTTAAAAACTAATAACTTAGTTTTTAAATAAAATTTATTAGGGAAACTTTGTTAAGTTTTTGGAGAGTTAGCAACACTGAAAATTCGAATTCTGTATTTGTTTTTCAAATTAAGCACGTAAACAAGTTTGACGATTTAAGAACAGCTGTTCAACAGTGACACCAACTTGGCTTGTCAAATGGCTTCATTTGTTAATGAAGTTAATTTGACGTTTATCAAAACACTTCGACAATTGTTTTACCAAGTTTCAAAATCCACACTGTAAAAAATGAGGTAAAATTACCTTCGGAAAGAGGTAACTTTTCGCTATTATTTGCGGTATTTTTACCCTAAAATTAATTTTACCTATACATTTAGTAGTTTTACTATTTGTGGTAAAATGCCCTGTAATTATGTAAAATTATACAAATATAAGTAATTCTACTACATTGAACTGGTTAAAATCACTATCCATAATATAAATTTACATAACTCAGACAATTTTTTCCTTACAAATGTATAATTGCTCAATAACTTAATTCATTTTTAGTGTAATATTAAAGATAAGATGAACTTGAACAAGAATAGTGTAATTTTACCCTTAATATGTTTTTAACCGTTGAGATGCTATTTCGCTGATTGCACTTGTTTGTGACCTTCGTTTCGTGAAAGAATTCAGGAATCCATTATGAACAGTCCAAATAGGCTTTTTGGGGAATGGTCGGAATGGTGTGTACCATTCTTTTATGATTTCGGCGAGGCGTACTCTATCGATACCGAACGAAGTGTTCATTGCTCATTAATATTTTGTTTTTCGTTGTAGTGTAGTGCGGATTTATTAAAGGCAAATATTTACACGTATGACCGAAGATGGGAAGAATTTTATTTTATAGTAGAAGTTAAAAAATAATAATCGGTAAGTACCTATATGTTAAAATTACAAATTTAAACCAATAAAATAAAAATATTTAATTTAATGTTTTTCTAGGATGAATCAAAAATTGAAGAATTCGAAATAAACTAGCATAACTGTAATTGAGAAAGGTACTCGTGTATAATTGTTTATATAATTTATAATTTTTTAATTTTCTAGGTGGAATCGAAACTTTATCTGAATGTCTTTGAGAGACCAAATATTTTCGAAAGCCCCTGAAAAGAAGTTCTGTTAATGTCTTTATATTTTATATAAGTACATACGTTCAATAAAAATTACTTTGATTTTATTTTGTTTCATACAATTCCCAGAGGAACGATTGAATTTGCAAGTACTTTCGCAAGTCATCGTTACATTCAAGAAGTATTTTCACATTTGTATTTTAACCCTGAAAAGTACTATTGCCATGAAATATTAACTTTGTCATGTAACTTTACACAGGTGTTTTAATGTTAAAATGTAAAATTACATTGAGATTGTAATTTAAATCTGTAAATTTACTTAAAAAGGAAACATTACAATGCAAACTTAACCTAATGTTGAAATTTTTCACTTCCTATGAAAATTACACTTTGAAGTAAATTTACCCCAAAAAATGGAGGTAACATAGTTGCCTCCATTTTTTAGGGTATAATTCACCGGTAATTTTTTAGAGTGCATAATGTTTTAATTATAATTTGTATTTGTCGAATTAGAAGACGTAATTAGTCATCCTTACATAATTTCACAATGTTAATTTCTGGGGTTGCCACAATGTAAATGTAAAAATGCCGAACACTGGAGGTCGCTAACAACCTTGCATAAAATAGCCCTTATAAAATTGCAAAACCAAATTAATATTTATATTTTTGTGCTTTATTGCGATGTTCCCGCGGTGGTGTAAGGATGGTGTATTTGTAAATATATTTTTTTCTACGCTGTTCTTAAATCCAACGGTTGGATCTATTATAACTGCACAGTCGTTCTTCTTATCTATAGCCAAGATGTCAACTGTTCTGGTGCAGTCACTTTTAGTAACTCGTGTTACTTTTTCGAATATTTCGTAATTTATAGACATTGAGTTAATTAGTTTTCATTCTTATAGAAACAATTACTCCTATCGTGTTGGATTTGGTCACAATAGTCTAGATTTCTCTTCAATAACTTCGTTGGGTAAAGTAACCAAAACTAAAATATAAATTAACTGTTTATTAATGTTTTACATTAAACATATTATAAATGCAAATTTGCATGAAAAAATTACCACCCTGTCTGGGAATCGAACCCAGCACTTCGTCTCTACGCCTCAAAGTTTTAACCAACTGTGCTATCAAACCCACGTCGAAGATGACAATTTCTCCATACGAATTAATTGCATTCATACATGGTGTACTAGATATATTTGCTTTAGTAAGTTAACCGTCATTTCGTTGGCAACACAATCAACCATCAAAATAAAAAGTTTCATGTCATCAATCTAAATTGATAGTTTGCAAAGGAGCCGAAATAGTTATACATATATGCATCTACAATTTGGAAAAAATCGCCATAATTGAATTTTGAAATGAATCGATACGAGGCATAAATTGAGAAAAGTGTTCTAAAACATTATGCGGCAACCAATTTAATGATCGTTGTATGTCGGTTTATTTATCATTATAAAAAATACTATTTGATTTCAGTTTCTGTGGGTATACATAATAAATCAATAATAAGCATCGGAAAAAAACAAAAAAATCTGTTGTAATTTAATAGAAAAAAAAAACAAAAAAATTGTTTTAAATTCTAACGAGAAGCAAACAAGAATTTTAGTGCGTTGAATTCTAAAGTCAATGCTACTATTATTTGATGTATTTAACAATTATCAAAATTATCATTGATGCTGTTTTTCCAATATATTTATTATTTTGTTGGAATACATTATTAGAAAATGCCACATAACAATTCTTTTTCTTAAAACAACATAATCAAACACAATTAAAATTTTAATAATTTTATGTTTTCTTCAGCGCAAAATAGAATTTCATAGTTTTTGAACACTGATAATTACTTTGAAGCCAGTTAGGATGACAATGTTATTTATTCCCTAATAATTTTAAACATAAAGCTTTATTCGCAATCATGCAATGTTGCTAAATTATTGATTTATTCTATTCTTCCAACAGTTACACTAATAATAGGATTTAATTTATAGTTTTAGTTGCTAAAAGCAGACCATTTCGTATTTTTTTTACTATTTGAGATTTTCCTTGTACTAGCAAGTCGCAGGAACAATTCTCGTTGCTACCCAGATACAGAACTATAAAACTAAATTATACACATTTTGAATTTTTATTTTATTTTAACTTGAACTTTAACAAATTTAAAGAGCCAAAACCGATTTAACTTAAAACTGTTTTGGTACACCAAACGCAACAATTCATTTGCAATGTACGAGTTTCCGCGCGTCCTAGTTGCCCGTACTTTTTTGTATAGGCGCGGCGAGAGAAAGAACCATAACAACGGGACGTGAACAAGTCAGAGAAAGGGGTGTCTATGGAAGATTTTGTAATGCAAATACTTGATTCTTACAAACTATGCTAATAACTGAATGAATTGTGGTTCTATTATTTGATATTTTTATCTTCAACTTTAAATGGGTTCTCGGAATAAAAACGTTTTCTTAGGTCATTAAGTTCTATAACAAGGGTAATATTAAGTTGAAACTTCCTCTACTTTTAAATCATCATTAAATCGTCAGAAAAAAAACGCATTTTTTCAATGTACCTTATTATGTATGAGAAATTAAATAAAATTATTTTTTGTGAAAATAGCCCCTATTTGAAATCTCAAATTGTAGTCGATAACACGTAATCACTCCCCTGCACGACTTTAACATTGCGTTAGCACTTTATACATTTGCGGTTTCACTGCAAATAGATTGATTCAATCGATTCAACTGAAACATGGCTAGTGATGATGACGAATCAAATCAACAAGTTTAAATTTGAAAGTCTTTTATGTTTTTGGCAGATTAAAAGGTAAAAGAAGACAATAATTTACTTCAGAGGGCGAATAAAAACAACGAATAGCGATAAGGAATTTCAGTTTGATATAGAGAAGCTCTCCAGTCACTGATTGTGTGAGTGGCGTATCAGTTTCGATTCAAGTGGCGAGCTATTCTTGCGCTAAAAGGATTTGCTGGAAATAAACAATGTCATTTTATAAATGCCAGTTAAAACCACAAGTGCATACCTACATATTTGTTTACCAACGTCGCCATAAATCACTACGGTAGAATGTAGGGCTCTCAATAGCTCGCTAATGACGTATGCAACTTCCCTCCGACATCCGCCTCCCAAACCCTGAACAACACCCGTCGCAATATTGTACAGAAAGCACGCGAATACAGTGATCACATAGCTATTGTTGAAATGTCACGGCATTGATTACCCCACTTGGATGCCGAGAGCTAATTATTCAAATATTGTCTACCTTTAAGTTAGGTAAAACACGAATGGAGGATGTAAGAAAGTTTAATGAGCTATTAAAAGGGCTTTAAACTTTCACGAACAAATATACAATGCGGATGTATAATGCCATCTCTGAGATTTTCCCTTACGAAGGGTGTCACCGTTGCTCTTTGTTTCTCGGTTTCTGTGGTGGGCATTCCTGTCGCTGACGTGAATTACTTTAATGCGAGGGGCGTAACGTGATGGTTAGGAGTTCTTGAAAACGTAAAACGTATGAGTTTGACTTCATGATGTTTGTGAACTTTAAAGCTCTTTAATAGAGGGTGCTCTACTTTTACTTAAGGGGGATTACATTTGCACCCTTTTGCAGATTTAATTTCGAGAAGAAAGTAAGTGTCGACGTATTTTATATTGAAGGATAAATACTCATGCATTTGGAATTTCCACCTGGAGAAGTTTTTATTTTCAGGTTAAGATTCGTTTACTTACGTCAAAATTTATGATATTTTCGATATAATGCGAACTGATGTCGAATTGACAATAACTTAACAAAAAATAAATCGATAAAACCGAGTAGAATGGCTTATAGTATAAAGCACTGCTAGCTATACATAGCAAAATCTTGTGACGGCCTTTTTACCATCACAATGAGCTAGATTCGTTCCTTTCTGGTTTATTTGTACAGTTTCTCACTTTTTATAGATTTCAAAGGTTTTTGCCCATGTTGCATTTATGATTTAACATCGAATTATTTTTATTTGATACACCGATGTTAAATCTGTTTTAATGAGTCTTGTTTTATGCCTTAATAAAGTAAAATAATATATATTAATGCTGCAGGCTCCGATATGTATCAGGTTTTTTTATGTTTTGTAATTATTAGAGACGTGCATTTTAGTAAAGTATAAAACCTCTATGTCAACGCAGCCAAGCAATTTAATCTGCAATAGCGCAAGCTAACGCAAGCGGGCGCTTAAAAATGGTGGGTTTGGAGTACCCTTCCCGCAAAAATATAAAGTGAAAAGGGATCTATGTAAAATAAACAACGTGAATTAAAGAAATTGTCAGTGGCGTGGCAAATTTTTATATAACATCTTTCGTATTTGTAAACTGTATGTCCTATAGCTTGTAGCGACGGTGCTTATGAAAGATGAGCTAATTAAGGATTTTTTCAAGCGAGGTAACCTAAAATGCACGTCTCTAATAATTATTCAAGATAAATATAGGTTATGTACGTTCGTCATGGCTTAATAAACTTCAGATTATGTATTTTAAATGAGAACTAGCTTAGTTATTCTGTCTATTTGTTTACTTCCTTCTCCAGCTGCTACGTATTTTGAATAATTTAACTGGCATTTTATATTGAGTGAGTTTGATATTGTAGTTTCGAATTGTTTCGACGACAGTGGCGCTTTTTCATGCTTACTTGCATTTCAATTGGTTTATATTCGAATTTATATGGTCATAATTTATATCCATTGGTTTGAATTGTTACAATCTATTCTATCAAAGTTCTTTTAATTCATTTTTCTAAAATATTTTAAAATGTTATCAAAGAGAGAAGCTCTAAACGTGACGAATTTAAATAGATTGTAATAAAAACAGGTCTTATAATAATCTACAACACCTTATGTTGCTCAAGTTATCACTGGGATGAGTTTGAAAGTGGAAAGATTGTATTAATATTCAATGTGTTTTGGCGAACTGGAAAACTAAAATATTCATGACTTTACAAAGGTCTTCACTTTACGATCTCGTGGATTTGTACATCTATTTTATTCTGGGATTCTGGCCATACGGTTCAATGTACAATTCAGAGGAAAAACTGAAAAAAGGCGTTTGCAACTCCGATGATCCGAATCGGGAACCAAAGCAGCGGTTGAGATTATCTAGACAGATCCTAGGAAGAGAAGATCGCAGGGAAAATATTAAGTTAAAAATAACACTCAAAAAATATATTATGTTGAAAATATATTAAGGAAAAGATATCACGTAAAAAATATATTTCATTAAAAATATCGCCAAAAAATGAATTTTGTTGAAAAATCACCGAAGGAATATATTAAGGAAAAGATATATTACGTTAAAAATATCGCCGAGAAAACTTATTACGGTAAAAATATCATGTACAAAATATATTAAGGGAAGATATAGGGGAGAAAATATTACTTTGAAAATATCGCCATAAAAAAAATGTTTTCCTAAAAAAGTTTCCGAAAAAATGCATTATGTTAAAAATATCGCGAAAAATTTGTGACTGAAAGATATCGCGAATAAATATATTTCATTAAAAATATCGTCGAGAAAATTTTCACGGTAAAATTATTGGCAAAAATATATTAAGACATCGCGGAAAAAATATATTATATTAAAAATATCGCCGAAAAATGTATTTTGTTGAAAAATCACCGAAGGAATATATTAAGGAAAAGATATCGCGGAAAAGATATATTACGTTAAAAATATCGCCGAGAAAATTTATTACGTTAAAAATAACGTGTACAAAATATATTAAGGAAAGATATAGAGGAAAAATATTACTTTGAAAATATCGCCATAAAAAATATTTTTTCTTAAAAATGTTTCCGAAAAAATGCATTATGTTAAAAATATCGCGAAAAATTTGACTGAAAGATATCGCGAATAAATATATTTCCTTAAAAATATCGTCGAGAAAATTTTCACGGTAAAATTATTGGCAAAAATATATTAAGACATCGCGGAAAAAATATATTATATTAAAAATATCGCCGAAAAATGTATTTTGTTGAAAAATCACCGAAGGAATATATTAAGGAAAAGATATCGCGGAAAAGATATATTACTTTAAAAATATCGCCGAGAAAATTTATTACGTTAAAAATAACGTGTACAAAATATATTAAGGAAAGATATAGAGGAAAAATATTACTTTGAAAATATCGCCATAGAAAATATTTTTTCTTAAAAATGTTTCCGAAAAAATGCATTATGTTAAAAATATGGCGAATAAATATATTTCATTAAAAATATCGTCGAGAAAATTTTCACGGTAAAATTATTGGCAAAAATATATTAAGACATCGCGGAAAAAATATATTATATTAAAAATATCGCCGAAAAATGTATTTTGTTGAAAAATCACCGAAGGAATATATTAAGGAAAAGATATCGCGGAAAAGATATATTACGTTAAAAATATCGCCGAGAAAATTTATTACGTTAAAAATAACGGGTACAAAATATATTAAGGAAAGATATAGAGGAAAAATATTACTTTGAAAATATCGCCATAGAAAATATTTTTTCTTAAAAATGTTTCCGAAAAAATGCATTATGTTAAAAATATCGCGAAAAATTTGTGACTGAAAGATATCGCGAATAAATATATTTCATTAAAAATATCGTCGAGAATATTTTCACGGTAAAATTATTGGTAAAAATATATTAAGACATCGCGGAAAAAATATATTATATTAAAAATATCGCCGAAAAATGTATTTTGTTGAAAAATCACCGAAGGAATATATTAAGGAAAAGATATCGCGGAAAAGATATATTACGTTAAAAATATCGCCGAGAAAATTTATTACGTTAAAAATAACGGGTACAAAATATATTAAGGAAAGATATAGAGGAAAAATATTACTTTGAAAATATCGCCATAGAAAATATTTTTTCTTAAAAATGTTTCCGAAAAAATGCATTATGTTAAAAATATGGCGAATAAATATATTTCATTAAAAATATCGTCGAGAAAATTTTCACGGTAAAATTATTGGCAAAAATATATTAAGACATCGCGGAAAAAATATATTATATTAAAAATATCGCCGAAAAATGTATTTTGTTGAAAAATCACCGAAGGAATATATTAAGGAAAAGATATCGCGGAAAAGATATATTACGTTAAAAATATCGCCGAGAAAATTTATTACGTTAAAAATAACGTGTACAAAATATATTAAGGAAAGATATAGAGGAAAAATATTACTTTGAAAATATCGCCATAAAAAATATTTTTTCTTAAAAATGTTTCCGAAAAAATGCATTATGTTAAAAATATCGCGAAAAATTTGACTGAAAGATATCGCGAATAAATATATTTCCTTAAAAATATCGTCGAGAAAATTTTCACGGTAAAATTATTGGCAAAAATATATTAAGACATCGCGGAAAAAATATATTATATTAAAAATATCGCCGAAAAATGTATTTTGTTGAAAAATCACCGAAGGAATATATTAAGGAAAAGATATCGCGGAAAAGATATATTACGTTAAAAATATCGCCAAGAAAATTTATTACGTTAAAAATAACGTGTACAAATATATTAAGGAAGGATATTGAGGAAAAATATTACTTTAAAAATATCGCCGTAAGAAAATATTTTTTCTTAAAAATGTTTCCGAAAAAATGCATTATGGTAAAAATATCGCGAAAAATATATAAACGCATTATGGTAAAAATATCGCGAAAAAAATACTTCATTAAAGATATCGCCGAACAAATTTATCACGGTAAAAGTATTGGTAAAAATATATTAAGACATCGTGGAAAAAATATATTATATTAGAAATATCGCCGAAAAAATGTAATATGTTAAAAAATATCGCGGAAAAATATATGAAGTAAAGATATCGCGGAAAAAATATATTTTATTAAAGATATTGTCGAAAAATGTATTATGTTAAAAAATCGCCGAACATTAAGGAAAAATATCACGGAAAAATATACTACGTTAAAAATATCGCCGAGAAAATTTATTACGGTAAAGATATCGTGTACAAAATATATTTAGGAAAGATATCGCGGAGAAAACATATTACACTATAAATATCGCCGAAAAATGTATTACATTAAAAAACTCGCGGAATATATTAAGGAAAACATATCGCGAAAATATATATGAATTCCTATGAATTCCTATGCAAAACGTATTCGAATGATTTCGAGAATAAGGCCCCTGAAGTGCTGAATTTTTTAAATTTTATTTAAGTTTATTAGATACGTACGGAAGCCATGGTAGCTCAGTGGGCTTGTCACTTGACTGCCAATCTTGAGGAACCGGGTTCGAATCCCAGGGTTGATACATGAGAAGTTTTAAAATAATTATTTAAGTCTTCCAGGTCGATTGAGCCTGTGGAAATGAATAACTGAGGAATCATTTCCTAGGGTAATATAATAGGTGTGCGTAATAGGCGGTGTGCGTCAAGTTAGCCACTTTACCACGCTTGCGTACCGAACGGCGCGAGTAATATGTAAACGAGTAATTCTTCAAGATGCCGCTAAACAATTCGGAGTATCAAATGTATGGTAGTCAGACGAATTATTGTCAATAACAATAATAAAAGAAACGTAATTTCAAATAAAGAGGAACTCGAAAAAATAAAAATAAGATAGATATATTTAGTTATGATTCAAATATAATTTGCATTCTGTTATTAAAATGTTTATTAGCTATATAGTATATAAGCACATTGCTAAAGGTACGTGCACCCCTTTCAGTTATTGTTTACTGTTTAGATTTAGAGTAAAAGAAATTTTGTTTTTCAGTTTATCTCCCGATTTTTTATTTTTTTCAGATTGTCTTTAATTTCTTACATGCAGGATGCCTGCTTTAAATAGGTAAAAAGAAGAAAAGGAACATAAATAAATAAAAAAATAAATAAAAAACAAATTGTAAGGATCCAAAATGCTTTAAACGCCGCCTTTTGTAAGTAACAATCTTGTTTTTCTCCTATCTTCTTAAAGCAAATAATTTTCTAAACATTATAATATTATCATTATCAATTTTGTATACTTATTATAATATTACGATTATCATTGTTATTTAAAATAATCTTGTTGCTTTTATTAATCAGGATTATGAGAATAGCGCATCTCAACGTTTGCTCTTTAACCAGTAAGTTCAACTCATTCAGTCACTATGTTTTAAGTCACAATTTCGATATCATAGCAGTTTCAGAGTCTTGGCTTCGACCAGAAATTACGAACGAAGTAATAGCTATAGATGGGTACAATTTCATACACATGGACCGATTAACACGCGGAGGTGGCGTAGGTATGTATTTAAAAACTAATATTAAATTTAAAACTGTATTAGTTGAACAAGGCATAGAACAATTATGGATCACTGTAGACTAAAAAAAATTAAACTTTTACTTGGTGTCACTTATAAGCCTCCAAAGGCTAATTTACTAAATTTTCTCATTGCATTTGAAAATACTGTGTCACTTATGCTCCCTCAGCATGACTATATTCTATGTATGGGGGATTTCAATGTAGATTTGTTGAAATGTGATAGTGGTGGTGCCTTGCATATGAAATCCTTCCTTGACGGTCTGGGTTTGAAACAATTGATTTCTGAACCAACTCGTGGACTTTCTTTATTGGATCTTATTATAACTAATGTTCCGGAGTTGGTTAAGGAAGTGGGTGTTGATAGTCTACATAATATTTCAGATCATGATTTGACATATTGTGAAGTAATCTCCAGTTGCATCAAACCCACTCCCGTCATAAGCACATACCGTGATTATAACAATTTTGACTATGGTCACTATTACGACCATCTCAGATCTATACCTTGGAACAACATTTACGACTTAGACAACATTGAGGATAAACTTGAGTTTTTAAATTCAAATCTAAACATATTACGTGACATACATGCTCCATTAAAAACATCACGATTTAGTAAAGTTTATGCTCCATGGCTCACTGATAATATTAAAATCTTAATGTCTTTGCGTGATCAAACTTTAAACCGATATAAAATTTCAAAAGATTTAACACATTTTCAAAATTACAAACAGTTGCGAAACTTTACTACTACCGCTATAAGGAGAGAAAAGAAAATTAACCTTGACAATACATTTCAAGCCAATAATATAAAGCCATTTTGGAAAAATTTAAAGCATATGGATATTTGCAAAACTAAAAGAAATAATACACGTCTTCCAGAACACTTAGCTAATGTTGAACTGATTAATGACTATTTTATTAATTCTATTTCAATTAATGGAAATACTACAAGTAATGAAATCAATGAAACTGTTAACTTTTATAACAACAACGTTAAAGCAACTGTAGAACAATCTTTGCATTTGAAAGCTGTCACCGAAATAGATGTATTAAAATATCTAACCTCTATTAAGTCTAATGCTGTAGGCGGTAATAATATAGGGATTTTTATTTTAAAAGCCAGTGTGCCATTTCTTTTACCAGTTATGACTCATATTATTAACTTCTGTCTAACTCAATCAGTTTATCCTAGTTGTTGGAAAAAGGCCAACGTTATACCTATTCCCAAACTGACAACGCCTACATCCTTTAAAGATCTACGTCCTATAAGTATACTACCCACCCTGTCAAAAGTCTTGGAAAAAGCCGTTGAAAATCAGATTCGTGCTCACCTGCAGAAATGTAAAATATTACCTGATAAACAATCCGGATTTAGACCAGGTTATAGCTGTAGTACTGCTCTCTTAGATATAACAAATGAGATTATCAAAGCTGCAGATCAGGATAAGCTTACATTACTTGTGTTATTGAATTTTTCTAAAGCTTTTGACACAATAAATCATAATATCCTCTTATCAGTTCTCCATTATATAGGATTACGCCACAGAGGTCTTTTAACTATCCCCATCTACCGCAAACAGTTTTTCCAAAGGTCATTTTCGTACTGTATCGTTAAATGTTACAATAAAATATATACTCACACAGTCTTATCACTAAGTAGTTATCGTTTTAAAAAAACGATATATGAATTGCTTGTTGATGAACAATATACGTGAATTTGCAATTTGTTCATAATCTATAGCGGATTATACTTATTTTTTATTTATTTTCTCTATAACCTTATTTACGGTAGGCTCCATGCCGGTATACTTGTTTTTTATAATTATATTTTTTATTAAATAATTAAGTTGTAGGTTAAGCGGGAGAGCAGCAACACGATCTTGTCGTTAAGCTGAACTTCGCCTATGAAAAGGTTTTCTTAGCTATCTGTAAAATTTAATAATACATTATTATTTCTGTATTTGTGTACATATAAAAAAAGGAACTAAATAATAAAGACAATATTATTATTATTATTAATAAGACCAACCTACCTGCTGTATACCCCGATGGGTCGTCATGGACTGTGAAAGGGGAAGCGGTAACTGATGATCAATGAGTCTTTAATGCCAGTTTAATTTATTTATTCGCTAATACCCTAGAAAATTCTTGAAAATAAGTAACCAAAGCTTTGCTTTCATATAATTTTTCCGCCCGGCACCCAACGGAATACTGGTCTATATGTATAGAAGGTACTGATATTAGGCGCTTTATAAAAGTAATAATGACCTACTTCCGACAAAAAAAAATATATGTATATTGAGATGATCAGGTTGAAGATTTTAACTTTAATAAAACATTAAAATACTTAAAGGCTACGATAGGCTCCGAAAACACAAAAATAATCATATCATGCATTAAATAAAAGATAAACATGCTAGGATACTAGGTTTATTTAATCTAAAGGCTACATGCTAGGTTACAGATAGATTTATCAATTTTAAATAGAATTTATAGAAGGCAGAGTATTATGTAGACATAACCTCAATTTTTACAAGGAGGTTTTGAATTTATAAAAAGGATATAACTGTCAATTATGTTGTTTTATAGTAGAACATGTTGTATGTAACCCATTACATGTTAGGATAGTTTTTCCATTTTTCTGGAAGGTTTTATCTTTTCATTAGATTTGAGTTGAACGCAGAATTCCCTTTCTCCCATTTAGCTGAATCAGTTTCGGGTACATACTTCACTGGAAATAGTAAAATCAGATCAGTGCTTTGATATTTATAATGTTACAATTTACTTACGGAATTCTGGATTTGGAAGAATTGAGTTCCAGTAAATGAAGGTATCAGCTGTGCTGATATTCTTTGGTTTTGTCAAAATTTGAGTTTATTTTAATACTTTGCACAATTGTTTGGATGCAGGCACCTGGAGTACTGTACTCTGGACAAGTTTAGTTCATGTATGAGTTCATTTATATTGATATTTAGTCGAATCTTGCAAAAGCATCGCTTGATGTCTAAAACGTAAGGTCATGTTTTTAAGTTAAGTTTTTCTTTATTATTTTGTTATAATTTGTGTAAACTCCTTATATTTGGGTTACTTTGAATAATTATGTAAATATTTGATAAAAGGGACAGCTGGAGAGTGATGGGTTTTCATTTAGTTTTAATGAGATCGGTGACAGCTGATCGTTTTGATTGATTTTCTGTGTTATTGTTCAATTCAGCCCATAAGTATATTGTTTTGATGGACGTTTTTCCAGCTATTTTTCTATCTTTTCAGAATTAAGATTAGCGTTAATTGTGATCATGTGTTCGGATTTGTGACGTCATGAAAAATTTTGATGCTCAAATTTTTAGAAAAATTTCGTTGTCTTTAAATGTTTCTTGTAAACATATAAAAGGGCTTTGGAAATTTAACAAAGTCAGTCGATAAAAGTTAGTGGATAGGTCCACGTCGGCTCGTAATCGAAAATCCTCAAATAAAAGTTAGGTTATGAAGTTTTACCCATATGTTTTGTTCGTAAACAAACGTTTATATCATATGTGATTTGAGTATTCACTTTTTAATAAATCAAAGAAGATTATATTCGTTTTCCAAAACAATTATTTGAAATTGTGTGCGAGTATATTATTTTAAAATTGAAAACGATTTTATTTTGGTTGAATTTGATTTATTTCATGCTAGTCTGTTTAAATGATTATGGCTGTAACCCCCATGTCAGGTTCACAAGCACCAAAATTTCATTTAAACATACCATAGGAAGAGTTTCCTTTTACGATTTTTAAGGAACTTGTTTTTCCTTTTTGATAACATTTTTTTAATTTTAATAAAAATAAAGATCTGTGGTTTTAAGATGTGTGGTATTAAATGTTATATACAGGGAGAAAGAAAATCTTTCGTCCAAATACAGCAGTCCAGGTGTGGCTTCTAGTAAGTTCTTTTCTTCCGGGTGCAAGAATCAATAAGATTTTTTTAATTTGTTCATCTCATGCTCAAACGATATAAACCTGAGTTAGTCTATTGGGAAAAAGAAAAGCTTTGGTTTGTTATATTTTCATTTTTATTAATGCTAGCCAAAATCAAATAAAACATGTATTTTATTTATTTAGTAAATATCATCCCACACTTTTATGGCTTGCCCAGAACGTGGAGCCTTCTTAATTATTATTCATTATAGCATTAATCATCTCAATATTTACGACATTTAAATTTCCCGCCATATTCGACATTTTGAAAACCAGCTTTATTGTAATAATCTACTCTTCTAGGCTATACGGTGTTGTTGGGCTCGTCTGAAGATTACGAAACCGTACCAGTAGGTCTTCAAAGACTTTTACATCATTAGCCAAAATAAGGGCAGGAAACCTAGGATTTAGGATCTAAGATAAAGACACGAACCCTGAAAAGACCTTTGCCTTGAGGGTGTCCTCCCTGGAAGAGTGTCTCCAGTGGGATATTTTTGAACGTCATTTCTTCTGCTAAATCTTTGCTTTTTCAGATAGAAACGCTCGCTTAGCGGAAAGCACGTAGTGCACTACTTTTTGCAACTTTTAATTTTTAAATGGGACACTGTATGTTTTTGGTAGTTCAGCTTCAGAATTAAAATTCTCAATTCTCTAAGAGTTTGGAGTTCACCAATTCCCCAGTTTTTAATTTTTGACAGGTCTAGTTATTTTCTTTTCCAATTTTATTTCTGCATCTAGTGTGCCATGAATTTCCTAGTAATCTCCAAAACAAAAGAACTCTTTTACGATTTTGTTCAACAAATTAATCATTGTACATCCTTAAACAATCAAAAAACAGTTTTTCCCAGTTAAATTTTTTCGTCGATTATTGAATTCTTAAGAATTTCTTCAGAAGAATGTAAACAAAAAAAACAGAAATTGTCGAAAATAGTTGCAGTAGGCTTCTTGTGAAATAAATATTGTATTAATAGTGTACTAAGAAAAACTGTTAAAATATTATGGAGAACGCTCTACACGTGCTTCAGCGTATGAGGTCTTGATCAACAGCTTGCATAGCTTTTATCCACGCTTTTGATGAAGGTTTCATAAACCAAAACACCGTAGAGCATTCTAGGTAGTATTTAGAAGCATTTAAATACAAGAGTTTGTCTTAAAATCTTTAATTGTATTATTCCTATATTCATAATAATTTTACTAATGTTCTAAAGTAGTTATTGCGTTCTTTGTCTTTGATTCTATTGCCTTCATTCCTTGGCAGCTGTGCATAATATATGTGTGGTTTATTTTCGTTTATTGCAACAAAAGTTAGCAATTATACACCACGAGATTGATCATCTGGAACTTATCATCTTTAGCGCTTTTAGTACTTTTCATCTTATTGTACATGGTAACAATTAAGATCTTGTTAAAATAATAACAACATAGGCAACATTGCAACAAGGAGTTGGGTTATTATAATTTGCCACTTTTCGTTTTTTTTCGGTGCTAATTTGCATTTTAAAGTCGAGCGAAATGGAAACTCGCTAAATTATAATTTTCATTTTTAAAATACATCTTCCACTTTGCGCATATAAACAGTAATATTTCACATTTCAAACATCTGAAAAATAATAAAACGTTATTAGCTGACAGAATATATTTCAATCTAAGAGAAACTTATTTTCAAATGTTACATAAAGTTTCTGTATAAATTCTTCACGATTCACGCAGAGATTATATATTCCTACAAGAGCCTTGCAATTTCGAGAGGATATTACAATCCGGATATATGTTTAGAATTTCAGGTCAAGTTGAGAGATCGTAAACATAGTCAGAAAATTGTTGGAAGCTATAAAGTAAGGGCTTTCCGTCCCAGGACACTCTGCGTTAATGCTAGCACCGAGTAAAGCTTCGTCTCGTATCGTATTTGATTGTATTTGTTTACAATCGAAAGAAGTTTCCATAAAGGTATTGTCGAAACGTCGACTTATAATACAACACAATCAAAAAAAGAAGGGTAAACGAGTTCTCCTGATTTAAAATGTCGTTTGAAATTCTTTTCGGATCCGCGCTCGAGGGTGGGTAGTTTATTGTCGAGAAAGGAACTAAGGCCGATTATTTACAGTTTTTACTGCGTCGGAAAGTTGGGAAAATCTTCTTCGAACTGCAGCAAAATTTATTATTAGACTCGTACCTGCGGATTTTATAAAAACTTGTTAGTCGCTAAGCGAAGGGCTCGTAAAGAAGTCGGCAGCATCCAATAATTGTTAAGTACCGCGCATTTATTTCGACTCATTAATTTTAGTTTCACTTAAGGCAGCTTTTTCCTGCATCCAACATTTTCGTATACAGCACAGCACTCTTCTTGCCGGGGGTCGGTTTCTCTTGCGAGAGCGAAAATACAGTCTTTGTAGGAAATTTACAGCTGACCTACCCCGTTCATTAATCATGGGATGGGACTGTTCCAGCATAATGAAAAACCAGAGCTTTATCATCTGCTTCTCGGACCACTTACTTACAACAATATTCCGTCGAAATTAGATTTTAACTTTTATAATTCTAAATAAAATTGTAATTATGCTGCTGTCTCTCTGATCCTATTTGTAAGTGTAGATTATCTGCCGTCAGATTTGTTTCTTTTACCGATTTACACAAGGGTCTTTTAATTAGTGAACGATTTTCTTGAGAAAACGACTTGCTCATTAATGACGATTTTTCATATCCTGTATCTCCAATTCCAGCTACAAGAAATTCATCTAAAGGCTAATAATAATATCTTGCAAAAAAGTACATTTGATGCAATGCACAAAAGCAGAAAAATAATCAGAAACTACACTTTCATGAATCTCGAATTTAAAGTCAAAACTTGTTGCTCTCTTATTCATCTTTAACGAAACAGCTTGAAAGGGTAGTGAATAGAGAGGATGGAGTGCTAAAAGTTAACAGCGTGTTATAATATGCATCCAATACTGAAAAGGAATTGCTTTCTAGAAAAAAAAATGAACAGCTGTCAAAACGCAAAAGAAAATAAAAATCGTAATATAATCTATTTAGCAATAATTCGTAAGTCAAAATTGAATTTAGGGTCATACCAGATCTACGCCAACTGTATACGGATAGAGTCCGTAAATTGATCTTTACCAATTGGGAAAGCTTTTGAAGCTTTGTCAGACAAAGCTTCAAATCTGAAAACTTGATTCAATCACCAATACTAACCAAAACTGGATTTTTCCCAATTTGACTACAAACGTCGGAATTAAAGTGTCAAAATTGAGCTTTTTAGTGACAACCTCCAGTTTCTGTAACAGTCCATCTAATTTCTGCAGTAACAATTTTCATACGGTTCGAACATGTCTCTACATGCTCTAACTGCTATGTATGATGCCTCATTTCCAATCTGGCCCTTTTCCGAAATATTATTGATTTTTAGAAACCTAATCGATTAGAAACAAATTGGTCCATAAATAAAAAATCATAATAATAATAATTTTGCTGTCATGCCTCTGTTGGTGACAGTAATATGCTGATCCAAGGTTATAAATTAAAGAGTTGAGAAAATTTCAATTTGCTGGGATAATAAAAATCACCTTTTTTTTCTCTATGGGTAAATCGCCTCATATTTTTGTTACTTGTTACCTGTTACTTACTTACTGTTACTTGTCACTTGTCACGTGGCACTTGGCAATTGGCACTTGTCACTTCGCACTTGTCACTTGTCACTTGACATTTGTCACTTGACACTTGTCACTTGGCACTTGTTACTTGTCATTTGTCACTTGTCACTTGTTACTTTTGTTACCTTATTTTTTTAAATTTTAATTTGAACATGCTTTATTTGTTCTTTTTCCAATATTACTGTAGATACACGGCACCTTCTTCATTGAGGTTTGAGTACCACTACAAGTTAGTCGATATTGAGTCTAGAAGAACAAAAGAAACGTCGTTGGAATCGACCCATATATACAAAGTCTGCAGCAAAAATATTGTGGCAATATGATGACTGATTATATTCCCTATATACTAGATACTTGAAACATGATTAAACTAGTAACCTTTTCTCAGGTTTAGCATCTACGAATATGGGATACGAGATTACGAGCCCATAAATACGAAATTGCCAGTAAAAGATTACGGGCGGTATGACGAACGAATTGTATTTCCTATATCTAGTACTATGCTAGGTACTTCAAACATGACTGCTAGAAGCGTTTCTCAGATGAGTCCATAAATACGAGAGTTGCAATTAAGTACTGTGGATGATGACGACTGCTTATATTCTCTATCCCCAATACTATATTATAGTGGAGTAACCTTACGTTTTTATCTCGGAACCGGTCCAAACTACTTCGATTTAAATAATTTTTTGAAAAGCCTTGTAAATATAAAATACTAAAAGCTTTACAAATTAGAAATTGACGCTCAGAACGGGAAATGTGGTGAAACTCGAATAACCTAAAACCATAACCAAGTGGTCCCGCACCGGTTGCTCGACCATCTCAGAACAGGATAATTTTTGGTGTGTTATTACATCTATGTATTGGTAGTTCGAAACCACTATTAGTTTATTTTTATTCCTTTTGGTTTAAATACGGCAGCCATATTTGTTTCGTGGTGCATGACGTTTCTTGCAGTTTTCTATGTAAACGAATATCTTGATATCTCAAGAACAGTTGATCGTAGAAAGTCGCGGTAAAAATCATTGCATTGTTCACATTTCGAACTACATTTGTTGTCCTGAACATAAATTTTGTAAGATGCTTCCTTATGGGCGCAAATTAAGTTCGAAGTTTAACGCTTTTTTTGAAAAGTTTCCGCTCTTGTGTTATATTTTCAGACAATGGTGAAGTATCAGCGCTCATTTTTTTTTAAAGTACACAGTTAAGGATAGTATATGTTTAAAATATTTCAAATCTGAAACTTCATTATTTCGGTATTTATGGGTTTTTGAAGTTCTCGTTTTCTTCATTTTTGAACAACTTTGGACCTCAACATCTCTTATGGTCAAGGATGGATTTTCTTTATATAACGTGCATATGAAGCAGCACATGATGGCAAACTGTGGTAAAAATTTTAACTTTGTTATTATCGTGAGGACAGAGTTATGCTCAGTTGAAAACTGTATATGTATACCATTTCCACAAGTATTTTTCTTCATTTTTGAGCAACTTTGGACCTCAATATCTCTGATGGGCATAAACAGATTTTTTTATATTATGTGGATATGAAGCAGTATATGATGGTAAACTATGGAGAAGATGGTAACTTTGATATTAGCTTGAGAGAGTTAAGCTCAGGTTAGCTGTCATTCAATTTACACGGATTGAGAGGGAAATCGGCCACGAAAGAAAATACAAAGAAAAAGCACCCCTGTTGTATTAATAACTTTAGTTATCTCTGCAAGGACTTTTATGAATAGCATATAACTATATAATAATAGTAATAATAATAATTTTACTTTCCCAAACCAATATTAGCACCAGAATAAAGTACATTTACTCAGTAATACTAATGGAAATGGAATACATTTACAGTTTTCAACTGAGCATAACTCTGTCCTCACGATAATAACAAAGTTACAATTGTTACCAAGGTTTGCCATCATATGCTGCTTCATATGCACGTAATATAAAGAAAATCCATTCTTGACCATAAGAGATGTTGAGGTCCAAAGTTGTTCCAAAATGAAGAAAACGAGAATTTCAAAAGCCCATAAATACCAAAATAGTGTCCTCCAAAAACTCTGCCCTCACGATAATAACAAAGTTACAATTTTTACCAAGGTTTGCCATCATATGCTGCTTCATATGCACGTAATATAAAGAAAATCCATCCTTGACCATCAGAGATGTCGAGGTCCAAAGTTGTTCAAAAATGAAGAATACGAGAATTTCAAAAGCCCATAAATACCAAAATAGTGAAGTTTCAGATTTGAAATATTTTAAACATATACTATCCTTAACTGTGTACTTTTTTAAAAAGAATGAGTGCTGATACTTCACCATTGTCTAGAAATATGACACTCTAAAAAGCCGAAATTTTGCAAAAAAGCGTTAAATTCCGAACTTAATTTGCGCCCATAAGGAAGCATCTTACAAAATTTATGTTTAGAACAACAAATGTAGTTCGAAATGTGAACAGTGCAATGATTTTTACCGCGACCTTCTACGACCAACTGTTCTTGAGATATCAAGATTTTCGTTTACATAGAAAACCGCAAGAAACGTCGTGCACCACGAAACAAATATGGCTGCCGTATTTAAACCAAAAGGAATAAAAATAAATTAATAGTGGCTTCGAACTACCAATACATAGATGTAATAATACACCAAAAATTATCCTGTTCTGAGATGGTCGAGCAACCGGTGCGGTACCACTTGGTTATGGTTTTAGGTTATTCGAGTTTTACCACATTTCCCGTTCTGAGCGTCAATTTCTAATCTGTAAAAGTTTTAGTATTTTATATTTACAAGACTTTTAAAAAAATTATTCAAATGGAAGTAGTTTGGACCGGTTCCGAGATAACGCTCTTTTTTTGCTTAGCGTTACTCCACTATTAGGCATTACAAACATGACTGATACTGATGATACTCGTATATCGGATATAGATGACGGACCCATAAATATAAAATTCCGTAAGGGTTTTATAGCTACTGATAATATTTCTTATTCCCACTACTGTGCTAGGTATTTCAAATATGACTGCTAGTAGCCTGTTCTTCAGATTTATCATCCATAAATATGGCACAGATGTTCGATCCATAAATATCAGATATGAAATTATAAGCCCATAAATCCGAAGAGAGCATTAACAGGACTGATTATATCCCCTATCTCTAATACTATGCCAGGTACTACATGATTTCTAGTAACCCTCTTTTGAGATTTATGATCAACGACTCTTGGATATAGGATTATGAGCCCATAAATACGAAATTTACAACAAATTATTGGGACGACTGCTTATATCCTCTATCCTAACACAATGCTAGGTACATGACCGCTAGTAGTCCTTTTTCCAGATTTATGATCACAACTACGAAATTTCGCTAGGTATTTTAAACATGACTGCTGGTAGCCTCTTCGTGAGATTTACAATCTACGAATACTGCATATCAGATTCTGAGCGCATAAATACGAAATTGTCGGCATGAAATCGCACAATCTGAGACTATATTCTCTACACCCAGTACTATGCTAGCTACTTCAAACATTACTGCCACTAGACCTATTCAGATTTATCATCGACGAATATGAAACAGATGTTTGAACCATGAATATCAAATATATTCTTATATTATTTATGAAACCCCCCATAAATCCGAAATAAGAGGTGTACAGTAAAGTATTGCGATAGTAAGAGGACTGATTTTTATCTCCTATCCCCAGTACTACGAATATGATATCTAATCTTATTTTAGATTTATCATCCACGAATTTCGGATGTGGGATTATGAGCTCATACATATGAAATTTACAGTAAATTATTAGAATGGGGACTGCTTAAGTCCCCTATTCAAACAGAATGCTACTAGATACTTCAAACATAAGCGCTAGTACGCTCACAGCTACGAAGTTCTCAGCAAACTATTGTGGCAGTATCTAACTGATTATATTCCCTATCTTCAATTCTATGCTAGATACCTCAAACTTGATGGCTAGTAGCGTCTTTTTAGATTTTTAATCCACAAAAATTCGATATAAGTTTAAGAACCCACAAATACGAAATTTTCCGCTGTAACAGGACTGATTATAACCCCTATTCCCAATACTATACTGGACACTTCAAACCCGATTGCTAGTAGCCTTTTTTTATATTTATAATCCACAAAAATCCGATATAAGATTAAGAATTCACAAATACGCAGTAAGAGATTATATCCCCTACGTAATATCCCCCCTAAATACGGACTCTGCAGCAAAATACTGCTGCAGGAAGAGGACTGATTACATCCCCTATTTCCAATACTATGCTAGGTACTTCAAACCTGATTGCTGGTAGCCTTTTTTCAGAATTTTAATAAACAAAAATCCGATATGAGATTAAGAGTCCACAAATACGAACTTAGCAACAAAATACTGCAGCAGTAAGAGTATTGATTATATCCCCAATACTCTGTTAGGTACTTTAAACCCACAAATACGAAATTTGCGGCAGTAAATGGACTGATTTTATCGCCTTTGCCCAATACTATGCTAGGTACTTCAAATATGATTGCTAGCAACCTTCTTTAAGATTTTTAATTTACAAAAATCCGATACGAGAATAAGAGCCCTCAAATACGATATTTGCGGCAGTAATAGGACATATATTATCTCTATTATTATCCCCTCAATTATTATCTCCAGCACTATGCTAGGTATTTGAAACATGACTGCTAGTGTCCTCTTTTTAAAATTTACGATCTACGAATATCGGATATGAGATTATGAGTATATAAATACAACATTTTTAGTAAATTTAAATTGCTAGTAGCCTTTTTCAGATGTTTTGTTATTCACGAATATCGGATATGAGATTATGCGCGCACAAATAACACATTTGCAACAGTATCGCGGCAATACAATGACTAATACGCTAGGTACTTTGAGTACCGCTAATACGCTAGGTCCTCTTTTTCAGATTTATGATCTACAAATATCGGATATGAGATTATAATCGTATGATTACAAATTTGACAGTTGTAGCAAAGTTCTACGGCAGTATGCCGACTGATTATAATCCCTATCCGCAAACTAATGATAGGTACTTCAAATATGACTACTAGTAGCATTTTTCAGATTTGTGACGAATACCCGATATTAGATTATACGTAAGTCCACAAATACGACAATTGCAACAAAGGGTTGTGGCAATGTGACTGATTATATTTTCTATCACCAATACCATGCTAGGTACTTCAAGCATCTTTGCTAGCAGCCTTTTTCAGATTTATTATTCACGAATATGGGATATGAGATTCTGAAGCAATTTTTACAGCAAAATATGCCGTCGTTATGCCGACACTAAATAAAATATAAACAAGTGTGTCAAATTTAATAATTTTTAAAAGTATGTCAATTTTTGTATATTAAAAATAAATATTTAATTTATAAACTGAAATTCTCAAAACTCTTCACTTACTCCACACTGATCTTACTTACAAACCATTACTTGTAAATAATCATATAAAGGCTCTTTTTACTTTGCCAGTACTTACAAAAGAATCACATGAATGTCTTAGACAACTTTTAGATGAACGCAAAAACATCTACGCTCTTTAAACGTATTAGGATGTCCTACTGATCACTGGGGAGATCTAATTATATATTTTGTAACATTTATTTTTCCGTATTTTGTTCTTTTACTGAAAGGGTCCTCGTATGGACTCACCTTTAGAAATATTTATTTTAAATATTTTGTGGGTTTTGAAAATTACTATTTTCTCTCTTTATAATTTTTATATTGATGGTTTTTTCGTTGCATATATTTAAATGTAGACTCCTTGAGTTTATTTTTAATTATTAGTAATTTCCTTTTGAATATTATTGTTTAATGTATTTTCTTATTCAAATTTGGATATCGTTATCAATCTTCCTTGGTGGGAATGACGGCCTTGCGCGTATGATTTTTCGAGAGAAGGATTCACTCTCTGTTGCGCGTGCTGGAAAGACCTCTTTTAGGAGGATTGGTTTTTGGTCACGTTTTTGACCAAGCGTTCTTCATTAGAAACTCTTTTAATGAGCATCTGAATGTAAATAAATTTCTCGGTGAAGAGTATCCATAACTATTTTGTTTGGCCTTTGATTGTTGCTGAGGAATTTTATTGATGAAGATTTCCCTCGTTAAGGTACGTCTTTTTGCAGTCTATTCATTCTTTTTTCCAAATCTTGTTTGAATTTTTTCTATTATTCAACTACGATTTTAGGGAATCTAGGCTACCCTGTAACATTACGCCTACCCATATCCACCAATTTGTGCAGCCGTTTTGTCAAAAAAGGCGAATCCAGTCTTCCTGGTGCACGAGCCAAATCACACCTTCATCTCTGAGACGTTATCGTACGTTGAATAGGTCCAGTAGCTAATTTTCTAGGCTGTACAGTATCCGCAGTCGATGTTAACCATCGTAGGAATTATCTCCGACCATCCATCAATAGAAGTGGACATTTTCTTTTGTTGGTATTTTTCTATGATATTTAAATTTGCCTTAATTTATTTAACTAATCAGTTATTAATTTCATAAATCTTACAATTATTTAATTTATATTTTTCAAAGTTAATTTGTATAAAGATTTACATATCTGCAGAGTTATAATAATTTTATACATGAAATTTTTCAGATTTCGCTTTCTAGTGATAATTTCAATTTTTATTGCATTTTATTTGTGTCAATTTATAAATGCTACGTTTAGATAAATCGTCGGTATCAATTTTCAAATTTTTATTAAATTTATATTGTTTGAATTAAAGAAAAGGTTTAATTAAATTTTTGCATATTTTTAATAGATTTATTAATTCATTTTAGAAGATTACAATATGTAACAGAAATAGTACTATATCTGAGTAATTAGATTTATTTACATATCTACGTTCACATTGTTTTTTTTATTTCTTTATTTTGCTCTATATCTATTTTTTTTCTATTATGTGTATATATGTGTTACTATTAATAAATGCATTTAAAATTTGTGCTTCTTATTGTTGAGGAATAACACCACCATACCTAAAAAAAATAAAAGATGATTTATGCTAAATTGTTTAAATAATAGTTGTTTAAAAATAATACTTACTAAGAGAAATAGGTTTTCCCGCTTTCCTATTTTGTTCAAGTTATCTTGTGCATTAAAAAAGCTAGATGGCGCCCTTTTTTTTTTCTTTGCTTCATACTCAGTGGACCCACGTATCCCGCTCACCGATGAAAAGCTGCCGCACGCCAGTGCGTAACCTTTACCGCAAGTAAAAAGGTTACAATTTAACTACTACTAAATCTGATAACATTACAAGACGTGCTTGGGAAACACGAAACAATTCAGGTAAATTGCCAACAATAGACGATTTACTGGACTTTTTGAAGGATCGATGCCGTATTTCAGAGTCCATGACTAACGGCACCGATGTTAGACCACAATAACAACAACAACAACAACAACGAGGTTCGTTAAAATCTCATCAAGGAAACAAAACTTCTACATCTTTCTTTACTTTTTCTAATAAAAATACATGTATTTTGTGCAGCACAGAACACACTATATATAATTGTCCTGATTTTACTAAAATTACTCCCTTTGACAGACTAAATACAGCTAGACGCTTGCGCCTATGCATCAATTGCCTCTCCAACAACCATCGTACAAAAGACTGCAGGATGTAGAAAATGTGGTAGAATTCACCACACATTATTGCATTTTCAAAACAACACTGATACAATTTCAAATACTCAACATTCTGCTTCTGCTGGAGGTTCTGAAATTTCCTCTGCCAGACAAACTTCTGATAAAGACGATACACGCAATAGTTCGTTATCCTACCATGCTAACATTTCAGATGATTTTCCTGTAAAACCACAGATTTTACTTTCCACAGCTGTAGTCAGAGTTTTTGATAAATTTGGCAAATCACACGACTGTAGAGTCTTACTTGACAATGGCAGTCAGTCAAACTTTATATCTGAACGATTTTGTAATATTTTAAATTACCTAAACAAAATATCGGTATTACTATATCTGGCATAAATCATGCCAATCAGAATGTTAAGTCACTTGTTACTGTTACGTTTAAATCTGCAATAAACAACTTTCAGAGAACAATAGCTTGTTCAGTTCTACCTGACATCACAGGAAATCTGCCCTACGTGTATTTTGATTCTTCCATACTTAACATTCCAAAAAAGATATTGCTTGCTGATCCAAACTTTGAACGACCTGCTCCAATAGATCTGCTCATAGGTGCTGATACCTTTTGGGATTTATTGAGTATTGGCCAAATTAAACTCGGAACTGATCTTCCTACATTACAGAAAACCAAGCTTGGTTGGATTGTTTCTGGACCCATTTATATCAACTCACAAAACCGACGCGCAGAACAATGCTATTTCTGCACTGAATTAAACGTAGGAACACAAATAATGAGAATCTGTGAACTTGAAGAACATCACAAAACTAGATTCTTCTCCGAAGAAGAAATTTATTATGAAAATCATTGTAAACAAAATGTTTCTCAAAATGCTGATGGTTGTTTTGCTGTTGCAATTCCTCTTCGTTTTCTTAACCTAGAAAGAAAACTTGCAACAATCATTCTCCATGATTTTCATGTGGATGACTTTCTTACCGGTTCTAACATGCTTGATGAACTGAAGTGCATTAAGACAGGAATTTATAACCTTTTATTTCAATATTACTTTTTTTTACGGCAGTGGACATCAAATGACAAGGCAATACACAATTTTAATTCTGAAGTTTTACAGATTGGCCATGAAGAAAATAAAACATTAGGTTTACTTTGGAACCCTTCTAATGATTACGTACAATCAGTCATACAATATTCTACAAACATCTTCAAACAACACTCTAATAAGATTACTAAACTGCAAATTCTTTCTTCTACTGCTCAGATTTACGACCCTTTGGGTCTGCTTTCGCCTATTGTCATTAAAGCTAAAAAGTTGAAACTTTTTGGGACGACTTGGTTCCTGCCGACTTGCACACACTTTAGAATAATTATCGTTCTGAATTGCTACAAATTAATAACCTAAAAATACCTAGACATGTTTTATGTGTCAACCCAATTTATGTTCAGCTACATGCCTTCTACGATGCATTACAATCTGCTTATGGTGCATCCATATACGTGCGTTGCACAGACTCCTTTGCTAATTACACATCTATTTCAGTTCCGAGACTTGAACTATTTGGTTTTCTTCTGCTTGCTAAACTTACTGATAAAGTGATTTCCTCCTTTACTACTATCTTTGAACAAATTACGTACTGGACTGACTCAACGATTGTCGTTCCTTGGATTAATAGTTCTCATTTGTTGACAACTTTTGTAGCAAACAGAATATCACAGATCCTAACGTTATTTAAAACAGATGCTTGGAAAAACATTAGTACCTTAGACAATTCAGCTGACCTATTATTACAAGGCATAAGTCCTTCAACTTTATTGAATTCTGATCTTTGGTTTCACGGCCCTTCTTGGCTTACACTACACGAAAATTATTGGCCTTCTTACATAAATGAAAGAAAAACTTTCGAATTTAAAGAACTTCTTGAAGTCTGCGTTAAGACATCCGATTTTCAGAGTACAATTTTTACGTTTGACAAAATAGCTAACTATTCTTCTTTAACTAAGTTTAAACGGATATTTGCTTACATGTTCAGATTTAAGAAAAGCGTCTCTAAAAATAAACAGCTTCGCCATTATAAAACTACTAAAGCATATATTTCACTTTTAATTTGTTTTGCTAGTAAGGCGGTCCATATTGAAGTTGTCAGTGATCTTACTACTGAATGCTTTTTAGCCGCTTTATGACGTTTCATGGCTAGGCGTGGTAAATGTTCTGAAATATTTTCAGACAACGGCTCCACATTTATGGGCGCTAATAATGAAATACCACAATTCTTCAAACAACACAACGATACCATTGCTGAAGACTTGTCAAACGATGGAATTCAGTGGAATTTATCTTTCCACGTGCACCTCATTTCAGTGGCATTTGGGAGTCAGGTGTCAAATCTGTAAAGTACCATCTGAAACGTGTAGTAGGTGCTGCAATTTTAACTTACGAAGAATTTTGTACGGTTTTATATCAAATAGAAGCTTGCCTAAATTCGAGGCCACTTTACCCATTTTCCGAAGACCCCAATGATGTAAACTACCGCACACCTGGTGATCGGGGAACCATTAACCCGTATACGAGATCACCAGTTTGGGGGGATGTCACCAAGGAAAAATCTTTGTCGATTCAGAGAAGGCAACAACTCATGCAACACCTTTGGTCACGATGGTCTAAAAAATACATTTCACTTCTTCAGCAACGTGTAAAATGGAAAGAAAACGGACAGCAGTTAATAAAACCTGGCGTCTTAGTTATAGTCAAAGACGATGGACTTTCACCGTTGAAGTGGCAGTTGGGCAGAATCTTAAAGACACATACCGGCACTGACAATATTATACGAGCTGTTACTATTAAGACTACTTCCAGCGAAATTAAGCGTCCCGTTGTGAAAGTTTGTGTGTTACCATGTGAATCGGAACATTAACATTCAACTTTTGAACATTCTTAATTTTGAAACCCTATATGCTTTCAAGGTGGGGGCTATATGTTACAGAAAAATATGCCGTCGTTATGCCGACACTAAATAAAATATAAACAAGTGTGTCAAATTAAATAATTTTAAAAAGTATGTTAATTTTTGTATATTAAAAATAAATATTTAATTTATAAACTGAAATTCTCAAAACTCTTCACTTACTCCACAACAGCAATAAATCTAAGATTTACAACAAATATTGCGGCAACACTAATACATTTCCTATCCCTAATACTATGCTAGATATTTCAAACATGACTGCTAGTAGCATTGGTTCAAACGTATGTTCCACGAATATTGGAGAAGCGATTATGAGTGCATAACTACGAAATACACAGTAAAATATTGTGGCAGTATAACGACCTATTATATCCTCTATTCCCATACTATGCTAGGTACTTCAAACATGACTGCTAGTAACCTCTTTTCATACATATGATCTACGACTATCGGTTATGAGATTATGAACCCACAAATATGACAGTTGTAGTATTACGGCAATATGCCGACTGATTATATTCTCTGCCACCAATATTATGCTAGGTACTTCAATCATGTTTGTTAGTAACCTTTTTTCAGATTTATAATTCACGAATATCGGATATGAGATTATGAGTGCTGCAATATGAGTATATTCCCTATCTATCGTTAATGCTATGCTAGGTACTTTAAACACTTTTTTCTGCTAGTAGTATTGATTAAAATATATGTTCCTCGAATATCAGATAAGAGATTGTGATCCCGTAACTACGAAATTTGCAGCAAAGTATTGGGGCAGTATAACGACTGGTTATATCACATATTTCCAACAGTATGCTAGGATTTCAAATCTGTCTGCTAGTAGCATTGGTTCAGGTGTAGGTTCCATGAATATCGGATACGAGATTATGGAACCATAAATCTAGAATTTGCTGCAAAGTCTTGTGGCAATATGAGTATATTTCTTATCCCCAATACTATGCTAGGTACTTCCAACATGTCTGCTAGTAGCATTGGTTCAAATGTATATTCCACGAATATCGGGTAAGAGATTATGAGCGCATAAGTACGAAATTTGCAGCAAAGTATTGCCTTGTATATCCCTTATCCCCAACACTATGCTAGGTAGTTAATACATGTCTGCTAGTGGATTTTTTGATAATTTAAAGTTTCTAGATGAGATCAGTAGTTCCCTATGTAGTGTTCAGCTAATCCATGTGTCTAGATCCCAATTAGAATGCTATGTGTTGTAGAAGAATTGTCACAAAACGAACTATTTATGCACTCTCAATATTGAAGTTAATATCACTGTGTACTAGGCTGCTGTGTATTGATATGTTTTTCGACTTGTTGCAACTTCTACCGACTTGAAAACTTGAAAGTTGAAAGACAATAAGTCTACAACGTTCCAAGAAGCTACTAATGGGACTGAAGGCAGAGATAATCAACTAATCAATCATTTTGTGGTCTATGGAAAGACATTCTCTTTCGCATCTTTCATGGATCGCAGTCAGTGCTTAGGATAATTTTTAAAAATTTGTCTTTTACCACAGTAGCACTTTCTTGAGTTTAATAAGTTGTTAAAGTGGAACCAAATCACTTATGAGGATGTTTTCTTCTGGTATTATTGATGTTCCTGCATGTTTAAGTAACTGTTAGTTTTGCTTATATTGTTACAATTTATCAGTGTACTAGTACATTAGTTATTTAGGGCTAATTATTTAAAGAAGTCGAGAAATTTTGTGACAACTGTATAGCGTTTCAATTTACTAACAAAACCTGTTTATGTCACGGCTAGCATAAGGGTAAATCAAGTGTTCTTCTGATTAGATTATAGACGTATAAATCTGCTTAAATTAATCCAATGTTTTATCGACCATTTCAGTGTAACAAGATCAACTGCTAACGTAGACGGGCAGGGTATATCTAGTCTGGCTGTTGTAAACAACACTACAAAGAACAGTAAAGTGGTACGATGGCAGCCAAATTTGATGGATCGATGTATTGGTGGTATATCCCCGTCTTTAGTGTGCGTTCCGATCATCTCCAGCGATTTATATGGGGATGGTGTAAAGGTGAACACGGGCGGTTCTTGTTGCCTTCACGTTACAGTTCCCCAGTTCGCTAGTGTCTTTGTCGATCATTTTTATTTAATAAGTCTCCCCCTCCCATTCTGGCGGTGTTTAAGTCTTCGGGGGAAACAAAAACTTTTTCGCAATGTCCTGTGATGCTCTGCAACCCACGATCTCTCGATTTTTCCGTATGTCATCGCGCTCTTCCTCGAGGAGTGTCTAAACTTTGAGGTTTTTTGGAAAGCGGAATCTCTGAAACGACATGACTTAAAACGACTGGTTATCAGAGGATGTGAAATCTCAAAACCTTTAAGCTCCTTTACCTATCAAGTCGATCGCAAATTGTAAATCAAAAGGTTACAGTGTAACGTGTTCAAATTCTCAATTTTATAAAAATGCAACTTTATTTGCTTTAATAGTAAAGGAATCTTAGTACGGTCCTGGTAGTTCATCATATTTCGGATGGATTAAAAATGCAGGCGATATTTTGACTTAAATGGTGTTCTTTTAATACCAAAGGTCACCCCAAAATGTGTTCATACCGATGAAATCGTTTCTAGAACAAAAATGCATGCTTTATCTTAAAGCAAATGACGTCTTCGTAAATATTAACGTTCGCTGCAAAAGCATTCCCGCGGTTATAATTTGTTTTTCGTAGCGAAAAATACAGACAAAATTGAGTTTATAAAAATATTCCGAAATAATATCGTCTTTTTAACAAAGGTACTTAATGCCAGAAAAGACGTTTAGTTTTTTATAGATCCTGGACGTGCCTATTTTCAATTTATATGAACAGATTTTTCTAAGTGCAGACACATAAAAAAGCATCAGGTGGCCACCTGCAAAATATCGAGTTACTCCCCCAAGACGCAGACGGTAATGTCCGGTGAATTTAAACGAAATATTCTAGAAGATTTTTACGCCGTTATTTTCTGATTGACTTGAGAAGTGTGGGCTTGCTTTGGATTGGTTGGTTTAAATTTCCCCTTTCTTAAAAAAATATCACGCCACGAAAAATCCGTACCCCCAAGCAGTCAGTTAGCTACAGACATTCGAATACGGTACAGGGGTCAGTTCTACGTATTAGTTTAAATACAGTAGGGAGTTTGGTTAATGTTGATTCATTATCATACCGTGATTTAAGAAATTGAAGGGAACTTAGTAAGAATTTGATAAACAAATTGTGTGTGAGATTTAAAATAAGTTTGAATCAATAACCTGATAAGGTCCATGAACTTACCGTTAAGTGCAACTAGTGGTTGTTCATGCAGTTTTAATTCTTCAAGTTAATTTAATTAGTAAATTATCGAAATTTGAGAAGTTTAACCTTAAAACGCGTAACGAAATGTTTTAATAACCAATATAATTATTCCGAGGATTTATAATTTAAAATCTACAAGAGAATGCAATGGTTAGCTAATTTTGAAAATAAAGAATTAACTTTTCCGGTTTAGTTGTGCCGTAATAGTTTAGAACACTGTTTATTTGAGTGTCATAGTAATAAAAATCAATAAGGTAATAATATTACCACATCAGCAGATACAAACTATTCAAAAAGAGATTGCTAATGAGATTGCAATTAAGTGACAATTATTGTGAACTTTCGTTCGTTGATCTTGGTTGGAAAAGCTGTACCAGCGATTAAACTTTACAATTTCTTCATGCTTCATATCTACAATTTGTGAAGAGCTTTGTACTTAGTGTTAAGTGAAACAAGGGGTATTATTGTGCAAGTGCTGTTTTTCTTTGAAAGTGTAAAGAATTGTAAAATTCTACCAATGTATCAAGGACTAAAGGATAGTTGTTTGATTAGAGTAAGTCTTGTGTAAAAATTATCTGTACCATTCACCCTAATTATTGTGTTTTATAAATTTATGTATATATTTCCCTTTAATACGAATTCTTCTTAAGGTATTACTATCCAAACCATTACTATTGTCCTTGGAGACAAGTAAATATTTTATTTAGAAATAAATGAACATTTGAATTAAATCCTACCGTGGTAATATTGGACCGTTCACTTGTGAAAGTCTTTAAAATATTTTAACCAGCTTAATACTAACGTAATTAAACATGACTATTAATTGAATTTAATCAATATAGCTAGTATTCTTTTCTGCTTGCGAATACTGAGGTTTAAGGACTGGCAAGGATATTGCGCCCATATTTTTTTATTGTGTATATTACCCCTTATTTTTCTTTACAATTCGTAAGTCATGGAAATCAAACCTACGCCTGAATTATAATTTGATATTAAGAGATGTTAAAAGTTGGAGCATTACAGTAAATATCGTCTTTATGAGATTTGCAGTAAGTATTTAGTATTTGAACATTTTGTTATAGTATTTTCAGTGTGAGTAAAATCGTATATTACAAATGGCAGTCCATCGTGGGGCTTCATTTTTCAAATGTTACAGCAGGGAAAAGTGAACATTTTTCTTTTTCATTAACCCGAAATGTATGCAAAAATGTAAAATCTAGGTATCTATTTTTGTATTTACCTTAGCGACGTATTTGTTTGTATTCTTATATTACCTTTGATAATGACAGCATAGCTGTCGAAACAATATTGTCAGGTTGTATTTTAATAAACTTGTGAAACTTTTACTAATCTGTTTTATTTATTTCATGATTATGGTGTTTCACCATATAAGGCTAGAAACAATAAGCAATGAACTACTTGGTTAATTATTTAATGAACTAAACATCAGTCAATTTAAGCGAGGAGCAGAAAGGGGGATTGATTTAATTAACAAAGATTCTCCTTGTTGTTGATTATTATTATTATTAAGTCAAATTATCCTTACAGGAGATTGATAATAATCATATGAGTTTCCAAACATATACAGAGTGTATATGTTAGTATGGTAGAAAATAAGACGAATTAGGAGTAATTGGTGATGAAGTCACGGTTTTTTAAAGAATAATTAAATAATGATAGGAAATATTTTAACTAAAATATTTCCTATCGTTTTATTATTACAAATACTTCATCAATAAAATGATTTATAAATATGGCAAATAAAAGTTAGCAATAAACAATAAAAATGTGCATTACAGTATTATAATAATAAATTGCAGCGCAAACTGAATGCGGAAAATTTCATATACCGATCGATATACATAACCTGTGATGAAAGGTATGATTACATATCAATTTATATAAATTGAATATATGTACAGCATGCACTCCATAACTACCTGATTCTACATAATATTCGCTCACTTCATTGCTATGCATAGCTTTCTCTGATTCTCTGTTATCGCCTTTTCCCAATTATACTGCCGTTAATAAAGCTGATCTAAATTTGTAGAACAGCTCATCAATATTACTCTAACCGAACTTCCCGCATAGGTACAAGGGCTTAGGCTTTAATAATTTCCACTTAACCAACTCAAATAAAATATCGAATATCTAAATGGGACTGGTGTTTGCTAGCACGGGGGGAAATTTCACAATCACACCCCTTTTTATGGTACGATACTAAGAAAACATTTTACGATAGGGTAATACAAGATTGTTCGAAAACTACGGCACGGTTTCGGCGACCCGACCGTGTCCGTATAGTCAAATAAGGTAACGATTGCTATAAAATTCTGAATGCGATGTGAGTTTATAGAACGTTTATGTTTATTATACCATGTTCTTGTAGTGTCGGCTTTGTCCTCGAAACCACGCACACAAAGATGGTCAGCAAGCGCCATTTTCAGCAGCACTACGAAGATTAGGCCATAACGTACAGTTTAACATCCCCTATACTTGCAGCAAATACCTCTGCTTCGTTCACGACTATACATTCAAATTTGGGGTTGGCAGGAATTGGGGCAAACGTCCTGCGGTATCAGAATGAATGAGTGCATCGCGCGGTGCAACCAGGTGAAATACGAGTACCACATGATCATAAGGACGTCAAGAACATGCTCGCTTTAAATAAAATTTCATAAAGTCGCTTTGTGGAGCAAAGTATTGAACTACACTCCATGTATCTTGGGATTTCATTGTGGAAAATTGGTAGATATGACACTATCAAAAGTTTCCATTACAATAACCTACATAAAGATATACGAATCTGTGATGTAACAGAAAATCATTTAAGAAATGCTGAGAGCTTTTCATTTTAAAGCTTCCGTCTGGAATCTTCGTACACTACAACTAAATGAAAGAGTAATGTTAGTTGTCTGTTAAATTTTTATAAAATTTATAATAGGTTTTTAATTACAACATGGAATTTAACTAGAATGAATTGTAAATATACCCTAGATTTATACTTGCAATAATATATATTCTTTTTTTTGTTTCAGGAGTGGGATTCGTGACTGCATCAGTTAACCCGTAAGTAATTTTTCTATTTTATTTATAATTGCGTCATTCAGAGCCGAGTTAATGTAACTGCCTTGTTTCAAAGAGAAAAAGAAATTTCAAAAGTCTGAAACAATAAAACATTCTACAGGTAAGAGTTACCGTTTTCGAAACATTTCGCAAATCTTTAGAAAATTAAAACTTTTTTAAATGATTTTTAACGAAACGAAATTTTTAAACGATGAATATTGAAAACTCAAAAAAATGTTTTAGAATTTTTAAATTTTTTAAAACTAAAACCTGAAACCCGTAATATCTTATGTGTATGAAAAGAACTCGGTAAAGTCGATTCTCTGAGTTGGGGAGTTTCCGCGCAGAGTTTAGCACTTAAAGGATTCAGCCAACTAATGCGCGTAAGAAGCGTCAGGCTTGCCAAATGGTTTATTGGGCTAGACTTTTCGCTTAGCATAGGAGTTGCGTTATTCTGTACTTACCGGCAGCGTTAATCTCGAATAAAGATCGAATCAAAAGAGCGTCCTAGAGAACTCCAGGAGGTGACCTAGATTCTCAGTCTCCATTATCAGATTTCTTTTAATTTAAACCCTGCTTAACATACCTTTGGTGGTCCCTGGCAGTGATTAAGAGTTATGAGATCCCCTTATTCAGTTTCATCTATTACCCCAGTTTTTCTTTTTTTCCAATTATCAACGATCGCACACCATATGTTACTAGTCATAAAATGTATAATAACTGTATAGTGTGTGTGTGTACCCTGTATCTTATCTTGATAATTATAAGAGTTTCCAAAAAAGTTAAACGCAAAAGTCAGTTGATAAAAAACAAATTTTTTTGGATATACAGGGTGTCATTTTGTTACGGATACTTTTTGTTTATTTTAAATGTAATATGTAATACACGACGTTTATAAATAGCTAAATAAGCGTCTTCTCATAAATTTATTGTTGAATAATATACCTGGTGTTCAATCCACATTTCCAAAATAAGACACCCTGTACATTTATACTTTATATAGATGCAACTTGTTAGTCCATGTGAATTCGTAAATATTTTCTATTTCAAAAATAAACAGTTCTGAAGTTATCAGCAAAGTTAGAAGTATTGATTGTCGTACAAGCATGTGCTACAATGAACGAAAAAATTGATCTCAGTAATTTTTTTCTTCTATAGATGCTGCAAATTTAGTTACTTTAGTTTATCTAGTTAGTTTAACTGTACCTATTACTATAATAATTTGGGTGTATATACCATTTTAGGAACGGAACTTTCGGGTAACAATAATGCTATGATATAATACCCCCCGGGGTTTGTCGGAGTACATTTACCCGAAGTTGAAGATGATTGATGTTGAAAAATGTTAAATTACTTTGAATTGAGAGTACAAACAAAACATAACAGACTAAAAGCAAAGTGATGATATATACACAATACGAACCACTTACCTTTACCATAAACGAAAATGCTCCGGCTAAAATAACTGTTGTGAAGCTTGAATCTTACCACAACTGAGACTCGCAGGCGGATCGCTTTAATGTAGGTCACTAAATACTTATGGATCTAAGAAACATAATTCAAGTACACAACAAGAAAATATTCTAAAAACTTCTTTAAAATTGAAATGGCAAAATTTATTTAACAAAGAACATCGAAAATAATCCAACTAATAATTAAAATAAAACAATTTAAAAAAATAAAATTTTGAAACGTTGAATAAAAGAAAAATCAATCCTAAGAAAGTTTAATGCTTTTTACCTTAAGGAGTAATATCTCTGTTATCCTCATTATTTTAATCACCAGATTATAACTAAATAAATACCTTAAAATATTTAAAATTTTGGCGCCTTAATCAAATAGAAATCTTCTTTCATCCATAAGGTTTATAATTAAAATGGTTGGAATGCAAAAAAATCATCTCTCTTCCAAATAATGTTCAGATTAAGTGATATAAATAAAATAATTAAAAATCAGCTTCTATCTTGAGATAAGGTAAGTTCAATTAATTAATTTTATAAATTCCCTTACATTATCCAGTTTATAACGAAGGTTGACATTCTCATAAAAAATTATTAAATAACTAAATTTAACTTAATTACTTTAGTTTGCCTAGTTACAACTTCTTATTTTTACAAAATCCATCCTTACAACTTAGTTAACATTATTTAGATATTTCTAAGATATCCAACCATGGAATAACAACTAAATTACATTATTTTAGATTGCTATGGCAAAACCGCAGAAATTTGTATCTTATTTTACAGACATCTATAAAAAACAATCCACACATTTACATTTATGTCAAAATAGTGCCTAAGGAACTGCTTGACAACAACTCAATGAAATATCTTAGCCACAAGCTAAATAATTTTACTAGAGAAGAAGTTTTTAACGCATTCACCAAAACGTTAACTTGAAAAATATTCTTTTTAAACTAAAGATGAAAGTAAGATACAAACATTTGCATACATCATCACAACCATGTAACTTGTCTGTTTTAGGCATACATGCCTTGAAATAGCTTGAAATTTATTTTTATGTACAAAAATAAATAACGAAACCACATCGTTAGCTAAATAATGATAATTTATCAAGATAGTAAGAAGTATTAACTCTAAACTTTATCCTTTTACTGTCTAGCGTGTACCAAAGTGCATATTTATTAATTAAAACTTTTTCTCTGGCTTTATAAAAAAAATATTATTTAAATATTTTTCTCCTTGACATTATACAACCCACCAAACATGTTTGTAAATGGGGTAGATCCTTAACTAGATAATTTGATTGCTATTAAATAGTTAATAGTAAGTCGAGGTAGATACATTGACGGGTATGGGGTGTCGGTTAAATAACGTCTAGAAGTTATAGGGTTATTGGTCCAGGTGTCTTTGTCTGGTATTAATGTCGGCAAAACAACGTCCAGGTGTCTTTGTCTGGTTTTAATGTCGGCAATACAACGAATTGTATGTTCAGTATAACTAAAAAATAAAAGGTGAATGGTTGCTAATTATAAATAATAAGTTATAAGCTTATTCTATAAGTTCCTAATTAATACTTTTAAATTTGAGTAAGTGTTTCCTAAAGTAGTTTTATTTTAGTTATTACATTTTCATTTAGATAAAGCATTGGTAAATTAGAGAGGCGAAAAGCACTTTTTCTCCCTAGGAAGATAAAGCTTATACTTTTCCTGCCTGTTTTTCTACAACAGAAACAACCACTTCCCACGCCGCTGGTCAGCTACTATTTAAATTACTGTTTTTGGGACTTTTAATACTGTAAAAAGAAATTCTACGTTTTGATACTGTAATTTTTCTTTCACTTTTTTTCATTTTATATTTAAAGACTTTGACTTGTGTCATTCAATTGCATCCTTTGGAATTGGTATGTAAAAATTGTTCAGAATCAATGGAAATAAGAAATGTGTTCATCCTAATACTGCTAACTAAATGATACTAACTAAAAGAATAGAGGAGTGTTCAAGGAAAAAAAAAGCAAAATTACATTCTAGGTTTATTTAGCATTTACCGACCTACAACAAATTAATGGATGGCAAGCAAACTACAATAAATTGATTGTAGTGTTCGTGACATAATTGCTTTAGTTGATTAACGACAAACTTTAGTCTATTTATAGCAATGTATAGGTACACAAAATGTTATTACGTGGTAAGTGACGTACGCTCCTACATAGTAAAAGTAAATTAATTATATTTGAATTAGGAAACAGTTACTGCAAATTGACGTAAAACGATTGTCTATGCATACTATATGTTTAACGAAGTACTATTTTTACAGTTAAACATGGTTGTCTTTATTTAGAAAGTGTTTTGTAATTATATTAACACAAACTATTTCTGTTGGATCGAAATAGTGTTTCAGTTTGATGTAGCTTCAAACTATGTGACGCTGAATTTCGAATGAGTTTTAATTTAATCTAATAATCCCTGATAAACGTATTAAAAGAATAACGTAAGGACTACACCCTTAGTTAATATAATTAGCTAGAAAGGAAAGGAACGAGAACACTATAGATAAGGTTTGGATTTAACTGCAAATGAAGGATGATTTATACTTGATTGTTCAAATATGATCAGGTGATGTCTGAAGTTGGCACAGAAGTTTTAACGGACGTCATCTACTTCATCTAGAGAAAATGAAGGCGACAAGCGCGATATAAAAAATAACGAAAACTAAGAAATTCCGTTACACTTCGGAGACGGGTAGTCGTACTACACTCGAAGCAGGGTGAATACTGGATTATCTCTAGTCTTACTATCAGTCTACATTGTAAAGGGTCAAAGTCTCGACTTAACCTTTGACCTGTGTCAAAGATCAGTAGTGTACAGTTCGGATTTGATACTAGAATTGAACCCTTCCTGATCGACTATCAATATACATAGTAAGAGGCAAAGTATGAACTTGAACTTTGACATAAGCTAAAGATCGAGTCGTCGGTTAAACGCTATTCCAGAATTAAATTCTCCATGGTCACCATTGTCATCTGACCACTTCTTTGTCTTAGTCAATTTTGAACGCTATAGGCGTTTCGAAAAAAATTGGACCAGTCCTGTTGCTCCCAGAATGCAAGCGGACTTTGCTATGACGTAGCCGCACGATTACCCATAGCTTGCTCTGTTTCGTCACCACATATTGCATCCTTCCTTATGGAGAGAGTAAGTACAGGAAAAACGGTTGACTTTAAGCTAAGTACTTTTAAAACATAAAGAAAAAGTGAATTTACGAAATGAATTAATTACAGTACTGTGCAATATATCAATTGACAATAAAAAAATAATAAAAATAAGACTTACAGATCAGCAATGGCCAGCATCACAGACGGTTTCTATAACTGCATAAATATAGGCATAACCATCGAAATTATTTCATGCCACTGCGAAAATACAGCACGTAGTATTTAAATGTATTGGCTGAGTATTCACGTAAGTTAAAGGTTATTAGTAATTTATGAAACATAAAGATTTCTAGGCTTCCCATTTGGCCTTACAACGGTTCCTATACGTTTCAATCTTAGATTGTATTTCTTTCATGATACGATGATCACTTCCCTTGGTCCTTGTCATTTCTGACCGAACCTAACATATCTTTAGCCCTTTTCTGCCAGGGTGCATACCCTAGGGCCACACTTACTTCCTTGATTTTACTACTATTGATACAGGGCTCTTGGACGAAAACAATTTCATGCTCTCTTATTGCGCCTGCACCCAGAATTGCTTCCTACGTACTGCAGAATTGGCTTGCATTGTATTGGCATGATCTGTAGTACTTCTTACTTCCTTTCCATCTGATGATCTTAACCTCAAAACCCTGAAAAATATCCTCCTGAGCTTGCACTCAACCCCAAATTGGCTCTGTGTCCTGGTTCTGAAGGACGTCTCATCAATTGAGTCAAAGTGTGAAATTTGCAGTTACTTTGGCTCAAGTACATTTTTGTCATACAACTGTAAAACGATAATTTTCTTTTGATAAACGTTTTTTTCGCGATTTTCGATAACGCCTTGTCAAGCTATTTATTTTATTATACAGTGTGGGATTAAAGTATGGAATATTTAAAAAAAAGCGAACTCAACCGGTTTTTTTAAAAACGCTGAAACACGTCGATTTTGTTTTTTAAAAATACACATTAATATGTGCGATTCACTTTCCGACTTTCATTTGTTTCTAAGTTATGACGTCATCACAAAAAAATTTAAATGACAATATAGATTTTTTATAGTGGAATCCGATAGTGATTTGCTTTCCTTTATGATCGATCATGCAAATAAATCATAAGGTTGCATAACAAAAATTCTGAGAAAAATCGATCTGAACATTTAATGTTATTGATATTATGGTATCAATATATCAATACATCAGATCGATTTTTCTCAGAATTTTTTTATGTAGCCTTATGATTTATTTGTATGATCATAAAGGGAAGAAAAATCACTATCGGATTCCACTATTAAAAATCTATATTGTCATTTAAATTTTTTTGTGATGACGTCATAGCTTAGAAACAAATGAAAGTCAGAAAGTGAATCGCACATATTAATGTGTATTTTTAAGAAACAAAATCGACGTGTTTCAGCTTTAAAAAAAAACCGGTTGAGTTCGCTTTTTTTAAAAATATTCCATACTTTAATCCCACCCTGTATATAAAATTAATGATTTTTTAAATCGTATTTGTGTGAAATTAATTATCATAATCATTATACAATAATTGTAGAAGACAGATTATTTGTGTCTAGATCGCAAAATGTTTTAGCAGGCTTCAATGACTTTTTTTTCTAGATTAGCTGCTCGTTTACATTATTACGCGTTAAAAAAATTAATTTCGCGCATTTGCTGCAAAAATAACTATTTAAAGTTATTTAGTTTTTGATAAATTTAGTTTTAAACAAATATTTTATTTGTACTGCTTATTAATATTCTTGACTCCACTTTCATACAGCTTCCGCGTTTTATTACTTTTTATGTTCTTAAATTATTAAATTCTTTTGCAACAGTTTCACTTAAGTCTCCACCCTGTTCTGACTCACTGTTTCCCGGTTTCATCAAATGCGAATTATTGTTACTTTATTGATGTTTATACACCCAAACCGGCCTATACTTCAAAGACACTCCTATTACAGTTGGACAATACAAATCTTAAAGCGCACCATAGTAGAAAGAATATATCCGAACAGTACGGTAAATCTCAGTAAGATTCTCACTTAATTTTAATTGGTTTAAATTATTTTTAGATCGTAGATGTTAATTAAAATGCTCACTTTCAGGTTTAAAAAGGAATAATAATTATTTTAGAGACACGTATTAAGTACCACTAAATTGTATGTAGACAATTGTTATTAAAATAATGTTAAATTCATATCCATTCACAATTTGGAAAAAGTTAATATCGATCAGTTTTTTAATTGAATCAGTATAAGGTAAGAAGAATATTTCAAAAAATTAATATAAAATATTTCCCAAGCAGCACAACGTTATTTTTAAAAACACTTTATTACAGTTTAACTGTTGTTGATACAGTTCGAACGTAAAGCACAGTACAAGTTGCAACAAAAGAGTTTTCAAAACATAATACTTTGTTCGCTTACCTAAATTGCTCTTAATTTGTTGTGAGCACGAAAGCAACCAAATCCAGCGTTCCTCTGCCTAATGATTTTTTTTTGCATAACACGTTGTCGAAGACATGTTATTGGTTGTTATCTAAACCACGACAAATGGTGGCTAAAACGCTTATCCCAAATTTTCCCTAGACAGGAAAGTCATTGACATTAATATATACTTGTTGTATAATAACCAGATCTGAATTAACGTAAAACTTAAATTACACTTTTGGAAAGTACAGAAGATAACTCGATCAGAATCTGCACGTAATTTAAATAGGTTTAAATCTAGCACGTTTTAAACTTCCAATTTAATAACCACCACCAAGCTAGATTAGAAAAGTTTACTAGAGCCGGAAAAATTCGGGAAGTCGGTCCTCACTGGAAGTTTAAGTTCAACCACTACTTAGACTTTAAAAATACTTTAAGAGATCACCACTGGACTAGATTAATAACCTTTTAGCGTATGCAAGAATTCGTTTAGCTTTTAACGATTATTTTAAGCTTGGAACTGTAACATTAAAGTTCTACAAATACAGACCTTCACCTGGGCGCCAGAAAGTACAACACTTCCCAAAAACAATAAAAAGACAGGTAATTGATACTTGCGTTACTTATAGTTACTACTATTATCTCGGCTTAGCTTGTAAACCTGTAGCAGTGACTGTTAGTTTACTTAAATTTCCTTTTGATAATTGGCAGATGTTTAAAGAACTTTAAAAGAGGGCGCCAGCTTATTTGGTAGAGTATACGTAATTTTAACAACAAGCGGTTTATTAATACAAATCTCCTCAATATGCTCCTCCAATATCCACTGGTTCTTAACAATACAGGTTGAACAATGCAAGAAAAATAATCAACAGCAATTAAAATTTATTATTCGTTTATTATAAAAAATGAATAAAAAGTTAAAATATATGTAGGTTCCTGTTCATCTAAAATATAAACATCAGCTGATTACGAAAGGTCTTTACAGTATTTGATGTTAAAATCTACCTTTATAAGCTATAGCTTTATTTAACAATATTCGCATACCAATAATAATTTGCAGAAAAAGTAGTTAAAAGAGAAGAAATAATTTAACACTACAGTTATGAAGCTCAAATTAATAAAAACAATTAAATATTTAATCAAAGAAAAGAGTGCTTTGATCTTTGTGTGAAATTTAATTAACTACAAACGTTATTGCCTTCCAACTTTTATAAAAGAAGATTTTAATTATTATAAATTTTATTTAAACTTTAATTAGCTTTATAATTTGAATGCTTGTAAATTATGATCAAAATGTAATGATAGCAAAGCGTTAGTTCCTTATATGGAAAATAGAAATTTGGTTATGCTCTTTAGTTCATTCCAACACTTTTAAGCCGTCGTTTTAACATTTCAATTTTACCAAGACGAAAGAAATATTAATTTTCAATAATATTCTGGTATCTGCCTAAAAGAAGAATTTTGATGAATTAAACCTGTTGCAGTTGACAATTAGAACGCAAACTTAAATGTATCTATCCAAAGGGGTAAAATCATTCTATGCAATTTTAGCGCAAGGAAAAATTTACTACAAAGATTCAGCCTCAAATCATCTAAAATGTATTAATAATATAGTAGTTAAAATTAGTCAGTTTACAAAACAGAATTTAAATATTGGTCACAGAGTGGATTTAAATATCTCAAAGCACCCCACAGTGTATATACACTCGAGGAAAAAAAAACGCACCAAAAATACCAAAATTTCAAACCGTTATAACTCGGCGGATTTTGGACGAAAATGGATGAACCTTTGAGTACTAAAAAGTTTAAAGTGTCTAGTTTAAGAGCGTGCGAGCGAATGTTACGTAAAGGCCTTCCCGCTGCCCGCGACCGCCCGCAGAAGAAAAAATGTTTTTGATTAAAAAAATGTCAAACTTTAACAGCTTATACGGCGTACCAAAAAAATCGTGGACCCTATCGACCGCCAAGGCAATAAAGTTCAGTCCTTTTTCTGTCAAGTTTTCAAAACTTCGAGTGCCTACGATTTTTTGGCGCAAAATTATGAATTTCTGAAGTTTACCCTGCATTTTGTCGGGTGTTTTTTTTCCTCTTCTGCCAGCGACATTATTATCGGTTGAGTTTGAATCTTTTCTTTTCCAAATTCAAAAAATTTTGAAAAATGTTTAATTAATAAAAACATTTTTTTATTAACGTTCATTTTTTTAACCGTGTAACCGCCGACAACGTTACCCGATGAGCAAGTGCCTAAATTAATGTTTTGATTTTTATTTTACTAATGTTGAAATTAATCAGTATCAGAAAATTATTCGAAGCGTTACAATGCCACAATTAACGGGCATTCAACGTGCACGAATTGTTGTTCTTTTGGAGGTAGAAGTTAACACACACACACACGATGTGTAAAATCCGACCGACAACCTCCTCATGGTGCACATCGGGTAACGCTGATGTCGGCAGTTACACGTTAAAAACAATTAAAGTTAATAAAAAAATGTTTTTATTAATTAAAAAATTATTAATTAATGAAGAAAACGGAATGTTATGTCAAAAAGTAGGAAAAAGTCCACAGGCGAAAAGAAAAGCAATTGAAAAGTGGAAGGAGAAAACGGAAAGGAAAAATAAAAATAATACAAAGCGGATAATAAGAAGAAACATCAATGAAAACGAAAATGAGAAAATATGGAAAATTGGAACATGGAATATCAGAAGTCTGCAAGGTAAAGACAAAGAATTAGAAGAGGAATTCGAAGAAGCAAAATTAGATATACTGGCTGTAACGAAAACAAAGAAAAAAGGAAAGGGACAGATTAAAATGGAAAAGAACCATACATTCATCTACAGTGGGGTTCAGGAAGAATCAAGAACGGCAGTGGGAGTGGGGTGTATAGTACATGAAACATTAGCAAATGAAATATACAAATGGGAAGGTGGGTCAGAACGAGTATTAAAAATAGAACTTAGAAATACAAACATGTACAGAAAAATGATAATAATAGTCTATGGCCCAAATGAAGACGATACCGTACAAAATAAAGATAAATTCTGGGAAGAGTTGAATACGGTGATAGAAGATTCCGAAGGAGAAATAATAATAGCAGGAGATTTTAATAGTATAGTAGGCAAGAAAGACGAAACGTACAAGGTTGGAATAGGGAAACATGGAGAAGTGGCAAGAAACAATAATGGAGAGAGAATGCTGGTGTTTTGCATGCTGCACGATCTGATAATAACAAATACTTTTTATCAAGACAAAGATATAAATAAATACACAAGAGAAGTGATAAGTAGAAAAGAGAGATAAATAATCGACTATGCATGAAATAAATAAAGATTATTAAAAGTTTCACAGTTTTATTAAAATATACCTGACAATATTGTTTCGACAGCTATGCTGTCATTATCAAAGGTAATATAATTATAAACAAACACGTCGCTAAGGTAGATACAAAATAGGTAACTAGATAAAATAATAATAATAATAATAATAAAAATTAATAATAAAAATCATAATTAAACATCTAATACTTCCAGTAACGGAGAATTACTGAGCTCAAGTTGTTCATTCATTAAAGGTACCCTGAGTTTGTGTTTGTATATCTCAAAGGCTTCTAAAATGTCTAATTTGCGTTTGTTATTACAAAAATGTAGGAATTTAATATTATTTTGAGGAGTGATTGTGTGATTTTGTTCTAGAAGGTGTTTGGCGTAATTCGATTTTTCAGGATGTTTATTTTTGTAATGACGTACGTGTTCTTTATATCTTATGTCAAAATTTCGAAGTGTTTGTCCAATATATACCGAACTACAAAAAGAACAATTTAAACGGTAAATGCCCGATTTCATGATATCATGTGTTCTGTCTTTATCACATGATATCATGAAATCGGGCATTTACCGTTTAAATTGTTCTTTTTGTAGTTCGGTATATATTGGACAAACACTTCGAAATTTTGACATAAGATATAAAGAACACGTACGTCATTACAAAAATAAACATCCTGAAAAATCGAATTACGCCAAACACCTTTTAGAACAAAATCACACAATGACTCCTCAAAATAATATTAAATTCCTACATTTTTGTAATAACAAACGCAAATTAGACATTTTAGAAGCCTTTGAGATATACAAACATAAACTCAGGGTACCTTTAATGAATGAACAACTTGAGCTCAGTAATTCTCCGTTACTGGAAGTATTAGATGTTTAATTATGATTTTTATTATTAATTTTTATTATTATTATTATTATTTTATCTAGTTACCTATTTTGTATCTACCTTAGCGACGTGTTTGTTTATAATTATATTACCTTTGATAATGACAGCATAGCTGTCGAAACAATATTGTCAGGTATATTTTAATAAAACTGTGAAACTTTTAATAATCTTTATTTATTTCATGATTATGGAGTTCCACAAAATAAGGCTGGAAACAATAAACAATCGACTATGTATTAGTAGAGAAAAAGGACAGAAATAAGGTAATGGACACAAAAGTTAAAAGAGGGCCGGAGATAGGTAGCGACCATTTTTTAGTGGTCACAAAGATAAAGGAGAAATATAAAAATAATGGAAATAACAAGGAAACAAAACCATCAAAAATAATAGAGTTCGAAACAATAAGAACATACAAACTACAAAATGAAGATGTTAGGGAGAAATATAAGCTGGCGCTAACACAAAAGTTTGAAAATACAGAAAGAATAATAAAAAATTGAAGTTTAGAAGATGCCTAGAATTACTTTAAAAACACAATTGTAGATACAGCCAAGAAAATATGTGGGATCAGCAAGAAAAGTAACAAAAGAAAGCAAACAGCATGGTGGTCAAACGAAATTAAAAATCAAATAAAAAAGGAAAAATGGAGAAAATATTTAAATAATAGAACAACAGAAAACTACGAAGTATATGAAGAAGAAAGAAAAAAAGTAAAAGAACTAGTTTTTGGGGCGAAACAAGAAAAATGGATAGAATTCGGCAAAAGAATGCAAACTAATAGCAAAGGAAATCAAAAACTATTCTACAAAACGTTAAAGACGCTTAGAAAAGGGAGACTTTAGATACGAATCGAATTAAAAATAAAAACGGAGATATACTAACAGATGATAATGACATAATGAAACGATGGAAAGAATATTTTCAGGAATTGCTAAACATAGACGCAGTAAGAGAAAGAGAAGAGCAATACGATGATATAGAAGAGGAAGACAACGAAAACATAACGATAGAAGAACTACAAGAAGTGATTAGAAGTTTGAAGAATGGAAAAGCACCAGGATGGGATAGAATAGCACCAGAAATGATCAAGAACATGGGACAAAAGCAACAGAGATACTGCTGGAAATATATAAAAGAGTGTGGAAGGAAGAATATATGCCTCTCGATTGGCAAACTGCTTTAATTGTGCCTATATTTAAAAAAGGGGACAGGTTAGACTAATAATTATAGGGGCATAACTTTACTAAGTGTGGTAATGAAAATATACAAACAAATTATAGTTAAAAAGATCAGACCAACAATAGAGAATACATTACAGGAGGCACAAAGTGGATTTAGGAAAGGAAGAAGCATACATGATCATATATTTACAGTTAAACAAATAATAGAAAAGTCAGCACAACAGGATAAAGAAGTATATATGGGTTTTATAGATCTGGAAAAAGCTTTTGATAAAGTACCAATAGGAAGGTTATGGGGAACATTAAGAACAAGAGAAATTAGAAATAAAGTGATTAGGTTAATTAAAAACATATACAAAAATAACAGAAACTGCATAATTAGCTGTAATAGAGTCTCGGAAGCGTTTACCACAAGAGAACGGTTACAACAAGGAGGTGGCTTGAGCCCATTATTATTTACTGTCTATATAGATGAAATAATAAAGAAGAGTGCAGAAAGAGCTAAATTCCATGTGGGGTATAGACATCTGCAAAGAATAAACATATCAGAAGGGGCGTTTGCTGATGACATTGTGATTACGGCAGAAAGTGGAAAAGACCTCCAAACAAACCTGGAAACTTGGAATGCAATATTAGCAGAATTTGGAATGACAATGAATAAAAAGAAAACAAAGGTAATGGTAATAGGAGGAAAGCAAGAAATGTTTAATATACAAATAGACGGAACAAACATAGAACAAGTGAAAAACTATACTTAAGTATCTAGGAGTGGAAATAGAAGATAGTGGAGGACAAGATATAGAAATTAACAATAGAATAAAAAATACACTGAAAGTATTTCATGCAATGAATAAGACATTTATAAGTAAAAAAGAAATATCGGAAAAAACAAAGATAAACGTTTTTAAAACCATTTATAGGCCCATCTTGACTTTTGGTTGCAAATCGTGGGAATTAAACAAAAGACAAGAAAGCAGAATTCAAGCCGTAGAAATGAAATACTGAAGAAGAACAAGAGGCGTGACAAAGATGGATAGGCTAAGAAATACTAGAATAAGAGAAGATCTAGAGAGAAAAAAGACAACTAAGCTGGTGGAGACACCTACAAAGAATGGAAAACACGCGACAGGTCAAAAGAGTATGGGAAGAAAAAATACAAGCAAAGAAGAAAAGTGGAAGACCGAGAAAAATATGGGATGGAAAAATGGGAGAAATACTAAAAAACAAAGGAAAAACATGGGCAGAAGCTAGAAATATGACAAGAAATAAGAAACAGTGGGCGAAATTTGTGCATACCGAAAATTAACATTTAGAAAGTGATTTGTGTTATATACTCAGTTATAGAATGTTGTATTAGTTGATTTGATTGAAATGTAATTTTGAAATTGTAAACACTACCCTACACCTATCAGGTAAATAGGAATCTGATTATATATATAAAAACATTTTTCAAAATTTTTGAATTTGGAAAAAAATGTTCAAACTCAACCGGTAATAATGTCGCTGGCAGAAGACGAAAGACTCCCGACAAAATGCAGGGTAAATTAAAAAAATTTATAACTTCGCGCCAAGTCATCGTAGGCACTCGAAGTTTTGAAAACTTTACAGAAAAAGGGCTGAACTTTATTGCCCTGGCCCTGGTCGATTGGGTCCACGATTTGTTTGGTACACCGTACAAGCTGTTAAAGTTTGACATTTTTTGAATCAAAAACATTTTTTATTCTTCGGGGGATGGCGGGGAGCGGAAAAGCTTAAACGCTGCATTCGCTCACACGCCCTTAAACTAGGCACTTTAAACTTTTTAGCACTCAAAGGTTCATCCATTTTCGTCCAAAATCCGCCGAGTTATGACGGTTTGAAATTTTGGTATTTTTGATGCGTTTTTAAGTGGTGCGTTTTTTTCCTCGAGTGTATATCTGGACGGTACGGTAAATCGTAGCAGAATTGTTATTTAATTCGAATTGGTTGAAACTTTTGAAATGAGACGAAATACATTCTTATACAAATGCATTTTTATTCGGCAAATGGTGTCGTGAATAATCTAAAAAACTAATGACGGCTAAACAATTTGAAGTTTAAATAAAAAAAGAGGTCAGATTCTAAAGTCACCCAGGGTTGTTAATATAAACATAAAATAAATTTTATTTACTTATCACTGCACCCTACGCAGGCATATTAATATCAAGCAAATGTAATTCCCCAGCAACACTACTTCTTACATTATTACGATTTATTCGTATGCACATAGTAAAATAACCAACGATTATGTAAATATCATGTAAATTGTAGAGGATTGTATGAGTTCTAAGTACTACATACAGCATAGGCAGCGTTTAAATTTTACTATTCTGTAACTGATGATGGGTACATGTGTATAAGTGGTGTTTACTCCTACAACATTAATTTTACATGGAAGTCCATTCGTTTGCGAGAATTACAGCACAAATTCTATTTTTTAATGTTTTTTACAAGAAGCCTTACACATCTTTAAACATAAATTGAACTACCCGAATTCGTATAAAACGTGTCAGAAGTACGTCAAAAACTATAAAACAGTGCTTTCTGGAAGTGGTACAAATGGAGAAAATTTAATAAGCTTTATGGACTGCGTATAAAATTTAAGAGGCCATTTAATGAGAGCGAAAATATGGCAGAGAGGCAACGAAACAGTTTCATTTTCTTTCCGGAATAAAACACGCTTTCGCTGTAATTACAATTAAAACTGGAGTTGTAGCTCATGGTTCGCAGTTACCTACTTTCGCATTCCTGTCTCCAGGTTCCCAGGTAGTTCTGTTTAACTTTTCCGTTCAGGGTTGAACGGAGATTTCGATATAAATTTCCACGAGAGTTTTTCCAGTCCGATCGGTAGATACTAAAGTCTGCGCGTGATCATTAGCAGCCGTGGAAAAAACTCGCAAAAAGTTCGACAAAAACGGGAAGCCGCGAAGCCGGAGCATCGCCTTGCTTTCCGATTGGCGCTATCAAATTACAATTTAATGTGGTGCCCGTAATTTCCAGATATTCCAACTAACATTATTAAATTAAGTGAGCTATATCTCTTTCTCGCCCGGCAGGGGGTCTTGGGGGAGAAGAAGGCAGGTGTTCCGTTTCGCAGGCGTCCGGGCACGATACAATTCTTACACGAGGATTCATCATCGAAAGGACCGCTTATCTGAATAAGCCGTCACGACGGCCTGAGCGTTGGGCTTAATTTTTCATGAACACGTTTCAGCAAGCAATATGCGATCACCGAATAAAATAGCATGAATAATCAATCAGCAATTCCAGGCACTTTCATAGCTAACTGCTTGTAAAACTTTCCTGCGTTGCGGGGCAATTGAATCCTTGGAAAGCTGTTTAAACTAAAAAAACGCCCTCGGCACACCGAGCTGATACAAGTAAAGCTCATATTTCCCTCCGAATAAATTTTTTCCATTTACGGCCGAATTGAATTTTAACAATTGGATAAGTACATACATTTATGGCATATTAAATTATTTTCAGCACTGACATCTTCATTAATGCCAGTTAAAAATTTCGCTTATTGCGAGAGGAACTCTCTGAAACATTTTAGTTAATCGTCTACTGAAGTCATTCATGTTGTCGACGTATTAATTATTATTGACTTTCTTTATTTGCATGGAAACTAGTTATATCATACATAAAGGAAATCCCCAAACGACCCTTTAAATGGAATCGTTACATTATGTTTACATTTTTGTTTGTTGTTTTATGATAATTTGGAATGTTGGTATATTTGGTTATGCTAAGCGTGCTACTGATTGGTCTTTGTTTACATTATATAACGTTTTGGAAATTGGGAAGATGGTTTGCTTTATAAAGATAATGGAATTCGTTTCTAAATCTAGTTTTTGTTAAGAATTACATTGTACTTGTGTAATACGAAATAAATCTACTAGTATATATTTGAAATGCTAATTCTTCACAACGCATTTTTAAGATCTCAACGTGTACATTTATCAGTTTGTCTTGTTTTATCATACACGAATGCAAACTAATTAATTTTCAGTATTACCATTCTCAGATGAATTTAAGCGATATCGTCACATAAAACAACGTTAAAATTGTCACAGACTAACGTGACCTGTGGAGACATTATATAATACACACATTATGTCATGTTATTTTGGCATACAAAATATGGGATCCACCCACTCAATAGTTTTAATCAAGGTTAGATATGAAATTTCAAACGTCACGCTAGATCGGTTGCCTAACCTCACTTTCAAAATTATTATTAAGAAAAATGTATCTTTTAAGAAGCTAGAAAATGGTTTATTATAGTTAACATACACACTAATACAGAATAGTGAGGGTTGATTGCACTAAGATTAAGTTGAGGCCTATGGTTAGGGTTGAGGTATACAAGTATTTACTATCTTTCCTGAGCATCTTATAAGAAAAATGTTTCCAAGTCAACGAGATTATTGATTTCGTTGAATTTCTTCTTCAAAACTTTACAGTTCTTGAGTAAATGATTTTGATGTACGATTGTGAAGTAGTTTCTTTACCATAGAATTGAAACTATCTTGAATGTAGGGGTTGGCTTAATTTTTAATTTTGTAGATGTCTGAAATTATGTGAATAATGTTTGTAAGCATATAAAATTCAATTTTGTGAAGATAAGAATGTGCGAAAAGTTATGTTTATGTAAATAAGATAAAAAAATAGTTGTGTAATGGTGATATTTCATCAACAATCAATAGAGGCTTTGTTGTAAAATAAAACATGAATGTTATATGTCACAAGATAGGGAATTAAATAAGCTATCAGTTTATCAAATTAATTTAAGGATTAGTTAAAATTTATAAAAAATAATTTGGTTACGTTATAAGTCAAATATCAGAGTACCTTTTCCATTCAGAATTTCAATTGTTTCCCAGAAAAGTATAAAAACTCGGCCATTTTTGTAACAGACGCTCTTTGGATTTACATCTTTAGACAAGTGCACACCTGTTGAAGAGCAAAAATTTAACTTTAAGGTTATATTTTGAGTTAAAAAACATGTAAACGAAGATCATGATGAAGATCATAAACGAAGGTAATCATGATTAAAAAACGTTGAAGTGTTTAAATATTGAACAAAGTGAAGTGTTTTTCTTTTAATAACAAGTGCATTAAGTTTATTCAAATGACAATTTATTTAGATATGGAATTTTTTTCATTTGATAATAGAATTATCAATTTTCGTTACTATGGGATTTTGTAAATGAATGTGAACTATAATTACACAAGGATGCGAAATCGAATGTGTAAAAACTTTTCTAGACGAATTATAGTATATCAATCGACGCGTTTTTGTGAGTAGATGAAAATCTGAAAAAAATTGTGACGACGCGTTTCCGGTTAAAATTCCGTTATATTAAATTTAAGTATGTGTTTTTCAAAAATTATATTTCAGCAACCGCTTGCCCGATTTTACTGATCTTGGGGTTTATGTAAAACCAAAAGTGAGTTATAAATGCGCGTATAAAAATGTTTTCAAAAAGTTCTAGAATTTGGTTATAAGATTTTTAGAACTTTTTGAAAAATCTTAGAACAAAGTTCTAAAACTTTTTCCTTTTTTTTCAAGATACACACTGTGAAGAGCATATTCGTTTTAATAAAATTCCAAAAAATGATAAAAATCGGACTAGTAATTAAAAATTTTAGAAAATTTCTATGTAGAAAAAAATAGAAATTTTCAAATCTAAAGTATAAATTTCATGTTTTTATATGAAATTGTTTTCCCAACTTATACAAATGTATAAGTTCGGAAAACAATTTCATATAAAAACATGAAATTAACATAATGTAAATTACATTATTTTAAAGGGAACATATTTTTTGTTTAAAAATGGTCACATTCTTTTGTTTGTTTAATAGATATTTATCATAAGATATTTACTTGTTATTATTTCAAAATAATGTAATCATAAAAACACACTGCTTAAATAATTGTTTATTAGTTATGAATGACCGCATAAACCCTATGTATTATCTATTGATTAAAATATGTTTGGGGCGTTACTGCACACCTCGAACTCATCGTCTGTTTATCTTGCCTTTTATGGTGTTTATGGGATCCTGGTATTTTACAATCTCGTTCACATGTTTCGTGGTGACGCAATTCTTGTAATTGCAGTTACATTATATATAAACATCATATCATTATTCATTTTATCATTTTACATTTTGTTTTCAATCAATTATCATCCAAATTTTGTTACTATTCCGTCATCACCTGCAATTTGGAATCAAACAAAATTTTCATTTAGTAATCATGAAGATGCATGTTTTGTGTGATTAGCGGAAAAAGTTCAAGATCGTCGTTTTCAAGTTTCGTATCAATGGCCTAAAAATTGTCAACATAATGTTACTCAACCTATTTTCAATTTGTTTTCCATCGAATCATGTTCTGCTCTAAAACAAGCTCGTTAATAAAATCTATTAGGTGTTCCTAGATGTATATAATTATTTAGTGCTCTATTGATCCAACCCGCCTGAGAGTCTCAATTTTGTGAAGAGTTAGAGTTTTCACAACAATTTTAATTAACCGGGGTAATTATTTTAAATTAAAAATAAGATAGTGGTGAGTTGTATGTTCTGTGTTGTTGTAGTCGAAGTCTGTTTTATTTATAAATCCGCGTAACCCAATATCGTAATACTATATATTAACAATAAAAGAAATAACATTAAGAATAAAAAAACACTATTTGAATCTCATATACTTCTTATACATACAAGTTTAATATTGAAAAGTGGCATGAAAAGGAGAGTTAATATTACTTACCTGCACATTAATGGAAGTTATTTGTATAGTTAATTAATATCGGGTAACTGTAAAGCAAGTTGCAAACTTGATTAAAAATTTAATTGTAACCTCAATTTAAAATTAAAATTCATTCAATTCATACCAAAGTCAATTATAAAAATTCAATATTTATCTGATAAAGTGAGGTTATTCTTTTGCTGACAGCTTGATAATTCTTTTATGATTAACTCAATAAAGGAAAATCATTTGGAATTTTTTTTATAGCTGATTGAGAGAACTGAATTTTTAAAAAGATAACAAAAGCTCATTTTTTTAAAAATTATTATTATCTTTTATGTTTCACATAAGTCGGCAGTACGGCAGAGTGGTTATAGTGAATGCATATCGCTTAACACAGTTAAGTCGAGTTTGCGTCGGTCAATACTTGGATGGGTAAACCACGAGCGCAGTGTACTTGCCTATATGGCTGCGCTGCCTCGTCTCACACGCACATATCCACTCTGCGGCTCGTGTGTCTGACGCCTCGACACCGAAACTTGCTCTAACGTAGGGGCATTCATCATAATATATAGACGCGGCAGCATTTTGATTGATATTTTATAAATTCCCCACAAGAAAGGATTGTGATCAAGCCGACATCGTGGAAACTGGCAAAACAAAAAAAAAACGGTTTTTGGTTTTTTCCGAGATCTATGCATTTTACATGAATGCCAAGATTTGTCTACCGTGGCCCACTTGCGTTAAACTTTATGGTCAACAAATTGAGTTACGCGCATTTAGCGCGTAACCTACTTTTGTAAGAGCTACCAGTACGCACTGGTGGAAGCGAGGTTGCCCATACACATTTTACTTGCTCTCCAGGCTGGTGCCGGAGGTGCCTACGTGCTCACCTGTCGGAACCCGTCTCTGAAAGAGTTACATCATCCCTAGTCCAACTTGCGGACTTTTACTGCCCGGACGATTTCAATCGCTAGTGTGGCTGGGATTTGCATCCTAGGTCTGCCTTGGATATTCTAGAATTTAGCTACCCCGGCGTTCCATAATTAAGGGTTGGTGAACCTAGCGAGAGCCCCGTCCGACTCTACCTAACAGTAGAGATCCACCCTATACCTATAAGACAAACCCACCTTCTAATGTAGGAGGTGGGTTTGTCTTATTAGGAGTGAGAGGCTACTATTTGTATTCGGTCTGTACTTGCATCAATTTCCCAATTATGTGATCCCCGGAGTAGTCTTCCTGAGACCAGCCATATCTGTAATTCCTGACAAAACTCAAGTCACCGATCCAAATACATCATCCCACATGATCCACATACACCAATCCACAGTACATACGTGATTACATGGTTGAAGCACCTGGCGAAACGGTCTTCACAAGAACAGCGATCAGGGGATCGTTGCCGGGATAAACCTTGCTAGTATTTCTCTTATACCGGATTCTATGTTTAGGGTGTCAATTGTTTAGCATTAAATTACTTACAATGTTTGTCCTCAGATTATCAAATACCGAATTTTGGTCGTCATTTTTCAAGATGGCGACTTCGTCGTAACCTTTAAATAACATTATTTGTTGAGAGCAGACACGTTGTATTCTAAGCACTAGGCGCTTGAGTTAATTATGTGAGTAGATATGAGTGTAACATCCATTAAATTACGATGATTTACGTACAAGTTAGTGGCGCCCAATTAATTTTTTTTTAGATAATGCCAATTCCTTCTTGAGATCTGAAATCAGTAAGCTTTTCAATTAACACTTACGACCTGAAAAACAATAAGAGTAGTTCTATTTTTAAATGCATACTTACTCTGCGTTGAGTGTTTTATAATCATTTAAAGTAAGTATGACATTTTTAATTTATTTACAGGTTTTTTGTTCTACAAAAGATAAATAACTACGTCGTAACTGAAGTACAAGAAATTTGTTAATTAAATTATTAATATTAATAATTTCAAAACTGTACAAACACTGTTAGGAAAGTGTACAATGTCATACCAGTTTTTTAATTAAAAAAATCAAACAGAACTCTCTCTAAATACCCTTAGTTTTTTTAGTAGGCACGTTTAACGATTAATTAACTTAAAATTTATAAAAAAAAAAATTATTCAATCAAAACGTATAGCTCCTCGACATGCCCTAAAGGTTCTGAATTTATTTCCAATTTATTTTTTCCTTACACCAATTATACTACCTTCACAACTTTATTAAATTGAAGCAGCAGTCAAAACAGCCTGAAAAACAAACCAATATTTTTTGTGTACGACTTTCTGGTATTCCAAATAAAATAGGTGCGACGATGATGCAAAAAAAACACAGAAAAAACATAAATTTTAGTTAACATTTTCTGACCTTTGGTGTTATTTATGGCCACTGTATTTATGCAATACTAACACCATTTTTCTTTTTAAATTGCTTTTTAAGTGTTATAGTGTTGTATGACTTCTGTAATGATAAAATCTTTTGTAGTATTTCACTTCTGAAGTTTTAAGTTGGTCCAAATTGTCAAAAATGTGAGATATGTACTACTTAATTTAAAAGCATTTAATTAAAAGTGATTTCAGCGTGTGCCTTGCTTCATTTTAATTTATATGTCAACAGTTTTTTAATTAATTTGTGATGCTCGAAAGAATTCTCTATAAAAATAGTTAGGAATAGACAAATCTATCAAGTTATAATTAGAGGTGCAGCACGGGTCAAAATTCACGTTTATGAGTCGCCGTGAAAAGGGCGAGTGATGTAGATGAGTTCGAGAGTGCGCTTAAAACATTAATAAGTGCAACAGAAAGAAGTGGAAACTTAAGAAATGATCTAAAACAAGATATTTTAAAGTCAGTGAGTGCTTTACGTAAATGTTATAGTAAGGTAAGAGAATCTTTAAATAATAAAACAAGGAAAATTCAGAGGTTAGAAAGTAATCAGCAGCAAACACCTTCTCAAAACGTAACGGCAGAGACACCTGTGAGTGCAACGAAATTGTACTCTGAAGCCACAAAAGGAAACGCAATGCCTAAATCGCAAGAGGCTACAAAATATAAAATGTTTGTAAAAACAAAACACAATCATTCTGTAGAGGAAATGAAGGATGTTATTAAAACAAATATAAATCCAGTCAATATAAAAGTAGGAGTGACATCCTTTAAATCGATAAAGGATGGAAGACTACTGATTGAAGCTCGAAATAAAAATGAACTAGAAATAATTAAAGATGCTATTAATGAAAAGTGTAGAAATGAGGTAGAAGCATATACGCAGAAATTGAAAAAACCTAGATTAATAATATATAACATTCCTGAAGAAATTAGGGTAGAAAATGCTAGCGAGATAATAGCTATACAAAATCCAGAATAGAATTTACAAAAGGAAGATATCACACCGAGATTTATCTTCAGCAACAAAAAGAAAATAAAACATTTAATAATAGAAGTAAATTCAGATAAAAGAAAGGAGTTAGTAGGAAATAAGATAAAAGTCATTTGGAATATTTGCAATTCTGACGACTACGTATCGATAAGCAGATGCTTTCAACGCAGCAAGTACAATCACACCGGACATACCTGTAGAGGTGAACTTACCTGCCCCAATTGTGCAGGTCAACATAAGATAAGAGAATGCAAAGCATCAAGAGAGCAATACAAATGTATAAACTGTATTAACTTTAATAAATATAATAGGAATGATAAAATAAATGATCTTCACTCTTCCCTGGATAACAACTGCCCCAGTTATCAAGTAGCATTAAAAAGATTTAAAGTAAAAGTTAAGTTGAAAGATTTATAATAATTATTTATCACTTTGACATTTTAAAAACAATATAACCTAACATTTCGACGTTTCACAAAAACTATTCGAACTCACTACACAACCTTAATTTTTTTAGTTTTGCTCTCAGCATAAGTGCACTGTGAAGGATCTAAAAAACAGAGTTTGTCACCTAATCGGTCGCTCTTTTTATATCTTTTACAAAACAAACGAATTTTTTAGTGAAAATTACAAGTTCACTAGAACATGTCAACGAAATCATCTTTCATATATAATTATCAAATAACTAAAATTAAATTAATTGCTCAAAATTGCCTAGTGACTTCTTACTATGTTAATAAAATCCGACCTTACATCCTATTGAACATTATTCACTTATTTTTAGAAGTGAAAACTACGAAATAATAGCTAAATTACCTTATTTCAGATTGCCATGTCAAAACGGAGAATTTTGCATTTTATTTCTATGATATCTTCTATAAAAATTTAAATCTATTTCAAAATTATGGCCAAGGAACTGCTTGATAAAACAGCAATAAAACATTTTAGCCACATACTGTTTAATCCAAGTAAATAAGAAGATTTTAACGATTTCACAATCTCGTTAAATTGAAACATTACATTTAATCAATTTAATATTCAGAGCTATAGATTTATTTGTGAAATATTTTTTTGTATTTACGAGAAGAATTTTTTTAATGGATAATGAAATTTCTACCTTTGTTGCAATTGGATGAAGGAAAGAAATTGTTAAAATAAAATTCAATTATTAAATGGACTTTCAACTCAGCATCTGGATAATTATTAATCCCATTTATTTGGAGTTTAATGAATAGGAGAGGTAAATGTTTGTCATTCCACCATTTTAATTTCAAATCATATTGAAAGCAGAGAATTGTTTTGGGGTTACAATTTTAGTTGGCAACCGTTGGCGCCAAATATTGATTTGAACTTTATTAATATTTTTAAGTATTTATTTAGTTTTAAATAATTTTAGTAAATTAAAAATATGAGGATGCCAGAAATATTACTCCTCGGATAAAAGGCATTGAACTATCTTAGATAATTTTAGTTTCTTTAATATTTAATTTTTTATTGTGTTGTGTTATTTGTGTTCCATGTTTAATAAATTTTTGTTATTTCAATCTAAAGAAACTTCTGGGGTTTATTTTTTTGTGTGAACTATACTTATGTTTCGAAGATATATATATATATATATATTTAATGTCCTATATTAAAAGCGATCCGCCTGTGAGTCTCAGTTGTGAAAAGGTTCAAGCTTCACAACAATAAATTAGCCGGAGCATTTTTATGCTAAAGGTAAGTGGTTTATACAGGTGTGAAAAAACAAAAAGGAAGTATCTGCTAAACCATATGTGTGTATGATAAGGAACGCGCTAGTAAAATAAAGAAGGGATTATATCGGGCCCCGCCTTTGCTCTTCTTGTTTAGTTTGTGTTATTGGGGTTGGGGAACTACACCAACGCTCGGTTTGTGGTTTACTAAACAATTTTAATGCTCGAATGTTCCCCCACTAACAAACTAAGACGAGCAAAGGCGTGACTCGATATAAACCCTTCTTTATTTTATTAGCGCGTTCCTTATCATACATATGGTTTCGTACGTACTTCCTACCTGTTTTTCTATATCTGTATATTGTATATATTATCACTGTGCTTTTACTCTAAGTCTGTTGCTATATGCTAATGTTTGTACTTTAATTTAAATCAATTTATCAATTTTCAATAATCATAAATAACATACCGGAGGTTTTTCGCTCCAACAACAAAAACACCGGATTATTTCTTGCATATTAACTTATTGCCCGAACGTGTGGGGCATTCTTATATAATAATAATAATAATAATTGCTACAACCCATAACCTGGAAACCAGGCCCCAGAAGCTATAAGCTTGTGCGGGAGTGAGGGGGCGATTATTATTATTACGTAGGCCCTATGTGCGGCTGCAGCCGACTTACAGATGAAACAGCGCAAATCCCACATTTGTGTCACAGCTAAGGAAAACTGCAGAAAACCTTAACCAGATCTGCCGGCACCGGGAATCGACCCCGGGCCGCCTGGGTGAAAGTCCGGCACGCTAGACATTACACTACCAAGGCTGTTATTATTATATAATTAATTATATCACCTTTGATTATCATATTAATATGTACAATTATCTTTAAAAATACATACAGTAAAATACTTCTAGAAATTTTAAGAAATGTCTGCAATACCTACTTTTTGTCCGCATGATTAAACCCACTAAATTATAATTTTTATGCCTTTCAGCCTTGCATTTTAATTCGTTTTTGAGATGCTTTCACACTTTCACAATTTATCGGACTTGCAATCGCTATAGAATTTCATCTTATCACTTCACTTTCCTTGAATAGAGTTTACTGATAATTTTCTTTGTTGAAATGTAAGAAATTTATAAATATGCGAGTTCGTATAAGCCTATAGATCATGTCAGTACGGATATCAAAAGGAATTGACTTATAAACGATGAGATTTTCCGAAAACTAGCAGGAAGCGACCACATGTTGATAAGGAAAATATGTTCTAAATCATTACAGGCACACCCCCCACCCCATTTACGTTAAAAATCTAAATCAAATATTTAGAAGTTGCTCAAAATGCGATCTTAATTAAAATAGAAACAATGACATACCTATATTCAATCCAATATTTGTGTAATACGGCCTACCTGCGTTAGCTTATGACCACAGTCCCTCTTACAGGACTATGAATTGAGTTGCGCTTGATTAGCGCGTCAGTTACATTTGTAAGAGCTACCAGTAGCTCACTGGTGGAAGCGAGGTTGCTTATTCACCCTCTACTAGCTCTCCAGGCTAGTGCCGGAGTTGTTAACATGCTCACCCGCCGGTGTCCGTCTTCGAAGAAGTCCCATCACCCCTAGTCCAGCTTGAGGACTTTCATTGCCTGGACGAGTTCAACCTCAAGTGTGGCTGGGACTTAGAAACTGGATCTGCCTAGGCTAACCCAGAATTTAGCTACACCGCCCTATCATATTAAGGTTTGGTGAACCTCATGAATAACTTAATTCCAGATTTATTTACGTAGGGCACCGGTCATTATTTAATATCCCCGCGTTTCTTCCAAGAGGAAGTGATTGAGATATGTCCAATAAGCGCGCACTTGTAAAACAAATGCTACTAGTATTCACTGGTGGGAGCGAGGTTGTCTAGCCACCCTCCATACTGCAGGCTAGTACCGGAGCTATGAACGTGCTCACCCGTCGGCGTCAATCCCAAGAGGCGAACCCCTTGTCCAACATTAGGACTACTCCCACAATGTGGGACTGCACTGCCCGATCGAATCCAACCTCAGATGTGGCAGGACTTGGTTTTGTATGGAATCGCGGTATGTACCCGTTAAAGTGAAGTCGTCTTGAAGGTGATTGGGACTGCACAGCCAAATCCTGACACCCATACTTTCATCTCCGAGACACTACACGGTGGAATACAGTTTGTCATGATTTAACGGGCGACCCCCCTGGCCGGGATAAATCATACTTCGATTCTCCTCTATTCGTCTAGGTCAGGCAGCGAGTCACCAGCAGCATATCAGAATGCAACGTCAGGTAAGAATCAAATCCACCCACACCGGTCCCTCATGTTAGCAGAGCTTCCTCCGCAACGTGTATGAGTCTGTCGAGAAACACTTGCATGTAATTCTACCACGCATTACTTTCTGACTGCGTCATTCGTTGCCCAGATAAACCTGGGATTGGATAGACACCAGCCAGTTCTAAGGGTGGACACCGTGTGATCTGCACCCAGGCTAGTCTTGGATACCGATACCTTGAACGACTGCCTGGCCTGTCTTTTCTTGCATATTTTGACCACCAAAAAAACAATTTCAACATTGATTCTGTATTTACAGAGTGTTGGAAATTTATTAGATACCGTATGACTTACTAAGAATTCGAATAATAGTGATTATTAACCCGTTCTTAAAAAAAACCGTGTAAAATCTCTCCAAGTAAGTAAAGTTACAAAATTTACATTATTCCAATTGGTACAACTTACTTTTAAAATAAATGTGGTAAACGCGCGCGCTAACGTTAGCGAAGTTAGTTAAAGCGGGGTGATAATAAAACAAAGTTGCTGCCGTCACAGGTTCAATTTCAGCTTTTTTATTTTTTTTTTCATTTTAAAATTAATTTATTAAAATTAAATAGATATTTTAAATCATTTTTAATTAAATAAATATTTTTTTAAAATAAAAATATTCTTTTTTACGAATATCCCCATTTCTTGTCCCTAGTTTTATTGGTTATTTAAAAAAAATAGCATTAACTAATTTGGTCCAAAAGATCCTACTATAGAAAAATAATTATTTATGGTTATAAAAATAATTATAAGTTAAATAAAGAAAGCACATTTGTTGATAAGGGGAAGAAAACAAGGCGAAAACCGCGTGTGTAATTTCCCCGATTGTCATACCCTAAATCAGCTGACCGAAACCATTGGATCGCCAAAGTTTAAAAATGGGCCCCATAATTATTTATCTTCATTATATCATTTAGGTTCATGTTAAAAATATATGCTATAAGAAATCAGGTCTTGTAATTTTAACTACCCCCCCTCACTCTCTTGTATGGGTCACCTTATAATTTTATTGTATTTTTGGGTCGCTAGATAAAAAAGGGTTGATTTAGCATTTAAATAAACCCCGATTGTCATACTCTAAATCATTTAAAAAAAATGAATTAATTAAAAATACAAATAAAATACAAGAAAACCCCAGAAGCAGTTCCGAAAAATTGAAAAGAATCAGAAGCTTGCATGAGGAAATATTAGATTTTGACTAGGAGAGGCTTCGTTACTCTTTAAACCAATTAAAAAATGATAAAAATAGTTTTAAAAGCGCCGAATAATCCCTATATTCGATTTCTTAATGAGACATACGGTATACCCATGGCCACTGTATCAAAAATGAAAAACATGCTCAGAACCCATTTTATCTTCGCCAGGCAAGTCGAGACCTTAAAAGTTCATTTTCAAGTTTCTATGAGTCATAGCATTTGATATCGAATAAAAATAATAAAAAGCTACCTCTTACGTTAAAAACGCTAAAAAATGTATTATTTTAAAACAATTACACTGAAAAACTTAAAATCCACTAATAATTAAGGATCCTCCCTACCAGCGTTTCTAAAATTAATCTATGAAAAAAAAAAACATATCAAGTATTTATAAATTTTGAAATAAATAAAGATTAGTAAACGTTTCACAGTTTTATTAAAATACAACCTGACAATATTGTTTCGGCAGCTATGCTGTCATTATCAAAGGTAATATAATTATAAACAAACACGTCGCTAAGGTAGATACAAAAATAGGTAACTAGATAAAATAATAATAATCATCATCATTAAATATCTAATACTTCCAGTAACGGAGAATTACTGAGCTCAAGTTGTTCATTCATTAAAGGTACCCTGAGTTTGTGTTTGTATATCTCAAAGGTTTCTAAAATGTCTAATTTGCGTTTGTTATTACAAAAATTTAGGAATTTAATATTATTTTGAGGAGTCATTGTGTGATTTTGTTCTAAAAGGTGTTTGGCGTAATTAGATTTTTCAGAATGTTTATTTTTGTAATGACGTTTATTTATTTTTTATCTAGTTACCTATTTTTGTATCTACCTTAGCGACGTGTTTGTTTATAATTATATTACCTTTGATAATGACAGCATAGCTGTCGAAACAATATTGTCAGGTTGTATTTTAATAAAACTGTGAAACTTTTACTAATCTTTATTTATTTCATGATTATGGAGTTCCACAAAGTAAGGCTAGAAACAATAAACAATATTTATAAATTGTTTAATATCTTTGTTAATTTGTCATGAATTTTAAATTTGATTAAGTTAATCTCACTGTCAAATTGTTTTTATAAGAGCTTTAGGTTATTGTCTTTAAAATTTAGAAAAAATTATAATTATAGTAATTTATTTATTTTTTTTGTTTCACACCTACACTACGGGGGAACCAACTGCTAAGGTCATCTGTCCCCTATCTAACATGCAACACGAATACACACACCCATAGTTGAAGTGACGGTATTTTCCAATTAGAAAAATCCCGTCGCCCCAAGTGGGATTCGAACCCACTACCCTTGGAACACGAGTGATGCACTGACACCACTCGTCCGTCGCCGGCCCTTATAGTAATTTATTATTTATGGTCTGATTAGTTTAATTAATTTCATTTAGTTTTATTTTATTTAATTTCTTATTCTTTTTGAATCCCGTTTATTTTTGGAATTGTTTTTTTTCTTTATTAAGCAATAATCTCGTGTAGAAAATGAATTAGCGACGCAATATGTATTCCGATGTCACAAAACATCAACTGTCACGAAATCATGTAGCGGTCAACGTAATTGTAAAACTGGATCGCGGGTAAATATCGCACCCTCCTTTTACATTTTACTTTTTATTTTACAAGAAACTTTCCTAACATCCCTCACTCCTATAATGGCGTCACCTCGAGTTTTAGCAAAATCTATATTTTTATCTAATACTTTTAAAATTACAAATTTTATAATACTACTCCTTTTAGTTAGTATCACTTTTTAGGCTATCACTAGTTTTCTTTTACTTTCTAAAGAATATTTTAACTTGCTCGACTGTGGTTCGAATTTAGATAAAAGAAATAAGACATTTTCATTTTTACGTGGTACGTAAAATGATCAAGATTTTATAAAAAAGCAATAAAAACCTCAGTGTATAGAGTTTTATTATTATCGACCAGGGCCGATTTCGCACTTGAAAAATCTTGAATTGTTAAAGTCCAACATAAACTGACGTAAAATATAAAATAGTTACTTTAAATTAATTTTGCACAAATATAAAACATGAATCAAATCCATTATAAGCTTCAAATATGAATTTAGGATTGGTGTTGATAAGACTAGTGCAATTTTATATTTTGATTTTAATAATTTCACTAAAATCTCAAAGGAAAAATACTCTCTGCTATTTCTCTTACATTTCTGTATTATATTAACACCCACACTTCTAAAGAGATGTCTTTGAAGAAAACACAATCATTAACAATTAAAACGTCAAGAACAAATGGCTAAAACTGCTCTCAACTACATAAGCTGACGTAATGGTGAAAAGCGTAATAACACTACAGTAGATGTAAGTACCACAAAATCGCACAGCACGAAGTCGAGTTGCCAGCTGCAACCAACCAAAGGGAAACGTAGAAGAACAAGTTTTCTCAGATCCCAAAGATTCCGTCACTTGTCAACGTTTTTCTTTCGTTTATAGACAGAGTTTCTGTTAATCTTTTTCGCGTTAGCTCTAATTCCTGCGTTCAACAAGTTCGGTTAATTTGAAATCTCTCTTAATGTACACAACTTTGGTTGGTTGAAATTTCTGTTGTTATCAGAAAAAAATAGCGGAAAGAAAATTGTTCAGAAAAAGTTCGAAATATTCAAAGTAAGGGTATATAATGTCTCGTTTTTCAAACAATTTAAGTTCTTATCAAATTTGAATTTATTTTGTCAAGAAACGTAACACGATCGTTGAACACAGCCTATTATATGCTCTTATTTTTATGGGAAATGAGGTGGAAAATTAGACTTACCCATATTTATTTACTATGTCTTCGTAACTAAATCGGTACTTATTTGTTTAAAGTTCAGGATAGAATGAATAAATTAGTAGACGTATTTTGTAAATGTAAAACTGTTAAAAAAAAGATTATTTAGTAACCTATTTAATTCATAATGAAAAATACGTAAATGCATTTTAAAAATAGTAAAAGTAATTCTGGACGCGCGAGGTAGTTTTTTTGTGTTATTCGAAACATGTAGTGCAGAAAATTAACGCTCTTAATTAGTTCTACTGCAGTGACTGCATTTTATCCATATAGACCAGTCGGTTCAATATGATCCATTTTTAATTTATTGGTAACAAATTGTAAATAACATTCAACCACAGAATATTTACAAAAGCAAAGAGCGGAATTCACGCAGTATGTATTCACGAGAGTGTATTGCAATATGTTATTTACAATTTTACGTCTTATAGTTTGTTCATTTTTGTTACCTCGTCAATTTTAGATAACGAACTTAATCAATTATACTTTCTATTTGAAAAACTGACGAGAAATCTTAAATTTACGAAATTGCTAAATTCGCATTTTCTTTTGTTGCATCATTTCCACTATGGTACCCGTGTAGGTCTAGGTTGCTTGCATTTTTGCAGAGCATATATTCGCTTAGGTAAACCAGCTCACGGTTGATCGATCAGTAAATTCTTTGTTTTCAATTAATTTTATAGATCTTTTTAAAAATACGTAGTTTATAAATCGAAACGGACGCTTAAATCCCCAGATTAGTTACTTATGTAATCAATTGGATTACGTTAATTTAATTGGTATTTTAAAATAAATAACTGTAACATCGAGTTTTGGCTTTTTAATCATTTAAAATTACCTGTAAATATTTTGTGTAAATAAATATGAGTTAATGAAATATATGTTTTATTTCTACAAAACTCTGTAACTCAAGCAAAGTATGAAATAAACAACACGAATAAATAAGCATCTACGTAGCAACCACCAATAGCTATGGACAGATTCCTTTATGCGTCGAAGGAATACTGAATGCTGTTACTGAAAGCTGTAGGTGCATAATTACATGTTGTTGGTGTACGAATTTCAATTCGTACTACCATGCGATTGGAAATAGGCGTTTATATATAATTTAACTTGAACCTTTAAATTTCACCTTTGAAAATAATAAACTCCAAAGGAACACTAGTCACTTGTCACCTCAAATAATCGTGCTCAATATACAAATAATACTCAAATATTAATGTAGCTTCTAGTGAAGAAATGAAAGTAGTAGATATGAAAACGGTGGTGTTAATTGAAATTGAAAGATATTAAACTATAGCTTACGAGATAAATCGCTTCCAAAAATAATCAAGGTCAGAAGATTGTTGAATATAATATATAATTATTACATGTGTTGTGACCAACAAAATTGATAAACAATAACACTTACGTTATACTTAATTAGGCCTCTGCTTAGCCTGAACAATAAGCACGGCTCGTCTCTTTTTAAATTAAAGCAGGATGTAGGTGAATTGGAATGCCAGCCGATTCATAGAGCTACGGAGAAGAGCGACAGCATATTTATTTAAGCAACTGAAATATTAGAAGCAATGCTCCACGACAACGGTGTTCTAGATCTTAACGTGAATCAGCCTCAGTCATGTAAGGACCGAATTCCTTCACTCCGTTATAACACTAGAATATCAAACAACAAAAATTAAAACAAGAAATAAATAACTCCACTAGTATCATTTCTTTATTCACACATAAAAATCTTTATTTATTCATTGAATTAATAGTAAACTAGAAGCCTTCAGTTGTTATTTAAATAATGTCTTATTATAGTTAATAATAATGATGTTACAACTAAATTTTAAAATACTGAGAAATTCATACCTTAATCGTTATTAAGTTTATTAGTTACTTGAGAAATTAAATTCAGAATCTTATATAAATTGATTTCTTGATTTCTTATTGTATCGTATCAATATTGCGGATGGCAAGGACATTAACAATGCCTTATATTTAACTTCAGCATATATTCGCCATTAACATCAAACGAAAAAAGGTAAAGTTCGCAGTTTCAACTATAAAGGTCAAACATCAAACTAAATAATCATCTAAACTGGACACTAAACGTAAACGCCAACTTGAATTTAATTCAATTGAATCGATGAATGGATCGATTAATGGATCGATTTCCCTATAAATAACCATTATCTTTTAGAACAAAGACTTGAATTGATCACATCAATATATATAAAAATGGTAACGAAGACATTTATTATTCCATAACTTCCAAACAATGAGTTAATACTTTCAGTAGTCCACAAAACCATTTTGTGCACTATTTACACAATAATTGTCCGAACAAAGGGAAATTTTCATAAAGAAATTATACCATGCACTAAATTCACGTGATCACTTCGCCAGATTGCAAGAAAAGAGGGAAAAAAGTCCCTGAACAAACAAGCATGACCAACATGCTGCCTTCTAATTGGTTGAATCAAGGCGTCAATAACATAAGAGATTTATTATTGATTTAACGAAAACGGAAAACCAAATGGATTCGAAAGATCGATGATTCGCAATTAAAATGTTAAACTTAATTAACTGAGGGGAAAAATATAATAAGCATTAACTTATTACAAAAAAACCGATAATTGCAAATCGTCGCAAATAAACATTAAAAATGGATCAAAGTGTGAGAATATTAAACCCACAAATATAAATGAGATGTGTATAATTCACAGGAGACACTCTAGGACAGCTGTTTCGATCTTTTTAGATCTCATCAGCTAGAGATAGTCTCCTGTGAATTATACACACATCATCCAGGCTTATATACATAGCCGGAAATAACATATTTATTATTGTTTGGTAGAGAACACCACTTAATGTGGTATATGACTCTACAGATGTCGCAACATTCATTTCTCGGTATTAATGTTATTTCCGGCTATGTATATAAGCCTGGATGATGTGTGTATAATTCACAGGAGACTATCTCTAGCTGATGAGATCTAAAAAGATCGAAACAGCTGTCCTAGAGTGTCTCCTGTGAATTATACACATCTCATTTATATTTGTGGGTTTAATATTGTCACACTTTGACTTATTTTGTAAAATAATTTCCCCACTTTGAATTTTTAATAATGCAAATATTTTGTATTATATTTTTTGATTATTAAAAATGGAATTTTATAATACACAGGGTGACTCCAAAGGATAACCCAATAACATTTTTATCAATATATGAGATGATATTAAAACAAAAAATATACAAAAAAAGTGTTACAGTGCGTATACAGCCCATTAAAAATAATATACGGGGTTGGTCGGGAAAGTTATATGAATCGTAGGGCTTACGTGTGGCAATGGTGGGGGAATGTCAGTTAGTTTGGGATCTCATATGATAATCGATATGAGCTGTTTCAGTTGTATTCTAGCCTTTTCAATGTCGAGACATTCATTTTTGTGAAACCCGGTTGAAGTGCCTCCTCAGGAACAATGCAAGCGAGTTTGAAGCAACGGTAAACGATCAGATTCTGCACAGAAATCGGTAAAAGTGCATTAAAAACTCTTCAAATATTGAAAAAAGCTTATGAACAAGCTATCCGATAGGATAGTCAGTGCAGGTCTACCGATGGCATGAAGCTCTCGGCATGTTGAACATGAACAACGCACACGGCAAATGGAAAATTTTACCTTTGAGATTTGGATCGTCTCAGGAGAAGAGTTTTTCGTGTCCGTCGTCAGTTCGCTTCTTCATGGATTCTCCATCATCGCATCGACAACGCATCGAATCACATTTCATTTGCTGCAAGACGATTTTTTCTGAAAAAAGCATTCCAGCTCCGACTTGGCTTCGTGTTCTTGTTCCTTCGGATTACAAATTTGAAAGGGCCCATTTTGGCATAGTAACAATATCCAAAGAATCGCGATCGCACTGCACTGCTATCAAGAACGGCAGACCCGTTAGATAGGGGCGTTGTGTGCGTTCTCAAGGACCATATTTTGAAAGTGATAATATAATTTGTAGTTTTTTTCAATTAAAAATACCTTTCATTACTTTCCGGGCATACCTCGTATTTCCTTATCCATAAAAATGCACCTCTTTTAGTTAGTAAACCGTCTAGGTCTCTTGACCTTTTCAGCTTTGGGAATAAGAAATAATCTCTACGGTAATAAGGTGTTGATTAATTTCTTCAAAATTTCTTCTATCCGTATAGGTCCTGTGTTGACACATACTACTGCATTGTACTTGAGAAGGAGAATTTCTTCCACTTTCCTTTCTACTTTTTCAATTTGCCAAATATTATTTAGTCCGTATTAGCCCAAATATTTTAAGAATCCTATTGGTTCCTTGCTTATGCCTAGTGTTCTTCATACATTCATCTGAAAGGAACTGTTCCTTTTGTCGGTTATTATCACTCATGTATGTATCTCACTTATGTATTTTTCAAGCTGAAGGTGGATTAGACAAAAATGGAGATTTTTATATAAATAGGGTATATTATAATTAATCGTTTTATAGGCATATTAACTAATAACCATAACCAAAGTAAACGAAGTAAAGCTATAATATATTGTGCATGTTACGATCTGTTGAGTGTAAGTAAATTAAATTATGTCGACCTATACCAAAAAAATGTAACTATTATGGCTATGATGAAAAATCATTAACGAAAATGTGTTTCTCGTCAGAGAAACAAACACAGAAATAAATACATTATTTGATTTCATTCTGAAACAATATTGACAATAAATTGGAAAGAAGGACTAAAACAGGCCATATTTAACAATGGTTCTCAAATAATCTAATTAGAATTAAAGCTAATCTTTCTCAGTACAATATAGTTTCCACAAATACTCTACGATTTAATAGAAAATAAATCAATTGGATTATTGAAAGGTGATTCAGTAATAAGTGATCACATGATCTAATTATAATTAAAAGTGACGCTAACCTTTCATGTTCCTCGCTGTTCACGGAATCGAATTCTTAATAAATAATGATTTTAAAATAGAATTGTAAATAAAATCAATGCGGTATTTTAGATAAAAGTAGTAAATGCCATCTATTTACAATTACGGTAAACTCATACAAAATTAATGTATATACATGCTACGATAAGATGCTTATGCGTATATATTTAAATAGCTGTGCAAATATTCAAATAATTCTTTTAAAGTTAATGACAACACTTTTGTTGATAATTTTAATTAAATTAACTTGACAACCAATAAATACTGTAAATCAACTTCCATTACATTAATTTTGGATATTATTTTCACGTTCGTTATACAAATATCAAGGTTGTATAATTTATTGTAAGTAGTAGAGCACAATAAAGGTGTCAGGTACGACGAGAGCGTTCCTCACACATTACAGCTTTCCCATTTTCTGCATTTATAGCCTAGCTTTATTTATTATTACCGAGATTACTAGAATTGCAAATTATTTTAATTAAATTATTAACATTACTGGTAACGCTATTCTACCTGAAATGACTAATCATAACTACAATTACATATAGATAATGTTATCAAAACTAACATACACCATTCAACCTGAAAGGATGAAATCCTCACAAATATGACAACGTCATGTTATATTACTGATGTTAAAAATGGCTACTCAAAAACTATTACAACTGAATGTCACTCTAATTCACAGATCGTGTTACATCACTCAGTTTGAAACGATGTAATTAATATTCTTAAATAAAAATTTGATAAGCGATGATGTTGGCTGGCAATGTTGACAGTTACTTTGTAATAATGTTACCATCATGTGCTTTCTTAGTTTTATCTTGCTAACTATTATTATTATTAAAATTAAAGGCTACTTAAATCAAATTAACACAGTTAATCCATCTGAAATGGTTAACTAACAACAAGCTATTAGATTATAAAAACCAGTTTAATTAAAATAAATTTATTAAAAATAAAGACTACCTATGGCATAAAACTCTACTTTTACTCGGTAAGTAAGTCAAACAAAATCATAGCCGAACCACATCAAAGATAATTAAAAATCCGTTTAAAGATAATTTGAAATCTGTATATTGAATAAATAAATAAATGTTGAAAATGTATTACACAAAAACCATACTACCTAAATTCATCATTCTAAATGTATTAATAATGCCTACATACCCGCAGGGTGGCTGAAAGCGGACAGCCATTGGGGAGTAGCGCCCCCAAGGGTACCAGCTCAGTACACCTCGTTCCAACACACATACCTGCCCGTAAACACAACCATATAAACACACAGTTTTCTATATTAATCCAAACACACAAACACTACACACACATACACTGCATACGGGCAGGTCACCAACACGCGCACTCATTCCTTGTTTGACAGCGTGGGGAACTAGTAGCAGTCTGAGATGCTTGGGCTCGCCTGCTGGAGGGTACAGCGGATAAAACTGGGTTCCGGGGTGTGCACTCCCAGGCTGTAAGGTAGTACAGAGGCCAGGGTCGGTCTAGCCAACATGACCTGGCTTTCCTGTCAACTTGCGGAAATCTCGCTTATGCCGTAATGCCAGGTGGCGCCTGGACCGGGAACCTTGCGGTATAATGCGGGGGGCTCCGTAGAGGCCACCAGAGTCGGGTTCACAGGAATACTTTGGCTGTTGCTGGATCGTCAAGTTGTCAAACATGAAAAGGATTAGAAAACACGCACCTTATTTATACACACACAGTTTTACACACAATTAAAATTTTTTGATGATGTCAGACAGTAATACAGATAACGTTTCAAAAGTGTCCCCTTAAACTACGGAGCTTCCCGGCTCTTCCCCCTTTTTCCCTTTCACTCCCTTAAATCCTAATACTCCTCTAAATTCCTCCTTTTCCCAACAGCATGTTAACGATGAGAGATCCCAAACTCCTATCCCCCTTATATTCTCCCCTTCAAATTCAAATCCCATTGACCAAAATATATTAGTTGACGAGGGATCCACAATAAATCCCTCTGAAGTTTATGATATCGTGGAGGATCCAACGGTAGTTGTTGTAGAAGAGTTAAAGCAAATTAAGAAAAGGAAAACTGTACCCAATGGTTCAGAAGAGTCGATAGATACGTCTAATGTTCTCCCTATGTTTTTGATTGTTGAACGAAAGAATGGTGATTTCTCCAAAGTAAATCCCTTTATAATTAATAAATTTATTCAATCACACGTTGGTGACGTAAAAAGTATACGGAAGGTTAAAGAGGGTTTGGTGGTAGAAACTGCAACAGTAAGGCAGTCGGAACGACTGCAGCAGGTTACTACTATTGATACATTCAATGTTTCGGTTCGTCCTCATCAATCTTTGAATTATTGCAAAGGAGTTGTTTCATGTACGGACCTGATAAACTGCTCTACGGAGGAAATTCAGGTTTCGTTAAACAAATATAATGTCACCGAGGTGAAAATAATGACGTTTCGAAGAGATGCTGTGATCCAGAATTCGGCCTCGCTTTTATTAACTTTTGCTTGTACTGTCCTTCCAGATAGAGTAAAGGTGGCTTTTTATTCTCTTCCGGTGAGGCCTATATTCCGGCTCCGCTTAGATGTTTCCGTTGTCAGCGTTTTGGGCACTCCGCAGCAAGGTGTACGCGAGAACAAATTTGCGTATGTGGCAATTCGTTACACCAAGGCCAACCGTGCGAAGCATCAATCCGATGCGTAAACTGCAATGGCGACCATTCGGCCAGGTCGCAGAACTGCCCCGTTTATAAGCAGGAAACTGCAATACAAAAAGTGAAGATCCTCAAGAAGCTATCATATGCTGACCCAAAACGAGAGGTAGTTGGAACGAATCCTCCGCGTGTGTCATATGCTCAAGTGGCAAGTAGTGCACCAAAATCCGAAATCGTTAAAGAGATTATACCTGAAATTAGAAAACTCTTTGATGAATTTATAAAATCCTTCATGAAATCTCTACGCCATGCAAGAGAATCACCTCCGACTAGTCCTGTACCGCAGTTAGTGGAAACTTCAGTTGCTGCGACTTCGTCTAATTCCACTTCTGTGGAACCAAACGAAAACTTAGACTCCATTGAATCCTTACACTTTACCCCGTTGTCTATTAATACTCAAACTCCAAGGAGTCGATCAATCTCGATGGGCAGCGTGAACTCAATTGCGAGCGAATTACACCCGGCTCGTAAAGGTAAACGAGGCTGGCCAAAGGGAAAGTCGAGGAGTAAGAAAAGCTAGTAATTTGTCTGTCTAGTTTTTCCCTCTTTTGTTTTTTTAATTTTTGTTAACTTGTTATTTATTTATTTTTTGTTTTTTCGATTACGGCTACATCTTTCTTCATTTCTTTAACATACTTTTATGGATCGTACAACAAATATTATAACAACATCACACATTGTCTCTTGGAATTGCCGAGGGTTTATCAATAATTTAAGTCATCTTCAGTTGTTGGTAGCCGAGTACCGACCGTGGCTAATATGTTTACAAGAGTCCCTATTCAAGGAAGATCACATCTATCGTCTAAAAGGGTACATCTGCGAACGTTGTGATGCACAAGCAAACGAACGTGTTCGCGGTGGTGCAGCAATGTTTATCAAAGAAGTTCTTTATGAACCTATCACCCTTCACAGTGATTTAGAAGCTATAGCAGTTCGTGTCACTCGCCCCTTCGTAGCAACAGTTTGTTCTTTGTATCTTCCCCCTAGGAACTCCTGGGCCACAGAAGACCTGGAAGAACTACTCCGGCAATTGCCAAACCCCTTTATAGTCACTGGAGACTTTAATGCACACAGCACCACATGGAGTTCTACCATAACTGATGGCCGCGGCCGAATGGTAGAAAGGCTTTTGGATCATAATTATGTTTGTCTTCTAAATACGGGAGAAATGACTCATTTTGTAGCCGGAAGCGGCGAGTTCACGGCGATTGATCTGACGCTTTCCTCCCCGTCCTTGATGCCACGATTGGATTGGTCCATAATACCAGATCTCTATAACAGCGACCACTTCAACAATTCGACTTTCCAGGACTAACACGATGGTTGTTGGACAAGGCAAATTGGCATCTCTACGAAGATATAGTCCGTCTCCACGCAGTCACTGACGACGTAGATTCAAGTGTGATACAATAACGGCGGCAATCGTCGAGGCAGCAACAAGGGCTATTCCAAAATCTAATACACACAACGCGCGGCCTCGAATCCCCGTGCCGTGGTGGAATTCTGACATTAAGATTGCCATTGCAAACAAACGCCAAGCTTTCCGACGTTTTCGGAATAATCCTACGTCCAACAACCTAGTTGAATACAAACGGTCGAGAGCGAAAGTAAGGAAATTGGTATTAGAATCGAAACGCAAATCGTGGGTAGATTACGTCTCGACAATAACCACCGTAGCTACCGCTAAAGACGTATGGAGGAAAGTACAAACTGGTCGGGGTCGGTGCAGTCGGCCGGTTCCCATTCTGATACGCAGCGGTAAAGAAGTCGTTTGCGACGCAGATGAGGTATCGAATTTGCTCGCTCATCATTTTTCCAGCGTCAGCAACGACAATAATTATTTTGAAGCATTTCGAATAGCCAAACCACAGTTGGAGCATCCTCTGGACTTTAAAACCGATGAACTCAAAGATTATAATCTTCCATTCTCTTTGGAAGAGTTAGAGCATGCTTTGTTTTTTTGTTCCAGATCAGCTCCAGGTCCAGACTCCATTACATATGAAATGCTAGGTCATTTGCCGCAGCCGGGAAAATGCGCACGCTTCTTGATCTTTTTAATAAAATCTATTGTAGTGGATGCTGCCCGTCGAGTTGGAGAGAGGCAACTGTCGTGCCTCTCCCAAAGAATAGTGCTAAAAACGTCGAAATTTCTAATTACAGGCCCATAACATGCACCATGAGTAAATTGCTCGAGCGCATGGTTAATGCGCGTCTACTATGGTTTTTGGAGGAAAGCGGTGTACTAGACGCTTATCAGTTTGGCTTTCGTAAGAACCGATCAACAACTGATGCCTTGGCTCAATTAGAACATGCAGCCCAGATATCGTTTGCCGAACGGCAACATATGATCGCCGTATTTGCTGACTTAAACAAGGCGTATGATACGACGTGGCGCTATGGCATTCTGGAACGCCTACATGTTTGGGGGTTGAGGGGTAACCTACCGGTGTTCATCGTCGATTTTCTGAGGGACAGGTATATCAGAGTGAAAGTGGGAACTACCCTCTCCGATAAGGTCATTATCGAAAACGATGTCCCTCAGTGCTCGTCGATAAGCGTTACCCTCTTCACCATATCTACTGTGGCTCTCCTTTATAACCTGGGTCCTGGTGTATACGGCTGTCAATACGTAGATGACATCGTTCTGTATGCTATAGATTCCTCCTTAGATGACGCAGAAGATCGATTGTAGTCACCATTCGATAGGTTGGTGCAGAGAGCAGAGAATAGGAGTTTCACGTTTTCCATCGCCAAGTGCAGAGGCTTGCACTTCTGCAGGAAACGCTTCTGTAATAGAGACCCCGAAATCTTGCTAAATGGCGAAACAGTCGGTTTCGCCAACGAAGTAAACTTTTTGGGCTTAACCTTCGATCGTCGTTTAAACTGGCAGAGTCAAATCTCAAATTCTCTCGGGTACTGTAGAAATACGCTGAATATTCTAAGGTGTCTGGCTAATACGAGGTGGGGTGCTGATAGAGAATGGTTATTGCGAGTGTTCCGTGCAGTCGTTGAATCAAGACTAGATTATGGTTCTATCGTGTATGCTTCCGCAAGACAGTCGGTCTTGCGAAGATTAGACGTGGTATACCATGCCGGCATCAGGTGGGTCACGGGGGCGTTTCGTACCAGCCCAATTCCAAGTCTTCTGTGTGAGGCCGGCGTCTCTTCGTTGCAGAGGCGACGTGAGCTACTGCTTGTAAACTATACCTTGAAAGTAGCAGCATGTCTGTCTAATCCCAATTTTAACCTCTTTCACGATCCTGCACACCTCATGTTTTTTAATCGACGCGCTACTGCCACTAGACCCGCCATTGTTCGTGCCGCCGAGATATTGGATCGCGTATCCATACCTATCGAAATGACAGGCGTCTATTCAATAGAGAAACAGAGTAGCTCCGTGGGTCGTCCCTTCTGCAAATTGCTGTCTAGATCTACTATAATTACCAAAGCAGCATACCATCCCGGAACAATACTGTAGCAGATTTCGAGAACTTCTGTCGGATTACCCTAATCGCGTATGTATGTATACCGACGGCTCTAAGTCGCCCAACGGTGTTGGGTGCGCAGTATACTCGGCGGAGTTTAGCGGATCGTGGTCCCTATCACCTGAATCCAGCGTCTTTACTGCTGAACTTTGTGCCATCTTTCATTCACTATGTTATTGTTTACGTTCATCTAATAGTTGTTCTATTATATGTTCGGATTCTTCAGCAGCACTCTCATCTCTTTGCAACAACTTTTCTGATGAACCTATAGTAAGTACGCTTATAGAACTTCGCCATAGATTACACTTGATAGGGAAGCAAATCCTTTGGGTTTGGGTACCCGGGCATGTTGGAATTTAGGGAAATGAACGAGTCGATCTATTAGCTAAAGAAGCGGTCTACTCAAATGACCTCCCGAACATGTCCCGTGTTTCTGTATCGGATCTTAAGGCCAAAGCTAAGAAGTGCCTTCTAGCGGAATGGCAGCAGAACTGGCAATCTTCGAATTCTAAGTTGCGTGCTGTTAAACCTACCGTTTCTAAATGGGCGTATCCTATTAAACTTACGCGCAAGGAACAGGTATCATTGACCAGACTGCGCATTGGGCACACGCGACTGACTTCCTCCTATTTGTTACGAGGAGAACCAGCACCCGTTTGCGAACACTGCCAGGTGTCGCTTACGGTACAACATCTATTGGTGAACTGTGCGCAGTACGTAGAACAAAGACGACGCCTTAACATAGCTGATACACTAGCAGAGGTGCTAGGAAACACCATTTTTTCTATTCAGAAATTATTTGCTTATTTGAGCTCCACCGAACTTCTCTCTAAGCTTTAGATTCATACATTTACGGTAGACTCGTTGTTATTTTGACTTCCCATTTGTTTTTTATAATACTTTATTTTGCGAGAAGAGCTATTTATAAATATTTTTTATACTTTATTTAGTTATTTTTTTAAGTTATCTGTGATATATATGTACATACATATCTAAGTTAAAGTTACCGAGATTACCTGATATTTATTAATATAGATTATACATTTACAATTTTATATATATATACAATCTAAATTTTATCTATATTTAAAAAGTTTTTATAGTCCATTTAGTTTTTCCCTTGTTGCGAACGTTGATTTTATTTATACCTTGATCTTATACCTTAGCTATATCATCGTTATAATTGATTTTGTTTATTTATAAATCGTTATATTTATATCTGCTATGCATACACTCGTTGTATTTTAACAGTTTCGTACTATTCCGATATGTGGCTAACCAGACAAGCGATATGGCGGTAAATGACCATAGAAGTCGAAACCGCCTGTACTTTAATTTTAAAAAAAATCCTACATATTACTTAATTTTGGGATCCCAAGCTAGGTAAATTTTACACAAATAGCTTATATAGACATTAAACTATCTAAAATTTCACAAATAAACTAAGACAATCTTAAGTAAATATTGCTGTTAAACTTACATCAACAACTTTAATCCTTAAAACGGTTATCCTTAAAATTTGTTCATTTCACCAAACAGCCTTGGTAGTGTACTGTCTAGAGTGGTGGACTTTTACCCAAGCGGCCCGCGGTCGATTCCCAGTGCCGACAGACCTGGTTAAGGTTTTCTGCAGTTTTCCTTAGCTGTGACACAAATGTGGAATTTGCGCTGTTCCATCTGTAAGTCGGCTGCAGCCGCATTTAGGGCCTACGTAATAATAATAATAGCCCCCTCCCTCCCGCACAAGCTTGTAGCTGCTGGGGCCTGGTTTCCAGGCTATAGGTTGTAGCAATTATTATTATTATAAACACTACACAAAAATGGCTCGAGACATATTAAACTAAAGACCCAATGACCAAAACCACAAAACATGACATAAACTGGTAACAAAAACCGGAACGTTGCAGGAACGCCTTGAATCTTGAACTATTGTTTATTGATGAACTCCATTAACTTTTGCAAAAATGTCTGTTACGGAATAAATTTATTATTGTTAATAACTATAACGACCTTTAAACTGACCGGTACGTAAAAACTATTAGTTTGAATGTTGCTGGAATTGTTATTGATAAGTCCTCATAAAAAATATGACGCGTCACATTTTTATTCTTAAACACGAGCTTTAAAATTATGCTAATCATTAATAGTTTTAACTAATTCTTTAAATAGCTAAAACAATAACTAAAACACTAGGCTCTATGCTAAATAAATTGTACCGAAATTCACGCACGATAACATTATTAATTTATAATTTCAATTAGACTAGACTTGCACAGAAATGCATAGATTCACACGAATTGGTACTAAACGAGATTAAGAATGTTAAATTTATAACTAATTCTCTTTACCGAATTATTTGTTTAACAACGTACTTTACAATATGAAGCATTCAACAATATACATGCAATTTTATATTAAGTGTAAGACTGGCTGAAAAGGTACGAAAAACTCATTTTTACAATTTAGGAGAGGAGTTTATTAAGTGGTCCAAACAAACCAAACTTGACCTATCGGGAATCTGTAGGCGTAAACTTGACACATGATACGAAATGTATTATTCTGATCTGCTAAAAGTTTTATTCGTAGCTTAAAATACAAAGGAATATATCACAAAAAAATAGTGCAGACTAATAAATTATTTTTATAGGAGATCTGTACATGCTTTTAAACTAAAAGAAGCTCAATATCTTTATTACTTAGCAAAATTATCAAGAATTTTGTCTACAAAAACTATTTTCCAGGTTTCCATATATATATTGTATAACAACCTTTCTTCTGTCTTTAGGCGGCAGACGTTTCGTGACGATCTACTCTTTTGTTTCCAGGAAAACATTGCCCCTTAAAGCACACTTCTTTCTACGCCACTGAATCATTAGTACATGGCGGTATCCATCATTAAACTGTTGTTGCTTAATAAAGGTATGAAGCTTATGTTGTCACGGAATAGAAGAAAACACACCCATAATCTTTTGAACTTTAAGGTATCTGGTCGTATAGAGTATTATATACTGGCAAGACAAGTCTTACTCCCTTTATCACTAGAGTTTAAATACAAAGTGGTTCCCTCTCTGCTATCAATCAATGGGTTAATGACAAGGTGAATTTTGTACTAGCACATATATAAAGTTCTAATTACTTGGTATTTTTGTTTAGGTTATACTATTCTTACGTTTGTTAAAATTTAACACTTCACCCAACACCACCACAATTTTCCCACAATTTTCTCTATACTTTTTTGAAGTCCATAAAATCCGTTGCAATCGTCTGAAGATAAACAAAGCCGGGCTTGCATATATTTGGGTCCCACTCTCCAACGGATGTTTTGAACAGACATGATCTATATAATTGTCGTGGCAATCCAGTTTAGAAAATTCCATGCTGATTATTTCGTCTGGTTTGGAAGAATTAACTAGCTTAAACTACGAATTGGGGATTTATAGAGAGTCGGAGGTAAAACCGAGATATACAAATTGGACTTGAATTAAACCGTTCAGAGAAGGTCCACTTTTTATCCATTTAAGTAGTTGAGCATTGAGAAACATGAAATTGATGATCTCTCCCTCTGACGTTTTCTATCCGGGATTATTTTACTTTAGCTAATAGCACTTCAAGTCTCCCTTCTAATACTGTAGTAGTTACAAAGCTATAATTTTAAAAAGTTTTACTTTGAGATGCCTCTACCGGTGAAACGCTGCAGCACAGTAGGTCGTTCTTCGTGACTATAGATATTGTCGAGGCCAAATAAAACACCTAAAACGAATTTCAATAACTTTCGTTTACCCCGACATTTCCCCCCTCCCTCTCCTTCGCTTATGGGACACGAAATATTTTTTGAGGAAAACTGACTCCTGGGAAAAACCATGCATGTTTCTATACTAAGCAAAGTGCTCGATTTTGTCTCTCAAGGTCACAATTGTTTTTCAGCCTTCCTCCTACTCTTCTACCGGACAGGGGTTAACTTTAACGGGCCCTTTTTGTTGTGCCAATAAAGTCGAGATTTGAGATTTAAGCGATTAGAATTTTTAAATACCTTTAGTGTTTTCTTACAATAAATGATATTGATATTATCACTATTGAAGTTTGTTCTATTGGAATCAAGTTAACAGAATGTTACGCTTGTCAGCCTAAAATGAAGAAGTGATCATAAATACATGATGGAAGCGTGCTGATATCCTTAGCAATTATTTCTTGGTGTTGTTATGTCAAGGTTTCTTTACATTTTTGTTGTAGTTAGTATCATTAAAATTATTAGAATTGAAGATTATTTTATTGGAATAAAATTAACATATTGTGTTACACTGCTGAGCCTGAAATGAAGAAGTGATCATAGAGATAGCACGAAAGAGAGCTGACATCGTCATCAGCTATTTATTTGTTTGATTGATTTTTGTTACAATTAATGGTAATAAAATTATCACTATTGAATTGTGCTCTACTGGAGTCAAATTAAAACCATGTTACGCTTGTCAGCCTGAAGTGAAGAAGTGATCATAAATACATGATGAAAGCGAGCTGATACAGTTAGAAATTATTTATTGGTGTTGTTATTGTTAGAAGTTTTTTTACATTTTAATTCCAGTTAATATAAGTAAAATTTCATCATTAAAATTGTTAGAATTTACGGTTATTTTATTGGAAAAACTTGACATATCGTGTTAGACTTCTCAGCTTGAAATGAAGAAGTGATCATAGACATAGGACGAAAGAGACCTGACGTCGTCAACAGCTATTTATTTGTTTGATTGATTTTCGTTACAATTAATGATACTCGAATTATCACTATTGACATTCGTTCTACTGGAATCAAATTAACACCATGTTACGCTTGTCAGCCTGAAATGAAGAAGTGATCATAAAAACATGATAAAAGCGAGTTGATACTGTTACCAATTATTTATTGGTGTTGTTATTGTTAGGAGTTTTTCTACATTTTAATTCCAGTTAATATATCATTAAAATTGTTAGAGTTTACGGTTATTTTATCGGAAAAACTTGACATATCGTGTTAGACTTCTCAGCCTGAAATGAAGAAGTGATCATAGACATAGGACGAAAGAGACCTGACTTCGTCAACAGCTATTTATTTGTTTGATTGATTTTCGTTACAATTAATGATACTTGAATTATCACTATTGAAATTCGTTCTACTGGAATCAAATTAACACCATGTTACGCTTGTCAGCCTGAAATGAAGAAGTGATCATAAATACATGCTGAAAGCGAGCTAATACTGTTAGTAATTATTTATTGGTGTTGTTATTGTTAGAAGTTTTTTACATTTTAGTTCCAGTTAATATATCATTAAAATTGTTAGAATTAGCGGTTATTTTATTAGAAAAAATTGACATATCGTGTTAGACTTCTCAGCCTGAAATGAAGAAGTGATCATAGAGATAGGACGAAAGAGAGCTGATGTTGTCAGCAGCTATTTATTTGTTTGATTTATTTTTGTTACAATTAATGATACTCGAATTATCTCTATTGACATTCGTTCTACTGGAATCAAATTTACACCATGTTACGCTTGTCAGCCAGAAATGAAGAAGTGATCATAAATACAAGATGAAAGCGAGGTGATACTGTTAGCAATTATTTATTGGTGCTGTTATTGTTAGGAGTTTTTTTACATTTTAGTTCTAGTTAATATATCATTAAAATTGTTAGCATTGACGGTTATTTTATTGGAAAAAATTGACATATCGTGTTAGACTTCTCAGCCTGAAATGAAGAAGTGATCATAGACATAGGACGAAAGAGAGCTGACGTTGTCAGTAGCTATTTATTTGTTTGATTTATTTTTGTTACAATTAATCATACTCAAATTATCACTATTGACATTCGTTCTACTGGAGTCAAATTAACACCATGTTACACTTGTCAGCCTAAAATGAAGAAGTGATCGAGCGAGCTGATACTGTTAGCAATTATTTATTGGTAATGTTATTGCAAGAGTATTTTTACACTAAATTGTCACTATTGAAGTTTGCTTTACCGGAATCACATAAACACCATGTTACGCTTGTCAATCTGAAATGAAGAAGTGATCACAATGAAAAAACAGCAGACATCGTATGTAGCTATTTATTGATAGTGTTATTACTGCTGCAGTTAATATTATTAGAATTACTGGAATTGAAAGTAACTTTATTGAAATCAATATCATATTTTGAAACTAAACGAGAAACAATGTCACAAAATTTGTTGGGTGCGTACTGCGAAACAAAACAGTATCCAATTGGGTGCTGAATTCGAATTCTCTAAGACAAGAACTATTAATTACTATGCTATGCTTAATAATTAAATAAGGATCATTGTATACATATGTGGTATAAACAATAATGCACTTACTACCCCCACATTGTAAACACAATAAATCAAGAGTGAAGTTTTGCAATGTGATATGTAGAGCTTACATACATACATACATACATACCGGGGGAATGTGTAGCTTGAACGATTTATATTACAATGTCGCATACAAACAACCACCTAACTGATGGATTATAGCTAATTAATATTGATTACAGTACATAGTTATACATTTTCTGGAAATGTCATCCGTAATTCCATTAAAACGTACATTTTAAACAGGCCTGCGCTGTGTTTGTCCTATTAATTAGGGACAAATACTAAAAAGTAGAGCAAATAATGAAGTCTGGTGTTAGACGTGCCCTCATTATATGGTTTATATAATTGTACATTAAAACTTTACTTAGCACAAGTTTTGTGTAATTAATTAATTGGAAATTGTATATACATATGTACATAGTACATATGTATAATATGCCCTGAACTTTTTGTACATTGATCGTAATAATTAATATAGTTATTTTTTGGAATGGAGCGTATAGAATTTTAATTGGCACGGAATAGGAATCTCTTCTAGTATGGTTGATTTTCTAAGAGCTGCTTATAAGCAATATGTTTAATTACATTTAAATATTTCCATTGTAATGTAAGTAATGAACTACTGTAATCAAATAGCTTGCCGCTTGGATAGAAATTGCTTTGAGATATAATATTGACAGGGACACAGTTCAATCGTAATTACTGCAGCAACGTGTGTTGAAGTGAATTATGTAACATGAATTATTACAAGTTGGTTATAATTTGCACGAGATACCAGTCGTTACATTCCAGATGGAACACCTATTATTTAGTTGTAGAAACATATTTTTACTAAATTTTTTAATAGACACTAGATTTAAGACACCAAAAAATTAACCCTATTAATCAGATAAATTATATTGAATATGAATGCATTATTATTATATATGAATTAGCTAAAAATGCAGTTGCTGATTAAGAAATGTAAGACTGTCAAATTTTGCAATTCACATAAATAAATGCGTATTCGTACGTACTTCAAAATTCTCGTTTAATGAGCTATTTGTTAATAAGTTGCGTATACCTTAGAAATTAGTTCATTCATGTTATTTTCAAATGAAAATGTAAGTAAAAGGAAAAATAGGGAAAATTCGACATATGTATGGAATATTTTACCTGTCACATCTTTAATTGGTATCAAATAATAGAGAAAATGTTTTTTATTTATTTCACAATTTAATGTTCTTGGCTTTTCTTCTTGTTATAGTCTAGTAGCTATGGTAACAACTGTGTTTTTATTCAACATCACATGTATTTTTATTTATTTTTAAAATCAGCATATATTTCAGCCTTGAGAATTTCACCTAATTGTGTTAGATTAAATTCTCAAGGGAATACATAATGAAATTCAAGAAAAAGAAATTTTTTGAAACTGCCCTATTGATATAACTAACTTCAGTTTGACTTAATTAAGTCAAACAGTACTAAACAAATTGTCATAAATTCATAAAAACGGCATCCACTCATAACTAAACATATGATTAGAAGTGAACATGATATATTTTTGAAGTGGATATGTATATCCTAGACATGCGCATAGCTCAATAATGATCTCCCTTTAATTTCTAAATTTATTTAGAATATTTCAGGTTCGTAATCAGTTTAAAATTCTGTATCGAATTCGTATCTATTAAAACCAAACTTATTAACCTACATAAACAACTATCAAATTTTTTTAAATTCTATTACATAACCGTTTAACTATTTCATGTAGTTGTATACACAAAAAATGTACTTACTGATAATAAAAATTTATATAGTGATATTTTAAAAACAAAGTTGATTACCATAACAGAAAGATAAGGTCACCAAATTATAGCAAAATGTAAATAAAAAAAAACCTTTTTTTTTTAATTGACTTAATTTATCACTACCACCTTCATCACCTATTTTCCCTACATTTGGCGATTTCTGTATATATTGATGTCAGCATTTTTAGGTAAAAAAGATTTTAACGGAAATAAGAAATTATGAAAAATGGATAAAAATATGACTGTAAAAAGTGAATAAATTTTATTTTTGTTTACTTTCTCAATTATAAAATTAATTCTCTTTTTGCAAAATTAAAGAAACGAAATCTTTTTACGTCATTATCATTTTTTTTCTCTCCGTAAGAAAAAATAAACCGTATCTTTTTCACGTCAGGTTTTACATATTGTTTTCTCTTGGAATGTAAATATCTTTCCCCTATACCATAAATACTAATATTAGGAAAGAAACAGATGAGCAACTTGAAAAGTGTCAATTTCAAATTTTGAGGTACATTTTTCTGGCCTTTTTCTCGGGTTGTAACCCTATATAACCAGTATGTCGATGAAAACAGAGCAGACAAAAGATGAAGAAAAATAGTTTTGTAAACAGCAGGTATTGGAGTCATTTCTTATCCGCAGTGTTCCTGCTGTTTTTTCAGCGTCACGTGTCCTTGGAGTCTTTCTCGACATCGCCGTCGTAGTTGCTCTTATATACTTTCTGTCCTTTTATGCGCGATTTTTATTATGCATTACTTTAGGTCGGTCGTTTTATCTAAAAGGCAGGAAGTATATATATCTGGTGACCTACGATCGTCTTTTAGTCCGCTTCCGGTGATAAATTATACAGCAGAGTTGCTCTCTGGCGACTGCGTGCCAAACGACATTCTGTGTAATTAATTCTCAATTTGGGACCGGAGTCATGAGCAGCAGCAAGCACCACCTCGCTTATGACCCTGCAAATAGCCCTGGATTTTGCAAATATTGTGATCATTACGCCGAATGTTTACCATCAATATTTACATTATGTTAATGAGAGTGAGGGATGATGGGATATTTAGATTTTTACACAACTTGCTCGACACATTAATAAACTTTCGCAAAATTTTCTACCCTATTTAATTAAAAACGTTTGCATATGCTTTCTAATTTCGGTCTCTTTGTCATGTACCTAACGTGCTGTGGGATTAAAGATAAACGTTATTTTTAAGGGATCGGTAGCACCCACATAATGGGGATGTTTATTTTTAGCCACAAATGATTCAATTTTATTTAAGTACTGCTATAATGGGGTCGTTAGGAGCGGTATTGTGGCATCAAGGCCTCCGAATTAATATTATAGCATGGCTCTTCTTTGGTTTATAGACTTGGAAATTTGCAGCTTACCTAAATGCTCTAACGAAAACTCGTTTATAGTAACTTTTCTCTGGAAGCCCTTGAAAATGTGCTCGATATGTCAGAATAAAATATATCTGTTTATAGTTTACGAGAGTAGCGAGCGTCTACAAAATGAAAGTCTCATTTTTAATATTTCAGAGTCTTTTGAAAGGTGTTATATGTGCTAGGGCATTGTTGCTCGAATTGGTATATAAAATGTTGATGATCCAGCTGTTATACTTGGAAACCAACAAGAAACTTTTTATATCTCCATTTTTGAAATATGTTTTCCGAAGCTTCTGTTGACATAAAATGTTGTGTCAGATAACAATACTCTTTTAATGTAAAGCAATGTATCAACTTTATCGACACGATAAGTAAAATATCGGCAACGACACCTAAATAACCTAAATTAATAGAAAAAGCTCGAGAACAGGATCGCAAAATTTATGAGCTCCACTTCTGAAATCAATTTACTAATAGAAAGTCTGCTTCAGAACCATATTATTGTCAACTTGTCTCGAATCTCGAAAATAACCAACACTAAAAGTGAGAGTTAAATTTAGAGTAGGTGTTATTTTAAAAGGCGGTATAATGTAAAGCAGCAGACGACGCAATAGAGGGTTACCATTGTCACCATATCACCAAAAGTAATTAACATTTTCAGGGTTGCTTGGTTGTCTTTTCAGGCCATCGCCTTTATAATGAAAGGTGAAAGAATTGTATAATGAGTTTGCTCTAAAATAACATAAAAATTATTTTCGTGCCACTAATTTCGAAGTGCGTTTCACACTGCAAGAAATGTCTTTATTTACGACACGTTTCCGGAATTTTAATTTACAACGATTGAGTTTTTTTTATTTGAAGCCAGCGCAGTTTTTTTTTGTGTTTTGAAGGCCTTTTAGTTTTGTTAAGAATTATACACACGAGAAATTTTCTGATGTCAGTTTCTCATGTCATGGTTTTAGAGAATCGTGCCAGGATTTACAATAATTGTATAAAAAAATCCATTAGGATTTTCATTAAGCGCTGCTGCCATTTCGAGCTCATTTTTTTCTTTTTTTATTGTTTCCTTTGCTTACTTTCCTCATCAATATATCATGCATTGTTATTACTGAAATGTTTCTGTGTTATTACTGATTATATCGAGTCCATCAACAGATTTTTCGATTATTATTTCTAATTACTATACAGCGGATACAGATTAGAATCTGAGACAATACTAGACCATAACAGTGATAACGAGGTCATCTAAATATATGTTTCAATACTCCCGATAGACAATAACTTGAATGTGTTTCGCTAGCATCTAGAAATTCAGAATATTATCAAATGTTACTATTGTTACATTTATGTCACAATTTTACTACTGTGTAATAGGTTAAGACTAATATTCAAAGGTAGTATTATATTCTCAAGCAAAACTAAACTAACGTCAATTGCTGGCTATTGGCTATATGGCTTAATATAAAACACGCGTTCAATTCTCACAAGCTGATCTCTCTACAAGTTAATATATCTCTACTAATATGGGTATCTTTTTTTATTATTAAAGACTTTTAGATTCAAAATTGCTATAAATATCTCATGAAACCATTTTTAATTTTGCCTCATCGGAGCAAGCTTTTTTTCATATCTTTTATAATTACGGAGAAATTCGACCTTTTAAACAACTGGGATTTTTTGGTATGATTTCTAATCTGTTTGAAATGTTAAATTTTTCCCAACGAAATCCGAATCAGCACACAAAACTGCACAACATAACTAATTTAACTTAATAATAAGAATATCACTATCCTACTCAATTTGGGACACCCTGTATACTACACGACACAAAATTTATTTTTACTTTTAAATATATCAGCCGTTGCAATCTGTAACCGTCCGGATAAGCGGCTGAGTCTTTACTTTAATTTACTTTTTCCATTTTCCCCACGCACCGCGAGCACCTATAAAACATCATGCGCTGGCCGATTTAACCAGTTCATTTTTCTGAACTCGAAGAATCAGCAGCCACCTGATCAGTCTTCAGGAAAACGACGAGTAAATCCTCTTGACCGTAGGACTAATTTCCTTTCCTACCCTGTCTACATTCACACTCTTTCCGAGACTTCACTGCGTGTAAATCTGGAAACCTCAACCAAGAACCTGAACCCAGGCAGTTCGCTTGCTCTTCCCTCCGTATTCCTTCACCCTGTCGCTCCCGCACTCTTGGTTTGATATTTAATACTCTACATCGCACTCCGCTAGCCGTGAGTACCCTACGTAAATAAGACGTATGCTTTTAGGGATAGGCGTAGAGCTTTGTTGAAGCTCTAGCATTGGCCTCAACGACTTCAGCCGTTCCCTGGATTATCTTTTCTCCACTAGCAGCAACGCCGATTCTAATAACTATTCCGGAAATAACTGGTGCCCGAGAATTACCATCGACTACCGAAAACTACCCAGCGCCCTTCGTAAGAAATTTGCTTACCAATTCATCGCCCGAGCCGACGCTTACGCATTTATCAGGGCTCAATTCTCAACATTATATCCTATTCTGGTAATAGCTGGTTTGATCAGATCGACCCCATCCGCTTTAGCAGCTGCATTGAAAACAAGTAGAAGCTTTCCAGGCTTATTTGGGTTTGTAACTTCCAAAGTGATAGATGTACTACGTCTTTGGATGTCCTGTTATCCAGTCACTCGTCGTCTTCTCGATATCTTCTGCTTGTACAATCGGCGAAGGTTTCACCACGTCTCATTCTTCTTCATCTTCCATTCAGTGCAGTTGCTAAAGGCCACTGCTGTACAGCTCTTGAGAAATTCCGAATTGTTATTGGCATAAAGGAGACCTGTTTTCTATTTCTTTAATCTGGACAGATACATCGTTATCTTCCTTAGGATCTATTCGACTGGTTGTTGCAGGCTGGAGGTTCTTTTCTCTTATTGCTTGTAACTCCTAGATGCCTCAGAGCAAATTGCTTTGCTGTCTGCTGCAGGTTGTCAACGTTATCATTTATGCATAAATTGAGCTACTTCCAATGTGGTGTGATACTCCACCACTGATCCATTCTGGGTCACATCGGGCTGCAATGGGAGTTGCAGGTGGTTCAGTGATAACATGCTTGGTTAACAGGTGCTGTAAGTTGTTCTTCCTTTAGACCTTTCTTTGATCCTTCGTAGAGGTGGTTACTGCTTCTTCTAGCAGTAATTCTGGGTCTAGGGTTATCCGAGATTTTGTTAAATGCGATCCACTTGCGTTAAGCTTGATGACCCTTAACCATCTAAGGCTAATTAAGGCATGCTGAACTAGCGTCCAGCATACGACTTTTACGGACGAGTCCAACTTAAACGGTGGCTGGGATTTGGAAACTAGGTTTAACTAGGATATCTCAGAATCTAGCCCCGACGCCCTACCGGAGCCCCTAACAGAACCCCGTCCGACTCTACCTAATAGTAGAGACGCGGCCTATACCTACTAGGAGGTGGAGTTGCCTTAGTGTAAGAGGCTTCTGCTTGTATTCACTCTGTATTCGCATCAACAACCCTTATAAGACATAGGAAGTACTCCCGGAGCCTGCCTGGGATCAGTTAGATCTGTATTTCTTGGGTAAACCCAAGTAACCGATACTCGCAGAGTTGCCTCTACGTTATCCAATACACAGTACTGAAGTGACTAACCCGGATGAAGCACCTAGCGAAACGGTTTCCACTAAGATCAGTCCAGTCACAGTGCAGCAATACTTAACACCGGCCGGTCTAAGGTGTATGTAGATAGATTCAGCTGACTCACTGTTACTAAATTATCCAATCGGGCACATGGTGGTGTACCATGAAACATCCCTGAAAGTCGCCGCTGAGTAGTAGAGTCAGTAACAATTTTACATTCAGTATCTGCGTAGGTATAGCGGCAAGACTGCTAACCCTCAACAGTCAAGTCATCAACAACTTCGCTTCTTATTCTACTACTATCGGTTTCAGAGTTACCCAGGATGTATTTTTTAACTTTCTTTCGAATCGAAGACGTTTATGAAAACGATGGCGTGAAGACGAGTATTAGCAACGAGTAAGCTTCGTCCGTTGCGTGCGTTGTGGGTACAGGAAACTCACAGATATGCGTTGATGTAGTTTAGATGACTACTGGGTAATTATTCCTTTTACCGCCTTTACAGTTACGTCCATGGCCTTCTTCTCTTTTTTAGGTTTGTCGCTGTAAAGTAATTTGTGACGTAATTTCTTGCCTCCACTGACACCACAACTGAAGGCTCCCTCGCATGCGGCGATGCGATGTCGAGGTTCCAGGCAACTGAAGCAGATTTTAGCTTCCCTTAGTATCTTCCACCGTTAGTCGTTGGTTTTCTTGGTGAAGATTCAACAGTCGACAAGGCCATGCTTTTTTCTCATCAAGGGCATTTGTCCTTTCTCACATCAACGTTGACAGCATGAATTCCTGCAGGCCCCTGTTTGAGGTTTTTTTTTCTTGTTCTTCTTCTTTTATTTTTGCAAATAAAGTTTTCTTGCGACATCTACTTTGCTGTTCAATCTATAAGGAAAAATGCTTTAGGTCTCTCTTTTTCTGTCGATGTTAGTCCGTACCTATTTTATCCAGTTAGATCACATTCACTAGTTTATCTTTTTGAGCAACAGCGGGCTGTGAAGGAAACTTCACAGGAAACTTGCTTTTTGAAGAACGCGGCGGTACTAATGAGGGAGTAGACTGTCTGTCCAAGCTTGATAACACTGTCAAAATTTGTTTCGATTAGGTCCGGGTGCTTCTTTTCGTGTATTCCATGTGTATCTCGTGTATTTTATGATTTTTGGTGCATTTTCAGTCCTGAATAGCTTTGCAATCTTCTTCACCAAGTGCTTTCCTAATGCGATCTAAGTTGTTGATCTAAAAGTCGGATTTGTACGTCGTGGTAGTACTGTCGAAGCCGACCTTGAATTTGGTTTGCTTTTACTCTGTTTTTTGCTCATTTCGTTGTTTTTATCGTGTTATTCTCCACACCATATTGTGACAGACACCAGCAAAATTTCCTAGCGTCCTCTGCGACGTGCTTGTATTTTAGAGCCTATTTTGAATACGTGTATTATTACGTAACTGTATATTTAAAAATAGTTGTTTTATTCTTGTACGTTTTTTGGGTGTTATATGATTGCCTAGTCCTTCTGGTGCACAAAACGTGCATTTTACGTTTGTACCGTAACAGCAGCCGTAAGTTCGCCACAGTATTTAATTATTTTTTAACTTCTCTTGTTGCTTCTTTTAGTCTTCTAGTTATAAGTCGACCACTTTTGGCTAATCGAGTTATGATTCTCCTGGTCTCATAACGTTTTAGGATATCATACAGCTTTTTTCCATGGCAGTTGCCCGCTACTGTCTCTAGGGAGCAATTTTTTTTAATTCATTCTTGCTCTGTCCTTGTTCTGTTTAATGTATTTCTCCTTCGTGTGTCTTTTTCGGAATAGCTCGCAACTTGATAGGCTTTTTGTCTTGTTGCCTTTTCTTCTTTCAGTTTTCAATCTCTTAAACTAAAAACTTCATTGCTTTTAACAAGGATGGTAAGGTATTATCCTGAGCTGATATCATCTGCGTTCTAATTGAAAATTCTTTAATGACTCGGATTATGTGAGGTATTAATTCACTAGCTGACATCTTGACAGGGTGATCTAGCGTTATCTTCTTGTTCTTTAAAAGCCTCTCCATGCTTCATTCCCGTGTAACTCATACATTGATCCCGTTGCCTCCTTTGATTAGGCCCAGGTCTTGTTAACATTAAACTCCTGCTCGTATAGTTTCATTGCATAAACTTCCGATCTATCGGTCGCTAAAATTATAAGATTTTCATTGGTTACCCGGTATGTGTGTTCCTACGTCTGTTAGCTTTTTTGACCAAGCGGTAACGTGTTATGTTGGAATCTGTGCTAAAATCTCATTAAACGACACTCTCACTTTTTCGGTTGAGATCACTGGTCTGCGTCTTTTGTCTTTTCGCAAAACTATGATCATTTTCAGTAATTCAGATAAAATGCTGATCATTCGAACAGAGATATCATCAGGACTGACGACTTTCATAGTTACGTCAATATTGGCAGAACATTCCTTCAGCGACAGCACGGAACTGGAAGGATGAGTAGGAAAATATGATAAGGAATATTGGAGAGGTCATTGGTTGGGCACATTTGCCCAAGTGCTTTCCATGTAGCAGAAAGGTATGAGTGTATGTATTGTGCTCAACGCCAAACTTCTCCCGGGGTCTAGAAGCAAGCACGAGTTTTTTTACTGCCAAGTTTGCACATGTGTTGTACGTGTGCGACCTCTGGTATATTTATTTATATTTCCTCCTTTGTCTCAGTTGTCTCCTCCCTTGATTGTTAAGATTTTATAAGTTTGTAAATCTTATTCTTCGTTAATCCTTAATAAATATCACATCTGCTTTATTGTTAACATTTTTTTCAAAACTCATATTATTTTCTTTATAGCTGTCTTTGTCTTCTGAATTGATGGTCACTACAACAGTGCCAGTAATGCAAAGGCGCCAGCCTAAATAACTTTCAACGTTACTACATTTTCGGACAGAGTGTATTTCTTTTTTGTAGTTTGAACCATAAACTTGCTTGTAGATGGTCAAAAATTAGGGAAAAAAAGACAACTAATTTATTGGAATACTTGCGTGCACAGAACTGCATGAAATGGCCAAAATATAACTTTTTTTTATATACATAAATATAAATTTTGTATTTTATACTAATATTTATAATTTTTAATTACGTTTGTACCATCTGAAATACGCAACTCACTAAGAATTCCGCATCCAATTAATAAAATATGGTAAGGACGTAATATACATTCACGTTTTATCCACCATGTTTTACCACCTTATTTACTTTCTACCGAAAAGTTAATTAATGCGCTGCACTGATCTGAGCTTCTCCGCGATGGAAAGAGCCCAAAAGCCCTTTTTTAAGTTTCATCCGATTTTGTCGACTTTAAATTTTAATATAGTTCTTAGTGCTTTTTAGTGATGTTAGTTACTACGTAACTCAGACAAAGTAGAAACAAATTTAGAAGTTACAGCAATAGTACATGTATCTAAATATAATAATTGGTATCTTATGCCACAAACTGTACATAAAGTTCTGTATCATGCAATAGAAATTGTTCAGCATTGTCCACTTCTACTAGGAATGCTTATGGAGATGAGACTTCAGAATTCAGAAATACGGATTATAAGAAATATACATAGGTATCCCCATAGTAGAAAACATTTACGAGTGGCCTCCACTTAATTAGTGATATGTTCTATAGAGCTATGGATTTCCATGATCGTGAAATAACTCAAATGCATCTTGCTTTCCGATGAAGAACAAAAAAGCAGTTGCCTCCTGGATACCGAATTTAATTCAAATTGGTAATTTTTTCTTTGAAATTGAAATGGCAATTTAGAATTTTGAACCTCGAAAACCTCTAGATACGAAGTTTTAGAAAATCTGAATTTTGACCGTGCAAACGGGCTCTAAGTCCACTGCGCATTGGTGGAAAAGAAGAAAAGGAAACATTCAACAGTTGAGTTTAATTAATTTCTATGCCCTGGCACGTTGGGATGTATTTTTAATTTGTACAACGTTCAAAATGGTTTTTCACGTCTTACAACTTCAGAGAAAATTCAATATCTTCTTGGTAGTATGCCATATTATGCTAGCTTTTCAAAAGGTTCGAATTTTTTGTAAAAACACACCACTCTCATTTTGTTTTACGAAATCAAGTAAGCGAGTTGAACATGCACTTGCAAGCATTTATGTATATTTTTACTATTAAGTACGCTGCTTTTCCCACATCAACTCAATATTGTGATAGAGTAACGAACAGACAAAGAAAGAAACCTGTTTCCAGAAACGCAATTCAACGTTTATCTTGTTTGATACACCCTGTGCATTCTGTCAGAGTAAATCCTTATTGAATTTAACGTATAAATCTATTTCACAGCTCTGAGTTCATTTAAAAAACATTAAACGGTATAAAACCGATTGTAGACTAAAATTTGTCAGATATGATATATGATCGATTCACTCCTTACCACAGTCTTCGTGTTAGATGACGGTTTAGGTTTTGCTTGATATATCAAAAGTGGGGTGTGTAGTAATATCCAGTATCAGCTCGGAAAATGCTGATTCGAAATTTGAACAGTAATCGGCCATATATCATGTTATCACACACTATAATAGCATTACATTATCAGATGCATATATTAGCAGGCCAACATGATTAATAGGGGTGAAGTAAGGGGTAGTAACACACTTTAAACCAACGTCACAACACCCGTGAACACACTAAATTACCCATGTTCACAAAACCTAAAGCGCGAACAATCATCAAAGTAAAACTTTAATATTCAACAATTATTTGTTTTTCACGGACAACCAACATGTAAAAACATAAACATTCAACGACGATTGAAGTTCCAAAATTAGAATAAAGCTAACATTAGCTCCAATCCAAGCTAAATTTGTTTCCCAAGAATCTTGTGCATCTTTTATAATTTATAGAATACGCCTGTGTGTATGTCAACAGATCTCTAATTAAAATTAATGAACTTAGTGCGGATTTGTCTAAATAAATGCTTTATATCTGTTGCAATCAGTTAAGAATCTCGTTGCTGTCTTATCAATGAAAAGCCCGGGCTTTCCTTAATCGAAACAATTTAGGTTAATAACACTAAATGAAAAAGTCCACAGCTAGCGAAAGAAATCCGCTTGAATCAAGTGACCGCAAAATCGAGGGTTTACGCATGGTTCGATAATTGGGCCGTTACTGTTCTTTAAAAAATCGTTAAATGTCAAATTAGCCCTTAATATCAGTGCAAAACCTTTATGAATAATTCCACCTTGCAAGTTTTATCCTTGACAGGATAGCGTGGCGCGAGGAATATCGGAAGGATAGGCCGCGTTCAGGAGCGTCTGACAGGTTGGCTACCCGGAGCATCCATCACTGCTGCAGATTTACAGCTAATTTGCTACACAGTGTTTGCGACATGCAAAATTAACTGGCTATTGTGTGCTTGTTGGCCTAGTTTTCTGATCGTGTACGTATGTGAACAGATTTATACGGCATTTATTAGTTTTTTTTTTTAGAACGTTTAGGTGAATCGTTAATTAGATCGTGCCGTTAAATTTAAATTGACCCTTTTTAAAAAATAAAAGAGAAACTTGAAAGCGTTTTCATTGCAAAAGGGTATGTGATAACGGTGTAATATAAGGTCGGAAAATGAGACTGTGTAAGGCCCGAAATGAGGCTATATAAGATCGCGAAATAGAAAGTTAAGGATAATAGCAAACCTTGTATGTTCGCCGAGGCGTATAATCAATATCTTTAACTTATCTAAGTTTCGTATCATTTTACGTTATATAATAATAAAATGGGGTTTATTTGATCAGACAATCTAGAATTTTTAAATCCTCTGTTCTCTATAACAACTGTTATTTCCTTTTCTTTATTTGTTTCATGCTATGAAAAATCTCTTTTCTGAAAATAAAATAAATCTCGAGAAAGATTGCAACAATTTTCATTTATCCTCAACGTTACTTTTAAATTTAATTATTTTTTGGTTTATGAATGTTAAAGCTTGAGTTATTTTATAAACTTCAACTGTTTATGTTTCCGTGGGAATATTAAAGTGAAGTGACGGGTTTAGACGGAATGAAATGGCACATTAGTACAAGGATAGCTATTTGCAAGATCATGAGCAAATTCCTGAGTATACTAAGGGATGTGCTTCATTACTAATTTATAGTTAACTCAAATAGTCGTAAACAGAACGGGATGATTAACTAAAGATTTTCCCTAATGCTTGCATAATATGTGAGGCACTAGATCTCATTTTATTAATGATGATATCATTAATAACTTTAAGGAAATATTATTATTATTCTTTAATTATATTACTTATGTTTACAATTATTGAAAAAGAAACTAATTCACTATTGTTTCGTTAGGGTTGAAGTGACTAGGGACGTAGTTGAGGGTAATGAGAGAATAATACGCAAAGTCTATTTTGTATTAACTAATACAAAGCATTACGAGAGCCCAGTAATCATCATGTCAGCCATGACAGATTCTAGATCTCCCTTAAGTATACTAAGTAAAATAATATATTAAAGTCACTTAACCGAGGCTGACTCAAAGATGATGAATTGAGCTCTCAAAGCGAACTAAATTCGTTTAAAGCCAGCCAGGCTTATATAGAGGTGATATGTACCGATGCAGAACTTTTGCAATTTGCAGAGACGCGAGGAAATTGTAATGTCGTAATATTATATACTGCATGTGTGCAATCTTGATATTTATCGTTACGAGTGTAACTATTTAGTTACACTCGTTGGAAGCACATGTTGATATAAAATAATTTGAAAAATGTAATTCAAATTACTTAAATCTAACAAACGCTATGTTATCACACCTAAGATTCCAACAATCAGCCGGAAATCACCAACAATCGCCAAATAGTGCAAAATTCAGATATAGGCCAGTCAAAACGTACCTAAAAAAGGTTAAAATCGCAAAGCGTGATGTAGTTCTGATTTTTTGATATGTTATTAGGACCAGTTTTGGGAGATTGGAATGAAAGCGGCGTAGAAAATAGATTTTGCCCCCTTACGCATACCATCCGAAATGTTTACTTCCAGAAAAGTGGCAGATATGAGCCAATTGCACTCAGTCTTCCACCACGCCTTTCAGTCGAGGAGAAATTAGAATTCCACCCCCCTCCCCCCGGATTCGAACTCTTCCTCTGCGCATTCAGCGGATGCAACACCAACTCTGCCCTTTTCTAGTAAGGAAAATGAAATTGTGGAGTCTTTTTCAAAAGAAGTGGAACCTGAGGACCTGGCCTCCCAATGTTTCACCTCCCACATGTCAGTCATGAGGTTATTGCCGAAGCTTGAGGGAAGTTCCTAGTCGCTCTGTATGGAAGGGACTCATACATCGACACCCTACACGGCCTTCCGTTTTGCCTGTTCGTCAAATCAGCAGCCAATTCGAAGGTGAATCTGGCACGTTTGCCCACAACCAAAGAGACCGCTTCCTTCCATTCGTATCGCACATACCACCAAATGCAAAAGTGGTTGGGGGTGGTGAAGGATGTCACAGGTGGAATTGGTCGAAGAGCGTCCTTCTCAAATCGCTTTCATGTAAGTGCAAGCAGAACTGCACAGGGGCTTGCACTTGCCATAGAGCTGGGAATAAGTGCTCAGCTTCGTGCACCCTGTGCTCTGGCACGACTTGTCACAACGTCGCTGTAATTCTGATCGACGAGGATGAAGACGACCTCGACGTTCCTCCGCCTTCAGAGAGTAGCCCGAGACGGACAAAATACCGCAGCAACTTCCTTCAGTCCCAGAATATTACCGTGGTCAACCAGGACCCTCGAAAAAAACCAAAACATTGAGCGTTTACAATTATTGATTTGTAAGATTTCTTAATAAGTGATATAGATGTAAATATACTTTTCCACCTTTAAACGTGATTCTATGCATTTTTTTTTCGTCGAATGCCCTCAAATTGTTATTAGAAGTGTTTAGGATCATTTCTTCAAAAATCCAATTTTCCAGTTTTTTGGTTTTTACTATTGCAAGAGAACTAATGAGTGTACAGAATTCGTTTTGTGCTTAAATCGAAGCCAATTAAATTTAATACAACTTCATTTTCCATTATTTTTTCCGTAGGATGAGCGGTTATGTCGATATTCGGCCCGAAACGAAAGCAAAACTTAAACTTTTCATTTTTTGGTAAAACGGCCAATTTGGGAAGTCCATATCTCGGAAACTATTAGACGTAAAAAGCTGCTGTTAGGCTTATATTGTTGCAAATGTAATGTACTTTATGACTAATATCGAAAAACGCATATTTTACGAGTTATGAGGCAACAATTGAAAAAAGTCCTAACATTTTGCAGTTTTTCGCGTATTACGCAAAGGGCACAGGTTTTTCGAAGCTGCAAACTTGGATTCACACTACCCTAACTGGTCCTAACAACATATCAGAAAATCAGAACTACATCACGCTTTGCGATTTTAATGTCTAATTTGACTGGCCTAATATTATAGCATTGGTCTGTATGCTCTGTAATTTGTAAATCTGTATTAGGTCGAAAGTGAGCAGAATCCTGAAGCTTCGTCGACGCTTCTGAAGTTTTAAGCATCTTAGTCCAGTCCGATTGCTCAGGTTGCAATCTCAAAAAACCGTAAATTTAACCTCCGTGCGGAACAAAAACTTCAAACTCCAACTGTATTTGTAAATCAACCAGTTTGCTCTTTTACCCCCCCCCCCCCCACTACAACAAATTTTCTGCGCAACAAATTTAAACTTTCTTTTTTGGAACGAAATATACTTGATACTGAATTTCCGTTTCAAATTTCAAACATATAGTTTAAATTTAAATAGGCCTAAAAACTTAAAAAATGTTTTCTCATCTTATCCTAACTTAACTCACTCATAACCTCCTTAATTAACTTGTTACGCACACTAACGCGTTTCATCTTTCACGGAATCACCCTTCCAGAAACCCGGAGAGCGCTTAAAATGATGCGATTTATTCGCTCCATCTAGTCGTATGCCCTGGGTGTCTCTACTTCACACAATTCATAGTCCACTACAGTGATTTCTAAAAGCTATGTTCGTAAAAGCGGTACCTCTATCACAAATTACATGCCGTGGGATGCCAAACATGTTTATACGTAATTTCTTAATCAAGTCATCAGGAAATTAAGATTGAATTAAAAGAAAAGTAATTTTAAAAATGACATTGAAATGTTTCGTATTGTTTAGGTACCACCTAACCTTTATGAGTCACCCGATAAAGCTATTTATCTTTAAGACCTATTGTTTATAAATTTGTTCTTTTCAGGTGTAACAGGTACTTATGCTAGTAGCGTGTGTAATTCACGACAACGTTTGTCTGTAAGTTGTGCAAGTAGCACCCAGTTGTCTTCATTCACATTAACAGTTATCACAATTTCTATCACGATTTTGCAAATCTCAACTGCCCTTCTACTGAGAGCGTCCCCATAGTTCATTTTTAATCTTGCCCTATACTCAATTTAAAACTCGAATTCCTGTGTGACCATCCACCAGCGACCAATTTTTGAAATTAAGTCACGCTTTGTACGAGTAGATCGGAGAAAATTGGAAACCAATAAAGTAGACTCTAGACCTTTTCAGAGAATTTACAACAGCTAGCGTTTCATGCTCGTAACTATAATAGTGTCGATTTTCTTTGTTAATGGATCTGGTAAAATACTGTATGGGTTTTTCCACCAGATTATTCTTGCAGTAAAATGCTTTCTACTTCCATTTACTGGCATCTTAGTAGAATACATGGCATGTTGCAAGCAAAAATCAAGTAGTCATTTTTTGTTGTAAATTGTCTACATTAGAAAATAGTATATCAAAATGTCATCTAAGTATGCCAGTGCAGTAGTGAATCGATATGAACCAAGAATTTTGTTTATTGTTTCTTGGAAGACAGCAGGAGCATTGACCAGACCAAAGGATATTCGCACATACTCCTAGTGGCTGTCAGGATTATATAATAAAGCTGTTTTGGACACCGAATCTTCATCTACCGCAAATTGATGGTACCCCGAGACCAGATTTTAACTTGTGAAGTAATGGCAGTGTTTTAACTGGTCTAGCAGGTCGTCTGTCCGAGATAACGGATACGCTAACAGTTTTTTTTTTGTAGTTTTGCGATTTAACCCATTTCCAGCCAATGTTGCGTTAACGCAACACTCCAGATGAAATTTTTTTTAAGTATGTTGGGTCCAATTTATATCTGTTTTTATAACTTCTGTGTGAGTTTATAGTATGAAATTAAATGTAGCATATTTTTTCTATTTAAGTTCAGCCCGCAAGCGGTGGACACTTTGCCGACCATGGGCACTATGCTGACCGCAAGCGGTGGACACTATGTCGACTGCAAGCGGTAGACACTTTACCAATCGTGCACAACCTAAGGTCATATTGTAGAAAACATCTCCGAGATTATATTTGTGAAAACCATATAAAAATTGACCAACAGGTTAATTAGTTTTAGCTTTTGTGGAACTTTCTGTTTGTATTCACATCAGAATTGTAACTATGGACGGCTCTTAAGGGTCTCCCGTTTGTGATCAGCGCTGTGTCGAGGTTCGGCGAGGTGTACAGCGATATTTATTTAAGGGGTTGGCGTCGTCTCCAAGTTCGGCAAAGTGTCCATCGCTTGCGGTCTACATAGTGTCCACGGTTGGCAAAGTGTCCACCATTTTGCGGTCGTCGTAGTGTCCACGGTCGGCAAAGCATCCACTGCTTGCAGTCGGCATAGTGCCCACGATTGGCAAAGTGTCCACAGGATGCGGTCGGCGTACTTTCCACGGTCAGTTAAGTGTCTACATTCGGGAAAGTGTCCAGTAGCAAAATTTATTTGAAGGGTCGGCTTAGTGTTGTCGGTCGGCAAAGTGATCAAAACCGCCAGTCAGCGTAGTATCCACGGTGAGCATTGTGTCCCCGGTCGGAGTTGTGCATTGGCGTAGTAGCCGTATCCTCCCAATGTTGCGTTTACGCAACGTTAAATTTTTTTATGTTCTAATATATTATTTAATTTTTTTTGTATTAAACAGCTTCAGTTAATGTTAATAAAAATATCAAAACACAAAAAAAATTAATTTGTAGTTTTTCTTTAGTAATGGTTTTAAATGGGTTAACGCACGATAATCAACACATATTCTTTTTTCGTTATTTTTCTTTTTAATGAATAAAATTTGGTTGGCATTAGGTGAATAATTGGTACAAGTATTTTTCGTCTACGAAAGTTATTTAGTTTAAGGACCATTTTGTTGTAATTAAATATGACCTGTGGTATGGATTTAGAACCAAGGACAAAAATGCAAGCATTAAAACAAATTTAACTGCAGCTAAGTAATCTCTAGTGTATGTATGTATGTATTTAATTTCTGACGCCTCACGCTTATATGTTTTTGTTTTAAGTACTCGATTTCGAGCACAATCAATATATAATGACTGACCTTTATCCATATTAATTTAATATTACAGTAATACTAAGAAATGTACATTGATCAACGCATCCATCTTAATTTAGAATGTAACTGCCCAATCTCAAAAGTAAAGTGGCATGGCAAGGTAAAGTTCGTGAATGATAAATAAGTGTGCGAGGTTTTTATGTCTGATCATAAGTTCATCAAATATGTAGGTTGTTTTCCGCAGATGTTCGTTGGAATGGATTTATTTAAACCGAATCGTGTAACCCTAGAGACATAAAAATGAATACCCTTTTTAATACTTTCACTTGTAGTGCACACTTACAGATTTCCATCTAAAGTTTATTCAGAATTTTCAGTTCAGAATTGGAATAGTTAATTCTAGTAATTCTCAGCTACTTTCTGATTCTGTTTATATCTTGTGTAAAATTTTCCATTGCAAAAAGGAAAGTAATATATTCATAAACTTCTTTGACGTAGACTGTAAATATTAAAAATACATTCTTTTTTAAAATACAACTTTGTAAGACAATTTCTAATTTGGAAAATCATTTGCATGTTAGAACAATATCTACATGTACGTACTAGCTAGAATACAAAGAATTTCGTCTTTAGAGAAGTTATTATGTACATGCCAGTCTTATATTTCGTAGTTAGAAGAAGTGTGTTTCTAGGAAAGGAAAGCTCTCTATCAAAGTTTTTTACTAGAATGCACGGTTCTTTCTTTTGAGCGTTTGTGTGCTAGTTGCTTGTAGCCTTTGATGCGGCTAATACTTACAGATTTCAAAGAATTGTGTAGACCTAGATACAACAGTAGTTAGTTGTATGCATTGTTGAAATTGGAATTCTTGTGAAACCAGTGAGGTGAAGTGGGAAGTATTATTTTGTTAACGTAGCTTAACACATAATGCATATTTCTTGAGTGAATTCGTTATTTGTACCATACTCAACACATACATAAATATTGTATGTATTAGTTAAATCGTTAATAAAAATTAAATTACATCGTTGCCATTTTAAAATTCGAGACAAATACGTATGAATGACATACACGTAATACAAATGACATCCCGTGTCAAAAAAATATATTAAAATGTGAAACACTAACTTTAATAAAATGATGTAATTATTATATGCTTTGCTTCAATATGTCCTGATCGCTAAAATTACTGCAAATTAAAAACTATATGCGGAGGTTCTGCTATGAAAACAGCGGTTCCCAAAATATTAATTTTGCTGCTTAAAGCTAATAAAAAATATTCTGATAAATATACCAGTTGAAAATGCTAAACCTAACATTGTCAGACGAACTCGTGGAGATATTTTTTAGATATTTATGAAATAAAAAGCTTAATGATGAAACTAGTTCGTAGCAACATTCTTTAGAGTCGCCTGCGAAATTTAAAATAATCAAACGCCATTGGTGTATTTTTACTGAAAAATTCCAAATTTAAATATTACCGCGAGATTTAAAAAAATACTTAGTTAATTACGATTACTTGCTTTCCGGAAAGATAGAAAAAAATGTGAATCAAACCAACGATATGTTATAACTAGTTTGTTTTCACGTTGCTCGAGTTTTCCATGACATCACAACTTTTGTAAATTGTTTATGCCTTTTTTATGCATTTTTATACTTTTCTTTCTTTCCTTTTTTCTACAAGTAAACATATCAAACGTAACACGCTAACCGTAAAATCTAAAATTTGTCATAAGCTTGCCTTTGGATTTTCTCGCGTCACTATGTTTTTCGCATTTTTCAAAATATCTATGGATTAACTATTACACAATCACTTCAAATTGATTGCATCATTTAAATTTTAAGTTTAAATAAAACCGCGGGTATGTTTTAATTACTTGTTACGTTGTTTAAGTACTTTTTAACAAGACTCGAGTTTTTCTGTAGCATTACACGATAGTATTCTTAAAATATTTATAAATAACTAAATAGGAATTTTGAATACCCGTGTAATTTACAAACATCAATTCAGAATTAGCATTAATTCTAAAATTTAAATAAATTGACGTTTTTGCTATTGTCAATTTTCAAAATATTTGAAACAACTTCCCAATTTAAAAATAAACGACTTTTACAACATTCTTTCGAAACAAATATTCAATTCTATTTAAAATATGTAATCAAATTTAAAAATTATAATTGGGCGCGAAATTTAAAAATATTCAAACAACAATTGAGGATTTAGTGTGACAATACGACAATCACTTTTATAAAACTGAATCAATAACTCAATTCCAAATAATTTTACACACACACAATCTCAATATTATGTTTTATCGATTTTAAAAACACATTAATTGGTTTCAACTTGAATAGGAATTACATTGTTTAATTAATTAATTAATTTTTATTTGCTCTAAAAAGCTATTAAAATGTAAACATAGACGAGGATTAGTTATTGTTACTTTCATAATAATGTTAAACTTTGTTATTTTTAAAATAAAAGACCAATAGAATAAAATAAAGTTAGATATAATTTTATTTTGCATAATAGTTTGACACTATAATAATTATTTTCATAAAATCCAACAAGCCAATCGTTATCATTTATAAATTTTAAATAAATTGTTTTCGTATTTTACTTTTACAAATTTACTTTGTTAAAAAAAATAAAATAAACATAATTTTCTAACAAATGACGCTAAGAAGTTCATAAAATATTGTAACTGTTTTCAATTTGAATAACCTTTTCAATGCCCAAGTACATTTTTATTTGTTTAAAAATTCGGAGATCTTTTCTAAGAATAAAAGCTGTACATTTTAAAAATTTTGAAAACGAATCGACTGCGTAAACTTTCTGTAAAACTAAACGTTTTGTTAATTTTTCTCGTGATATTTTTAGTGACTTAAGTGTCTATTTGTAAATTCTGTATTATTAATTTGAATTATTTAAATTACTTTCGTTTGACCAGCATTTAAAAATCTGATTCCTATTTGAAAATATTTTTACCTATACATTTATTTGGCTTGACAAAAACTTTGTTTCTAAAAAACTTTTTTTTTCAAAGTGATGAAATAATTTGATTTTAGTAAATTCTATTTAACAATTTAATTTTATCTTTTCTCTTCTGTCTTAATTTATCTATTTACTATTTCTTATACCGTTTAAAACCACCTCTTTCAATTATTTTATAATAAAAGATGTTTTATGTAACACAGGTTACAAGTTTAGGATATTTTATCCATTTTTTTAATGTTTCATCTTCTCACTAGATTTAAGTTTGACGTTTGTTAACGCGGATAGTATTTTACCGCCGTCCACAAAACTAAGTCAGTTTCGGGTAGATATTTCACTGGAAATAGTTAAAACAGTTCATTACCTTGATGTAGCTTACAATTAACTTACGGATTCCTGTATTTGGTAGAAATCATGTCATGTAAATGAAGATATCCGGATATAAAATATATAAAATGGATATAAATGGAGATATCTGAACGAGAATGGGTATAGTTTTGATCCATTTATGTTGTTATTCATTTTAAACTTGCAGAAGCATCATTTTTACTTTAAAACGTAAGGCCAGATTTTTAAGTTAGGTTTTTCTTTATTATTTTGTGATAATTTGTGTAAACTCCATATGAGTAAGTTACCTAGAATAACTATGTAAATATTCAATGTACAAAGATTGCTGGAAATTTATTATTTCCAATTTAAATAAGTTTTAATGCGTTATGTGACACTTAATCGTCTGTATTGATTTATCCTGTAAAAATTGTTTTTAGACCATAAGTGTGTTATATTATTTTGATTGTATTTTTACCAGTTATCTTTTCATCTTTTTAGAATTAAGATCGGTGTTAATTTTTAAAATATGTTTTTTTGTGACGTCGTCACATTTTCGATATTCAGTGCGATTTCGTTGTTTTTTTTAAATGTTTTTTCCGTAAACTTATAAAAGGACTTTCGAAAAAGAACAAAGTCAGTCGATAAAAGCTGTAGGGTGAGACCACGTCGGCTCCAGATTAATTTCTGAAAATTAAAGTAGGGTTATAGTTGATCCACGTGTTTTTTGTTTGTAAACAAACGTGAATTTTATTCAAGTTGATATTTACCTTTATGAATTTGGATCAAAAAAGATTTGTTTTCGTTTTTAACACAATCATTGGGAATTGTGACCGATTTAAATAATGAAAGAAGACAATTTTATTGATTTCCATTTCAACATTTTGTATGGATTTTCGACAACAGGTGATGTTGGATCACAGCTGAGTGGAACCTTATGGAAATTTGTTACCAATTTTGCACAACAAAAATATTTGTGAAGTGAATTTTCGCGCCACATTTGTTTTGGATTATTATTACACTATATACAAGGTGGATTGAATTTAAAATTGTTTTCTCTAATCAGAAACATTAACAAGTTAATCATAATTTAAATAAATTTGTTCTCATTTTAATAAGTTCTTTATAGAAAACACTTCTTTGATTTTTTTATTATTTATTTAAATTCTTCTTAAATTTCATTGACATTAGTTTATTTAAATAATTCTTGTGGTGATACCTATGTCATAGATTTCACAAGTTAACAATTCATTTAAATAAATTACAGAGAGTTTTTATCTATATAATTTTTGTGTTGGAATTTATATTTTCCTTTTTTTAGAAATCTTATTTTGAATAAATAATGCATGTGTTTTTATAATTTTAAATAATTGTTTTTATTATTCATGTACGATGCAAGTATCGAATGTTATATACACGGAGTTAAAGATTATTTCTCGTCCAGATGCAGGATTCCAGGTCTGGTTTGTAGTAAGTTTTCCCTTCCAGGTACAGGAATCAATAATTAAATTGAATTAAAATTGAATTAGCCTACTGGGAAAGAGAAAAGCTATTGGGTTGTTATATTTTAATTTTTATTAAAGTTAGTCAAATCAGATCAAATATTCATAGTGTTATTATTTCACCTCATAGTTTAATGTTCGCCCGAACTTGGGGGGCTTTCTTATAAAATCATATTTGATAAACATGTACAGCTAACAGCTTCTAAGTTGATGACTTTTTTAGGAAGAAATGTTAATTTTCTTTCTACCCCTTTTACGTAGATTGTAAACAGATCTTCTAAGAAGCTGTATTAATGGTATTGAAAATCTTTAAAATTTAAATAGCCTGATCGCCTATTCCCTGGCGATCATCCCGTGCAAATAACTGTCGATATAAAATACTTCTTTTTCTAGCCCTGGAAAGAGATTCTAAAGGAACTGGAGGTTTTATAAGAAGAAAAGCTAGCCTGCTGCCATTTTCAGATATAGTAGTGCAATTTTCTTGGGAATTATAAACATCAAATTTATATAACAAATAAAATAATATCCCTCTATAAATATATTCCCCTTATAGATAATTCAACAGGCAAACAGTTAATAAGAAGTCAACTATAAAAAGTTCACTAGTATAAAATGCAACCCTAACCTAAAATATTATATTAAGATATTACATTAGGATGAATGATTCTAAATATAAATTAAATAAGTTTATTGAAAAATATAACACAATTCTACAGTATATAATAGTAAATAGTAATGTCGATACTTTAATCGATTTCCTTAAGCCGTGTTCATATTTCTAAAGGTAAGATGTTTACCTTAAGGATTAGTACATAAACACTTATTGCTGCTATAAGAACAGCTGCAATTGAAGGAAGCAGCTTGTATTACTTTTTGCTACAATTAGCACTACGATGGCTACAACAACATAGAGAACTTCACACTCGAAAATAGCACCAACCTACCCTGAATGAATTGAAATACCTTAATGAAACGTGTGCATCCTCAATTAAATAAGTTAACAATTTTAGTTTGTTAGTTCATCGGCGGATGCTCATTTAAATTTTTTCCACGTCAAATAAATTATGTTTCTATTTTTAGTTTAGATGATAAAGTTAAAGTAAACACGAAATCGTGATTACTGTACAAGAGAGTCCATTAACACTTAAAAGTTTTAATTATTTCTGCCACACAGTCGTACACACTGTTCTATTTTATCAATGAAAACCTTTACTTCATTAAGTGTGAACGTGCCAAGAGAGATCCTAATTGCATAAAAATAAATTATTACAAAATTTAGAGACGGTCGTTGGCACAGGTTCTAATGAAGTGAAGTTCTGAATTAACTCTTGGCTATACGGTCTCGTTTTGTACACCTGACCTAACACATGCAGCCACATGTGAATCCCAATATGGTTGACAATGCTGACAGCATGCATTCATGTAATACAAGTTCTGCAAAATTTAATTTCAGCACACGTGAACCCGTGCACGGCAAAACCCTGATAAACTCCACAATGGTATCTGCGAGGTAGCTTGCGAGTTTATTCTGTAATGCCAGAAAACCTAATGTGGTATAACAGCCTTACACTGAATGCTATGGGAGCTTTTAAAAGATTTTCTAAAAGTAAATATTACGTTGCGTCTACGGATCGTATCTTTTTTAATCGAGAATTCCTGGGTTTATTTTCGAAAATTGTGGAAATACGAGATTACTTAAAAGTTTAGAGTTACTCACCCTAATGTTTATTCAGCGACCTTTATTTTTGAGATTGGGGTTAAAGGAACTACAGGAAAAAAAGGTAAACATTGTTCATTTGGTTGTTTATTTCGCACTTGTAATAAAAACAGGATAAAAGCAAAAAGTGGAAATGAAAGCTCTTTGACGATCTGAGAGCAGTATTTCATTTAGTAGAGGCATTTACTACAAACGCGTTTTCGCTACGCTTCGTAGGTAGGAGGTGTGAAATTCGTTGAAAAGTTGCCTTTTTAATCCCAGCTTTATCGAGGCATTAACGTAAAAATTCGAACGCGCTTATTTTTGAATTTTTCATTTCGATCCGACTGGGCAGCATGATTATTTCGTACACTTTAAATTCTCTCCAACTCCATGCTGGGAATAAATTCGTGGCTGTCGAAGGAGAATGACTGATGAACGCCTGTCAAAATCTTAAATCATTTTGTAAACTATGTTAAAGTGTTTTTTAATTTGACAAGAGAGATGACGATGCTAAAAAATTAAATCCGACCTGTGCATAAATTTCTTCTTGGCATGCAAAAAGGAATGCCAAGATTATTCGATGCACGTCTTCGTTTTAATTTTCAAAATAAACTAGCACAAAACGTTCTTTTATGCTTTATATTTTAAAAGTTCTGGTTAAGTCGAACTACAAGCCATTTCCATTTACATCAATGGCGATTTTATTACGGCAGAATGCTAAAATTATGGTAATGTACCGCCGATGTAAAAGTGCAAAGTGCAAATGAGTGAGTGCAACCGACTTTTGTTCAAGGCGTACTGCTATTCAAAAAATCTTATACGAATGTTATAGAAGTTCCACCTTTTATGATTGCACAAAATGCTTATTAATTCCCGCCTCCGTTTGCAATTTCGCGTTGTTAGATGCGGGGCTTATTGAATAAAATAACTATTGATTGCGGTGCTTGCGCGAGATGTATAATCAGGTGCATGCAATAAAGTTTTCTATTACAATTACACCGTTTTAGAACATGAAAGCGCTGACGTATGAACATTGAAATTATGGCTTATCGCAATTATTCACGGCTTGAATATAATTGTTTCAAATTACTCTCTGTGTTCTTAAAATCTATTAAGGACTCTGGAAACTTTATGTTACAGCATTTGAATATTGTTTAACGTTTAAAACGCTATTCAAATTGGGATAGAAAATTTACATTAAGATAAAACTTACCTTATTAATTCGTACGTATATTGTTACTATATTCTTGCAATCCATCCTGTACACAGGTAGGTAGTCATAACATCTGCGAATATGTGAACAGTTGATTCCAAATTAATTATAATTAGACTTCTACACAAGGACCATATCGTGTTATCTTTTATGTTATTATTTTAGCTGTAAACAATGTTGTTTCGTCGACAACAACATTTACATGAATATTCTATCAGTTATACCAAGTGTTATATATCGGCAGATTCGTAGTTTTGTGATCTACAAGATAACGCTACTTTTTAAACAATTAAGTAGATCTAAAACATCCAAAAGGAAACATGCACCTCTGCACAGCTTCAAATTAAAATTTTGTAAGGTTATGTTGATAATAAAAATAATTGAAAGTTAGTTTACGTCACTTGAAAAATATTTAAGGTTATAATTTATACGTCAAACTTAAAAAGTATTAAAGTTAATTAATTAGAAATTAAAACAAAAATGTATAATATCATCGAAATTAACATCGTAATTATCCAAAGAAGGGAAAATTATTATTGGATGGAAATAAAACAAATAAATGGAAATTGGAATTATAAACTTACCAATTATTAATAAATAGTACATGGAGATGGAAATTATTAACAAGTGATTATTTTATCGATTCAATTGTATAATTGCAGAGATCGATGGAAGATCTTAGTTTTGACATTTTATTTTGATGTATAATAAGCAAGCAGCTGATATGAGAATAAAGATGGAAGATTTTGGTGTCAATATTTAAAGTTAGAGATGGACTATTTTAGCCAAATTAAGCAATAAAGAAAATAAAACGACAGTGAGTTTTTAAACAAAACTTTGATTAATTAAGAAAATAAAAAAATACCTAAACAAATTATAAATATATTTAAATAATTTTTTATAGTTATTATTATAAGTTAAATTTGTTTTATCCCAATCAAAGAATTTTAGAAGTTGGGATTTTTATTCAATTAGAAGCAAAAAGACTATCTTTTCAATCAATTTAATTTAAATTTTTGGAACGTAAATAATTCAATCAAAAATCAGTCTTTTTATGCCAAGAAAGGAGTCAAGTTTGGTATCATATTTTTTTATTCGTGTTATGTTTTGGTATATTGATTGCTTGTATTCCAAAATAAGAACTTAGGAATCTTCAAAGCGACCCGACCTGAGAGAGTCTCAATTTTTGTGAGATATTAAAGTTTAGCTTGGCCTAGTTAGATTAGATTAAACTAGGGGTTATAAGATAGGTTAGGTTGGAATAGAAGCTAGCTTGAAGTTGAACAGGTTTGCTTTAGCAAAATCGCGAATAACGGCTAAACCATATAAGCGTGTCCAACAAGCCACTTTTAAAGCGCAACACTTTGTTGAGATGTTAGGTTACATTAGAGGTTAGGCTACTTTAGTGTATAGGTTAGGTTAAAATTTATGTTAAGTTAGCTTAACATTTTAAAGGTTAGGCTAGGCTATAACCAAGGATAGGTTGTAGGCTAGATTATAAGTTAGGTTATACTAAGTTAGGGGAGATATTGGGTTAAATGTAATGATATGTCTAGTTAGAGGTTAGAAGTTCGGTTAGGTGAGACTAGCTTAGAAGTTAGGTTATGTTAGAGGTTAGGCTAGTTTAAGTTGGAAGTTAATATGGGTTACGTTGTAGGTTTGGTTAGGATGAGTTAGATTAAAAGTTAGGCAAGGTTACAGCTTAGGTGAGCCGATATATTAGATTTAAGCTGGATTAGATATTAAAATGGAGATTAGGTTGAATAATATAATAGGCTAATTAGGTTGACTTAGGCTAGGTTAGACTGTTCAGATAAAGATTAAGGTGAAGTGTGAGGTTGGGTTAGGCTAGGATTTAGATTAGACGTTCCGTTACAGATTAGCTGAAGGTAATTGTAAGGTTAGGTTAGGTAAAGACAGGCCAGAGGTATGATCAGAGATTAGGTTATCTTTGAAGTCACGAAAGGTTACGTTATGACTAGCCACCTAAATTAGAGGTAACATAACAAAATATTTTTTAACCAAATCTTAGACTATCATAGTTATTAAAAAAAATTGAGACACATTAGCACAAGCAATTAACACATAGTTTATGTAATGTAATTTATGTGATGCAATGTAATCTTTTGTTCGAGTTTTGATCATTTTTCTAAAATTTTGTGTAATCTACGTTTCTTTCCCTACTAGTGAAAAATTGGTTTTGATGGTAAACTCAATAAAATCAGGATTGAAGTAACCTACACACTACCACCAAATTTTTATAACAGTCTACATAGAGTTAAACGAGTTTTCATGTGAGATGTCAGGACCTAGAAGAAAATAAATATTCCTAAAAAGATTATTTTAAATTAAAACGCAGGCTAATTAGTTAAATTTGGACTACCATGCTGAGAAACGGTTGCTTCATCGAGTTCAGGTTTGAACTGAATCTATTATGACAGCATCTCATTTTATATAAGAGAATAATTGCTGATTAAACATTTTACGTGGCTGGTAATTGCGTGCTCTATTCATACGTTTATTGCATGATTGTGAAAACCATTCTAATTTAAGCATCTTTCATTGTTACATTTGAATGTTTTTTAAATTATTTTCTAAAGAAGAATAATAACCATGACAAGTGTAACAACTAAAAAATGAAACCCTACGATTGGTCTAGCCAATTGTAACGTTTGATAGTTTTTGCACACACAAAATAATTAAGTCCCATATTTGGGTATCAATTGTAACATCTCATGTTAATTACACTAAAAATTACTATAACAACATACATTCAGAACACTGAATACTTATTGTAATGCTCCGACGTTTGAGATCTCTTATATCAAATTGTAATTCAGGTGTAGGTCTGATTTTCATAACTTACTAATTGTCAAGAAAAATAACAGGAAGTAAACACAGTAAACATATGTGGGCGCCATCTGCTTTGATAGTCTTTAACGTCAGCATTCGAAAGCAGAAACGAATACTGGCAATGTTGAATGGTCCAATATTATCATAGTAGTAATTGATTTAAATTCTCATTTATTCCTAGGTAAAACAATGAATTGTTTTCACATAGAAAAATCACAAGAACAAAAATAATACTGTTCTCTTAAAGTTAAAGGATGATTAGTGAGAAAAGAGTAATTAGGTAATTAACAAATAAACTCCATAATCATTATAAACATAAATCATAACATCAACTTACTTCTAATTCACAAAATATCCAACAATCCTTAATACATGGGGAGAATCTAATAATTCTTAAGCTTCCAACAAAACAATACTTGAACGATGATAACCTCGTTACGTTTATCATTAAAAACAAAACACTCCACAATTCGTAGATGCAGGAAGAAATTGGAAAGTTTAATTGCAAATGCCGTTTTCTTTTACTTAAAATCGACGAACTGAAATTCACTATATTTATCTCATAGTTATAATTTCACTATCAGTCCCTTAATAAAAGAAAAAACCATATAAGTTCAACAACAACTTTTATTAATTATGGAAAATTTTAAAATGACACTTGTGGGTGTACCAGGCTATAACAGTATTAAATTTATTATTAGATTTAAGTACGACACCCTTTTGTACCGTGTCCCAAATTATTATTGCAAACTGGATCGCGGCAATTAGAATTTTAGTTTCAAGCTTGATTAACCCTTGTATTTTCTTGAGAGGTTTTAAATCATAATCAATTCAAAACTATTCTGTTTATTACTAAAACACTTTAGCACTCGTTTTAACTTATTAATTCGAAAAGAACTCAACTTGGGCTTCGCAAATTTATTTATAGGATTCTTTTAAGATTCCCTTGCCACGTTACTAATCGCCTGATTAGAAAACTGTACTGTACTCGGTAAAGGAAAACTGTATACATCTAATTTGATGTACTGAATGTAACACAAAAACTGTACTAAGTTGCTCATCACTGACGGCGAATCATACTGTATTTTACACCAAATTACAGACCGCGTACCGTCTGTCTTGAAGGTGAGACCAGACTCTCTAGGGAGTTGCGAAAAGACTATGGTCGCACCATAATCTTTTAAGAAAAGAATTCTAAACTGACCTATCCAAGAAGAGTTGATATTTATTCGACCAATGGGAGAATAGACCGCGAAAGGAACATTCTGGAACTTTCTAAATGTTCGAAGGGAATTTGCCAAACTTAAAATCTGCATCGCCGAAATAACTCAATACTTTTTACACGTGGTCCAAGATACTTTTTTTTATACATCTGCACTTAGAAGAATCTATTCAAATAGCACGTACAGGAACTAATAATCTTAAGGTTTCATGCTTTTTCTGACAGTTTATTCCCTTGTAAAAAAGCCGATATGATTTCTAAATATTCATAATCTTAATTTTGTCTATATTTTCGCTACGACAAACAATTTGTAGCCGTGGGAAGGTTCTGTAATGAACTTTGATATTTAAAAAGGCGTCAAATGCAATAAAATAATACATGATTATTCTAGGAACAATGTTATCTGTAATTTTATTCTAAGGAATGTCGTTTAGACGAGAACATTTTAGGGTAACCCCTGACATTAAAAGAATACCATTAATGCATATAAAATTACATTTCTATAAAATTGAGAATTTGAATACGTTACACAAGAATGTTTGAGTTTTGACATTTTTGTATTTCCGCAATTTGAAAATTTCTTTATAAAAAGTCCTGGGAATTTCTGGAAATCTCGGATGGTAATCTTACGTAAGATTACATAAGAATCTGCAAAAATTAAAAAAATATTTGTTAACGTTTTAATTAATTTTTTAATTACACTCCCCAAAAAGCTTTCATTGAAAAATAACTGAAATTAGTGAAAAGCACATCGGGTACGCAAATAAATTCTTATGACTTCATGAAATTCTTTCATTTTTTTAAATTAGTTTGAAGTTTCAAAATAAACAAAGTTTTAAATACTTTTTTCCCTGCAAACTGCATTGCTACTTACTAGAAAAATGCCTGGTATTACTTCCACAATTTTAATTTTTCTGGTTTATTGAGTAGTCATATATATTTTTGACGTATTTATCAGCTAGCTCGGTTTTTCATACAACAAACCAGGTTTCTGTATACCTGAAAATGATTATTCTTAGTTGTCCGCCTACACTATGTAAAATTCTGACCGAGAAAAAATTTTAATTCCGATTTTAAACAACTTGAAATGCAAAGAAAACTATAAAAAAATCTTTATAAATATCTTCTAAAAAGTGATTGAATTGGACAGGGACTCGAGACGATTAAAAATTAAGTAATTCCCAAGATTTATTTCACGATTTATTTCATAACAAACCTACTCGTATATACTAAATAAAAAGGTTTGGAATGGAATTATCTAGTGTTTTCCTCATAGTTAGATTTCTTTTGATAGGTTACATTGTGAAAAACTATGAAGTTGCTAAATATATTCTTTTACTAATTATCTTTAATTGGAAAAATCTTACGGAAATTTAAAGGAAGTTGCTTATTATTTGTCTTCCTTTCCGCAAGAATGAGATACTAAAAGCATCCACCTGTTGCAACGTAGCTAGACAAAATATAATTAGTGTCTGCCTATTAGTATACAGTGAAAATCCTAAACGTTTTAAAGTCTTGTAGAAATTGGTAGGACATTGTAGGATGCAAGGAAAACAGCAGGTGCAATATACTCCAACAATAAGTTAATTATAAATAATAACCTTTTTGCTACAAAATGAAGTGCTGTTATCTGCTTATGGAAAAATGTAGTAGTGATTTGAAGTTCTTGTCTGGCATGATTTTTATCTTTTTTATTCGCACTCATTGCTAGAAGGTAATGAAACTGTCACCAAATTCTTAAAAAAATAACGGGCTCGGATCTTTGTTTAATTTCCAAGCAATCAATGTTCATATAAAATAAACGGCTTTCCGATAAGAGTTCAGCCACTCACATACACATTTTTTTTATTTAATTGCTATTTATATCTCCAGACATAGAAACATATACATGATATTTCGAAATAATACCGACTTTATAGGACTGGTAAATAGTGAGCAAATAAGTATTTCCTAAACATGTAGGATCAATACTTGATAGATTTCGAGATATGAGATTATTGGAATAGAAGTAAGAAGTTGACCGACAAGACTTAGGACGATTGAATTAATAAGGCCAATCAATATAAGGCGCCCGGTCAGTCCAACTTTTAGGCTGGCTGATGAACGCAGCTGATGGTCGGGCAGTAGATGAAGCGAAGTTTACAATTTCTGTGATTTATACAGTAAATAGGGCCCTACACGCGGACGTACATGACTTAATACATGTACGTGCTGCATTAACGCGCAGGCAATAACGTGCAATAAATTTTTCATACAGACGCACAAAAAGGAGGCTTTTAAAACGGCAAACGTTTCTACATATTAACTAACCTATTGGAAGAACTGAGATTAGAACCAGATGATTCGTGCAACTATCTCAGGATGGATGAAGATACCTATTTAAATTGTATTAATTATTTGAAAGAATTAACTTACTGATGAACACTTGTAAAACACCCGATTTTACCACCACACGTTGAACCTTGCACGTGCGTTTAATATTTCTGGAGAAGACTGATAAGTTAACGCGATGTACTGTCGGATTGTGCATTCAAAAGACTTAACGTTATTTTGCATACACACCGACTTATGCTTTATGCGCGTTGATGAACGCACGTACATGCATTAAGTTATGTACGTCCATGTGTAGTGTCCTTAAAAAGTTGCACCATGAGTTATTTGTAAGTAATGTATTTATTTAGGTTGTGTTTATCATTGAGTAAATAATGTCTGCTCTAATATATCTTTTTAATTAGAACTGATTTGAAATAGTAAAAAATAAAAACAAACAAATGAAATATTTGGTGCAGTTGTAAACAGACCCACTCCGGCTATTCGCCAATCAGTTTTCACGGTGATATCTCGCAAAAAACCCCGTCGTGCCTTCCCTTCCCTGCGCCTATTGAACGAAACAAAATTCTAAATGCGTCAAAATGTAGTGAGTAGGTGTTATAATACTAATAACAATAATAGAAAATTGATTAAAAGAGCAATCGATCGATAATCGATTAAGTGGGCTTTCGATTATTTTGTAAATAGTCGATTAATCGTTTGGTCGATTATTCAATTAATCGGGCTTTTGATTATTTTTTAAAAAATCGTTTAACGATTATTTAAAAAAATAATCGAAGGTCTTCTTAGCCTTTAAACTTTCTGAGCTAGAGCAATTAGAAATTTAAAATTGCTACTCCCCCCTACCTGCACCACTGTACTTTTAAAAAAATCTTTGGTGCAGCTGCAAACAGGCCTACTCTGGCTATTCACCAACCGGCTTTCACGGTGATATTTCGCAAAAAAAAACCATTGTGCCATCCTTTCCCTGCGCCTATGGAACGACACAAAGTTCTAAATGTGTTAAAATTACGAATAGGTGTTCCAAAATATCATTATTGTACTTTCGTCCGATTTTATTAATATTGCAGATGCCAAAATAGTCTGGACACTAAGTACTTACCGGCCTAGCCCGGCAAAAACTAGGAATTTTTATGTTTGTCGGATGGTGACAACTTTAACTAAATTTGCAATAAGCCAAACAGAGATACGTATGACATTTCAAATTCAAATGTTTCTCTTGTTGTTACCATTATGAAAACAAAAAATCCTAATGGGATAATTATACGTAAAGAATAAGTTAATTTTCTCTAAGAAATTTCTGCGAAAGTAGGCACAAAAAAACGTGCATCACACGCCCAGAAACTACGTTGCAAATACTAGTTAGTTGCAAGTAGAACTGTGCGATTTAAGAAATCAATAATTGAAAATCGATTAAAAGTGCAATCGATCAATAATCGGTTTATCGGACTTTTGATTATTTTTTTAAATAATCGATTAATTGGTTGCGCAATTTGTCAATTAATCGATTGATCGATCAATCTATTATTTAAAAAATAAATTGATTAATCGATCAATTAATCAATTAATTTATCGATTAATTAAACAAATAATCAAAGGCCTGATTATTATGCACAGCACTGGTTGCAGGCCTCGGTTAATCGCTTGCTTGCAATATAGTCGTATGCAAATATGTAGTTTCTGGCCAAGTGATCCAAATTGCTATTTCGGTCATTTTCCGACTTTTTGTGTACAATGTCCTAATTTCTCGCAATATCCATCGCAATATCAATATCGCAATTTCTCCCCCCCTTTTGACAGATACCCAAAAGGTATCATCACTTAGCGTCATCCACCAAAAACGATCAAAATCGAATCTACGGTTACTGAAATATAAGCAAAATAAAATTGATAAAAGTCTACACGAATTTATTTGTTTAATTAGAACTATTTTTAAATAGTAAAAGAAATACTTATGTAATTAAAAAAATTAGAATGCGTTTTATTTGAGACTGCTTAAAATATTTAATTATTATTAGAAAAACTGCAATAACTTTATTGATCATTTGGAGTATATTTTTCTTACAAGAATATCATGAAAATGTAGGACTAATTGTGACAATTTAAAAGGTTCTTAGTCAAAAAATAAAAGATGGGCATGTGCATCTTATATTTACAGTAAGAAATTAAGACAAATGTAAACCGTGCATTATTAGTAGATACTATTTTACTCTCAAAATTGTGGAAAATATTGCATAAACATCTTTTCACTTTTTTAAATTGTTTCTAATAAAAACCAATATATCTGTGTAGACATTATGACACTAATAATACTTATTTTATTGTATAATAAACACAACTTAAGACATTGTCAACCGTGCGTCATTACGGTCTATCTGTGCTCATAGCGAGTGGTCTAGATCAGCGTTTCCCAACCTAAGGCCCGCGGACCGGTGCCGGTTCGTAAGAGATTATTGCCGGTCCACTAAAAGAATTTTTTAATTCCTGTTATCCTGGAGCTAACGTCGAGTCAAATGGTTTATCGGAGTTGACTGTATTGATAGGGTAGTAATACGTAATCTCCCATTTTAGAATTTTTAAGCTGGTTCGGCTCACATGGGTCTAAGCATACCGGAACCGAAAAATTGTTTGTCTTAGACGGCCCCGATTAAATCGAATGATCAAAAGCCGGTTTCTGCAAGGCCGAACTAACTTGCTTCGATCCGGACCGTTTTTCTGTGTTGATGCGTTGGGTAGTTCCCGTCTCAGATTTGTAGTCTCGACAGTCTCCGGTAAACCGTTTAGGCAGAGGCGGCAAAAAACTGCCCTCGCCTTACGGTAGATCGGAGCGAAAATCTGACCGCGGAATCTGCCATCGCAGTTCCCCAATGGCCAGGCCAGGCGGGAGCCAACAGGGTGACGTGTTGGCGGTATTCGCTGTCACGCGGCCTACTGTGAGCGGTGCATCTATTGGTTTTTCTGTATCTATAGCCCTCTCCGATCTAGGGAGCTCCGCCCGCTTTCGAGTGGCGGTATCTCGGAAACATAGGAGCCAAAACGACTATCTTGGGCATCAAACAATGGGCAATCTCAAAATCTTTCCTCTTCAAATGCCGTATAAAACCATAAGAAAGAAGTTACAGCCAAAACCTCGAAATTTCTTATTTGTTTTCACCCGAGAATCGTGTTAAGGTGATATTGCGGACAGCAGCCTAATCGGGCTTTTAAATAGAAACCAGTTTTGGAGGTCTTATATGATTGCCTCCTGGGTCGTTTGAGCCTATTCTCGACCAGCCCCTAATCCCGTTCTTGATCGCGGCTCCCGAAACCCACTCGCCAGCGTATTCGGTTATATCTCCACTCCCTGTCGAGATGCTCTATGTGTGTCGGATCCGGTTATGGTCTTCGGGGCCGCACCCCACCCTGCCATCGTTTCTCTACGTTTATTTGGCAACAAGAGAAAACTCCGACCTCTCGATACCGTTTTGGTTCGAATGACCAATTTTGTTATTATAAAGAATGGGCATTTATTTGTTTTAGATTGTTCTTGTACAGTGTAAAAGTAAATTTTTATTTTTTTAAGATTTATTTTGCGAAATGTTTTCTTTAATTTCTTGCCTTACCGGTCCGCAAGCAACTGCTACGTCGTTTGGCGGTCCGCGAACGAAAAAGGTTGGGAACCGCTGGTCTAGATGATGAATTTTTATACTGTTATTTTATTCAATAAATAAAATCATAAATAATTGCAAATAATGTGTTTAAAGCTACAAGCCCTTTGGTAGTCTGGTTTGATAATTATGTTAATAAATTGTGTATAGAAAGGATCAATTAGTGCAAAACAATTTTGCTGATGATTGTTAATAAATAAACACTTTAATTTTAATACTTTTGGTGATATTTATTTGAAGATATATATTCTGATTCATATTCTGCTTATGAGTATCGTCAAGATTGGCCTTGAGAGATTGTAAACACTCGTTGGCATTTCTAATAAACATTGTATTGTACCAATGTTTTTGTATAAATTCTGGATGGTCTTTCCCAATCTAACTTTTAAAGACAATCCAATTCCAAAGGAAGCACAATAAACTTTTGTAATCACTTCAGTATCCTACGTATTGGGCAGCTAAAAACATCTTAAGCAAAATTGTTTTCCATCTGGAAGAAGTAAACAAAATAAATAATTAGTTGAGGAAATGTTTGAATGTATGCATGTATGTTGAAAATGTATCTTTATTCAAAGCAGTCGTTGTTTTGCTAATACATTTTTGTTAGAATGCGTTCACACTGAATTTTAGGTATTTTTGCTTTAGAATAATATTCAGTAAATTTTTTCAGACAGGTTTACTGTTATCCTAAAATTGTTTTCGTGCTGAGGGTATTTTTCCGACAAAAATGTACGAGTCTATAAAGACAAATTCTTTTAAAAGAAGTTTGAAAATAACAACACCTGAAACTCGGGCTTCAGCTTAACAAAGAATGGAATGCTTTTTGTATTCTTCACCTACTTCCTTAATAAAATCCGGTGTTGTCAGTCGGAAACGGCGCAATCACTATTGGCCTCTAAGGGGTTCCAATAGAAAGCGTATTCTTTTTCAGAGGCTCCATTATCCTGGCGACATCCGAGCGCCCCTGCTGGGCCCAGTCAGATACAGACTCAAAGTCCCATCTCCTACACTACCAGCTGCAGTTAATTGATTCTTCGGGTCATTCAGAAACAAAAACTATCTTTTAATTACTTTCGAGATTGTTTCAATTCTATTATATAGATGGCGTTGCTACTAGCGAGTTCGCGTTGTTTCTGGCGTAACTGATTAAAGTTGGAGATGGATTAGTAGGATCTCGGAGATATGCTTTTTGGTTTCTTGTACGTATAAAACTGGAAATCTCTAATCTGCTACTTTATTTACAATTCATTTAGGTTTTACGATTAATAAATCTCAAAGTGTGATGCACTACTCAGACTCACGGAGCTCGTCTGTATTTAAATTTTAATAACAACTATTACGAGTCTACTCTAAAATTAGCTTGCGACAAATTGAAAGCTGCAGCTTGAAATTGCAGACCGACTCAGATGCACAAAAATAAACAAAACTGTAAGTTTTAAACAGTACTCGTCAATGTAGATTTTAAGAGAACGGAAACTCCACTTGTGGACTATTAAAAGCACTACTTGGCTAGAAAAAAAAATGCAACATTTACCTTAATGAGTTTGGAATAAATTAACTTTTAACGAGTTTAAAATTTTTCTTTTTGTATGAAAGCAAAGGTTTTTAATTTTAGCTTTGTGCAAAAATTTTTATTCAAGCACTGAATGCGATTAAGTATTTTTCTAAATATCCAGTAACGCATCAACTTAAATCAAGCACTAATGATGGTAATAACAAAAAATTTACATATTTGAAATTGAAATGCATAATTTTATGAGATGGCTGCAACTGCACTTTCTTGTTACACTGACGATCTTAGCGTTATGAAATTTAAAATTTAAAGTAGTCTAGTCTCAGACAGTCCTTCAGAAGCAGGCGGTTCGTCAGTTACTTTGCAGTTCGAGTGGCGTAGACAAATTTCTTGCATTTATCTCTCGAGAATATTTTTCAAAGTATGAAACGTACGTTAATCAAGCGAAGAAAAACAGAAAAACTCAATTTATAAAATAGTTCATGATTCTTTAAATATATCTTTTAATTTTAACTTTATTGTTTGTTGAATCTCGTCAGTCTGCTTTTCTTTTAAATTAAAATTCTTGGATTGTAAAATTTTCCCCGGGACTGTAAAAACACTCCTGTAATCCCTGAAAAATTTATTGGCTAGCTAAAAGCGTATTGAAAACATTCCACTGTTGCTTGTTTATAGAAATAAAATTCATGAGCACGACTCTATATTCTTTTTGTTTTGGAACGATTTAACAGTTTACCATAAAAAACTGTAATGAACTGTCTTCGACCACGATAATACTTGTACACAAGTGAACAATGATCGGTTTTCTTTGAAGTGCTTGAACGATCATGCCCTAATTGAGTACTATTAAAATCTAGCAAGTAAATAAACTATTTTGTTGAAAGTTGAATAATCAAATAGTTAGATTATGAAAATCGGTAAAAACTAAAACCATTAATTAAATCTTTAGATGGTATCCGTTTCAACCTCTTTAATGCCTATTTGCAAAAATGCATACTTTAATAGTATATTAAAGAACGAGTTTCATCTTCAAAGGCAAGATTTAATGCACGAGTCCAAATTTAGAAAACGAGAAATCTAGTGTTTTAAGTGTTAAAGATCAAGAGTGATGTCGAAAGAAAGGCAATGCAGCATTTTGCATCATACGCAATCAATCATACAAAATCGACCCAGCAAAAGATATTGCAACCTTTAAGGGCATGACGATAACTGTAAATAGCCTTGTTGACATTTTTTTAATTTAGCCCTATAAATAGAATGTCAGCTCGTTCACCGGACTTAAGTTTTTCTTGTGGGATTATTTAAAAAACGGGTTTATTGCAATATACACAACAATGTCGAAGATCTTCAGGCTCGCATAACGCAAGAAATGCGATCAATTCCTGCAGCTCTTATTGCTCGCGTTAAACCGGATTTGCAAATCGAATTGGTCATTGTTCGACCTTGAATGGTCAGCATTTTGAACATGAACTTTAATTTTAATTGTTTTTTTTAGAATTGTATTTTTTTGTTAAATTAAAGAATTTATAAATTTCACAAATCTAACAGGCAGATTCTATATTTAATACCCTGTATTTACCTACCCATCCCAAGTAGCACCAAATATTGGTGCAATATTGGCTAGAAGTTGCGGCAATATGGTACAATAATGTACAATATTGGTACAACAGATATGGACCCAATATAGAAATGTGAACATTCTGCTTTATTGGTACAATATAGACTTTAAACATTGCCCAATAACAGTATCCTGTATTGGTGCAATGTTGATTTTAAATAATTCTCAATTACATTCTGCATTATTGGTGTAATGTCGATTTTAAATATGGCTCAATAGTATTCTAGTTTATTGGTCCCATATGGTCTTTAAACATTGCTCAATAATAGTATTCTTTATTGACGCAATGTAAATATTGCTTAATAATGTTGTCACTGTATGAAAAAAATAATATAAATAAAAAACGAGTAGTTAATTGAACCATATTTTTTATTAATACATAGAAAAACAAATTTAAAGCTAACTACATACAAACGTACACAAATTTATTAGAAGAAATGAAATGTTAATTTTTAAAAATAGACAATAAAAGAAAAGACAGTTTTTTGAACCAGGTTTTGATTTTTTGGGCTTTGTGTTTGGGGTTATTGTCTTCGATAGAATTTAAATCGTTCCCTGAGAACATTATAATTAGATAAATAAATATGAAAAAATGTTATAAATATAAATAAAAATTATAAAACAATATTGCTAGAATGTTTACTTTAAATATGTATGCGATGTTGGATTTAAATAATTGTTCAATATTGTTAAATGATATTTAAAAGAAAAATACTAAAGTCATTCTGCAAATAATGCACCAATATTGGCTCAATAATTTGAAAATAAATACTATAAAACAATATTGTTAGAACTTTTATTGTAAACATCTATGGGATATTGCATTTAAATGATCCTCCAATATTGGCTTTTTATAGTAAACCGCGATATTGCATTTAAATATTCCGCCATTATTATCACAATATTGTTAAAACATATTCTTAAAAACCAATATTGGCTAAATAATGCTAATATTGCCCCAATTATGCAATGTAGGTTCAATATTGCCCCAATCAGTTGCCAATATTTTGTGCTACTTGGGATAGATTACCACAAATAGAGTACCCCACAAGGTCCACTTTGCTACTATGATAAGATGATTACCAAGGGGGGGTACACGATCTCCAATTGTGTATTTGAACACACAATTCTGTGGAGCCCCACTCGTAAATTCGATTTAAACTTCACAATTCCATGCGTGCGAAAGGTTGGTGCGTCGTCTTTATTAAAATATTATTTTTAAGGTTAAAATGGAATTTTTATAAAGTTACTTGTACAGCGATTTTACTTTAGATTGTAATTAAATTAATTTAATAATAAACAGGAAAATAGAATAGGAGGTAGTAAAATAAAAGAGATGATCAATTCCGATGATTTTGTATTATGACATTCAAAATGAAAATATCAATACCAAGGTTGTATATAATTAATTGTAAGTAAAACATTTTTAAAAGCAGTAAAAAATCCTATCATTCCTAATCCTGTATTCTTTAAAGGGAAGAGGTGCATCTTATAACTTCTCATATAATAAAGTAATATAGGGCACTACACTTTTAAAAAAAGCGTAAAGGGTGTATTGCACCAACTGGAATGATGTTTAGCAAACGAATTGATATTTAGGTTTATCATTTGGTAGGGTTAAACTAAACAATTGAACAGTTTTTATGAACATAAAACCCATCTTTTGACATTAGCTTCATTTGTTTTGTGCAATATGGGATGCCGCTTGCTTGGGTTTCTAAATGGCAACAAGTGTTTAAATTCGCATCGTTTGAAAGGTATTTGCTTTAGAAGTAGAAGAAAGTACATCATGAGGTTCTGGACTTTAGTTTAGATTTGAGGTTTAGTTAGGTTAGATTGCAGGTTAGAGGTTACTTTAGGTTAGGTTAGCAAATAACCTAGGGGTTAAATTAGAGGTTAGATTAGAGACTACGTTAGAGGTTAGGTTAGAGATTAAGTTAAAGATTAAGGTGAGGTTAAAGGTTAGGTTAGAGGTTAGGTTAAGAATTAGGTTACAGATTAAGTTAGAGGTTAGGTTAGAGGCTAGGTTAGAGGTTAGGTTAAAGATTATGTTAGAAATTAAGCTATAAGTTATGTTAGAGGTTAAGTTAGAGGTTAGGCTAGAGGTTAGTTCATTATCAGTAAATTTACGTAGTTTTGCTTTTGCCATCCTTATTTTAACGCTATATTTTGATTTGAGATATTTTATAAATCGCGAAATCTTGGCCGGTGATTTAACAACGGCAGTGCTACATTCCTATAATGGTTGTGAAATAGTTTGTTTAGAGTACTTACTTTTTCGATTAGCGTAGATTACTCGAACTGGGTCTGACACCACTGTGATGTTTGCCAACTATTTCTTACGGCATTGCATCACGGATATGGTCTGGAAAATTACCTGAATTATAAATTCTTAATGTTTTTAAAAGCCGATCTAACAAGACTAAATAAAAAATTATATAAGTAATAAATAAAGCTGCGGGTGACAAAAATGTCCCTGATTCTAAGCGCTGCTTATTGATCACTTAGGAATTCGAATTGAAAAACCTGCTGCCAACTGTGTTAGACTTTGTCAAAAGGAAAATTGCACGCTTAATATTAAAGATTGGGCTTGGAACACGTCAAATACTTCCAGCATGTTCTTCTCGCGGTTTTATGTGTACAAGAATCGAGCAAAGAGACATCTTTCATTCCACGAGAAAAAATCTCATCTATTCTGTCTGACACTAAATGTAGGTAATAATATGCATGGGAAAACGTGAAACTTTAAGGAATGGCATCTGATATGATGCAACTGGCGGGAATCTGACGACATGACAAAAATATGAAATCTCGTACATTCAGGCTTTTAGTTAGTGAAAAATAAACTGCCTAGGATGTCTTTTTGGGCTTTTACCGAATCTTTTCTTAATATAATAATCACTAGACGATTTTATTACATACTATATTAAAGGTTAGACTAAGATTAGATGCTACCACTTGTGTTCTATTTATTGTGGAATAGTAATACCTAGAAGAAGGTTCGGTGTTTTTTTTAAATTGCAAATGGTCCCCACATTTTCTCTTTTTGGGATCATTCATAATGAAATGTCGTTCTAAAGTAATTTAATTTAAAAATGGGTTCTTATCATTGAAAATGATATTTGCATTGGTTTCTAATTCTCCTTATGCTAGAAAAATATGTTGCCGTGTAGACATGAAGGTTTACAGGTAAAGTTTGAATATAATAGCAACCCATTCTGTTTGATGCTCAGCTTCTATACAGTATATTCATAGAAAGGTAGTCGTAGATAATTTAATATACCTATATTAAACTTTATGTAGCATACAGTGTATTCATCAAAAAGTAATCGCAGAAAATTTAATATAATATTGCTGCATTAGTTGGCCATCTAACTACTCTTAATAAAGCATCTAGACGACTCTATTCTTACGGATGATATTAAGTTGTTATATGTTTTTTTTTAATTTAATAAACTCAGCCGAATTTTTCATAGTACAGAATATAACTGGTTAATAAAAATTTTCTGAATAAATCGTTGTAAATAACTGTTTTGGTCTGGTGAATTCTTATACTTACCTATCGTAAGAGTACTAGTGCTTTACATCGTAAATTCTTTTGGACGCCAGTGGTGTTCAATTCTGTTTTGTAATATGTTGAATGTTAATTTCTCCTAGCAGTGTCACAACACTATTGTCACTATTTGACCAATCAAAATTTCTATAGTTTGATCTTTTGAAAGAATTCATCCAAATTTTTTTTGTAATCTGTTGCAATAAACGTTGGTAGTTTATTCATGACAGCACATGAATATTTTTGTATAACTACTTATTATTCATTTAACATATTAGTGCAAGGGGTCAGTCTTTTATTCGACCTCATTGTCATGTATAGTGAACGTGTAATGTTTTCTCTGATGTGTGTATTTTGGTATTATAGGAAGGTTCGCTAATAAATGCCAGTTAATGATTGTAATTAGAATTACGAATTTAATTTCGGTTAAGAATTCAACTTTTAATTAGGAATTGTCAAGGGCGATAATAACATTCACCAAGTTAGTAGTATACAGTGCGAGCATACAGTCTGGAACTGTTGAAATAAATCTTTTATTAAATGTTTTTGAAAAAATCCTGGAACACGTCGATTTTTATCTTAAATGAGACATATTTTAGTGTAATTATCATTTGTAGATTGTCTTTTGTTTTTGAGCTATGGCGGTAGCGAAAATTCTTCTAAATGGAAACCTCGGTTTTTTATGATAGATTTGAAAATTTGCAAATATTATTACATTTCTTTACATAACTTTTGAATTTTTTTATTAAAACTTGGAACTCTTGATTGTTATTCAATTTTTGTTTTAAAACTTTAAAAGCAATTATCTCGAAATTCTTTTGATATTGAGATGTTATTATTTAAATAAAAAAATTAAATAAATTAATGATGTTAAAATTACTTTCGCTAGCTTTGATAAAGAAATTTTAAATAGCAAGATAAAAATTTACATTGATCTTATTAATTCCTGTACCTAGAAAAAGAAACTTACTACCAATGCACTTGGACTTCTGCAACTGGACTAACAGCAAACTTAAACTCTGTATGTGAAGAAAATAAAAGGATGCTTGCATAAATATCAAATGAATAAAACACATAGATAAATTGAAACACATATCTTGATTTTTATTATAATAAATAGAAAATCTATTTCAAAAGAGAAAATAGAAAAAAATACTTAAACAGAAAAGTTAAAAAAATGAAAAACCTTCCTTGAGCTTGCTCAAATGTGTTAAATAATAGTTACCAACCTGACATGGGAGTTGTAACTGGTCTCCATTTGAACAAACTGACATCAAATAAGTTTATGAGTTAAGAGAAATATTTACAATTGCTAAATAAATTTATCTAACGAAAAATTAATTATTTTTGTGAATAAACAAATTGAAATTGTTTAAATATTACAATTTTGTTATTGAAAACACTCCCAAATAAAAAAAATAAATTCTGAATTTATTAAAAAAAATGTCTTTGTGATTTTGTTGTTCCTAATGTGAACTAAATCCTTTAATTTTCGATTTACCTTGTATATAAACGTCAACGAATCCACTTAAATGTATTTTCTATAGTATTATCGGTAATACAGACAACTTCAATTCAACAGCTGATCCATATAATGTCGATACCCGAATTGATGATAAACAAAAATCTTCTTTTGATTTAAATAATTCGTTCACAATTCCATATAATTGTTGGAGAACGAAATAAATCTTCTTTGATTTAAATATTCAGGTAACTATTCAATTCCATAAACAGTTTGTTGAAAATTGTTTGTTTGTTTACAAAAAACATGTCGTTAACACTTAACCTTACTTTATTTTGCAGATTTTTGTTCTGGAGTCGAGCATGGACACTCCGATGCGTTTTATCGACTGAAAGTGTTCTTTTTCACCGGAGTTTATATAGGTTGCACCAAAACAATCGAAAAGCAACACAACTTTTCAAAACAATCGCACATCAAAATTTTATCATGACGTCACTAACGAAAAACATGTGTTCATAATTAGCATTAATCTTAAATCTAAAAAGACAGTAACGTAGCTGGCGAAAAAGCAATTAAAATAGTATAACACACTTATGGTCTAAAATAAACAATAACTGAGAAAATCAACGAAAACGACCAACGGTTAAAATCTCATTAAGACTTAATTACAATGAAAACTCATTAACTCCATCTATGCCTATACAAGGAATGACTACATAGCTACCCAAGGTAACTCATACATATGCAGTTTACATAGAGAGATATTGACAATACTAGAAAAACTGAAATAAAAAATCTGTTTACACGTTTTTAAGGTCAAACGATGCTTTACAAGTTTTCATACAAATGACAACATAAATGAAATCAAACTATACTCACTCTTGTCCAGAATACAGTACTTCAGTGCCTACATTCATACAACGGTGTAAAATATTGCAAATATTGTAAAACACCAAGCATGTATCCTTAAGAATGAATAAAACTAATATCCTAGCATGAGTATCTATTTTTTTATTGCATAAATATTACGTATAAGTGCTATTTGACTATTTGAAGGCTTCTTATCGTAGCGTACTAAATGTTCTTAATGTGTTACAAACTAAACAAATTTTCATTTAGATAATATGATATCATCTCAATATAGTATCATACTTTTTTAACATATTTGGTCTTAGAATTTCATTCTCTTTCCTAATCCATCATAAAAAATCACGATTTCCATTAAAAAAAATTCGCTATCGCCAGAACTCAAAAAACAAAAGACAATCTACGAATAACAATTCCATTAAAATAAGTCTCATTTAAGATAAAAATCGACGCGTTTGAAAATTTTATTCAAAACTATGTATTTAATAAAAGATTTATTTCGGTAGTTCCAGACTTTATACTCGCACTGTATACTTACACACACTAAACTTACATAATTATATTTGCGCCTCTTTTCTTGTTTTTAGTAACAAGTATCAGTTTAAACAACTGACTGAAAATTTATTCAGTCAATGTATTTACAGCACAACGGAGTAAGGAAACATCAAAAGTTCACACTACTAGTAAAATAGCATGTAGGCAGTTATAAATTTTCCTTAATTTCGAAATATCATTAAGCATTACACCCTCTTGTTTAAACTGGGTTTGACTATAATAAATAACAATTTGCTTTTGCTCAAATTAATTAGTAACAAGCAACATTACACATTTTAAGTGTTATATTTATTTATAGTATTCAACATCTGTTGCTAATTAAACGGAAAAGAAAAAGAATGCGCTATGCGAGGCAGTCTTTAAATAAATCATCGTTCTCAAAATTTAAAGACAAATTTGAAATGTAATGGATATAATTAAGTGTAAAGAAAATGTTAATTTACTAATTTAAATTATTTAACCATATTTTCAGTTTCTTCTTTTTTAATTTTAAATCAATATTATTTGTGTAATTTTAAATATTTCCTGCTTCTAGTTAAATAAATAGTTAGTGAATATTACAATAGATTTGTTTTAATTTCACTCTATGACTAATTATTAAATACATTAATTAAACCATAATTATAGTTGTAAATTTATAATTCCTAGAATTATAGATATATAGTTACGTTCAACAGCTTTTGTTATGAGATATGAAAGGGGTCTAATAATCAGGGTATTAGTAAAACAATGGGTTTGTTTTAAAATTAATTTGGTGCTTCATTGTTTATTAGTACGTAATTAAATATGTTTATTATACACGTACTTCCATGGTATATATTACTCCTATCACCAATCCTAATTAGACTGTTTAACAAACGTGATTTGTGAATAACATATTTATCACGTATTTATCATTTTATTTCGAGCGACTCGTCGATTCACGATAATTCTAAACAAACTCCACTTTACTGATGATCCTAAAAAAGGGCGAAGGGTGTTTTGTTTTTAATTCAGTATCTTTCATATTTATTTATGACTTAAAGTAAAATAAGACTTTATATGTTTGAAGATATTTATCTCTTGAAATATATTGAACATGTTAAATTATTAAACTGAGTAAATATGTACGCGTAAATCGATTTTCTAGTTCCAGTTTATGGAGTGTAGTTGCAGTTAATTTAATAAACTTATGCTTTGCGGACAGGGAAGTTAACTATCGGCTACTAACCTAATTTTCTATTAATTTCAGGAAAATTACAAGTTTTACTTTGAAATAACTGTATGATATGTTCGTAACCAATCACGACGCCATACCTACAATTTTATTATAATAAAATAAACATTGTTTTTTTGGAGAACTTTGTAAAAAGAAAATGTTTGCTACTATAATTTTATATCCTTTAACCCTGCAATTATTTAGAAAAGCTTAAAGCAAACAAAAGTAAGTGTCCTCAAACTTTTTATTTTACTTTTGTAGTGAACGTCGAGTTCAAATTTTTGGATCGTTTCCCTGTATTCGGTAAATGAAATTAGAATTTGTTTCAATACGGGATGAGATAATTGAGTTTACAGACCAAACAGATGCTAATTTACTCGTATTTGTAGAGTCAATAAAGCTCTGTCTCCTTTATCTTGAGTATTTAACATTAAAATATAATTTTACAACGTTTTCTATGTATAACAGTAAATCATTACTTGTTTTCGATTTTTTTTCTATTAAAAACAATTTTTAATTTTAACTATTTTATAAACTTTTATTTTCTATTATTGAGTGTACATTTATTGCAACCCTCAACATCAGAAAATGAAATATGTAAGGGGTTCAGAAGTACGGGTCTTTTCTGATATGAATTTTACTTCGCCTCTTAGATGGCCATTATTAAATCGGTTAACTTTTTTTAAATTATTTGTATAGTATTTCCAAATTGTAACCATTTTTTATTAGATTTGCAAAATGCTACTTTAACTTTGTAGCTATTTGCAAAGGCATTAACATTATCTGACGAAATATGTAATAAATTAGTAGCAAACATATCGTTCAAATACGATTTTCTACGAAGAACACCAAGAAAAACTGTAAGCTTGGGTAATCATTAAACGTTTATTATACGTGAAAAAAACAAGAAGAAGAAGAAGACGAAGAAAAGAAAATGAACGCAAACAAGAACAATCTAAATCTAAAACAAAAGAGTACAAATGGAAACAATCTATGTCCAATAGAATCTACAAAATCTTAACTTAACGTTCACATCTCAATAACGTTAATCTTGGAATGAACAACATAATTTCTTTTAATTCTGAAATGACATAGACATTTGCCAATTGGAGAGATTCTATTTCTCGGTTAAAACGGCAGATCATAAGATTATTAAGTAGTCGTCAGTATTTTAGAATGTTAAATCCACTTCTAACAAATCGCAAACGCTTACACCACAGACTTTACGATAACAACTAGAACGTTGGAACCACGGCGCATCTGGAATTATATTAAGCTTTATTAAAAAACCATTTATCTCTTTCTTCTTAAGAATCTTATTGTTGTGCTCAAGTTTAAGTCAATTTGACTTACACAATAGCAACATAGCATTATATAATTAGCAAAAAAATAGCGAAATAAATAAATAAACGCTAACTTTATTTAATTAAATTTATAAACAGAAAATACAAACGAAGATGTACTTTTGCTAAAAATAACATAAATATAAAAATAAATAAAAAAATGCCGCCAGTGGGGACCGAACCTGAGCCTATTGGTTACATTAGATCAAATGCCGAGACTTTCCTTGTTCTAGCTACTTTAACTCAAAAGAGAAACTCAAATCGATGATCGCTTAACTGTGAGGTTCCGTCGAGTCAAACCGAATACTTAATGTTTGTCAACTACCTATACAGCCAGTCGCAATAGGGTTACTATTACAGTCATTGTTATTAACATTAAAAAGAAAAAGACAGAAATGTGCCAAGCTTGTAAACGCGTCATATTTACCAAAACCGAACAAATTGTCATTTTCTAAGCCCCTTTTATTCCATAGCACATGGTAAAACTTACATACATATAAAAGTAATATAGGTTTTGTATTTCTTTGCTGTTCGAATAAAAATAAATAATCTATTGCAGATCAAAGTAATAAATTAGATCGAGGTTATATTTGCAGGTGTAGATGTCAACACCTTTGTTAATTTGATACTGCTGGTAGTTATAAACTAGTAACTATATATCCCAACTTACCTTTATTAGTTAAAATAATTATCAAGGGCCTAGCAAACGGTCAACTCAGGGTAATATAAAGCGGCTTAGGCATCCTTTAATTCTCGGTTTATATACGCAAGGTGGATATATTAAAGGTAGAGAGAGAGTAATAGCGTTAGAGGCAGAACTTTAGAGCTCTTCACTCGGGTCCGGGTTTTATTTGTATTTTTATTCCTCCGACGAGGTAGTCGCCATGTTGTCTCTAGGGAAAGAAACCGAGCTCTAGGGCCAGTATCTACTTCCGGTCGTAAACAAGAGACATGACGCAGGTCAGTTGGTTTACGTGAAAGTAAGAATCCGATATTCAACCATGACCTACAAATTATACTCCAAATCCAATTATTCGAGATTACAAACGCGCCCGGTTCACAAAAAATTGATAACGTATTGAAACGAAGCCCCGCAGCCGAGTTGATTGCACCGAAACCCTGTTTTATGCGTCCCAACCTACAAACACATAAAGTATTATTAGGTACGAGCTACCCCCGGTTGGTTTAAATTCCAACATGAAAATCAAGATGTGCGACATTTGCGTATTTCGAACAAGAATTTTGGGTTTTTTATCGGCGATTTTGTTTCCAAGCGATGAAAATTTTAGTTGAACGTAGAAAGATACCTTTGTTTTTCTGTTAGCATAAATTTAAGAAAAACGTGTGCTGTTATTGTAATCTGTTCGGGCGTATAGAAATGACGAGTTTTTTGTTAAATATAAATTGTAGTTCCTCGAACCCAAGCATATTGCTCGTATAAAATTTAATATTACCCAAGAATCTCAAAAACGAAAGAACATAAACCTTAAAACATAAACGTTAAGATGAATATAAAAACAGGAAATTCAATTTCTGATGTTTATAAGCGTATTTTTGATCTTTCAGAAAGACATAAGGTTGAATTTGCAGTAGCGTCGTGATGCAAGGTCTAGGGAGAAATATCAAAAGTACGTACATAAATTGAGTCCATAGCTAGCATACATAACGTACACCGGACTACGCAAGCTATGCATTTGTGATCTGACCCGGCCCGGAGCAAGTCCGGGTCGCATCAAATATTCAGGCGTCTCCAGAAGCTCCTATATCCAACACTCTGCTCTACATTTCATTCCTTATTTAGCTCAAACACTTAAATTAATGCGTAGGTGGTTCTTTCCCTGCAAATTATATTCTAAATTTTGACTTATCACTCAACTGAAGTAGACGTGAGAAGGCGACGGAATTTTAAAAGCTTCGTTATTATAAAATAACCATCTCGGTTACTGTATATATTTTACATAGACTTTGAACAACTGTAATTTATTTTTCCAAGCAGAAGAAAAGTAACATAAATCTAGAACAAGTACAGAAAGGAGTTCTTCTTTTATGATAACCCTCATCGTGTTGAAATAAAGAAGTTAAGATCAGAATTGTTATCTATGAAAAAAATGGAATACTGTAATTATTAATTAATAATTGCATAGTTACTAGCATAATTAATAATTAGTAGTAGAACATCTAAATACACAATCTAATACTTATTTACGTTATTAATTTTATTTCCACTACTGAGCTCAAGTTCGGCAGAGACAGGTTCTCAATAAATTTCTATGTGGGCATGGGAAAATTGTAAGGTTGGCTGATTCAGAGTGCAGCATATTAATAAAAAGCCAGACAAAGATACTTACTATTAGATAGAAACTTGCATATATTTATTTTACATAAACGATCATAAAATAAACCAATTTTTCAAATATTGTCGATGGAATAGACGAATTTTAATAAAAATAGTTTTTCAAACAAGTAAATTGAATTGAAAGTAAATTACTATCATAACTTCATTTGAATGACAAAGACATATTACAATAATTTTTTGTCATTGTCATAAAATATATAATGACAAAAGATATTAAGATGATATAGAATCATCAGGTTGAAAATTTACTTAACGAATTGCAATTTCAGAATATCTTAGAAGCTACGATAAGGCTCCGGAAATACAAATATAAATATATCGTGCATTAAATAGAAAAACAGACATGCTAGGATATTAATTTTATTCAATTAATAGGATACATAAAAATGTATAGTATAGAACAGAGATATAGGAGTATATTAGGTATCGATGGTCCTTAACCTGACTTTTTATGAGAAGGTATTGAATTTATAAAAAGGATATAAAGTATTTAGGTTGTTTTATAGTAATACATGTTTTATGCAACCCAGGTCACATGTTAGGATGGTTTTTCCATTTTTCTGGAAGGTTTTATCTTCTTGTTAGATTTGAGTTTTATGACATTTTCCACCATAGAACAGATTCTTCTTTATCCCAGAAAACTAAGCCAGTTTCGGGTACATATTTCACTGGAAATAGTTATAATAGATCAGTAATTTGATATTTATAATGTTACAATTTGCTTACGGAGTCTTGCATTTAGAAGATTTGAGTTCATAAGAATGAAGGTATCAACTTTGTAGATATCCATTTGATTTTTCAAATGTTGATTTGCATTATTGTTTTGATGCAGGCACATGGAGTACCCTACTCTAGACAAAATTAGTGGAAGTTTTAATTCATTTATATGGTTTATTTGTTTATACTTGCAAAAGCATCAGTTGATTTCTAAAACGGAAGATTTTTTTTTCAAGTTAAGTTTTTCTTTGGTATTTTGTTATAAACTGTGTAAACTTCATATGTTTGAGTTACCTTGTGTATTTATGTAAATATTGTATGTATATACAAGTATAGCTGGAGAGTAATGAGTTTTCAATGTAATTAGTTTTTATGAGATCGGTGACTGCTGATCGGTTTTATTTATTTTCTTTGTTATTGTTCAATTTAGACAATAAGTGTCAGATGTCATTTTAATTGTCTCTTAGCCAGCTACCTTTCTGTCTTTTTTGGAATTTAGTTTAGTGTTAATTTTGATCAGGTGTTTTTGTTTGTGACGTCATGACAGTTTGTGACGTTCCGTTGTTTGTGAAATTTCGCTGAGTTTTTCAACTGTTTTTCGGAAATCATATAAATGGACCCCGGAAAAAGAACGAATTCAGTCAATAAAGCGCATCGGAAGGATCCACGCTCGGCCCATATTCAAAAATCCTAAAATAAAGTTAGGTTATGACTAACCACGTGTTTTCAATGTAAACAAACGGTATAATAATATGGAATTGGATTGTTACCTGTTATGAAAAACGAAGAAGATTTGATTTTATTTTAATAATCAATGGCAAGTGTGATTGATTTATTTTAATAAATCAAAGAAAATAATTTTATCAATTTCCATTTCTACAATTTGTATGGATTTGGTTTTCAACATTACTGAATCACAGCTGATTTGGAATAATAATGTTTAGATTATCGGCTGAGTACAAAGATTATTTCAAGGATAAATCATCAACAGGTTTGGTTTGTTAACCATATACAAGGTGAGTCAAAATAAAGGATTTGCTTCACATTAGGAACAATAAATGATAAAGACAATCAGAAAATAAATTTATTTTCATTTTTAATTTGAGAGATTCTTTGAGAACAATGTTTGTAACACTTTTATAATTTTTAATTTGTGTATTGAGTTTAACATTTTTATTTTGATTGACAATTTTATGTTTGTCTTAGTTTGTTCAAATGGAGAGTTACAACCCCCATGTCAGGTTGGTAACTAAAACACAACACATTTGAGCAAGCTCAAGGAAGATTTTCCATTTTTTTCTTTTCCATTTAAACAATTGTTTTTATTTTCTCTTGGATAAATATTCTTATCTACTTTTTATAAAATGAAAAGCTGTGTTTGATCTATAGACAATCTGTTTATAGACAATCTAACTACATTTTAGTCAAAGAAACATCATAAGAGACATAGTAGGGGTCTGAGAACTCGATATAAAAATCTTTAATCAAAATGTTTAAATTAGTTAATCGAATAAAAACAGATTGATTAAAAAGATTTTATGTAAAAGATAGGTGAATAACTGAGAAATACCTCACCTCCACATACATGTTACTGACGGATTTAATTTAAAATTCGCCCAAGGGCGGGTACCAATAAACAGAATCTTATTAATCGCCAATATTGCTTCACACTGGATTAAAATTCAACTATACCGCTACATTTAACGAGAAAACTGCCACGAAAACATTTTGTATTGTAATTCACGAAATACGAAACACAGCGGATACTCTTTTAACCAAGTAGACATCTAATAATTCAATTTATTTAACAAAAATTAAGGACGATTGGAAGATTGTTCAATTGAATTTTGCCCACTTGCTATAAATTAGAAAAAAGGGAATACAAAATTATTCTTATTTTTATTCATTGGCATACAATGAAAATTTCCTATCTACTACAGCTTTATACAAAAGGTTTTATTATGGTTTAATACATGCGAAGTATTAAACGTACAGAAACAAAAGAGCGGACGTATATGCACTCGCATAGACGGAATGTTGTGTTGTGTACTATACGAAATATCTATTGATGTATATAAGCTAACTAATTTTAATTACCACCTGAGTAAAATTAAATGAATAATTTATACAATAAGTATGTAACGTTAAAACGCAAACGTAAGGTGTTTTATTTAAATGCCATAATGACTTATCACAAAAATGCTATAAAGTATGACAATTCTTTATTATGGAATATTTCTCCCTGTGTTAGTATCTGAAATGTAAAAATTTAGTTCTTTTTTCTCATTTTAAATATTGATGCCAAACTTCACCGAAAGTTTGGGCGATGACAAAGAGATCGATTACTGTTTTAAAATTTTTTATTCTTTGTTATTTCAATACACCTATGATCTTTTTTATCAGTTTAATGGATCTTTTGGAAACAGGCATTGTGAAAACCATAGTCAGCTGCCTGATCTATTTAAATTGTAACATTGTAAAAATTACTATAGTAGTAACTATTCAAAAATCTTACTTACTTTCTAATTTTAACACAAAATAAGTGAATCCAAATCATAATAAATATTTATACAAATATTTTTTATTACTAAGCTTTAAAGTTATAGTGGATTACAAAAATCTAAAATATATTGACAGTCTTTTAATGGTTACTTCTCCATTACACAAAGCAAAGAAAAATTTAAAAAGTCAAGCAGCAAGTTAGTTAAACAGAAACTTTAATATACTTAAAGTAATTTAATTAATTAAACTTAAATTAATTTAATTTTCTAATTTATGTGATAGATTACATTATTAGGTTAAAGCTAAAGAGCATTATCCATCGTAATTATTAAATTTAATACCAAACTGTCAATAGTTTGATCAAATTAAGGTTTATACTGATATACCTTAAATATATCTGTGCAGTTTTACTATATAGGCTCCATTAAACGATTTCTACTCGTTGCTACAAACGATCTCCGTATAGAATCTATCAGACAAAATGGAACCCGACAGTAAATATATGTACCGACAGATTTTACCTTTTTACAAATATTAATTTTATAAAAAATCTTCGTTGTTAAAGGTGACCATAGGTGATATTGTTTTAAATATTCAATTTTACACATTTTTATGCTTGTACACTTTTCCAAATAAACATATCCCCAAAAGTATTAAAATTTTTATTAAATTTAATTCATTTTTTTTGTACACCAACAACATATTTCATTTTTATCCAATTTTAAAGCAAACGTTAAATTGTTTATTTATTAACAATGAAAATCAATTTTTTTTATTTCCTTTTTATTTCATTTGATCCCTTTTTAAATAGAGGTTATTTTATCATGGCTGCCAAGGTAAACTTTATTTATTTATTAAATAAGACAAATAGGATCTACATTTATTTTACGTTTAAATAATTACATACAAACATTTTATATTATCATTCATTAATTATCACTGTACAACACGAAAATGGTATGAAGAGTACGAATCTGCTATTGTTTTTTTCGGGTCAGGTCAAATACTGTTGTTTCGATGTCATTTGGGTCATTTCATGCCAAATCATCATAAGAAAAATGAACTTTTCAACCCGACCATCTCAGATTTTCGTGAAATTAGTAGTAGTAGGATGGTAGAGGACATCAAGTAACTTACATATGTAAAATTATAGCCCTCAGTGACACACGGTATTCATACAGCAGGGTTGCAACTATTATAAAAAATGTAAAATTTACGCTTACAAATTCATAACTTTGCTTCTAATCATAGTAGATCTTTTATCTTAGGCTTGTTTTAAAGCTAAAAGAGCATAGATTAAAAAAACATTGAATTCTTTTATTCCAAGGTCACATGATGTCTTCTTTGACCTTGAATATCTAATAAAGTGAACTTTCAATTTTTTAGAAATACACTATGTTATACAGCTAGATGTAGACTCTTTTTGGTGTAAGTTTCATTTTGGAAAGCTTTTGGGAACAGGAGTAAAATAATTGTTAAATATGGTAGTTACACATTTTTAGCACAAAACATGAGTCTGGAAGTTCAGACAAGAGTATTGTATCAGGTATTTAGTATATATTTGTACATAAACCTTCAATCTTATCTACTAAGACAAGTATGATGTTGGACCTGTACCTGCAGATACAGGTAGCTAGCTATACAGGGAGTTGTTAAAAGTTTGCCTACCCTTCTCGTGCATTTAAAAACGAGTTTTATTTGAAAACAAATTGAATATAACTAAAATTGGACCTGACCCGAAAAAACCCATAGCAGATTCATGATCTGCATCTTAGAAACCTCTAAAAAAAAGTGTATTAGAACTTGGAAATTTTTTTGAAGTCCAATTTTGTTGTACAGTGTTATTATTACAGAAGGGATATTTGTTTATGACAATTATTATCTTTAAAAAATAAACTTGATAAAACTGTTTCATTTTAGATGAATATTATACAAAAAGATAACTAAAAACCGCCAATGGAGGTGGGACTTGAGGAAATAAATTTATCCGAAATCATATCTAATCCAAACCAGTATTCGAAACCCAAACGAAATGTTCGAATTTATCCGACATCCGAATTTTTTCCCGCTATCGGGATTTTTATCCCATACCCGTTTTTTTATATAACTGCAGATTTTTCGAAAGTATGAAAAACTGATGATATAAGAGGAATAGTTCCAGAACACTTAAAAGCTTTTCCGAATTTCTTTGAATGTGTTATCTTTTACTTTTAACAGCGCATTTTAAAACATTTATATATCTGCCGATTCTTTACAAGTGCTTGTGTTTTGTGACCTGTTATTTTTATTTGTGACATATTATAAGGTTATTAATATGCAAGATGCAACCGGCTTCTAAACAAGCCATATTTAGCGATTTTTTTTAGTGATCACACTATTTGGGTTTCAAATTTAAATAGGGAAGTCCATACAAGAGAAACCATAATAAGAATGTATTTTCGGACAGTTCGGAAATGATCGGGATGGTTGTTCATGGCCGTTTTGCCGTATGTCTAGTTCGTCAAGTAAAACCGTAGGCGCCGTGTCAATGCGTTGTTTGCCATGATGATAAAAATCCCTACTTTTAATTCTAAACTGCTCTCCTTAATGCAATCTCTTCATATCACGTATCTTGCAAAATAAAAGTACTTTACTCTTCAGCGAACTTCAAAGTCTTTATCTCTCATGTACATTTTTCAAAATTATATGAAAGACATTTTAATGCTAAAACCTTTCTACGTAGAGAAATAAGTAAATAGTTATTTGAATAAGTATGATAGCAAAAAATTCCCCATTTGTCTTCAACTGTTAGGGACACTTTGTGCTATGCAGATTTGGGATTAATTCAACAGAGAAAGCTTAGGATAAAAAAGAACACATTCCTAGCACACATATATTAGGTTAATGTCTTCAGGCAGTTTTACGTGTCGATGTTAAGTTCGATTCTATCAGCGGAAAACGATTGCGGTACAGAAACCGATTTGTCTCCCTTTCTCTCCTCTTCTTTTCCGCATGCTTTTTTTTACCATTCGAACAACCAAATGTCACCGCGAAATTTAGAAATTTTTGCTTTTCTGAAGTTTGAACAGGAGAGTCAAGCCTGCTGCCCTTAATTTATCGTTGCATTTTACTTATATTGACCTTATTAACAATTTTTACAAAAAGTTTATTGCTGTTTTGTCATTTAAGGTAAGTTGTTAGCGCTACAGCGGCTCACCGTTTTAATCAAATCACAGGAAGTAATCTTCCCAGTTCCAGTTTAAATTTCTTTACCAGGAATGTTATTGTTCCTATGTAATAAATGTCCATAAAGAATAAATATTTTTAAAACTAATTTCTTTTCTAATAAATAAGTTCCTAACCAATAACAACTTTCAATGAAGGTAGTACTTGAGGAAAGAAGTTTATCCGAAATCGTATCCGATCTGTACCGGTATTCGAAACCCAAACGAAATATTCGACATCCAAGTTTTTGTCAGATATACGAATTTTCCTGACATTCGAATTTTTACCAAATATCTGGATTATTTATCCCATATCCGTCTTTTTCTATCCCATATCCGACATCCGAATTTTTATCCAATATTTGAATTTTATTCACTATATGGATATTTATCCATTGCTTGTATTTTATTTGACATCTGAATTTTATCCGACATTTGGACTTTTTGCGATGACCGTTTTTTCAAATCCGACATCCGAATTTTTATCCGATATCTGAATTTGAACCAACATTTGAATTTTTATCCAATATCCGTATTTTATTCGACATTCGAATTTTTATCCGATAACCGTATTTTATTAGATAAAGAATTTTTACCCGATATCTGGATTTTTATCCTATATCCGTTTTTTATCCGATATCCCGATTTTTATCCGATATCTGAATTTTATTCAACATCTGGATTTTTATCCAATGTTTGTGTTTTATTTGACATCTGAATTTTATCCGACATTTGGACTTTCATCCGATAACTGTCTTTTAAAATCCGACATCCGAATTTTAACCAAAGTTTGGATTTTTATACAATATCCGTATTTTATTCAACATTCAAATTTTCATCCGATAACCGTATTTTATCAGACACTTAATTTTTATCCGATATCCGAATTTTATTTAACATTTGGATTTTTATCCAATGCTTGTATTTTATTTGGTAACTGAATGTTAACCAACATTTGAGTTTCTATCCAATATCGGTATTTTATTAGACATCCGAATTTTTATCCGATAACCGTATTTTATCAGATAAAGAATTTTTACCCGATATCTGGATTTTTATTCCATTTATTTATTTTAACCAAAGTTTGGATTTTTATACAATATCCGTATTTTATTCAATATTCAGATTTTCATCCGATAACTGTATTTTATCAGACACTTAATTTTTATCCGATATCTGAATTTTATTTAACATTTGAATTTTTATCCAATGCTTCTATTTTACTTGGTATCTGAATTTTAACCAACATTTGGATTTTTATCCAATATCCGTATTTTTTCGACATTTGGACTTTTATCCGATAACCGTCTTTTAAAATCCGACATCCGAATTTTAACCAAAGTTTGGATTTTTATACAATATCCGTATTTTATTCAACATTCAAATTTTCATCCGATAACCGTATTTTATCAGACACTTAATTTTTATCCGATATTCGAATTTTATTTAACATTTGGATTTATATCCAATGCTTGTATTTTATTTGGTAACTGCATGTTAACCAACATTTGAGTTTCTATCCAATATCGGTATTTTATTAGACATCCGAATTTTTATCCGATAATTTTGTCAGACAAAGAAGTTTTACCCGATATCTGGATTTTTATCCCATATCTGAATTTTATTCAACATTTAGATTTTTATCCAATGTTTGTATTTTATTTGACATATGAATTTTATCCGACATTTGGACTTTCATCCGATAACCGTCTTTTAAAATCCGACATCCGAATTTTTCTATATCTGAATTTTAACCAAACTTTGGATTTTTATACAATATCCGTATTTTATTCAACATCCATAACAATTTTCATCCGATAACCGTATTTTATCAGACACTTCATTTTTATCCGATATCCGAATTTTATTTAACATTTGGATTTTTATCCAATGCTTGCATTTTATTTGGTATCTGAGTTTTAACCAACATTTGGGTTTTTATCCAATACCCGTATTTTATTGGACATTCGAATTTTTTTCCGATAACCATATTTTATCAGATAAAGAATTTTTACCCATATTTACCATATCTGAATTTCATTCAACATCTGGATTTTTATCCAACGTTTGTATTTTATTTGACATCTGAATTTTATACGACATTTGGTCTTTTTTCTGATATCCGTCTTTTAAAATCCGATAATTTTAACCAAAGTTTGAATTTGTATCCAAAATCCATATTTTATTCAACATCCAAATTTTCATCCAATAACCGTATTTTATCAGACACTTAATTTTTATCCGATATCTGAATTTATTTAACATTTGAATTTTTATACAATGCTTCTATTTTATTTGGTATCTGAATTTTAACCAACATTTGGATTTTTATCCAATATCCGTATTTTATTCGACATCCGAATTTTTATTCGATAACCGTATTTAATAACCATTATAATAACCATCAAACGATACGGCTGAAATTTATTTAATTTTTAATAATTATTTAAACCTCAAACAATCGCCCCAGCAAGTGGACTTGCTGTTGTGAAATGTTTCAGCGCGCACGTTATGTGCATGTCCGAACGATACGGTAGATTTTTATAGAATTTCTCACTTAACTCAAATTTGTTTCGAAACTCTTTCCCCCGATCGAGCAATCACAAAAAAAGAATCAACACCCTTTGGCATTAATTGAATGTAGAGAACAACGTTTCCGATTTTCGCGTTTAAGAGATATGAAATCATTTTCACCCAATAAATATACAAGATTTGTCTGTATAATTCAATATTTTTAAGTTAAACTAATAGGCTTTCAGCTAAAATGCTTCTTTTTCAGACTATTAAATTTCTAGCTTATTTGTCAAATGGGGTCATAAATCAATCCAAAAGTCAACTGTATTTAGATTATTATAACTAGTGAGAAATAAATCTGAAAAGATTATAATATAGGGGCGTATTAAGTTTTATTTTAAATAGCGAAAAGTAAATTCAAGTAACACTGTTATATCATAAAAATATGTCTGCACTTTTTTATTATGCCACTTTTGCAGGTGCTTGCGAAACGTCAACTTTCCGCGGAAATCTAGAAATACTAACAATATAGTTAGTCATCATGATTTAATTAAGTCAGAGAAGTATTTACCTTTCAATTCACTCCTTCATCTATTAAAAATGGCAAATGATGTCTACTTAAAAGTAATAAACGTCATTGTCATGGCATTTTGCGGATTTATTATTTATGTTAAATAATTTTTCTGTTGTTTACCTTTACTCTTTACTCTCAAGTTGTTGACATTTTAAACATTGATTTGTAACTGTTTCATATTTATAGTTCTTGTTAATGTATATATTTTATCACCACATTTTGTGATCTAAAGTTGTGTTTTGGAGTGAACTGCTAAAGTTTTTATTATACACTAAAGATTTTTATGAAATTTTGAAATTTTGTTTCATCCGAAATAACGTTTTAAAGTTTTGTTTACGTTCAGAACACCTCCTTTTCAGAAAGCCAAAGAAATGAATTATTCTGTTTACACGTTGAGGAATTTCCTCATATATGAAATTCTGTGTAAACTTTAAACATAACGCAGAACGTTCGGCAAAGTTAGTATGAAGTGTCGAGTATGCGGATATGCAACGTCGAAGGCAGATTGGATTTAAAGAAAATAAACCAAAAGTAAAGTTTTATTTGCGCAAAGGATGGAAATACAAACGTAAATTTCTCAGGTGTCAAGACGTGGAAGTAGGTGCTACATATCACCAGACAAATGGCCTGTCATATACATGCAGAAATAAGACAAAAGTCGTCTGACCATGACATATGCTACTGTAAACCCCCTGGTTAGCCAAAAAGAGAGCATAAGTTATATTCTCGATGTTTCAATTATCCTGAACAGTAAGCGGCCTCATGCTCGACTCATCCTGCAGATTCGCTGCTGATGACAGCGGTCGCAATTTCTACTCGTCGCCTACTATTTGTCTCGAGCCGCACAGTATTACGCTTCACGACTAGTAACCATTATCACAGGAGGAACATATTTGGCACATATCTAAGCTTGGACGGTGATCAATAGTTATATTTGACAAAGTGCGGCAATACTGTTCTTGTAATTAAGTGTCTACATATATAAACGTCAATTTTTTGAGTTACTTTAATTGAGTACTTGAATTTTTTCCGCCAAGTACTTTGATAACCATTTTATCATGTAGTTGTATGCAATGTTCCAGAAGACATTTTCGAAGTACCCATTATTCAAGCCATATGGTAATTTTCCGGAAACCATTCGTTCGTATACACTTCAGTTGACATTCCTTTATTTGCCACATGAAATTCTTCTCGTGCATATATCCCCGTTAAAGTGGCATACAGGTTTTAATTTTGTTTCAAAGTTTCTCTATGAAGTGCACTTTGCGGATGGCATGCAGCAGTCGCATATATTGGAGGTGATGTTGAAATCGCAAGAGTATAGTTGCCCCGGTGGTGGCAATTCTCGCAGGGAATGTTTGCAGTAAGTGCAGCTTCCGAAGTTCGGGCCCGCTAATAGCGCTCGTTGCAATTCCAATGAAGTGGGATGCGGAAAGTTGAGCTCATTTCCTCTTTCAGATTATCTTTGGATAGGTTTGATTGTCGATGGTGTCGGCTGGTGAATGCGGGTCGACACTTTTTACGGACAAATCGATGACTGCCCCAGGAGAACGGCGTTCAGCCGCATTCGACTCGCGCATGTCCGTGCAGCGGCCGTTAATGCCTCCTGGGTGGCCCCTAATCGATGCTCTTATAAAAACACGTCGGAATATTTCATACGGCAGCTCCGAGGAGTGTGGACTGTGTCATCTTCGTATCTCTACACGATTACCAACCTGCACGTGTGTTATCTACACTCATTAGGGTAGCATCAAAGAGATGTCTGTTGACGTCAGGGTACATTACCTCAACGAAGCTAGCTAAAGAACCTTGACGGTCCTCTACTTCTAACTGCAGGAGATACAGCGACATGATGTCTGTCGTTCGGCTTATCCGAGATCAAGCTATTGCATCCCGGAAGCGTCTGAAAGTTCGTTCTTTCTCGTTTCTCCTACAGGCGCTTTCGATAATCCGCATTCGTATATCTACCATTTAAAATATTTATCGAATAATATACAGCCTCTTCGCGTGACAAAATGTGTTCATATTTGCTACATAAAACATGTAATCTTCTCGAGATCCGCGTTTAGCTCTTTTCTTCTATCGCCAACTTCGCACGGCCCTCTACGAAAACGACTGAAACATATTGAAAAGCAGGCTCTTTACGTAAATTGAAAACGCGCCCCCAAAACAGGTAGTTAACATCTTATCTGCAAAACCTGCCTCGTTTGGTTGCTCCTCTTGCACCTTTTGACCCTATTTTCTACCAGTTGACCTACTCTGACCCTCCAGACACGGATCACCACTTTAGCGTGATCACTCACCACCGCCACCGGTTTCTTACTTCGACCACCCACCCTTCCTTTCTCTGAAATACCTGTATTGAAGACGGGATTCAGGAGTTTGACGTGGGATCAGATGCTCTACGAACTTTGATCTGGGTAAACTTTACACTATTTTGTTATTAAAAATTTAAAAGTTAATTCCAGAATTATAAAAGTTTCTCGTTTATAAAAGATTTTTCACATGGTGCTCGTATTCTGAAAATGAGTTTGTTAAATAAATTGAAAACTTCTGCAAGGTACTTTAAAATTACTTAATTAACTTTTGCATAATCAATTAACTAATGGAAATAGAAAATACAATTTCTTCATAGATAAAATTAAAATAGAAATAGACTTTTCTTGAATTTATGTGTTGTTTGTTAATGAACACCATGTTTTAGTTTTTATTGTGTAATCCAGTGTAGTCATCAGAAATTTGTTACTGTGCTTTTTTCTTCTCAGCATCGACAATTAAAATCAGTCGATTCCAAGTGTATAGAAAATGTGGTTGTAGGAGAGGATAAGCTGATAAATATGTCGAGAAATATTTAGGATTACTCAGGATGCCAGAAGTTAGTTGCGGGTGCAATACCAGGCACTTTCTCTAGTCAGTAGCATAATATTTAGAAAAAAAATGTCTTTTGTAAAAGTTGCCGGTGACTTTTAGGGTTTCGGGCTGTCTGCGGTTTCGCTATGGCTGATATTCGTTAATAGCGAATGTGCGACTTCATAAACTCCCAAAATGCCAAATTCGGATGCTAAATGGGAATATTCGTAGCTAAGATTTTGGGTGATTTTGACAGTCTAAAAAGACAGGAATTTGTCTAAAACTTTGTGACTCATGCACTATGATAACGCCGTAAAGATCCATCATCAGGAAATATTTTGAGCACTAACATGGTGTAGGTGCCCCACCAAACTTACGCAAAAGATCCCGCTCTAACGCACCTTTTTCTTTCCCGGGGCAAAACTAAAACTAGAGAATGAAGATTCTAGATGGTGATAGAACTCAGACCCTGACAACAGGAGCACTTGACGAGTTATCAGAAAACGACTTCCAGACATGAGTTTGTTGCTTGACCTCGAAAGAAAACTACTTCGAGGATAACCCTAAGACAAATGATTCTTTTATGCCGTGCATCTTTCAAGGAGCTCTAGATTTGCATTATTAAGGGTCTCAATAACAAGGTAACATTTTCGTTCAACTTTTAAAAATTTGAACATTTCAATTAATAGCAAGATTAAAAAATTTCACAAAAATGGTAGTAAGCACGCGTGCTCCACCAATTGCTGAATTCATGAAATTTTCATTAAATAGTATGACATCTAAAAATTTAATGTTAAACGTTTTAATTTTACAAAAATTACAGTCCTCACAGTTTTTCAAACAGAAATAATTAGATTTAACAGTAGCTTTGTCTTTTACTTTTGAATGACACTTTATTTTAATGTAGACAAATAGAATCTAATAATAAACGCCCTTCTTTTAGTTTAAAGAGTTCTCTCTCTTGACGAAATTAAACATTAAAAGAAAACTTTTAAAACGGATGAAAGCAAGTTGGATTTAGAATAAGAACTTTTCTACTTACCAATTTCAGGATATGTAATAAAAGTTGTGAACTAGTGAAAAAGCTTTTGCTAGATATCTGACAGGATAATAGCTTTACATTTTTTTTTAATTTGCCAACCGATGCCAAAATTAGGCGTTGAAGAGTACAAAACTATAAGAAAGCATACGTATAACTGACAATAACAGAAATTGAGCAGATTATTTTCTAAAACTGTCTATGTCCTATGTCTTTCAAAGGAGTTACAACTGCGTAGGCCAAAAGAAACTGGTATTTTTTAGTGAGTGGATTTTAATCTATTGCATAAAAGAAAGTGGATATTTATAATTAGGCTGCAGAAATAAAATATACTATAAAACGAAAATCTTTTCTTTTTTCGAGGACTTGCAGCCAATTTAATATTATTTTTTATTAACTAATACATAAAAATTGATAACTTAGTTTCAAACGACGTTTCACCAATATTAGCAATAGAAAAAAAAGAAACTTGATGAAAAATGACATAAATCTTTTATATGATTTGTTTATCGACTAGGAATGGATTATTTCCTTCTTGCTTTATAAAGAGAAAAAAACATGGCACTTTTAAACAAAATAAAAAGTGTCCCATTTTGGTAATTTCAAAGGTATTTTTTGCATTTATATTTCTAAAGGTTACTTTGTTTAGTAGGGAGGTTATACAATAGTTTTTGGGTATTAAGTCTCAGTTTATGTAATATATTTGTTCATTTTTAGTTCATTGCCATGTATTGAAGATTGTTGTGTAAATAGAACAATAATTATTTTAATAGGGGTGCTAGTTTAGATGTAGGTTGAAATTTAGTTATTTCGTCTTGAACAGTAGTCAAGTATAGCCATTCTATCTTAAGCATGAGACAAGTAAAGTGCGTTATGTCTTCAAAAATAGAAAAGTAAAGAACATTCTGTTACGTACAAGCGTTGTAAAAACGTTTATAAAAGGTTAATAAATTGTAATTGAAATATACGTTGTAGGGGGAGATCCCGGCGATTCTCCGTACTATTTATTTATGTAACTAATTATACATAGCTCACGCTGAAATAAAATAATTAAACAACATAATAGAGCATGGGGTGGGTAAAACAAACCCAATTCACACTTAACACTGTTTTATATTGCAAAGAAAAATAAAATTCAGATATTTATAATTACATACAGTAATATTTATAAACATAAAAACCCAATAGGATATAAGTGAGAATCAACCCCAAATAATATAAACCTGATACAAAAAAAAATAAAATAAATAGTTAAATATTTCGAACAAAAATGAAAACAAAAATGATTTCAGAGGGAGAAAATTCTAGATTTTGGCCTCTTTTGTTTCTATATACCCAACCGGTGATTTAATACAAATAGTATTCTTGCTGTACCCCTAACAATTGCATAAAATAAATAAAGGTGATAATAGTAAATCATAAACAGTTGAAAATATATGTAAAATTGAATTAATGTCCCCAAAAGATAAAGAAAATGATAATATTTAATAGATAATACAAATACCAATTCATGAATCTAGTAATAAACCTCAAATAATTAATTAGTTCATTAATTTATAAACATTAATACGGTAAAACTTTGATTCTTTAATTAAATAAATTATTAAAAAGATACATTTTCAAAAGATAATTTCTGAAGTAAAAGGTCAAAATATTTGCATTCCCTATACAAAAATATTTCACCTTGAGTGATAACACGTGCAGATACGGACGGTATCTAACACAAGAATTCATAGAAAAACAAAACAAATATGTAAGCAGTAATTAATATGTAATCAGGAGAGTTCTTACTGATTACAGCGGTAAAAATTGAATCAGCGAGTCTGTTATACCAAAAATTGTGTACGATGTTGCTTACTGCAAAATCCTCTCGCATCCAGAAGTTGAACGGAAGGAGGGAAACCAATCCACTCGATAGTAGTTGTGAATGTTGAAAATATTGTAATTTATTGATGATTAAGTTTGAAACAAAGGAAAAAAATGAAAAAAAAAGGCTGAAATAAAAAAGCGAGTCAACTCAAACTACCCACAAATTTGATTAACTAAATAATCTCACCTGAGATTGAAGACGCCTTTAAAAGAATATCTCCGCAATTAAATCCGCTCAATGCGGTAATTCAACAGAATTAATCTCAAACGAGGTCCATAAAAATTCCATAAAGGAAGTTTCGTATAAGAAGATAACGAGACCCAACGCTTGCACGGAGAACCAATATACAAATCGTCTCTCGGACGTAAAGAAAAAGCAGGTATTTTAGAGAGGGCAACTTGATATGCACTCGCGAAATGGAATACTTCGTATAAGTGTTCTTACACACGTAACAACGTGTTTATAGTGATCAAAATGTTTTATATTCTGCCAAAAATACAAATTTAAGTGAAATTAAAAATCTGACTTTGTTCTCATTAGTGCAGTAATATTAATTTATTGGAAGAGAGACAAAACAATTAGTACTGTATTTATTTACTACTGTATTAAATGTTTAATTTACAATTTTCAACATTTATTGGATTTATCAAAAACTACAAATTTATCGTAATTGATTTTGGAATTTAGAATATTTTTAAGAAAAATATTATTGTTTTGCCATGGTTCATCATATGGAGCATATAATATAGCTGTCATTATGAAGCTAGTATGAATAGCCATGTCGTTACGTATCTTACGCAACGCATATTTATCAAAAAAGTTACACGATAATAGCGTTGAAACTGCCTAATATGCTTTGTTACGCATTTGAATGAAAACTATTTAAAAAAGGTTACACTCAAATCGTCCTGTGGAAACTAAATCAAGGCCAAATTTAAGTAGTGGAAGGGGTATAATTTTATTTACTATTCAAGAAAAGTAGAAACAATTAGTACATGAGTCGTACAAAGTAGTGCAGAGACTTACGGTTAGAAAGTTGCACGTACCGAAAGTCTACGTGAGCTTTTTTCACGAAAAAATTGAATAAGTTTTTTAACAACCTTTAACCCAACCAAATCTTTGGCCTAATCTATAACCTAACCTAATCTTCAACCTAACCTAACTTTTATCTCTAACCTAATTTCAAAGATAACCTATCTATAAACCTAAACTAACCTCTAATCTAATCTTTAGTTTAACCTGTAACCTAATTTAACTTAACTTCTAACTTAACCTGTTATGTCTACAGTGAAAGAACTTTCTCACATAGCCTTAATAGAGGCACTGTTTATATGTGTAAATTTTTAACATTACGTCTCCGGACGATAAAAACAGCAATGTTCAATTCCTCTTGACGAGTATAGCCTTCTACATTTTCAGTATCTGGACAAAAGACCTTCCCTGATAAACATTGCTACTTGTTATCAATGTGTAATCGTCTTTAACAAAGAACATCAAATAAATTCATTGTCATCTTTAGCAAATGCGAAACATATTGACTGTTCATTTTTATGACGAGCCCACGCTAAGTGGTAAGTGCCAAACAAAACTACGCAACTACGCGCACCTGCTATAACGTGTACCAGATGGGCATTGCAATTAATTCACAACTGTGTGTTAATAACTACTATAAAGATGTGATATAGAAAGATGTTATGTCTGTGTCTGGATACTGTTCTAGCTTTAATTAAACATGTTAGCCAACAATTAACTCTACTAGTTACACCTAGCCTTATAAATTCCTATTATTTGGCACTTGTTTGCTCTCAAATATCTAAGAAACTAAGGACTGCTGCATTTCCTTCAATTATTCTTTTGTAACATCACATTCTGTTTACATTATATCATTAGACATATCGATAAAACGTAATTTAATAGCAAAAGTATGTATGGTAGGTTATGTTAAATTAGTTTTATGTTAGCTTAGGAGATTGGATAAGATTTAGAGTATAGGTTAGGTTAGAGTTTAGGTTATGTTAGTGGTGGGGTTAGGTTAGATTAAATAATGGTAGAAATTGGGTTAGACTTAGGTAGGGATTAGGTACCGTTGTGTTTTGGTTAGATTGCTTGTTTTCCATTGTTTTTTATTCCAGGACACACTTCATTTTTGTTTATAAAACGAAATTAATTCCCAAAAGCATTTGACAATTTAATTCAAAATAAAATTCTCTATCAGAATGAGTAAAATAGATATGTATTGCTATTTGAAAAAACGATTGTCATTTTTGTTAGAAATGTCATGCCGAAAAAGTATCTAGAATGTTTTGTAGTCTTCAGAGCCCGATATTATTTGGTTTTTCATTTATTGAAATTGGATTGTGTGTTTTTACAAGACAGTCGCATATGTTTTATGCCCCCTTTTCTTCTTCTTTCTTTTAGAATAGTATTAATCATCTCCTGTGCATTACACGCTTCTTTCTTCTTTAGTATAATTACCACTATATTTTCTGCGTTCACCACTTCTCTGTGCATACTCTTTCTAACATTTGTCCAGCTCGGATAGTCGACAATTGCATGTGCAGGTGTATCTTTCTCTTGTTATAATACACATCTCTCGTTAGTATCAGTATATACAGGGTGGAAATAAATGATTTTGATCAAGTTACCATTGCATTCCCCATGTAAAAGCACGACGTGCCGCTCTACGAAAATAGAGAAGGCAGTACCATAACCTCAAAATATACAAAATTCAATAAATTCTATGAATTGTTTGACAAATTGATTTCATTTATTGACAGAACTAATTTAGTACTAAATCAAAAAGAGTAGAGCGGTACAGAAAAATTTACATGTGAAAAAATTCCAAAGGGAACTTGATGAAAATCATTTATTTCCACGCTGTATAACTACCGAAGAGAACATGTTCAGAGAGAAACTGAGGCAAATAGTAACTCACTTCTTCGTTCCATCTGCATAGCCAAGGCCCTATTTGAGGTATAAGCCGTTTTGTTCGATATGATGTGGCTTTTTTGATTTTCTCACTTTTGTTGCCAAGTATTATTAATCGTTTTCTCACTAACCCGGATCCTCTTCTCTTTTTTGTTTGCGTCTTTCTTTTAAGTTCTTTCTTGGACTAAGAGGTGGATGGATATTGTTTCCACAACCACCTGAACATTGCGAACAGCCATTTTACGCTGAATGGCCTCTAATAATTTTTTTATATTTGGTCACTTTCATTCATCGATTCCAGGTTGGAGCTCCGTAAAAGGTTATGGAATTCACTGCTCCGTTAAGCAGTCTTTTTTACAGTCTCTTATTTAATCTGTCTAGTCTCGTATAATATAGGGTTTTACATATGTTCATGTTACGGCCAAAGACCATCCCTAAGTATTTAACCTTTCTCCAAATTCTGATTTAAAGGTCGCCAATCTTAGTGTATATCTCCTTGATTGTTCTCTCAGAAGAACTATCGGCTAAGTTTTATTCGGCGCCAGCTGCAAGCCCTTTTCTTCCATATATTCGCAAATATATTCTGTGTAGTACCCAGTCTGACTCCTCTTCAATATTTTCCTTAAAGCTGTCAGTTATAAGGGCCATATGAAATCTGTATCGAAACAGTGTGCATATGTTTTTGGACAACTCAATTCTCAATACATCGTTGTAGCAAAGGTAGGTACATCACAGGATAGGACATAGAATAGAGCCCTGTGGGACTCCACATCATGTTCATGTTTCATTCATCTACCAACTGTAATGCTCTGTTTAATAGATAGTGAACTATAATTTTCTTAATGTATGGAGATAGTCCTTTCTCCTCGATTACTCTCATTATGCCTTTCCGGGGTGCTAAATTGAAATTACCTTTGAAAGGTCAATTTTTACAAGGATTAGTGTATTTAGCGTCTTTTTTAGACCTCGAGTTTGTTTGTGGCTACTTCCGGTGGAACTCGATCGGGGCCAGCTGCATTTTTAGTTTTAATTATTTCTACTGCATTTCGTATCTTTTTATTTGTGCATGGAGGATGTCACTTTGTTCTATGTACTGTTATGTCGTGTCAAAGATTAGTTCTATGTTTTGGAAATCCTTTCTCTGCCACTTTTGTTTGTTCTTCATGCTCTAAGCACAGCTGACCTGCGAGTTCCTAATTTGTTGGTGGCGATTTGGTATCCCAGGCCCCATATTTCAGTATTGACTTTATTACATAACGCATTTCAGGTTACAATTTTGTGTCTGTAAATTTCTTTCTTGAACTTCGTTCTGCTCTTCTTGGATGCGTTGTGCAATTCTACTTTTCTGTCTTCTTGTATATCGGGTTTACTGTTTCATCTCTCTCTTGGCTTTTTAGATCAAAAAGCTACCAAAAAGGTAGGCCCACGCTTTTATATGTTTTTTCAACACAGCATCGCCTACTTCGGAGTTTATGTTAATTCTTAGATAATTAGGATGTAGTCAGCATAGTTCACTCTCTGTTATATTATATTTAGCAATTCGTCAGCTTTTTCCTTTCGATATCTTTGGCCTATCGAACAGTGGTCGAACCTTGCTCTGTTTTATCGTTTTCTCTATTTCTATCTCAATAGTGCAGTGTAGGCTTAAGTAATTGCACTGATTATATTGTCTGATCTACTCCCTTTTTTCCAAGGTAAGTCCATCCCTCAAGTATGCTGCTTTTTTAGTTTTCCATTGATGATCCTCAACACTATGCCTTAGCCTTGATTATGATCACCTATTATCATCCTCTTATTGTGGGAATGTTTGGTAATCTTTCCATTCATTTTAATTAACAGCCTTTCATATGTCTTCTTATATCGGTCTACATTTAATTGGTTTATTTTCATTGTGATGAAAAGATGCTTCCTTTATTTTCCTTTTATTCCTGTATAATTCGTCTATATATAGAACATCGCATTGCATCCCAGCACTTTACACAGATAGCATCTTATTGGTTTTCGACAATTCATTTTCTTGTGATCGGTACCGCCACAGTTATAACATATAATATTGCTGTTCTACAGTTCTTAAGCTAGAGTTAGGTTAAGTTTATTGCTTAGATTAAGTTAAGTTAGAGCTTAAATTGGGTTAGAATAGAGATATGGTTAGACTTAGGTTAGGTTAAAAGATAGCATGGAAAAGCATTTGAAAAGCCAATTCGTCTGTAGGTAAAGTTCTTACGTGATACCGCCGCTAATACTGTAGACTGCTGGAAAGCGTTAAAGCAGTTTATCCTCAAACACGGTGTGTTAACCCTATCTGCAGTGTGTTATTTCTTTAAGACAGGACGACTGCTAAATATTTCTCTATAGACCAAATTTGTTTACACCTCTTAACCTTTTAGTGACCAACGTTCCCAAAATGGGAACATTATTTCATTATTATTTGTTTTAATTTATAGTTTATATTTAGCTTCTCCGCATAGTAAATGACATTCTATAAGCTACTAATTTGTATGTAAATTTTTTATGTGTATTTTTTCATCAGTGTTAGTAATCATTTAATGAAGTTACAAGCTTATCAATTTAATTGTTTTTAACATTTTTGTTGATTGTTGGTAGATTGACAGTTTTATTGCTGCTCTATTGTTTCTGCTGTTATTTTCTATGGGTTTACATTCCTTATAGTATGTATTATCATGTAGAGTGATTTCCAGCATTAAGACTTTCCGCACTTTCTAATATTTTCTTAGAACTTAGGGCTGTCCCATTTTGGCAACGTTGGACTGTCAGGGGTGACTTTTCCCCTATTTCCCAGAATACTATTATATGTACAGTCTGCTAGAATTACAGGGTTTTTCTCGTCTCATTCATTCTCATCTCATTGTTATTTAGTCTTGTAGAGTGCAGTTAGTGTTTTTGTGGTGATTATTAGTTTTATTGGTGATTTTTATAGTGTGTTTACTTCACAATGAATACAAAAGAATTTTATGGGTATTATTTTTGCAAGTCTACTTTTACTTATTTTATTTAGTACAGTTTTTTTACTAGCAGTTCATCCATTACTTCGTACCATTTTTTGAGTGATGCTTTAGATGTCGTAGAAGCATCTACATCTAACGGTATCCACGATATCGTATTACTACCTCCAGAATCAGGTGATAAGGAAGTGGACAGTGGTGAAGAGGAAATTGATGATGAAATATTAGAAGCAGTGAATCCTCCCCGGGAAGTGTCAGAACAAGTAGAATTACATGAAACCGAGTCTAGCGAGGAAGATGAAGAGAATATAGAACCCCCGCAAAAAGAAGATTGCAATGGAAGAAGTGTGAAAATGTAGCAATCGCGACTGCTGCTGCTGAACCTAAAAAAGTAGGAATAGAACATGTGGAAAAAACTGAGTACGAAATATTTTCTTATTCTGGAGTAAAGAAATAATGTCATACTTGACGGAGCAAACAAACCTTTATGCAAAAAGGGAAAAAATCAGCATAGTTTTACAGTAACAGCTGAAGAAATATCCCAATTCTTAGGTCTACGATTGATCAATGGCTATCACAGTCTTCGAAGAAGAAAACGATTACTGGTCTACATCAGTAGACATGGAGCGCCAATCTTCTCTAAAACATGATTGCAAATATCAATAAAAAGTTAACACCCCATATTCCGTTGTTTTATATATAATGACCAATATGCAATTTTCCATACTAATAGTGTCCAACGTTCCCAAAAAGGGAACATGGTTTTTTACAAAAACTAAAACAAATATGGTATTTTCAAAGGTGTTAAGTTAATTAATGACATTTAACATGTAATCTCTAAAAATTTAAAGATGAAAAATTAATTTTTTCACATATTAGTCACTAAAAGGTTAAAGAAGCCTTTGTAGGATGATAGTTTCCAAATGACGCAAAATTGAAAAAATGTTTGTTCAATTGGTTTCGTACTGTCCCCACCGATTTGTACGAAACCTGGTTGGAAAAGTTGTGAATTCTGTGAATCGAAAAGTTACCAAAGGAACAAATCTCGTTTAAATTTGGTCGATTCTTCTACCTACGTGTGTAATGAAGTACTAACAGAGTTGAAATTCTCTGTTTACGTTTATATTATTATCTTTAATTCTTGTATATGGTTAGGTAGTTGGATAGTACGGTAATCGTAAATATAAAGTCAGCATAACAGCACCAGTACAGAAACAATAAAATTTAATTTTAAGCTGAAACAATGAGCAGTTGAAAATAAAACTATTTTCCAAGTACAGAATTTTGCTTAATAATAAAACAGTTTTTAATTTACGATATGCAATGTTGAAATTGTTTCCTACTTCGTACGTAGTAGATGCACTACTGCTACATATTTGCTTTGTGAAAACATTTCATTTTAACGGTATATTGTAAAATGTACTCTTTTTCTCTTAAAAAGTACCTTTTAATATAAAATTAATACCCTTCCCAACGACGACCCACGCGTGCTTTAATCCTACCTGTATATTACGCAAAAGCTGTGCAATTAAAAAGTAATTAGATACGTGCTACTTTAATACTGTGTGACATTAATTGAATGTTAGTCTCCAACAATTAAAGGAACATATTAATTACAAAGTGTGCCATCATTAATCTAAAGTAAATGGATAACAGCGAATATTTATTGTAAAACGAAAACAAATAATTTTTAATTTTCTTTCTGGCCCAATATAGTCGTGTGTTTGTGATTAGTATATGGAAGCAATTTACTAATTATTTGTACAAAATTCCACATCAAAGGTGGTATTAGATGATTTTATAGGATAATAAATTTCCTTTGTGGGATACAGAATGTTGGAAATGGAAATAAATTAAATGCCTGTATTTTGACATTAACAAGGGATTAAAATGCTATTTAAAATTACGAGAATCATGAAATGGGATGTATTTATTCCGGTGCATTTAAGAACCACCACATTTTGTTGTAATCCTGCTTTAGTAGGTAATACATTTGATAGTTTTAACGGCAATTTAAAACACACTCGGCAGAGAGATTTATTTTTTGAAAGTCATACATGAACGAGGGGTTGCATATACCTTCTCTTTTAATTTGTACACAAAGTTACGCGTGGCAATTTTTGATATCAATATACTGACACTAACACTCCTTAGTGTTTTCTATTTACCTGCAAACATAGATTAAATCTTCGTTTTATGTTTTCAAACACATTCTGAACCTATGTAGATAGTACAAGTACAGTACATTCTAGTTTCTCGATGTGAAAACAGGCTGCTTAAGTGTTGTACACTTTTTGGGTGTAAAGACTTAAAAATCCTAAACAAATAAATGCAGGGACCTTGGAGAATATTTAGTAACACAAATACTGAAAAGTTTGTTTTATACTGTACGCAGCACCATCTTGTTGAAAGTGCAGGGTCCATACCTTATAGTGGTCACACCATAGTGATTCTTCCTTGCAACGACCTTGAAAGCACAATCTTAAAGACATAGCCTTAAGCTTCAGAGAAGTGATGGAATGTGGTTCCAGAAAATACAACCTCGAAGCATGACCTTCAGAAAAGTGGTGCAAAATGCCATTTTTCCCTAGTTGTACTGTTTTTAAAAGGATGGTAAAAATTGGACTTAGCTCAAATAAACTACTGTTAACTAAATTTTCCGGCTTCAATATAATTTAAAATGCAATTGAAATGTTTTTTTGGGGCGCTACTGGATTCAATACAAAAGATTCCAATAAAAGTTGATAATAATTTTTCAATAGTAATGTAAAATCATTAGTTCTAATTTACCAACCTCGAATCCAGAAGAGAGCCAAAGTTACATCCATGATTATTATCGTGTCCAGAATAAAAAACACGATTTCTGATTTATTTTAATCTAAACAATTTAACCAGATAGGTAGATACGAAAACAATGTATAATAAAGGCTAATTTTATATTAATTAATAAGCAAAAACCCTTTTTTTGTAGCTCTTTTTATGTCCTCTTAAAGGATTCATTCATTCATTCATTCTGGGCGTGGTCTTCACTCTTCACCCACTGCACTGAAGCTCTAGGCTTATTGTGCCCCAATCTTAAAGGATACTTTCGGATTGATGTAAAACCGGTCATTCAAGTTATAAGCCCAAGCTTTGATTTTGTTTCTATTTCTAACAATGTACTTAATGATAAATTACGAGTAGAACTTTGCAAGAGTCTTAATAATACTAATAATCGAAACTAATTATCAGAAATAAAGTTAACTAATAAATTTCAGTGTTTATTTGTTTAGGCTGTAAGTTAACGTCATTATTAAGTTAACGTCGTTAAGTCAACATTTTGTTGAATATTAATACGTCCTTATATGTTTTAACTTTTTCAACGTCAACCCACAATATTAAAATTCCTTCAATTGGATATAAATCGAATTTTTCATTAATTACTTTCATTAGTTGCATATCGTTTATTTCTTGCTGTATTTTGTTTTAAATGCCAGCGTTTCTAAAATTATCTTATTAACACTAATGCGTTTGAAAGAATTAACTTTAACAAAGAAAAAACTAATAAGCATTAATTAAATTAAAAAAAGCATAGAACTCTCTTTACAAATTAATAGGAGAAGAGGCAATAATAAAAAACTACATTTACTGTTAAAAAGAATGCGCTCGCACGTGAAAATGCTTCTTAATAAAAAATAGTAGAATAGGTATATTACCTGTTGACCAACATGTCATTTTTAGGAGATGTTATTAAATATTTTTATATATAATTTACAACAAATCCTACAGTTGGACTAGGAGAAAACTTAAGAAAATCAAATATGGAAGACAAATAAGGCCGTAACCTATAAAGCGGCAACATTCTTAAAAAATAGCTTTGTTGAATAACTTTTCTTTGTCCGTTTGGCACCACCATCTAGGCGATGGAGTTAAACTAGGTAATAAAGGATTTTGGTCGTTACAAAAAAATATACTTTTAACGCTAAGTTAAACGAAGTACGGTTACCTTAGTAATCTACTATGATTACGGTTATCTATACAATAATGATACAGTAAAAGGCAACAAATATTAACTTTTAGTCGACTGATGATAAGAGATTATCTCGAAAGATAATTAATAATCGTTTTCCATGACAAAAAATAAATAAAAATAATTAGAAAACTTTCGAAAAGCGAAAAAAAAAAAGATTTAAACTTTGTTTAAGATAATTTATCAGAAAAACTAAGAATTATGCATTTTAAAATAAAATTGTATGTAGTAAAATATGTTATATGATGGAATGAAAATATATAAGAGAACTTTATCATTTAGAGTGTGCCCATTTTATTTATTGTAGAGCGAGAGCCAGTATTAGGCTTCTTAAGCTGCTTCATGTTAACCAATGAATATCAGTGTAGTTAATTTGTTCAATGGAAAATAGCAGAGCAAAGTGAGTATGCAAATAGTTATCAAGGAGAAGAAATCACTTACTCAATAATCCTTTAGGAAGGTTGTAATATGGTAATATAATTAAAGATTTGTTTGGTGAGCTGCAAGCTATTCAATAATTAACTGACTTCCTAAAATATAATTTAAAACATACTAAAGCTTCTTATTTAAATTAATAGAGAACATTCATATTATTAATAGTAAAGGACATTTCTGATCTGTTTAAATTAAAGTTTGAGATTATTATTAAAGAAACCCCGGCCTTAAAGAAATTTCGTATCTTATTATTTTTATAATAACCAATAAGATAAAGGAATAAACTAAATATAAATTTATTTATTTAAAAATACATAAAAGATTAAATTAACAAGAGGTTGGAGTCTCTATAATAAAATAGCCAGGACAGAATTGTTAAAATTATTTAAACCAACATTCTAAGTAATTCACCACAATACATTCAATTAGAGGGTTATGCTTTATTATATGGGATCTCAAAATCTCAAAGATCTCAATGATGCAATATAATAGGAAAACGCTGGCAATTTGTTCTGATGGCAATGTTGAGGTAATCAGTATTCTTATTGCTGTATTAAGCATTCTTAATTAGAATTTTATTTGTTATATGTTTTTAAAAACAAATTTTTATCTAACAAAATAAGGTCTTAGGGTCTTGCATACTCTTTTTTCATGAATATGCATCTTTATAAAACTTAGATGTTTCGTAAAATTTAAATTACTGTAAGTCCAACTACATTATTTCTATTATTCAAACATCTTGAAGATAAATAAGATTTAGAAGTATAGAGTGCATGTTATTCTAGCCATTGTTAGAAATACAATAACAGAAAGATTCATAGAAAATAAATTTCAATTAGAATTTTTATATTGTTAGGAATGATGTGCAGTATTTTCTCAGCGGAGAAATAAATACATTTCCGATAAAAGTAGAAGAGAAATCTTAGAACGGTGACTGTCTCTGCTGTATGCAATTATTAAAAAATATTTTCCACTTAGCAAAAACGACGAAGACGTAGTAGTAGTAATAATAATAAAAATATTCAGAGATACGACAACTGCATATTTCATTTCCCGTGTTGGTTATTGAAGTGCAGCCAGTAACTGACGTTGAAATCAATTTAATATCGTAGCTCCTTTTCGTTATTAACTGGAAACAACTTTTATCTTTATTCTTGTTTTATTTCTCGCTGGGTTTTAGAGTTTTATCTTGCAAACGTAACGGTATTTCGTTCTTCCTGAAAACTTCTTCAATTATTAAAAGCTTCGTGAAAATTATTGCTAAGTTTTATTGCAGTTTACTTTATGCTGTTAGCATCTGCTGTATATAAAACACTTATGGAATCTCGAAAAATCAAGGCGGGAATAGATTAAATATTAAAATTTTAAGATTGCTTTTAAATAAAGTTACAAATAACATTCTAGCACCAACATCAACATATCTTTAAAAATGTTACAGAAGAACGATCATGGTTATCGTAGCTTTAACTGCTGCATCGATAAAAATTAAGATAGAAAGTCATATAAAGCTTACATGATTAGCACTGTCAGTGATTTAATATCATTAATACGAATGGTATGTTTAATAAAGTACTTAAAGTAAAGCAAAGTCAAATTTAATTTAGTTAATACTTTTTAGAATTTAATTTCAAATGATGGAATGTTATGCACAGGAAGTTTGTAAACTAAATACCAAATGCTAAAGATACGTTAGTAAATGTACAGGAATTAACAAACCATTTCATCAATAACGATTATTTGTTAATTCTTGCTGAAACTAATAATGCTTTTAGAGGAACTTCACTAAAAGGTCATGTAGTGGATAATGCATTAAAATTATTAAATCGTAAAATTTCATTAACAATTATGTTCAGTTCCATTTAACAGCAACAGAAGAATCCGATTTGGGCATAATGGAAAAGTGATATGTGTAAATATAAATTTATTAATAAAATAAAATGATTATTTTAAGGTATATTTAAAAGATTGTAATTATGATTAGTCCTATAAGTGTAGCGGAGGGGGCGTATTAGGAGCTATCAATCCCTCAACGCCAATCTAGCCCGTTCATGTTCTCGCAATTTTATGAGCATAGAAGCTATCTGGCTATCAGTAGCATCTGCACTTTTTATCGCTCTTACAATTGCAGCTTACGAGACTCTGCTTGGAAAGAATTGGACATACGATTAATTTCCGTTTAGGTGTCTATTTCTTTATTTACTATCACTACTCGAAGTGATAAGAAAAGGTCTATCACTTACTTACTATCAGAGCCAAGCATATATTGATGGTCTACAATACAAAACTGACCGCAAATATTGTTCCTTACTTAAAAAAATTAGATCGAGTTAAATTTAACTTTTTTTCAATTTTCAGATGTAAAATTATTTTTCTTGAGAATATTGTACTGTTTATTTATCTGAGATTTGAAGTTTTTGAGTTTTTCTTTGGTAACATAAAAAACTTAATCTAACCTAACCTAAAAACCGTTATTGTTTTTAATTAAACTCCGCTTAATCGAGTGAATACAAATCCTTCATTTTAGTTTTGTGCGTTTACTTTAAATATGTACAATATTTCTATTAAATTTTAATAATGCTATTTTAGATGGGAAACTTTCCTTACTTATGATGATAATTTTGCATCTCCTCATTCTAATTTATACAGGTCATTATAATTTTATTCCTAAAAATGTCTTGAGACAAATTTGAAAATCATATTTACAATGCCATATAAATGTTTAAAATGTTACGATATCGCGTTAGGGTTCACATATCCATACAAGGTAAACTTTTAATCATATTGTTCAGGATAGGTTAAAAAGCCTTTACTTCGGACGTGTCAACAGGTGCATAAAATTAATTCAAATTTGCTATCTCAGGCATAAAACTGAAAGTTTTAAAGAAAGTGTATACTTACAGGATCAACTAGCAAAAAAAGAATTTAACGAACAATTTAACCTAAAATTCAAGACCGGATCCAGAGACAAACCAACTGCACACCACGTTGCAGAGGAAAGTGCGTCTTTGAGAAAAATGATACTAAGACTTATGAGATTGTAGATAGAGTTCCGATAAATAGCCACAAAAGACTACCTTGTAGTCTAAAATGTAACATTGTAATAAAGAAAGGAGCACTTGTGCAAACTGTAGAGAAGAGGCCCATAACAAAACTGACTGTAAAAAAATCAAACCCCATTTCATGCACACGAAAGAATCAAAGCTGCACGACAAAGGACTGTCCAATATACAAGTGTTTAATGAGACTCATTATGAAAATAGACCATGGATACTAAAACCAATATCTAAATTCAGCTATCAACAAAGTAACTACTCAAAACCGAAAATTCGGAAAATTGCAGCAACAAAATGAAAATTATAAAAAAACAAAGAACAAAGCCTGTATCAAATCACTTAAGCGATCGCTTAAGAGTAATTGCAATAGGGGAAAATCCGTGGACAGCGATAATAATCTTCAACCCTAAAATAACCGTAACTCTAACAGGACACCACAGTGATGCATACTTTGTAGACGTGGAGGTGACTACAAAGAGGCTCTTTGGCAGTCTACTGTGTTCAAACAGGGACATTGAATCATACCTTCAGAAGCGGAAACGGGTATTCATTACCTACATGCTAATACAAATCGGCTCTTTGGTATAGTCAAACTACGGAAGCTCGTAAATGAGAGGAGGTGGAAAGGCTTCTACAAGAGTTGCAAATACCAGTTGATAACCAACCGAATAACCCGTTAACTTATCAGAATAGTACAGCTCGAGTAGCAACATTAACATAACCCTTTCCAACTCGATCACTCACTCAAGGATCGCAGACTGGAAAGTTGTTCAAAAGGTTACGGAAAGCGATAATAACCTTGTGTATTTTACAATACCGATAAAGAGCAATTATGAGGATGAATTCATTCCTGCAACTGTAGAACGGAGACTACCTGAAAAAGTCAGACTGGAAGAAGTTCTGAGAAAATATATTAAAAAAATGTCTCCTGAATGGATTGAGAAACACCCAAAAGCGTCTTCTATACAAACGAATCCAAGAGCATAGAGCCCTCGTGAGACTTTACTATAACCAGTTCGAATATAGATGGGTAAGTCAACTGACGACGCTATCAATTCAACCACACAATGGATCGAGGAAAGTGAGTTGAAGTACGTCGCAGTGATTATTTATGACATACCTCTGGGGACCTTCGATAACCTTACAACCTGATATCCCGGTTACCAGTATTATTGACAAAACTGAACCATTTACGGTATCCAAGTGCGCTATAAAAGTCATTTAAGAACTAGTGCCAGGACAGATACGCCACTATCCGAAAACCTCGGGGACACACTAACCAATATTGGTTTAACGTGGCCTACCTGCGTTAGCTTATAAGAGCTACCAGTACTCACTGGTGGAAGCGAGGTTGCCTATCCACCCTCTAATAACTCTCTAGGCAAGTGCCGGGACTATTAGCTTGCTCACCCGTCGAGGTTCATTTCCGAGGGAGATGACCATCATACCTACTACAGCATGCGAACTTCTACTGCACTGCCCGGACAAGTCCAACCTCAAGTATGGCTGGGACTTGGAAACTGGATCTGCCTAGGATATCCCATAATCTACCCCCTTACCATAATTAGGCATGATGAGTCTTCGACAGAGCCCCGTCCGACTCTACCTTAAAGTAGAGAACCGGCCAATACCAACTAGAAGGTGGGGTTGTCTTTAGGTGAGAGGCTGTATATTCGCATTAACACACCTTATAAAGTGATGCCCTGGAGTAACCTTCCTGGCAATATACCTATAGATCTTAAATCACCGAAGTGACTCAAATTAATGGTCCAACGCAAGGTTGCACTCGCGGCATCCAATTCACTACTCAGAGACAAAGCACCGTTCTGGGCAGGCCCCCAAAGCAAAGGATGCACCCTGTCGGAGACCAGTCTAGTCAAAGTGTAGCGATACCGAATACCTAAGAAAAAGGTATCTACAGGAATCGGTATGTGGGTCGATTCTCTGGAGTGTTGTAGTGGTACAATTGATTAAGCTGATGGACCAACTACGAGCGGCTACCTCCGTAGTAGCCTACGCCGATAATTTGGCATGATGATGATGAGGGCATTGTGGAGGGCGACTCCCGTGCGAAGTTTGAGAGAAATACAGCTATATCGAAACTGCAGGGTTCGTGCAAAGGAGTCCAACAAAACAACTGGCAAAATAACAGACATTCTGAGAAAAGGAAACCTCACGAGGAATCCGATTATCAGGATCGACGATAAAATACAAAATCCATAACAACTAAATACCTAAGAATTGAGCTGGACCAAAAGATGAACTAACACGCCTACATTGAAGCAGTGTGTAGGAATGGAACGTCAACAAATGATGAGCCAGCATAGCCCATATGCTATACATACTGTTGTACTGCAAGAGGGCATTTCTCAATTTTATTCTAGCTTCTATTGTGGACTATTCATCGAATGCTTGGGCCCGCAGGTTATATATTTATTATCAAACAATAGCACAGAGTAGTCCAGACTCAGAAAGGAGTGCTGCTGCGACTAACGGGTGCCTACAGGACGACATCCACCGAGGCCCTGAGAGTTGATGGAGGTATTTGTCTTTTGGATCTCGAAAAAGCAAAATGTGCGGGGTCAGGTACTGGTTGGGGAATAATGAACCAGAAAAGGTAGAAACGAGGCTGGTTGCAGCGGCAGCTACCGAAAGCGAGATAAAAACAATAAAAACAATGTCTCAACTACGTCTACAAATGCGCCATGCAGAACATTCAAGAGCTCATTCATCTTTTAAGAGAGCAGGAAGCTGAAAAAATAAAGCTCGCAAAAGACGATGTGTGTACATGTGGGCAAAACGGAACCCTCAAACTTGTCTTATTCAATTTTCCAAACACGGAAACCCTGGTTAGCGAAAAGTGAGGTATGCAATAGAGGCAGTGTTGGAGAACGAAGCTCTATTACAAATCCTTAACAAATTGGCTGTGAAAGTATCGAGTAAGGCAAAGCAAGAGAGATAAGGCATGCTATGGCCTACTTAATTAGCATAGATAGTAGACTAGCAGTTGTTTAAGAAAGTTTGTTTAAAAATGTGTACCTCAAGCGTTTTGTTAGAAGACGGCGCGGCGCTGTGTTGGAGGTGATGCGTTTATTCTTTTAATTGTGAAGTTTTGGCAGTTTTATCATTAAATGTAACAATTTGGTTGGATTTGTATCTATTAATTGCGGTGGTTAGTAGTTGTCTTGAATATAATATACGTATCATCTTGAGGATTATTGGCAATTAAAAACTTCTCTTTGTTGGTGCCTTTCTGTGTGCGAATTATGGATTAAAACTTTTAATAATCTGTGAAAGCAAGAGGTTTCTTTAATTATATTCGTCTGTTTTTTTACATTAAAAAAGGTTTAAAGCCAATTTTTGTTTATGTGGGAAATTAATTTAACTTTATTCAATTAATTCCATAATTTTTCCTGAAGATTTTCTAGGTTAAAAATAATTCTGTGAATCAAATTTCAAAGGTATAAGTTAAAAGGTAAAGGTCGTAGGTTCAGGTATCGTTTGAGGCGACAGGATTTTATTAAATTTGGAAATACAGCCGCCTAAACTATTGGTGTGTGCTAGATGAGTGACATATGACCTTAGCTGTTGATTCTCGTGGTAGTGTAGGCGCACAGTAAAAAATTAAAAAACTAAAACGCAAACATCATTTACTTAGCGTGCCTGTATCCACATAATAAGTGGCCTAATACATATTTCCTGATTGAAAAGTTTGGTTCATAAACAAAGTTGAAACTACTAACTTTTATAGTTAATGGATCTATATATACATGTTTTGAAGCAATGTACTGTTAACGTTTTCAAAGTTATCATCATCAAGCACAATTAATATTGTCTACTAAAATCTTTAGCTTGTCTGAAAATAATAAAGCGAAGAACCGCGCAATAAAGAAAATTCAATTTCATTTTTAGTGTGTAAACCAATAAACTTTTCCTTTTTACACCCAGAAGCAATATAAAACTGAAGTGCAGAGAACAAAATTACAGGGAATTAAATTTTGTTCTAATAATTTTTATTAATGCTTATAACGTTACCAAAGTAATTCTAGTCTGCTACGATGTAGGATGCATAAACGCATCAATTACTTGAAGCGATATAAGCACACAACCGCTTACCGAGCAATTGCATTTTCCGCGGCTCTTTTATTAAACTAATAAACAAGAGCTAATGGAATTATCGGTCCAGCGACTGCGATGCGGCACTGACGTGCATTGCATCCCGAGATAACCGCAGGCTTATCCAACACTCGGCTCGTTGAGGGTTTTTCTCTCTCCAGTTTTAGATCCTGAAGAACGAGTTGTTTAAATTAAAGAGGCGAGAAGCTGACATGTGCTGACAGTAATTGCGGTTGAGAGTGGTGTAGAATTCTCCTCTCACTCACATCGTCCGCATGTGACGTCAAGATGGTTACTACATTGTAACAGTTTTTTTGTGGCTTTAGGAAACTCCAAGATCGAATTATAGAAAAAAGAACGGCTTGCTTCAGCAAACTGGATACTATAAGATAATAATAGCAGAAGAAATAGTTTATGTCTATAGTTAATAGAATGAGAAGAACAAGAATCAAAGAAGACTTGATCAGTGAATTCCTACTGGCACACATCTGTACTATAATAAATAATTCTATGTATGGGTTCGAACATGTGAAATTATCTATGCACCTTGTTTATTATTAAACTATATTGATTTGACCTCGTTAATTAACATCAATTAATTTATCTAAAGAGCTCGACATAGTTTATTTACAACAGAATAGGCAACTACAGACCTTCTAAAGGGTAAAGTTCAAACGTAATGTTTATTTAAAAAAATTACAGCAAAAGGGAAAACATTTGACAAAAAAATATTTCAAAAGCTGATTCTTCATGACAAACGTTCGCATAAAATAAGACCCATAAAGCAACAGTTTCGAGCATCCCTTATGATGGATGAGGGTGTGCTAAGCCATGTAAAGTTTAGAAAAACTTTAACTCTTCCGTGGAGATTTAAAGCTGAAATGTTTCGATTCGCACGAATTACTTTGACCTCATTTACTAGAAGTACCTTTTATTCTTTATTCTTGCAGTTTGTTTTAAAGAATACAACAAATGAAAAGCTTTCCGTAGCCTTTCATAATTTAATATTTTTCAAGAAACAATATAGCTTTGAATCGCAGAAAATATTGAAGATGTAGCAATTCGAAGAAATTGTTATTTTACTAACAATCTTTACAGCATTGCAGATGTAAAGCTTCTGTGTCCTCTAGGAGAAGTATACTACAGACTTTAATTCACTCGTTTGGTATTGTGATACGTATAACTGTCCTCGTTAAGCTCTCCTAAAGTACACTCATTGTGAACATGCTGACTATTTTCGCTTTACTAGCTTTCCTTTACAGTTATTATTTCTAAGAAATTTCAACAAATTCTAGAACGCTTTCACGCACCATGCACATCATTCAAGGAATCGTTACTGCAATTCTTACTAATGCCATGTAACAGAGAATATCTCTAACAGTAATAAACTTTATGAGTTTAAAGCTTGTAAAAAGAAACTTAACATTGCTGATGGGTTAAAGACAAACAATTTTTTTTATGTTATTCCGTATTTTTGAACATATACATAGCAAACACTTCATTTGTAAAATTTTTAAAAACTCTTAGAATGTACATCTATACAGGATATTAAAAGTACGCATCTAGCTTTTCGGTTATTGTTCATACAACCCTAGTAAAATTCATTTAGATACTTTTTCATTGATATCATGTATTGTCTTATCTGCTAACCCAAGTTAATCAGAAGAACAATTCAATAGTCAACTCTGATGTAACTACTAACGTTTCTGAGAGAATAGTAAAAAATGTATAAATAAATTATATTTTGAATGCAAATTCATATAGAAAAATTTTTCGTCTCGGTTGGGAATCGAACCCAGGACCCTCCACTGTCTAGGTGGTATCTGAGACGAAAAACTTTTCTATATGAATTTGCATTCAAAATATTGTAACGAATAGTAAACCCACATATGACGTCATCAAACATTCTAGATGTATGAGTCATCAACTGTATGACTCATCAATAACACGTGCAAGTATGACTCATCGACACACCTCATCGACGTGATTTATCGGCAGCTGCGTGAATGACTCATCAACACGTCATCGAACATTCTATATGTATGAGTCATCGTATGAAAGATATAAATTGAGAACGCGAGTAGAAGGAGGGCAGTTAATGTTTAACCGGCGTCGTGTTGAAATGTACTCTGAACAATTAGTTAATACATAAATAGTTTTTATATAAATAGTCCTCAAATAAATTTGTAAATACCTAGCATTTTTAATAGTTTGTTAAATAGTTTATAGTTATAGTGTTTTTAATTAAGTGCATTGTAAATAAGCTTTTCTTTATTAATAGACGATTTTAAACAGCATTTTTGATTATTATTTTAAAAAGAACGTTACAATATAATTTACTGTAAACCTAATAAAAATTATTAACTTCATCTAAAATAAATATATATATTGATATGGTATTATAATGGGGCTAGATTAATATTTATTGTTAGGAATAATAAACCCTCTCCAACACTTGATGAAAGATGACAGGTTATAAGTTCCAAAATAAATTTATTATTGTTGAAATTCACAAACACAAAATCATGGTAAAGCAGTCTGGAAATATACACAACTAAATATCACTTACCTTTATCACCAAAAAAATAAATAATCGCTAATTAATTAGGAAGCTATTTAAATTAAATCTGTAAAACGTTGTTAATGGACCAGACACATATAAATACACAAATAAATTTCTTTTTAAAACATTTAAATGGATAATTTTATTTATGAACACACAAAAGAAATAAAAATTTAAAATTCATTGAAGAGACACGAAAACAATTATTACTTAAATTTAAATTAATTAAACAAACATGAAACAAAATCAATTAAATCTTGGTGTCAAATGAATTTAACAAAATAAGAATTAAGAGATATTCTAATTCTCTATGTCCTTTTTAATTTTTATTTGATTAATCCAACAATTTTAATTTACTATTAAAAAAAATTGAAAATTATTTTAAATTTTAAAATTATTTGTCGCCACACAAAAAAAATAATCACCCTAATTTGAAAGTTAGCAGATTCCTGTTATAGTTGATAAAATTACCTGCTTATTTGTTGACAAGATCTGCACATTCCATATCATCCTTCAAATTAATTTTATTTATGATTTATGAAGATAATTATAATTATTAAAGTTGAAACACGTATCTTCCATGACGTGAGTACATAAAATAATTCGGTTATTTACAACAAGATTCCTTTACCTTCCTTTAATTCGTTCCATTCAAAATAAAATTCCAGAAAGTTTCTTCAATTTATGAGATCAGTCTGTACACCAAATTAACACTTCACTTTTTCTTTTATGTCACTTTAATTGTTATTATTAATTAAATTATTAAAAACGTATAAAAAAAATTAGAAACGAGATGACATTTGCCATAACCTCACTTTGCTAACCGTTGTGTGACGTAAAATTCACCAAAATAACCTCGAGATTTTATCAAAATAACGTACAACCTGACATGACTTCTGCGCTGTATGGAATTTCAAGAGAAAGTAACTACGTTTTCGTGTTGTTTTTATAATAATTGGAAAACAATTGCGAATCCCTAGTGATTTTCCTAGTTAGGAACTAGATGTAATTTAGTAAGTTACTAGAAACAAAAAAGTGTCTTTTACTCTAAAATGTTCATAACCACATTGTTAATAATAAATTAAACTAATTGTTTAAACAAATGTTATAAAACAAAAGAGGAGAATTTCTACTTTCTAACAATACCCAACAGTAATGACCTGATGCAAAATTAACTCCAGGATTCAATAACAATAATCTTGAATTTTCTTACAAACATTACTTTACAAAAATTCAAATAAAAACATTTTAACTTCTTGTTACATCCTTTTCTTATCATAAAATTAATCCTAAGATCCTATCAAACAAAAATTACATAAATCTTGACACCAAAATTATAAATATAAACTAAATTTTAACATTCTAGCAGATCATGCTGAAACGTTACAATTTTGGAATTTCAAATGCCTAGACCGTCTCTTAAAAAAGTTGCCCACTTTGACCTTTTAGTGTCAAAAGCACATCAGAACTTGCTTAACAACATTGCAGTAGAACATTTCAGTTAGAAATTCAATTAACATTTATAAACATCCATTTACTATGGAAAATCATGAATCGTCAAAGAAATAGAACATTTTCTTGAAATTTAATAATAAAAACTGTAAGTAAAGTAATAAATACTTGTGTGTACCTTCTTACCTATGCCTTTAATAATATCCAGGTGAAAATAGTCCTTAGAATGGCTTCAAAATATGTAAATGTAAGACTATCAACCAACGACATAGGATCGTCCATCATGAAATTGAGTTTGTGAAATTCAAGTGAAGAATCTGTTTAAAATTTAGTCTTTCCCATCTCACAGTGTTGTAGTGTGTATCCTTCATAAATTGAACCAAATATAAATAAGTTAAATATGTTTTTTTAAATTAAAAATTTAGTCGCCTGTTAGATAGGCAACACATCCTGCAGATATGCATTTCTGCACTACTCAAATATGTTATATCATATCGATATACATATTATAAAAAATTAAGTGAGAAATATCCGACTTGGATAACCTAACGGCAAATATATCATCTTTAACATAATCTTAGACATTGGTACTCGTAATTTTTATAGCCTATTGTGACCTCGGATGTGGATGTAGATAACTAAACCCTGTCGGCAAAATAGGAAATCCACATTTGACAAAAATGATTATTTTTTATATAAACTGAGACACTGAGAGATTATAGTCAGTTAGATTCTGGTAACGAAGACCCAACTATGTCATAGCATTGATGGTACGAGTATAAATAATAACCACTAGGTGCCAACTGCTTACCCTAATGGGTAAGCTTTAGTAACTTGTTGCTTTTGTTGAAATACGAAAAAAGAAGTCAAGCTCGGATCCTCACCTCTCTTACATCGCGTAGTTCAATAGGGTTTGAGTCATCCAGCGCTAGGTAGCGCTGGCTGTCTCGCCGAATACCGAGACACATGAATGAAAACACAATGCTTGTACTTAATAATTTAAGGATTCCTAGTTTTTTCGTGGAAAGCTTTGCAGCAAAGATATACAGTACTTTTTCTGTAGTGTTCAGGTGTTTTGCTAACAATATTTTGTGTAATAAAATAAAAAGCTAAAAGCTTTTCAATACTTATTAATTAATACATAAGGCATACAAGTGGTTTCAGTCAACATTCCTAACAGTCGATATTTTGGAAATTAATAAAGAAATTTTATTCTGTAAACGTTAGTTGTATAATCTTACGGCAAATCCCTTAAATGGGTGAAATGTTTATTTTAGCTTGAAAATGGGTCAATTATACCTCTTTGCCTGCTTCAATAGTATTGTTTATTTAATTTAAATTTAGTACAATAGAGTAGTACGTACAGTTTGAAATGCTATTTTATCGAAAACAATCAGTAAGCGACCACATGTTGATGAGAAAAATATGTTTTAAATATTCACAGCTACCTCTCATTAAAAGATTTAGATTTATGTAGGTTACACTCTGTACATTATTCGTATAACATTATGATTAGAGATGGCGTTACGGTTTAAATATATTTTTTAATTGACTGATATTGTTGTCACACGATTATGCACTAAATTTATCCTATTTATAAAATTAATATAATTTAATTTTCTAACCGGATACAACACATTGTAGAACTTTTAATATATTTATTTTATTTCATGGTTATGGAGTTTCAAGGTCAGACTTGAGACAGTATAAATTGTAATTATCTAACATTTTGAATTTATAGTATACTCGTCCATTCTGCCAAATTGTTTAAATGTTGTTAAAATTGTTTTAATTCGCCATGAGGTATACTATGAGGGAGAGGGCAAAATTGTTGAAAACGTATTCTGTAGGTTTAGTCATTAGAGTACTCTTTTAGAACATTTATAAACGTGCTTCAATCTGAAAAGTGCCAAAATATTGAGGGAGCTCAACGATTTAAAACATAGAAATGATCGACAGCTTATAATGTATAAAACTTTTGAAGAATTCTTCAGATATTTTTCTGAAGAACAATTAGATCGTTGTATAGAATTATTTACCACTCATTACAGTAATTGTTTTTTTTGGTTTATGGTCGTATAACTTCTTCATTCATACATAACATTGTGACAGTTTCAGCTGCAGAAAGCTGTTACTTTTTGTGTGTGAAAATAAAGTCACCACCTTCAAGGTGGCTGAAGATCAAGTGCAACAAAATCACAATCTTAATAAAAAAGTTAGGTAATTATTTTTACAACATTAACATGTATGGTAAAATTTGCACCACAATCACAAACATATTTTTCTCCAGTATTCTACCATTCTTATGTAGTTCGGGGTCCTGAATTCTTTGATAATGATCCAGATCTACACGGGTTTTCTGAAGAAAATTTGGACATGCTTATCATGGACCATCAACATTAAAATCGGGCCCTCGATCATACAAAAAACACTATTATTTAATGCTATTATACCGAACGTGTGAATTGACTAAAAGTGCCCAACGCCACTCAGAAGGTTCATGCTGATCTGGGAGAATCACCAATTAAATTCACTTTCCAGAATTAGCGATGGTCACTTCTGGAGAGGATTGAAGTGGACGGACGTTGGTGTTGGATAGGCAGCACAACTTAATTTAGTAGCATTACTACTTGCCGTTGAATATTTGATACATTTCCCCCACTAGCGAGTCGTTAGGGTGATATTTGTAATTAATCTTTTTATTAAAAATTAATATTTTAAATAGAAGAGAGACTGGTTTTATTAGTAATTCGAAGACCACAACGCTACGTGTGACAACACGCACCATTGCTGATTTATCAGAATCAAGTGCCTGGCGAATGCTACACAGCATGAAATTACATTTTTTTAAATGGTCCCAAGAATTATTTGAAAATGCTGAATGCACTCGTCTTCAGTTTTGTATACGCTTTGTAAGAAAATATGTCAGTGACGTATATCATCCCCTTGTAACTTTTCAAGCACATTTTCATCTCAGTGATCCTGTGAACAGTTAAATGCTCATTATTGGACTATAAAGAATCAACCACCAAAAATTACTTCAATTACCTAAATTAAGGGTATTGTACGCCGCTTCGCCGGTTCAAGCTCAAGTATGAGTGGACCTTGAAGAAATTGATTTTGAAAATACACGGATATGTTAAAAAAGTTTTTAGATTGAAATTCAACTCAATTGCCTGGAGATGATTATACGGCACGAATCCAAAGCTCGAGTTTTAAATCGATAATAGGCACCCACCTTACTCTGTATCGCAAGATATAGTCAGCTTACGCAGTCTTAACTTGGGAATCGCTACTATTCATGCCTGAACGCGGCACGTATTTTTACTTGTGCTATTCAATGACACTTTATTCAAACCATGCCATGACTAGCATCAGAGGCGAGTAAAGTACTTTTAGTTATGTTCCAAGCTTGTACATAGTAACTCTAATAAAAATTTACAGGGATTTTAGATTTGAGGTTAAATAAAATTTTATCGCAAATTAATAGCGGGAAAACCATACAAAGCTTAGGACACTGTCTTTAATCAATCAAAGCGATCTTATTAATATCCAAATTTACAAGTGGTGATGGTTTGGACACCAGATAGACCTGTATGGCGTCGACAAGGCGAAAAACAAGGATTAAATTTGTGCCGCTTTTGTTTCATTCCGAAGCATAGTTAAACATCAGTCACTAGCTACAGCTTCCTCACCAAACTATATAATAATAATAATAATTGCTACAACCCATAGCCTGGAAACCAGGCCCCAGAAGCTATAAGCGTGTGCGGGAGTGAGGGGGCGATTATTATTATTACGTAGGCCCTATGTGCGGCTGCAGCCGACGTACAGATGGAACAGCAAATCCCACATTTGTGTCACAGCTAAGGAAAACTGCAGAAAACCTTAACCAGATCTGCCGGCACCGGGAATCGACCTCGGGCCGCTTGGGTGAAAGGCACTCTAGACATTACACTACCAAGGCTGTTTTATATTATGTAAATTAGAAAGAAATTGTAATGTTTGCTAACAGAATCATGATCGTCTGAACTTTAATCCAAGCTAATACCAATAATCTCTGGCAAAAACATTAAAAGAATAGCGTTGGTACTACACATTTAATTAATTCTAATTATCAGTAAAAGCGTGACGAAGAGGAAAACTCAGTATACATTAGATGGATTTGGTTTAATTAATAAAAAGGTAAGGTTTTGTTCCGTTTATTTAAACTCCATGAAGTCGAAATGACTAAAATAACTAAAATAAATAGCATAACTAAAATAACCAAAATAACTGTAAAAACTAAAAGTACTAAAATAATCAAAATAATTAAAATTTAAATACTAAAGTGACTAAAATAACTAAAATAACTAGAATAACTATAATAATTGAAATTACTATATATAATACTATACTATAAACAATTAAAGTAACTACAATAACTAACACAACAACTATTACTAAAATAACTAGAACAATCAAAACAACTAGAGAAACTAAAATAATTAAAATAACTACATAAACTAAAATTACTAACATAATCAAAATAATTATAATAATTAAAATAACTAAAGTAACTAACATAACTAAAATCACTAGAATAACTAAACTAACTAATAACTACAATTACTAGAATAACCAAAATCACAGAGAAACTAAAATAATCAAAATAACTAAATTAATTAATGACAAATAAAAAACTCAATTCCACGTGGAAAATAATTATTGAGAATTGAGAAATTTAGTAAAAACTTGATTGTGAATTTAAGATAACTGATGTTAAGTAGAAACTTTAGATTGGGATGTGAAAGCTTTCAAATAACTTATTTTTTTGGTAACAAGTACCTCGTTAAGACTTTATAGTTCGATTTTATATTTTATACGTCTACAAATTTTTATATATCTCTTTTATTTCCAAAAAGTAGTTTTTATGGACGTTGCTAAGCTATAAATAAGTGTGATTTCAATTTTTTGATATAAAACCTTCTTTTCAAGATATGCTTTGATATATTTTAAGATACGCGTAGGTATATAAACATACAAAGTCTTAAACGAGCACCAGGTCCTAATCTAAGAGCTGAAGTCTTTTGGATAGACCTCCCAAAAGTAGGTAAGTAAGTAACGATGAAGTCAGCACAAAATGGCAAGTATACTAAAATGGGTAATTATATGGAAGAAACCCTCGTCCTGAATGGTTATCAAAAAATGTAACGAATGTAAACAGGATACTAATTGGATCAGTAAAACTAATCTTTTACATTTTATAACTTTTAATATGTTATGATTTAAGGGGTTAGATGGGTCCAGAAAATACTAAAATTTAAAAAATTATTCTAACTTCTCAAGTTGATCACTGTAAGAAGTTGGCCTTATAAATGCTCAAACGACTAGATGTAGGTTCATCCTGAAAGGATTTTTTTCTCTGCTTTTCTTAAAAAAAAACAAATCTTCCAAGAGTATCGAGTCCATCTAATTTAACATGTTTATAAATTTTATCTAAAATGTCAGTAAAATAAGGGTTTTTGTTTTATTAAATGAAGCATTTATCGGTGTTTACTATTCGTGATAAATAATGTGGTGCAACGTCTTCTTTATCTTTCCTATGAAGTACTTTATAATTTTGTAAACGTAATACTCGTCTACTTTGAGGATATTTTGAGTTATTTAGCCATATGAGACCATAATAATCCGTGATAACTATAAATATTACTCCCGAGTTTTTCAACACTCGAGCATAGGCTAGGAATTCTTTTTCAGTAGCAGAAGATTTCGTTTCGGTCCTACTAAGTAATTTTGAAAAGACTTATCATGTACACTATTGTCGTAGTGGTGTGTCAAAACCTCACTAATCACCACGGAAGGCGCTTCTGCTTGTAAAAAACCTGTGTTATTAATTAAAAGTGATGACCCAAGCACTAAACGATTTCTTGTCAATGCCAGCTTGAATCATCTTATCTAATTTCTCATCAACTAATTTTTGCTTAGATGGTGACACGGAGTAGTAAGGTTGGTTTGTATGACCTTTTAAACCAGAAATCAATGCGTTCATTAAGTAATACTTTGTCTTAAAGTGAACAAAATATAAAGACCAATTAGTTTAACGATTCTTTTTAATTTAATAGGGACAGTAAAAGTATCTAAACATTCACACTTTTGATCATTGGCTATCCTACAAGTAATTTACCTTTCTAGTATCTAATTTTAATCCTAATTTACTTAATAAGTCCCATGTATCTTAGTTAATAAAGGTTTTATTTGCACCAGAAGCTAGCAAACCGTAAAATCTAATTCCTAAAATGTCTATTTGAACCTCAGGATATTCTTCTTCACACACCTGAGCCAATATGTAATCTAATATAACTTTCTCTTTAAATCTACCTCACCGGTGATTAGTTCATATATGGTAAATCTCCGAAATCCGTTTCCTGACGACTTGTTGAAATTTGAACAAGTGTTTTTCGTAAAGTTTAATTTTCAACAATTAAAAATTTTTAATTGAGTTGTAACAAGACAGTTGCAAGCTATATGGCCGGGTTTGTTGCAACGAAAGCAAAATTTAGCAATACGTGCTGTTACTTCTCGAATATTTACTTGATGTGAATTGAAACATGAAAATTGAATCGCATGTGAATAATCTGAATGAGGTTTTAAACAAGAGGTTTGTACTCATGAATAATTTCTTTGGCTGTTTTTAGACGAAAGGCAAGTTACAAGGTTGTATAAATATCTGTCTTTGTTGTGTTTTAAAAAATATATTGTTACGTTCTATTTAAAATAATAATCAAAAAATGCTGTTTAAAATCGTCTATTAATAAAGAAAGCTTATTTACAATGCACTTAATTAAAAACACTATAACTATAAACTATTTAACAAATTATTTAAATGCTAGGTATTTACAAATTTATATGAGGACTATTTATATAAAATCTATTTATGTATTACAATAATTATTAACATTTGTTTATTCAGAGTACATTTCACTCTGCCGGTCAAACATTAACTGACCTCCTTCTACACGCGTTCTCAATTTATATCTTTCATACGATGACTCATACATCTAGAATATTCGATGACGTGTTGATGAGTCATACACGCAGCTGTCGATAAGTGACGTCAATGAGGCGTGTCGATGAGTCATACTTGCACGTGTTGATTGATGAGTCATACAGTTGATGACTCGTACATCTAGAATGTTTGATGACGTCATATGTTGGTTTACTATTCGTTACAATATCTAGATCCAAAATACTAGAGATGCTGTTTGTGAAGCATCTCCCCATGGCATTTCTTTCTAGTGAAACATCTTTTAAAGTAAAAAGCTCATATAAAAACATAATAGTCATCTTGGCCATAAAATTTATTTATTAAAGTTTTATTGAAGTTATAGTAGAAATCCAAGAACAAGTTTATATATTACTTCTACAGGGAAATGTCAAATCTTGAAAGTTCCGTTCTACTTTTGTGTGGAAGTTCGAATAATAAAATCAACTTTGATTTCCTAAAAAAGGACACGCTTTATAGCGTGATGTGAAGAGCCCTTAAAACTTAACGATCTTATCTCTCATAATTCCGTGCATTTCAATTTGCTATCAATAAGCGAAGCGATGGTTTCGAAATCATCAGAGGTAGCAATAAAAATGTTTTTCCCTTTTTTCCCCTGCGAGTGAGAAAATTGAGTACTCTCGCTTTGGTTATTGTAATATTCCGTCTGTAATACTATACTATTGCCAGGAATAATTTGAAAGGGAAGCATGAAATTTTTAGTCGTTGCATGTTTTCAGCGTGTCTTTTCATTCTGGCTGATATAATTTACCTGTCAGAGCGGCCTTTGTGCGGGCAGAACGTTACCATTGTCTCAGTGAATCTTTTATAATACGATACAACAGATTCCCCGTTTGAAATAAAGTAATTACAATGAAATACGATGAAGGGGGACGTCGCACAAAAGTGCTATCGGATATGTGTTTCGGAAACGCCCAATCATTTAGAGAGTCAGTTATTTGTAGTAGGTCGCATCCTGCCCTTTATCTTTGCTTATTTAAGAGACAACTTGAGGCTCCGGCAGAATCCTTTTGATGTCGGATAAATGTTGCGGCTTCCAAATAAAAGGAGCAAGATGTATATGCCGCGTGTGCTCCTGCTCATCGGTCACAGAGCAGAAATTAATATTCCGGAGAATCCGGGACAAGTGCGGGATCACAATTATGGACCGGAAGATCTATGAATGTCTTTGAGAAAGTTGGATTATGTTCTTCAAACTTTTCCAGTTTTTGCCCTCATAAAAATGCAAAAAATTCTATCACCTATATTCAGTTTAGGAGCGGGCGCCCTACATAAATTGGAATTAACGAGTCGTGAGGAATAACATGAGTGTAACTTCTTGTACTTTATCACTCGAGCAGGAGACAGAATGTTTCCCCTTTTCCTATCGATCGTACGCTAGATATCCTTCAGCTTTGATAAGGTTACCGCTTTCATGCATTATGAAGCGATGTGACTGCTGACTTTTACACGCCACTGTTTAATGACAAATTTAACCGGAGTTACTTATGCCAGCTCGCGCGCTATTTATTTTGCCGAGGAGAAACTCTTAGACGAAACAAAAAGGCCATTAGCCAAAGCCTTCTTTCCCGGCATTATAAAAGATCTCACTTTTTGGATATAAAACCTTCTTTTCAAGATACGCTTTGAGTGTCTTTTATATAGACCTGTTTTATGTACACAGCATTTGAAAATTTAATGCGTTCTCTCTTCTTACAGAACACGCGGGGTAACCTCGTTAGCCTACACACTCTAAAAAGGTAAGTCGTTTTCCGTACTTTTTTTAATCTCGAAAAATTCTGACATTATAAAATTAATTAAAAAGTATAATTTTTTCTTTTATAAGAATCTATTGGTCCCTTAGAAAAACTTCTTTGGTTCCTTTTTTTTTAAATTGCTACTATATTTTATCTTAATTGTCGAGGAAGGACAAAATCAATGAAGCCGCCAGGTTTTTGATAATAAATCAGTCTATAATTTATTTTAATTGTATATCCTTTTCAAGAACAGCCTCGCCTTGTATTTTTCCCTCTTAGCCTCTGAAAATTTTATAAGTTTTTTTTTGTATATTTTTGCTGCTTACTTTAAACGTAACCCAAACGACCTTTTCAAACGTAAAAAAAATTATGGTAGCTTCAAAAAAACCCTTTGATAAAAAGATTCTTGTACAAGTAATGGTACCTGTGTCGGCTTGCTTTTGACGACAGTTTTGGAAATAAATCTGACATACAAAACTACAAATACGTAGGGAAGAACGTGGTACATTTGGACAGTTTTTAGGAAAAAGATTAATATTTAAAATCTAAAAACTTTTAGCGACATAGGGATTTATTTAATATTAATTTCAAGTACTATATCCCCAGTAGTGTACTATGTTTAATATATATTTGTTAAATGTATTTTAATTATTCAAGACTTTTTAATATAAAACATATTTATTAAATCTTTATTTTACAACAAATAATTGATATTTGAACCTTTATATTTATTACACATTAACTTAGATAAATTTAACAATATATGTGTTTTTATGATATTAGAAAATGAATATCTAAAGGTAGGTATATATGATAAACAGTTAATATACAAATAAAATCTAGCACGATTAAAAATGTTTCAATTTGAGCAAAAAATTGCTTCATTTAAATCTTCATACTTTATAAGTATTTAATATACATTGGAAAATATTTTTAATTTAGAATATGTTTTAAACGTAGTGATATGATATTGGAGGAGATGTTATTGTTATATGATAAAAAAAATATTTATTGTAGGGAATAATAAACCCTCCAACACTTGATAAAAGATGAAAGGTTATAAATTCCAAAATAAATCTATTATTGTTGAAATTTACAAACACAAAATCATGGTAAAACAGTCCGAAAATATACACCAACTAAATATCACTTACCTTTATCATAAAAAAAATTCTCCAGCTATAATTTCTAAACTGGAAAACAAGTTCTATAAATGCATGAGACGAAATCAGGCGGGTCGCTAATCAATTAGGAACCTATTTAAATAAAATCTGTAAAACATTGTTAATGGACCAGACACAATTAAATACACAAATAAATTTCTTTTTAAAACTTTTAAATGGATAGTTTTATTTATGAACACACAAAAAAAATAAAAATTTAAAATTCATTGTAGAGAAACGAAATCAATCATTAACATCTTAAATTTAAATCAATTAAACAAAAGTGAAATAAAATCAATAAAATTTTTGGTGTCAAATAGATTTAACAAAGTAAGAATTAGGAGACATTCTAATTTTCTTTGCTCTTTTTAATTCTTATCTGATCAATCCATCAATCTTAAATTACTATTAAAAAAAAATAAAAATTGAAAATTATTTTAAATTTTAAAATTATTTGCGCCACGCAAAAAAAATTGTTCACTCTAAATAGAAGATTATCAGATTCCTGTTACAGTTGGTAAAATTACCTGCTTATTTGTTGACAAGATGAGCACATTCCAGATCATCCTTCAATTTGATTTTATTTGTAATTTGTAATGAAGATAATTATAATTATTAAAGGTACAACATGTATCTTCCATGACGTGAGTACATAAAATAATTCGGTTATTTGCAACAAGATTCCATTACCTTCCTTTAATTCGTTCTATTCAAAATAAAATTTCAAAAAGTTCCTTCAATTTATAAGATCAGTCTGTACACCAAATCAGCACTTCACTTTTGTTTTATTTCACTTTTAGTTCACTTTAATTGTTCATTATAATTATTATTAATTAAATTATTAAGAACGTATAAAAAAATTAAAAACAAGATGACATTTGTCATAACCTCACTTTGTTGACAGTTAAAGTGACGTAAAATTCACCAACATAACCTCCAGATTTTAACACAATAACATATAAACTGACATGACTTCTGCTCTGTATGGAAATTCAAGAGAATGTAACCAAATTTTCGTACTGTTTTTATAATAATTGGAAAATAATTGCAAATCGCTAGTGATTTTCCTAGTTCGGTACTAGCTTAATTTAGTAAGTTACTAGAAGCAAAAGAGTGTCTTTTACACTAAAATATTCATAACCAGATTGTTAATAATAAATTAAACTAATTGTTTAAACAAATGTTATAAAATGAAAGATGGGAATTTTTCCATTATTTTGATACCTAACAAGGCTATCAAAATGCAAATTTAGAGTTAGGATTCATTGACAACCATCTTGAATTTTCTCTCAATCATTACTGCAAAAATAAAATAAAAACATTTTAACATCTTGCTACATCCTTTTCTTAACATAAAATTAATCCTAAGATCCTATCAAACAAAAATTACATAAATTTTGACACCAAAATTATAAATATAAACTAAATTTTAACATTCTTGCAGACCATGCTGAAACGTTACAATTCTGGAATTTCAAAGGCCTAAACCTTCTCTTAAAAAAGCCCACTTTGACCTTTTAGTGTCAAAAGCACCCCAGAACTTGCTTAACAACATTGCAGTAAAACATTTTGGTTCGAAATTCAAATAACATTTACTATGGAAAATCATGAATCTTCAAAGAAATAAAACATTTTCTTGAAATACAATAATAAAAACTGTAAGTAAAGTAATAAATACTTGTGTATACCTTCTTACCCATGCCTTTAATAATTTTCAGGTAAAAACAGGGCTTAAAATGGCTTCAAAATATGTTAATGTAAGACTATCAACCAACGACATAGGATCGTGCATCATGAAATTGAATTTGTGAAATTCAAGAATCTGTTTAAAATTTATCCGTTATCATCTCACAGTGTTGTAGTGTGTATCCTCAACATACTTAATGCAAGATTTTTTTGTTTTAAAATAAAAATTGAGAAATCCTTCTTTCGCCTGGAAGATAGACAACACATCGTGCATAAATGTAATGCCTAACAATGTCCTAACTTATAATGTAAAACATGTGTTGAAGTGTGAAAACGTCTGAAGATATTCAATTTTTTAAACGGTTGGAAGTTTTATTAGGAAAATATAACGTTTTTAAATTTGAGATTTTCAAATTAGTAGTAATGTCAGTTCCCCTCGTAAAAGTAGTTTCGACAGCCGGCACTGGGGCGTTAACCTTGCATCACGCGTGTTAAAAGTGAGCTCATATAACAAAATGAATTTAACTGAATATTCGTTTTTGATTTAACCTGCATTTAAAATATTGAACTATATATTTGTTCTCATTCGTTAGTTTTCGATTTGTGCAACAAAATTTTTAACCAAGTTTGTTACGTGCTAATTTCGTAGCACCCTGTATAGCTATGCTTTTGTATTAAGTTGTATAGCGTTTAGGGATTTTTGCATTTTCTCTCCCTGTAGTTGTCATTTTGTTGTGGAACTCAATTTCCTGTCTTGATAAGAGATTGTCACTTTGTTTTGATTGCTTGTGTGAAGAATTTCTTTGAAGAATATATCTTTTCGTGGACATCGCCGTTTAATTAATCTTTTCCTTTGTGTTGAGTTATGGGAATTGCCTTAGTGCAGATTTGATGATTAATTGTGGCGTTAGTTTTTCCAATTTAGTTTGTTGGAAGCCGTTATGGGATATTTTCTACTTGTTCTTTTGGGGTTATAGAAGCACACCTTTTCGTAAGTTTATCGGTTAACTTTTCTATCATTCAGTCTCTTATACTTAATTCTTTCGATAGGCTTTCATGTATAATCGTCGTTATATGGAGACGATATAAATCTCTCTTAAGGTCAAATTCTATCGAAGGTATTTATAAAGGGTTTGTGATGTTCATTCTGCTAATGTAATTACAGACACCCTATCGTGGGTTAGTTATACTGTAGCAACTATTTACAACATCTATAACGTTCGACAATCCTTTTGGTATATAAAACATATCTGTACATTTGTATATTATGATTTTGTGTTAAATGGTTTTTCACCAGTGTGCGTGTAGCACTTATATCTAGTATTTGTTTCATATATATATATATATAATTTTATCACGTATGATTTACTGTATTATATTGTTAAGAATATTTGCGAGTGAATACGTACATTTTGCTCCGTAATGAACTAGTTAAAGAATTAAATACTGAAGTTACGATTGCGCAATCCACATCACAGGTATTCGCGTTAGTTTACCGTGTTTGTTACATTTTGGACTTTAGTTAAGTCTGGTTTAGAGTAATAAATCACGCTCGCATTAATCCTTTTTTCTTTCAATCTATGTATAGAAATTAATAACCTATATTCAATTTTTGCCAGGGTTATTTCACATTAAATAGTTTGCTCTACTTGATAATTTGATTAATTAATAATAAAGCACTGTATATATATCTTACTTGAAGATTTATTATTTGTATGTGTGGTGTATGGAGTTTATATTTTCAGCCATCGAGGAGTCATTATTGGGAGAAGTCGACCACATTGGTAGTAGTCGCAAATGTGTTGTTCTTTTCAGTTTTTGTCGGCAAATACTGGAGCTATTTTAGACGATTCTTGGCGCCCATTACAGAAGACCTTTAGTGAGACCCACGACCTCCCACTAGTTAGCTGGCAGCCGACAGATTTAACTGCGGTTAAAGGTTGTTACCGTTTCCAATAAGCAGTCCCCATTTTGTTGATAACAAGCTTTTAGAAACAAATTTTACTACGATAAAAGTCCGGTTTGAATAGATCTAATACTAAGATTCTTTTCGCTTCTTTGTATCGTTTCTCGAACTCTAATGTGTAAAAATCGTGATGAACAGAATAATTATTCTCAAAGGGGCTGCTATCACTATTTTCAGTTAATATTTATTCCATATTTAGAGTAACCTTTGAGTTTTTTGTCTTCCAAATTCAAACACACTTTAATTTTTTTAAGAAAGAGCTTTTATCATTTCTGGTGACAAAATAGCGATAAACTCGACATTGAAATTGATGAATTAGCAACTGTTTTGACCTTTTGAAATCGGGCTGTCCATTTGTGAATCTTCTCTATATTTTAGTGGTTCTTGATCAGTTACAAATGACCAGGCCTTAAGAACTTCGCCTTGACTGCATTCCTGGAAATGGTCGAAATGCCTGAGTTAAAACGAATAGTTTTGCTTTAAAAAAAAATGGTCCTACAACTGCAACATCCATTGGCTACAGTCTATGCGTGCAGTGTAGTCGATGGAAATGTAACTCGAGTCATGCCACGATTGTTCGCACAAACAACAGCTTCCAACGTACTATAATGTATTTTGTCTTTTGGGGGGCTGTCGCTGTCTTTATATTTCTTGTAAGAATTTGCAATTAAAGTAATTAATTATTCACAAGCAAATAAAAGACCGTGTTTGATTTTAGATTCGTTTATTAATTATTGTTATTCTGTTGTTATAGCAATCCCTTCTAGATTACAATGAATATACTAAATCACTACATTTACAGTCCGGCATAAAAAGAACTGAATTATACTTGAAGGTTATGAATAAGAAGGTAGTCAACATAATATATTTTTGACGTTCGTCTTTAATTTGTAAATATTCGAAATATCGATCGATAATTACAAAAGAAAGCTCCACATCAGAGCTGTCTAACGTTGGAAAATTTTGTTGATCCGCCATATTGAAAACTAAACAATTAAATGCAAGATATTTATCTTTTGAACTAAAAAGGATATACAATAGAATTATAAAATGATAGTAATAGAATTGATAGAATTGATAAAATTCGAATGAGTCAGAAGAACCAGCCACCATGAAATTCAGAACTGGCTGAAGAATGCTTTTTTTGTTCGGGGTCACCAATTATAACGTTTTTTTGCATTTTGGGATCTATCGTTATATTTCTTGTAAGAATTTGGAACTAGAGTAATTAACAAGCAAATAAACACAGTGTTTATACTTTTTTGATCTGTTTATTAAATTTTTATTTGTTATTATAGCACTTGCTTAGACAGCCTTATTGTATCTTGGGTGCCTTCTAGATTATAAAAATATAGTAAATCACTACAGTGTTTGATACATTTTTGAATATATGAATTTAGAACTTTTCCAAGTAAAGGTCCAGTTATTCCATAATCCACTTGTTGGGCTATTGAACACTCCTAACTAAACTCCAGGGAAGTGCTCCATTTAGTATAATTTCGTAAAACCTATTCTCGCATGCATTGACACCGCAGATGACAGTTCACGGCTATTTTCCGTGTTAGTTTCATTTTCTTTTCATTGTAATTTGGTTTATTTTAGTGAGTAGTATTGATCCAATTTATAAACACTTGTCAATTTGCCTAACCAGCAATGAATAAATTTCTACTAGCACCGATTCTCTGTTTATTTTAAACATTAACGTACTGACACGCTTGTTAATCACGGAATGTAACTTTAATATCGCGTCATAAAGTAAATTCCCTGTATAATTAACGAGTTACATCCACATCAGCGACGATCACAAAAATGAGATTACACTTAAAATTTTATATTTGCATCCAGATTGCAAGCTTTTAGTTACTACAAACTTTCGTATTCTAATGGTAGGATGATCTAAAACTTTGCTAGATTTTTCGAATAGAGTTCAGTTATTATGTTATGACACCTACTATACATAATAAAGTGACGCAATAAAGGACTATGAGGTTATGAGCTGTCTATATATTGAGATATTATTTAAATAAAACAATTAAATAAATTAATGATGTTAAAATTACTTTGGCTAGCTTTAATAAAGAAATTTTAAATAACATCCAAATTTTCTTTTACCCAAATAAGCTCACTCAGGTTTAATTCGATAGAGCATGAGATAAAAATTTACATTTATCTGATTAATTCCTGTACCTGGAAAAAGAAACTTACTACCAATGCACTTGGACTTCTGCAACTGGACAAACGCCAAACTTAAATTCTGTATGTGAAGAAAATAAATGGATGCTTGCATAAACATCAAATAAATAAACACATAAATAAATTTAAACACAGATCTTTATTTATATTATTATAAATAGAAAACTATTTCAAAAGAGAAAATAAAAAAAACAAATACTTAAACAGAAAAGTTAAAAAAATTGAAAATCTTTCTTGAGCTTGCTCAAATGTGTTAAATATTAGTTACCAACCTGACATGAGAGTTGTAACCGGTATCTATTTGAACAAACTGACACCAAATAATTTTATCAGATAAGAAAAATATTTACAATTGCTAAATAAATTTATCTAACGAAAAATTAATTATTTTTGTCAATAAACAAATTGAAATTGTTTAAATGTTACAACTTTGTTATTGAAAACACTCTCAAATAAGAAAAATAAATTCTGAATTTATTAAAAAGATTGTCGTTATAATTTTGTTGTTCCTAATATGAACCAAATCCTTTTATTTTCGATTTACCTTGTATATAAACGTCAACGAATCCACTCAAATGTATTTCCTATTGTATTATCGGTAATACAGACAGCTTCATTTCAACCTCTGATCTTTATTATCCATTCAAGTCGAATTATCCAAATCAACAATTAAATAAACATAAATCTTCTTGATTTAATTTAAATGAATCGTTCACAATTCCATATAATTGTTGAAGAACGAAAATAAATCTTCTTTTATTTAAATATTCAGGTAACTATTCAATTCCATAAACACTTAAATAATCGTCGTTTGTTTACAAAAAAACATATGGTTATTCAGACACTCCCAATGCGTTTTCGACTGAAAATTTTTTTCCCCTGAGTTTATATAGGTTTTACCAAAACAATCGAAAACCAACACAACTTTTCAAAACATCGCACATCAAAATTTCTTCATGACGTGACTAACGAAAAACATGTGTTCATAATTAGCACTAATCTTAAATCTAAAAAGACAGAAATGTAACTGGCGAAAAGACAATTAAAACAATATAACACACTTATGGTCTAAAACAAACGATAACTGAGAAAATCAACGAAAACGACCAACGGTCAAAAATCTCATTAAAACTTAATTACAATGAAAACTCATTAACTCCAGCTAAGCCTATACAAGGAATGACTATACAGCTACCCAAGGTAACTCATACATATGCAGTTTACATAGATAAATATTTACAATAAAAGAAAAACTGAAATAAAAAATCTGTTTACACGTTTTTAAGGTCAAACGATGCCTCCATACAAATGACAACATAAAGTAGTAAAAACTTAAATAAAAAATCTGTTTACACGTTTTTGAGGCCAAACAATGCTTTGCAGGTTCCCATACAAATGACAACATAAATTAAATCAAACTATACTCACTCTTGTTCAGAATACAGTACTCCAAGTGCCTGCATTCATACAACGGTGTAAAATATTATAATAAAATCAATATTTGGAAAAATTGAAGCATATCAGCATAGCCAATACCTTCACAAAGATTAATACAAATTTTTCAAATACAGGAAATTGTAAGTTAAATGTACTATTATAGACATTACAATAATGACCCGTTTGACATATTTCCAGTGAAATATTTTTCCGAAACTGGTTCAGCTTAGTAGGATCAAGAAAATTATCTTTTACGTTAATTATCGTCAAACCCCATATAAAGAAAGAAAAATAAAACCCTCTAAAAAAATTCATAATCTATCCTGAACCTGTAACATGGGTTATATAACCCATGTTCTACTACAAAAACAATCTAACTGATTGAATATGCCTTTTTATATTTATAAACCTTTTATAAAGTGAGGTTAAATGTGTATTAAGACAATCATACTCCTATTTTCCTACTTTAACTTGATAAAATTATCTGTAAGCAAGCATGTGTTCTCAAGCATGAATAAAGCTTATTTCCTAGCATGAGTATCTATTTTTTTATTGCATGAATATTACGTATAAGTGCTGTTTGACTATTTAAAAGCTTCCGGAGCCTATCGTAGCCTATTAGCCTAGTAGCCCATCTTAATTTGTTACAAACTAAATAAATTTTCAATTATATGATATGATATCATCTCAATATAAAATTGCAGATCCTTCATTTTTAAAAATATTAATCCAGCTCGTTTCACTAGAAAACAATACAATTTGTTCTAGATATAGATTATTCGAAATAGTAATTAAATAACAGTCAATAATCGAATGATTGTAAGATCACTTAGAATACATTCCTTAACAACAATTTTCACTCCTCATAAATATATTTACATCAGTGTAGTTGGACGGGAAATCTCCTAAAGACGAAAAATAAAAATGTTTGATTCAAATCGTTGGTTGAAACCAATAATATTCACAATTAAAAATGTTGCCAGAATATTATAGATGGCAATGCCGGATAATTAATGTGAATTTAAAAGGGGTACGCTACTGAAAAGCTTGGCACCATTAAACCTATTTTCAAGCAGTGTGAATTATTAAATAAATTAATTTGAAAGTAATCGAAACGCCGAACAGTGTCTAATGTAGGTATAAAATAAGATCAAGTATTAATGTTTTATTTAATAATAATTGTTTTATATAGTTTTTCTGTGTAAAATGCTTTTTACCGACGCCCACATAATACATATAAAATCCATAGTAACGAACTTAAACATACATATAATAGTAAGTAAAGAAATGAGTTATTGTGCGTATGAATATATTCTGAGAGTGGAAACTAAATAAGTGTTGCGCTTTTTAACTACAGAATGCACCTTTCATATCACGTCATAAAGTATTTTTGTTGTTTAATTAACCAGTTACATCCATAGTGGCAGTCATAAAAATTGCATTACACATAAAATTTGATGTTTGTATCCAGAATGCAAGCTTTTCATTTACAAGTTGCTAATAGGAGGAGGTTGTAAAACTCTGCTAGATGTTAGGAATAGAGCTCAGTTATTATAGCTGAGTTATTAATAAAGTATGCAAAATAAAATAATTTCTACTCTTCATGAATGTATTTACATCAGTGTAGTTGGACAGAAATTCTCGACGAAAAACGACAAAGAACAAGGAAATGTTAGAAGAATCACAAGTCAATCAAGTAGATAGATCAATAGATTGACTTTCCCGTTGAGTACCCTCCCATTCATATTGTTGAATTCCTTCGTGTAGTTTTTGCCTTTAGGTGTGATTAGTGTGAACAACACTCAAATATCATTGGCTGTTATTAACATTAAATTCGCACTAAGTCCCAATATATATATATATAATTGAATGATTTTTGGAGATTTAATTGTGCATCTGTTTTAAGTTATGCTTCGTTGGCCCTACATTGATGTTGATGAATAAAAGTAAGATTTTTCTTAGCCTTTATTTCATTTGTTTCTTGGTTTACTTATTTGCAGTGAAAAATTGCGCTGCTTTTTACTGAAATTCCTCATTTGGTCATGTGTTTTGTAGATGGAATAACTAAGACACCCTTATTATTACTGCTATAAAAACCTCTAATTTTGTTGGCTAATTCAATTTTTTACTAGAATTCGTTCTGAATAAGGGTAGTGGTTAGCTAATCTATTAGATAAGGTACAGAAGGATCATCGAATGTTTTTATTAAGAACAACCCGCAAGTTTCTTTCAAACTACCTCTGTTTTTTAGTAGTATCAGTTTTCTTCTATTGGTTGTTAAGATCACTTAGATGCTCATTGAACAAAATCTTAATTTCCAATAATTACTCAAATTTAATTACATAATTATAGATTAAATGGTTACCTAAGTATCCAATTCCAACTTATCTTCTTTAACTGTAATTTTTAAAATTGTGCTCATTTTTCGGATTTATAGCGCAACTCGTTTAAAAAAGTGATAATAAGTTTTATCTTAATTTACATTTAAAAGTAGGGAAAAAAGTATAAAATTGCATCCACTACTTCAAATATTGCAGCATAAAACGTCAAGCTGCTTTCCGCTTTTTAATAGTGTAAACTTTGATAAATGCATATATGTTGGAAAAACGAGATTTGCGGTATGTTTCATGTTTATTAAGCACGTATTTCATAACCTAAAAATGCGCACATATTTACGTACTTTAAACGTTTGTATCGTTCTGGGAAAGCAGCTATGAGAACGGTTAATTATATGTACCTTCAAAGTTTATTTTGCTTTTGGTCTGTGTATTATTCATTCATTCATGCATTGTCATTTTTCTCATCTACCTTTCGGCGTCAAGGGAGTTAATTAGCACTTTTCATTTCACATTATTTGTCTTTTGTGCTCTCACTTTCACTACATTATTTTCTTCCACTGTTGTATTCTGCATTTGACTTTCGTCCTACGATAACCCTTTTACTTCTGATGCTGTTTATAAGAACACTTCATTCTATTTCACTCTGTTTTTCGTTGTTGAGTGTGTGATAGTACTCGGGTAAGCAAAAATTATTAAGTACAGCTGCTCCGGCTAGTTTCGAAGGAAGCGTTGACGTGGGTCACAAGTCGGCTATGCTTACAATTTCATTATTAAAAAAATAAATACAACAATACCGTATGTTTGATGATTATCAGCACTAGCCCTGATTTTGATTTCTATGTATAAAATTCGTATTAGTCGATAGCTCGGAGGACAGGTATATACTATTCTAAGGTCCTGCAAATCCAACAACGGTGCAATTAACCTATAAATTAATTCAAATTTTAAGAAAGTTAAAAACGCAGGTTTTAATAAATGTTCCTTTGTATTTATCTCCGTCAACGAAAAAGCATTAAAAAGAAAAAATAAACAGTAAGTTGTTGATCTGAATATGGAGATAGTTAGAAATATTTCCTTTTAATTGGAAGGTGCTGTTCAAATATTTACTATAAAGGCAGAGCACGAATTTCCACAAAAGCAAACTATGTTTAAAAGTAAATAAAAAGATATAAAACCTTGTACTGGTGCATTGAAACAATAAACCTAACCTCACTTTCACCACTCACTGATAGAATATCCTTTAAAGCTATATGTTGACTCCTCGAACTTGATCAAAATAAGACGATCCCCACCCTATGAGTATGAAGAAGTTACCTGATACGGAGATAATAAACTAGCCAACCACTAGCAAATTGCAGTCAAATTCTTCCAACAATCAAAATACATGTCAAGTTTGATAATACATAGTACGCAACGGCGCAAAGCAACTGGTGATTAAGAAACTTCAACATTTAATACTTGAAAGAAAATCTTGTAATAATAAGAGCAATTAAAGTTTAGTAGAAATAACACAATATATTGATGGACATGGTCGGAAGTATGGTGTAACGATAGATATTTGTAGCCCTAGCTTAAACTAACGTCTCACATTGGACGTCAACTGTATCATACTCTAAAACTCGAAACACTGAATACTTACTGCAATCGCTTACTTCAAACCAAGAACGATATTTACTGTACGTTATGCACCGGCTGAGATCTTTTATTGATAAATTATTCCTCAGGCGTAGGTACTGGTCTCTCTACCTTATAGATTGTAAAGAAAAATAAGGTTTGTTGAAATAAGAAGGAATATGGGCGCCATTTACTCGAAGTCATTACAATTCTTGATCCGAATCCCCAAGTAAAAAAGGATACAGATTTTATTGATTAAAATTGATAAATTAAAAGAACTAATCACCATTAGTTAAATTGACGTTAATGCAGGTTAGATAATTGCACAATGGATTAGTTATTGACATTACTTAACTTTCTGATCGGTAAATGGGAACGGGAAACTCAAAACGGTATCGGCAACACTTGATTCATACATTTCAAACCATAACATTGTTTTATACTTAAAACTGTAATTTTGTAAACACTAACAAACATAAGACTCCAACGGGAGCTTCTAAGGACAAACCGCCAGCAACTCGAGAGGCACGAAGCCTCTCCACATGACCCGTCCGTCACTTCTCTCTTGGTGGACTATATTAGACTGATATTACTTGATGACGCAAAACTATCTTTGCGCTAATATTTGTTAAAAGAGAAAGAATAACCACCCTATCAATAACTAGACTGACACACATGATACCAATAGAAAAATTGTTCTAGAACCTTTCACGGCATTTACAGGATCAAAAAACTGGCTTCGTAGCATGAAACCAGATATTTACAGAATATTCCAGACTGTTTTTTATATGTATATTTTCGAAAAATCTATTCATCGAAAACGAAAATAAGCACGTATATGGAGACATAAATTTGATTTAACTGATTATTTATAATAAATACATTTTTTAAATGTATTAAAGTGGATCAGAATTTTTGATCCGTTATAATACAGTTTTAGGTTATTCTCGTAGTTGAAATCTTTTCTTTAAATATTTTACTAGTTACTCTTTTGTTTTTGCTTGCTTTATCACGTTTGTCATATATGTATTTTATTTGCTCGTTATAGATTTCATAGCAGTCTGTTTTTAGTGTATTTATAAATCATTTCATCTATTCTTTTCCTAGATTTGCCTGAATTTGGCTATGGCTACCATGCTGCATCACTTGTCATTATTATCTCTGATTCTTTCAATTTTGCAACATCTTTGTCAATGTATTGCTCATACATATCTTGTTCTACTTGTTTCATGATGTTGATTCTTTTTTACCCTTACTTTTATTTTTTATATTATCATTTCTTGTTCGTTCTTCTTAACTATTGACTAACTATTAAATATCCTATTATCGATCTTTCCATTCTATTTGGTTCTTTTCTTGTTATTTTATTAATCTTTTTATGTTCAGTATTCTACCATTAGTGATTGTAGATTCTCCACAGATTTTATTTACTTTTACTTGGAAGCTCCTTTCTGCTATTGTGTAAACAAAGAAGCCTATTAAGTATTTAATTGGGTAAAAGTCTAATGTACTTGTTTTCACTGATGGAATTTTAATAGCTATTTAATAATGTTACCTTAACTGAAAATTAGTAGTATGTTTTTTAAACAATAGCCGAATGGGTTTGTTAATAATATTTATGAATATAATCCTATAATTATATATTTTGGAAGTAAAAATAGAAATTCAAACTGGTTATTATTAAAAATAAAGTTTGCGAACCGCTGAACACTGGGCCACCTGATTTATCTGCTTGGAAATGTAGTAGTTCATTGTAACCTTTACCGAGTAGTAAGAATAAGAACTAAAATCATATTCAAGGTTGGTAATGTTTACTTTCTTCTTTTAGTTTTGAAGGTTGGACTTACGTTGCGTTTAAAGCTGTCTAGAGAATGATAAAATGGCTTTCCGTTTTTCTTACACATTCTTGAGATAGAACTGTACTCAGAGATCATTTTCAATAATACAGGGTTTAGAAATATATATTCTATGGGTGCGTTATATTCTCACTAAAATAACTTTTTTTTTGTAAGTGGACGAATTTGTAAACCTGGAAGATCTCCCTACTAATGCAGCACACAATACCCGAATCCGGGAATATCTAGGTAAATCCGGAACAAATGGACACTCTATTTTAGAATGTGTTTAGAAATATCTACTTCTTTAAAGTATTCTACCTGAATAACGACGATAATTATTAACTAAAATAAGGATGACTACAGTTACACTCGATTTTAATTCATAGTTTACTTACAGCTTGTGGTATTTTTTGTACATTTTTGTTTTTTATTTTTAAGAGACTTCCTGTCCAACTACACTGATGTAACTACATTTATGAGGAATGGAAATTATTTTTAATGTATTTATTCTGATATAGTTTTTCGTTTTTTTGGCTTTAGAAGACTTCCTGGCCAACTACACTGATGTAAATAAATCTATGAGGAGTGGACATTATTGTTATGGATTTGATTCCAAGTGATCGATCATCGATTATTTACTAACCCCTATTTAATCGCGATTTCTAATAACATAAAACAAATTAGATTACTCCTTCTACCAGGATGCTGGATTTGTATCTTTACAAAGACAACACTTGTAATTCCTGTGATTAGTTCTTGATAAAAATAGTGCTCGGATATTATTTGATAGCACTTATCACATTACTTAATTATGCTTCGTAGGTGTCATAATTGTTGGAGATAATAATTGTTCTAGATCCCTCATATTAGAATTCGAAAGCTTTTAATGACAAAAGGTTGCATTTTGGGTGGAAATATATTAGTAAATTTTAATAGTAATGCCATTTTTATAATCGCCACTATGGGTGTAACGTGTTAATTATACAAAGAATTGCATAGACGTGACATAAAAATTGCATTCCGTAGCTAGCAAATAGCAGAACATTATTTAGTTTTCACTTCTAGAATATATTCATATGTATAATAAATTATTTTTTTATGGACGACTACACATATAGTCACCGTAAAAACCTCTTTGAGGCACTTTATCTAAAACATAATAATCTTTTCAGTAGCGTACTTCTTTTACATTATTTATTTTTTGAGATTAACTAATTTGTGAATTAACTAAATTCACATTAGTTATGAACCTTTTCCATCTGTAATAGCCTTTCAACATTTTTAACTAACCATCTGAATCGAAAAAGAAACTTATATTCAAACATTTTTGGTTTTTGTCTTTCGAAGACTTCCTGTCCAACTACACTGATATAAATACATTCATGAGGAGTGAAAATTATTGCTAAGAAATTTATTCTTGAAACATTTTTTGTCGTTCCAAGACTACCGGTCCAACTACACTGATGCAGATATATTTATGAGAAATGGAAAAGTTTTTAAATTTTTGACAAAAATTTTAATAGAGCTCGTTGCTAGTTATTATTTCATAGTACTGCATTGCATTTCTCAATTATGCATCTAATATGTCATGAGATAAAAACTGAGCTCTATTCGTAACATGCAACGCAGTTGTAAAACCACCTTCTATTAGAATTCGAAAGCGTGTAGTGACTAAAAGCATGCATTCTGGGTGCAAATATCAAATTTTAAGTGTAATGCAATTTTAATGACCGCCTCTATGGATGTGACGCGTTAATTATACAAGGAATTTACTTTATGACGCGACATTAAAGTTGCATTCGATAGTTATCAAAGCGTGTAAGTATGTTTATGTTTAAAATAAACAGAATCGGTTTTAGCAGAAATCTATTCACTGCAAGTCAAACAAATTGACAAGTGTTTGATAAATTTACAATTATGCTGCTGCAGTTGGACCAATATTACTTGTTTAAAATAAGTCAAATAAGAATGAAAATAAAAAATGGAAATTCAAACCGAAACGAAAGAATAGCCGTGGAATAGTGGCCAAAATGGATTTTATCTGGAAAGGTTAGGTTTTGAATAAATTATCTAATTAGTATGTGCCTGTTTGTTCATTTGTTTAACCGGATTTCTTTTGTAAAAGGATATGCAAATGGGCAAACAGAATGACTTGGAAAGCGTTATAACTAATTCTTTATTATTTTGCTATTTGCTTTTCTAATTTGAGAACAACTCAAACATGCAACGGAAAAAATCTATTTTGCAAGTATAATAAATAAGTTTTAGGGTTTTATTTTCTTTTTTATGTTTGGCCTATTAATGCTTAGTGATTTAGTGTGCAAATACACCCGAACTCAATGTACCTGAATGTTAGTTTATCGATACAAGTTTCTTTTTTTTATTTTGCTGGGGGAATTCGGGTAGTCGCACCTCACGTAAACACGAAGCGGTAAAACCGCTGTTTTACAAGCGGGTTTGGATGTTGTGTTGAAAAATTAATATTGTACAACACCGCTTGTGGCACGTAAAAATAAATATTGAAACCTGGGTTAGTTTTTATTGTTATTGCCAAAGTTGTGTAAGCCCAACCCATTACCGTTTGGATTTTAACTTGTCACTCCTCCGCATTTAGGATCGTAAAGTCGCTCGATGTTCAATAAGCCCCCAGTTTTAAGATATTAACATTTCTGGCAGCCAATACAGAAAAGTTGGATATAACATTGTCGACACTTTAAACGGTATTGGCATTCGTTCCCTCGATATTCAAATGTCACTTTTCAGACTTTCTCCCGTAATGGTTGTGTCTCCGACGGTATTAAAAGTTTGCTATTCTAGGGCCACAAAGGGGAATTGTTTGGAACTATCATTTGTTCTGACGGTGGTTTTGACCCTCATGTTGGCGCACATGTACTAAATTAAGATAACACCATTAATTACATCGTGTGTGCTGAACGCAAACAAGGGTTCTGTTTAAAAGCTGTTCTATAGAATTCCTCAACTTTACCTCTGTTAACAGCTTAACATTTTTATTTTACCTCGCATTCTTCATTTTCGCTTAAATGGTTTTACATTATGGACAATGTTGTTTTCAATTGCTCTTTCGAGCATTAATTCGAGTGCTTTATTTTTTACTCATTTCATATTCCACGCTTTCGTTTTATTTTCTTGATAAAATTGTGCTGTTTTTTATGTAACGATAAACACAGGTCTTTATAAATTGAAACACAAAAATTCATGTTTTAACATTTCTGCCAACATTTGCACAGTATTAGAATCATCTGGTGTAATTTATGGATTATAAACGATAAATGCAATAAATAGCAATTATAGGTTTTATCATAAATCCCTACCCATACAAATAAATAATTACCCATAATGCGAAAGCGCTTCTCCTGTGGTGGGCTTGTTATGTTCAAATACGAATTTCTGGCAGCTCATTCTAGTCTTTAGTTGAAACCAAAAATAAAGACGGTATCTATTGGTTGATTGAAGCATTTTAAATAATAACTACATGGCGTTTCTTAAGTCCGCTACAGAATAATTCCTTCAATGTTTTTCCTGTCTCGATCTTCATCATCTGGACAAGACAGGTTTCTAACTAGTGTTTCAGACTCGGCGAATTCCCGAGACGTATGTTTCGTAAATTGCTTAATTTTTAATTCTTTCGAATCCCGAAAAAGATAAGCAAATAATAAAATAATACATTACTTTATAACTTTATAACTTATAAAAACGAACAGATTTTCTGATCGCCTTTTTGTTTACACTCTGCATTGCGGCATTAATTTATTATGTTTTAAATAGTGCCATCTAGTTTTGGCGATTTAACTACAAATTATCGATTTTCCAAAATTCTCAATATGGGCCTAGCGATTTCCTGCTGTTGTCATAGGTTAAAAGGTCCAAAAAATCTTCAGCACTAAAATTCGCTGGAATTTGCATTAGGAGATGGTTGAAACCATCCAATTAAAAATCCACGTGACCTCATCTTCGCTTGTGGTATCAGCAAGGTAAATCGACGCGTTCTTTCTCGTTATAACTTTTGTCAAGTTAGCATTTCGCTTTTAGTGATGCCTTAAATTGCGTTTTTTTTTGTGTAAATTTTATGTAAGTATGTTAACTATTATAATTATATCAAAATTTAATAAAACATAGTTTATTATATTTTTATAAATATTAGTATCTTAAATAAATTTCATAATATTGGCAACATCCATTTTTACAAATTGCTTCAAACTTTAAATTTATCTTTGCAAAATTAAAATCAGTAGCGATCAAGGTATCAACTAAGGATATAGATATATTTTTAAACATAAAGGAAAGAGAAAGAAAACATTGACACATTTTTATTGCCACCACATTCTCACAGACCTAGGCTGACTTGACCCAAACCAGTTTAAAAATTTGTTGGTTTCAAAATCTTCTTGTATATAAAATTTTTCTTGTATTTAAACTTTTATTGAGAATCACGTTGCGTTATTATTTGAAAACAATGTAAGGATAATTCCTAACCAACACAATTTATTATGTTTTAAACTGTTTTTGACCACTGTCTCCAGGTTTTCACTTTATTCCGTTCACCAGCGTTAATATCACCGAACTGTCTGTATTTCCAGGATCATTGTTTAATAAATTTTTGTTCTTTTTGAAAAATATACTTTCGTAGGCATCAAGTTCTTTGGCTGAATGAACACTTTTCAATTTATCAATTTTAATCGCGTGCGTTGTGTTATATATATGTTTAGCGACACTTGCTTTTTCTATGCGATTCTATTTAAAATCCGCTATATGTTCTTTGAATGTAGTCAAAATTGATCTCTCTGTCTTCCCAACGTAACCCTTAATACAATCATTGTATTCAATCTGGTATATTCCCGATTTCAGTTTTTTATCAGTTTTACCTTTTGGATTGTCTAAAAAGTTTTTTAAAGAAGATGATACTCTCATGCCCTCGTTTTTAAATATGTTTTTCAAACCTTTTGCGATTGAGTGATAAATAAACTTTTTTGACCTATTTTTTATTGGTACTAACGTACTTGCACTTTGAATGCCAATGATATAGTTTGTAGTTTACTTTAGGTTATTCTATCGAAGCATTATTTGCGTACAGTATTTGTATTTGGTCGTAGCCTTACTATTTTAATTAACAATAGTTGTATACAGGAGTTTCGAAACGTACAAAGGTCTTTCAGTACACGATCTAGCTACTGCTATGATTTTATTTTACTTTTGTTAATAAATAAATAAATAAATATACTTGGTGTTATTTATGTTCTATTGTCTGTTTTACTGTGTGGTATTTTTATATGATATCGGAGCTAAGGAAATTCGGCTTTTGCGTAATTGAAGCTGATTCATTACAAAGTAATATAGAACTCCGTTCTTTTGAGGAGAATTATTATTAATAGCTCATTTGTTTAAATCAAGGCATTGTAAAATCAAGTCCTTCGAGCTAATTCGAAGCACGTTTAAGTCATTATGGAGTATGTATTTGTTGATTTGTTTGAGAATTTTACTTGTTACAAATTAACGGCTCAATTGTGGGCGCTTTTAATTATTTATAAAGTAGTGAAAAAGGCGCAAAAATGCACATACCCGATAATAATGCCTTTATCGGATCTTACGTTCTCTGATAAGGAAGTAAAATTGTAGGTTTTGTGTCAATGCGATGTAGGTACAGGCCAAAAAGAAGATGGAAACTCTGGGCCATATTGTGTACTGCAGTTCTTAAAGTGTCATTGAATGTGGCGTTTCTACTAGATCAAACTGTGCCTTCCCTAACATTGTTACGTGCATAGTGCCACCCCTTAATGAGCAAATTTCGAACCAATAGATACGGACCTATTATACGTTTGATGGGACGATCACCCAATGGGCGACACTAAGTATTATTTTTGTGTGCGATTCTATCATCAGTGTTGCTGGGAAGATCTCCCTTAGGAGTATCTCCTAAAATGATCATGGCTGCTACTTAAATAAAGCCTTAGTTTCAACTGTGCAATTTTTCCCAACGGACTTTGTCATTGTCCTAAGCGCATGTAGTTTTTCAACTGATTGCAAACACAATACGGGGGATGGATATGGTTGTCGCCCCTTTTAACTTTTAATTTTTCACTTTATAAGTCTACCATATGGGAACATAAATATACATTTTGGTTGCCCTAAAGCGAGTAAAAATATGTCTAATGCAACAAAAGAAAGTTATGGAAAACTAGGACAATCTTTCCAGTCGCCGGGTTAGTTGTCAGAAACATTGGGGTTTGAACTGCCACGTGTACTTTAAATGCATACAAAATTTCTGATGTTTGGTTATAATAAGTGTATTCTAATCAAAAGTTAGAAAATTTGAATGCACAGTGGTGTATTGTTGCATGTTTAAAACCCATCAGAATTAGTATAACTATGTTGCCAAATTTAATTTTTTTTTCAAAATCGTTTTCATCTTATCAGGCCAAAAATCTGAAATGTTAACAAACATATAATTTCACCAGTACCATAAACTACAGCTAATTTATTGAAGTTTAAATATTTTCGAAGCTGTCTTTCACCTATAACTTGGTTTCCTTCAATGGAAACAATATGAGTCTGCTATACCATTAAATAGGAAATTCAATTACAAATTCCACCCTATACATTAAGGCGTACTTTGCTTCAAACCCTTATCAATAATTTAAATTAATAGAAGAAAATCAAAAAAGGACTACAACTGATCGAATTCTATTTTAAGGGTTTACATTTAAATTTAAATGTGGCAACATGATTCTGCTATTTTTGATCAGTAAAATCCAAATATGCCAATATAGATATCGTGTTCCATTTAAAATCGCAATTTAGAGACATTTCCTACGAAACCGAAAGTCGGCTATCTTGCATCTGCATATCGAAAAATTGGAATTTATGTATAAAATATTCATACCTAATTTCATCAAAATTCATTTATAAACAAAGAAGATATAAGTTTAGCCCTACACCCTGTGTCACCCGGAATATTACTACCAGGAGTGCAAGCTTCATGTGCCCAGTTTTTACTTTGATCATACTACGCCAATTTTTCCTTGGGTTTGCTTTTTGAAAATGTATCCACTGTTCTTTACCTTCGCTATCTTCTATTACTTTTGCTATATATTTCATTTGTTTTTGTTTTGAATTTTTATTTCTTTTAGAAGCTTCTTTTGTTTTTGAAAGCTAAGAGCTATCTGGCTTCTTTTTGTTTTTGATTTTTCTTCTGTTCCTCAATCAACAACATTTCTGTTGTATCGGTAATTATGACTGAATACCTTTTCCTGCGTTGTCCCTTATAATTCTTTTTTGTTTTTATCACCTGCTTTTTGAAACACTTAAACAACTGCGAGAGAAACTATATCACTAGGATCAGGACTAGCCACTGGAGAAATAACTAGAACCATGCTAGTAGGACTAGTACTAGCTACTGGAGAAATAATTGAAACCATGCCAAAGTATTCTTATGTATTTATTTCTTCATGCACTTCTGGGAGTTTTTGCTTAACGACTGAAGGTATATCGTCTGGATTGGGGCGGTTAATCACAAAACTGGGTAAAAATTCGTCTTTGCCAAAAATATCTTGGTTATAGAAAAACATTTCGCAAGTCCTGAATCCTGGCAACGTAAGAGAATGAGTTCAATGACCAAATATACAGGGTGATTAAGCGTTCAAACGAGAAAAAATAACTAATATGTTTCTTGAAAGGATCATATACGGGTCGGTCCAATGGCTGAAATTGGCCAATGCTAACTGACTAAAATGTTAAATGCATAGAAAAACATCGAAAAAAAATTTCTTGGTTGCCAATGATGCATACTTTAAAAATTAATTAAAAGTACAAGAAAAAATGCAATTTTTTTCAGCAAATGGCTATAATAGAATGGCAACCCATTTCATGTTTTTCGTTTTTGCATACATTTTACCACTTTCTGCTGCGATATGAAGCAGAAGGAAATGCATTTTTGCATTCAGTTGCGACAGGTGTCACAACTAGGATGCATCTTTTTATGATTGAATCGAAATGTTCAAGCACCACATTCCAAAACTGATAAGCTAATACGGCAAAAGCAACATTTTTTTTGGAATTCACAGGAAATGTTAGCAAGTTGGTGTTTGCTAGCCGGGCGTCACATTTTACCTAAATATTTTTGAAGGGTAATGTAGCATGTCATACATATAGTGGTGACCTCGATAGTCTACGAGTAGTGCGAAGAGTGCTATTAGACTACCACACTTACGGCCCCGGGTTCTATTCTTTTTAAAAATCAGCCAGGCCTCAGGGTTCACTTAGCCCTTGTAACTGAGTACACAGATATTTATTATGTATGTCTGTGGTAATAATAGCAACTACTCCGCCGGGTTGGGAGTGTCGCCCCAAAATACCTGTTTTTATTTATTTATAACATTTTAATTAAACACATATAAAAGAAATAAGCAGAACAAAATTGATACCAATTGAAAAAATTTAGAACTAAATTATTAATTACTAAAGATAAAAAATTAAATTAAACTTTTAATTCAAAAACAAATAAAAAAGTTATTTAAATGGATAATATTTTCATTTATTATTGTTTTGAAATGTCTATGAAAATTACTTAAATTTGAAAATATATACTATCTGTACCACAAATCTAATTTCTATTGTAAATAAAATTGTAGGTATTTAAATTAAATTAATTAAATTTTGATTTAAAAATTTTATTTTCCTTTTTATTTTTGGTACCACATATATCCTATCTTTATTCAGGTTTGAATTACTTGACAAACTCTTTAATATCCTTCCACCTATATGCAAACAATTTCCCGTTAAAAATTATTCTGACATCTCCATTTGCCAATTGTATTCCAATAATATTGGTTAAACCAAATTTAATTTCCATACAAATTGAAAAACAAATTATTGTTGTTGATTAACAAAAGGAATCTTCGTTCAGTTAAACAGGTAATTACTTATTTTTTTTTATTTCCATTTATAATTTAACATTGATAAGGTTAAATAAAATTATGATTTTTATTATTATAATTATTTTAATAGTTAACCTTCTTTTATTATGGTTCAATGTTGACCTTACAAAATAAATTTTAGAAGCAACTAGAAACACACCTTGTTCTTTTGGTCGAATATTGCTACTTCATTGTTAAAAAATGAATTTCCTTTATACGTTACTCTTTTGGAAAACAATTATATTTATGTCAAGAAACAAAACAATCTTGACATTTCAAATTTTACATAACTTAATTATAATTTATACACTTTCAGGAATGCAAAAACTTATAGAAACGAAAATTCTGAATTCAAACATATACAACACTTGGGTTAAAATGAGAATAATATCCTTATTTTAATGTCGACCAAACAACATTCTCTTATTGCTAATAATGGGAGTAAATTCATAAAAACACATTTTTTATATATCTTATTCTCTACAAATCTAACAACTAAATCATTAGCGATGTTATCTGAATGTCAAAATATAAATACATAATTCAATTGAACGTTTTAGAACGTTTAGAACGTTTTCCATTCCATCAACATGATCCAACCATTACTTTAAAAAGTGTATCAATTATGTGTTTATAATGTCATTTTACCTATTTCCACTAAAACAACTTAGCAAACAGCTTTAAACTTATGAAAATTCAAAACTACAAAATTTCGTTAACATGAATTTAAGGTTACAACTATATTTCAATCAGGCAAGTTGCTATACATTCGCATATACCCTTAATATAACATATTCTGTCTGTTCCAGATGATTTATAACATTAAAATTAAACTAAACTTTATTAAGTTGAAAAAAATGCATAAGCGATCCCCAAATCGTTAAGTTAAGAGAAAAATTTATCTTTTTACTACGAAAATCTGGATTCCCACATATCCTTTATTATTTCAAAAGTGAGATTTTGCAATCATTTAATCGGGAAGTTATAGAATTGCATAAATTCAGCCTATTAAATATTATCGTGATAGTAAATTCTCTCTAGTATGATCAAATATCATGACATATTTCGTCTCCACCTTCAATGCTGACGTATTTTACTTAACATCTTGTATGTCGCCGTCTTCATTCCAATTATTATTGTATGTAAAGGTCGTTTCGCAATTATCAGTATAATGGTCTACCCGAAGCATAGCCGCCTTTAGTGACATTTGTTGCTTTTTTATTTTTCTTATAAGTTTTCCCGTCTCTCAAAAATGTTTGAAAATTATTTCTGAAGATCACCTTGTAATGAATTTACATTTCGCGTCGTTATTATTATTTCTTTAAACACAACTATTTGCTTTACAAAACAATCCGGCTTTCGCTTTAAAACAATAATTATTTTATTATCGCTGTCTCGACCGTCATACATACACTAACTACGTTAATCTTTCACAATCAATCCCATTATAATCAATTTATCCTATATTTACGTCATTTTAATCAGTCTCGACTGCGAGCCCTCATAATTTGTAGTACCATGAGTTAACATAAATATGATAATTTGGATTAATTAACTATTTAGACAAGATAAAAGTAAAATAAAATGAATAAATTAAAAAACAGAAAGGAATAAGAGAAATAACAGTAAATTACTGCGTATTTTGCATTTTAATTTTTAACTCTTCACCCCATATTAATCACTTCACTTCCCTAACTAAAATGTAATTTTTATTCGTTCGGCATTCTTATATAAATTTTTTATAAATAAATTACTAGTGAAATTTGAACTGTTCTTGTAGCTGTAACTTTCAACCAAATAATTCTTCCTAAAACACTTACTAGAAGGAAATTAATTAATGGAAGGTAACTCTTTAAAATTTAGAAAGTAGAATTACAAAAGGAAACAAATTAGTTTTCAGAACTGAAAGTAACGTATCTACTAATTTCATTCACAATATATAATCTTATGATTCAAGCTACCCCTTTGTGAGTTCAAAGACCATTGAACTTCTAATAAACCAAGATCAAGAGCCTCCTCCATAGCTCTTTCCAAAATCGCTCGAGATCTCTGTACAAATTTCTGTCAGGCTCCGTAAATAAGGCAATAGCCATGCAAAGCGCAAATCTTTCCGTTCTCGCTGCCACGTACAACAACGGAAAAAATATACAAAGGCATCGTCGAGAGTATGGTCTCATAATTTCGCGGGTTACTTTACTGCAGAGATAAATTAAGCTGCGCCCCGGGCAAATAACACTAATTATTCTTTTTGTATGCGTTGTTTGTCGATCTTTCATCGCACGAGGTTCCTAAAGTTAAGTACCAAAAGTTAGTGCCTGCTGAAAGTTTTTCAGATAAAAATGTTATAGTCCATAATTTAGAGAAGGTGTGTGTTTTTTACTACCAGAATGCTAATGACTTTATGACCCAACTGGGTTGTTTTAAAAGTTTTAAGACATTATTAAATGATTTTTAAGCTTTGTATAAAAAATTAAATAAACACGTTTTTATTTTCAATAAACAGAATTTTTTAAAGAGCTTTTCCGATAATCTGAAAATTGGAATTATACAGGGGATTCTTAGTATAGTTATTCCTCTGTAATAATCTTTATTGGAAAAATACGATAAGCTCCTTTCTTTCGTAATAACCTACACGAGATTGTATTTTGTCCGCAGCTTTCGATTTGCGAAATTTGTTGAATCATCAAGTTAATTTAATCCGCAAATTCGAATCTAAAGTATAGTAATAAAAGTAATGTCGTTGTCAAATGCGTCGGAACCAATAGTGCACTAGATCAAGTTGATGGTCTCATCAATTCCGGGGTTTTACGGATAACTCGCTTGATACGAACAAAAAGCATTATTTAAAATGCATGTTCTATCGGGAATGAAAGGTTCGAGAGCAATTCCATGCTCCCGCATTACAACGCGATCATGTTTACTGTTGCGTGATACCTGGAGGCGCATTAACAAACCCAACTCGAACTACTACCCCTCATCGACTCTTCCAGAATTAACAACGCACCAACACACACGCTTACACACATCACTGTACGCGATAATAACTTAAATTTTCATGCAGGTAAAGCTCTTCCTGAAGGCATTATAAACCTAGTTGATATGTATAGAGCGAAGTAAGGCTAAATTCTAGACTAAATTCTACCCAAACATATTAATTCTGAGAATAATCCGAAATTTACTTTTATCGCTCTTCCGAAATATTTTGCGTTCTGTAAAATGTTTCACTCGAAAGTATTATTCGTATCAGAATGAAAACAATATTTCTATAGTTTTTTTTTGATGGAAATGTTGAGGTTTTTGCTTAATTACAATATAATCAGTAAGCAAATTGTCTTTTTTAAATTCTACATACACATTTCACTATAAGACTTCCATTCTATGCCTTTGGCTATAATTTCTAATGGACGAATTCACACATCTTTTCAGTACTGCTCTTATCAAAATACAGTAAAACTCGAAATAGCGGACACTAACATTTATTATAAAAAAACCGTTATATTGAGGTGGTCGTTATTGAGAGAGAGTCAAGAATAAATGAAAATTTTTTTAAATTTTTGTTGTAAAATAAATCTAAATATGTAACTTGAAATATCAAATTATAAACTACATTAAAAGAACTTGCTACTTATGTATATAATATCTACAAATGAGATATGTATTTATCCAACCATTGCTTCTCATATTGCATAATTACATTTTTTAAATTTATAAGGTAGGCAACACATTATACACAAGAGCATCCATAGCAAGCTAGTAGGGATTTCCTCTCATTAACAACAAGAAATACGAGTAGCAGAAAGTCAGAAATGAAAAAAAAAACATTTATAATGGAGAAAGAAGAAGAGAGAGGAGAGAAAAAGACAGAGACCGAAAGTAATGCGATGGAGAAGATACAAGGGATGTTTGAACAAATACAGAATAAACTACAGGTAATGGACCATAACCATAAAAATAACCATTGAATAAAGTCGAAATGAACGCGCTGAAACAAGAAAATAAACGATTAAAACAAAAAAAAAACAAGAGAATAGAATAGAATTACTAGAAAGGGGGGGCAAGAAAGAATAATCTGGTAATAACAGGGATATTAGAAGAAGAGGGAAGAACGGAAGCGCTAGAAAAAATTATAGCAGTGATGGAAAATATAGGAACACAATATAGATAGAAGAAGGAAAGGATATAGAGTATTTCCAAAGATTAGGAAAATTTAAAGTTAATAGACCAAGACCGATGATGCTTAAACTGAAAGCATACGGCAAAAAATGGAAATATTAAAGAAAGCCAAGTTGTTAAAAAATTCCAACATATGGATCAATGAAGACCTTCCTATAGACGTAAGGGAGGAGAGAAAATTACTAACATTACTGATGAAGGAAGTAAGACAAAAGGGAATCAAAGCAATCATAAAATACAATAAGCTGTTTCTAAATAATGAACCATACGGAATAGCGGAAGAGGAGGCTATAAAACAATATACATATAATGAAAATAGACAAGCAGGAAAATAATAGGCCAAAAGGACTAGTTAGTGAAAAATCACCGGAAGAAGACCCTGTAATAGCCCAGCTAAGAAAAATAACGAAAAATTGCTAGATAAAAAAACTAAATAGGAGAGGAAGGGACAGAGATAACGGAGACGACAAAGGCAAAGGACAAGGAACAGAGCAGAAGGAAGACAAAAGCAAGAAGGCAGAGAAAGAAGCAAGTAGAGGAAGAAAGATAGGGACGTGGAACATTAAGAGTATAAGGGGGAAAGAAGAGGAATTAGTAAATTAATTTGAAAGAGCAGAGATATTAGTAATACCTGAAACAAAAAAAAACTAGAAAATGGACACATATTTATTTGGAGAGGAGTAGAAAAGAATGAAACAGTACAAGCTGGGGTAGGGTGTATACTACACAAAGATATCAAAAATAGGATAAAGAAGTGGGAAGCAATATCAGCAAGAATTTTAACAGTAGAGTTAGAACACTCAAAATATGAAGAAACTGTGATTGCAGTATGAGAACCCAATGAAGATGAGAGAGGACAAGAGAAAGATAAATTCTGGGAACAGTTAAGTTTAGAGGTAGAAGGGACGTGAGACAGAATATATGTAGTGGGAGATTTAAATGCGAGAGTAGGGAAGAGAGATGATGAATATAAAGTGATTGGAAAATACGGAGAAAAAGTAAGGAACAATAATGGGAAAAGACTGTCGGACTTTTGTATAGTGTATGATCTAATAATTGCAAACTCCTTCTACCAACATAAACACATTCACAAGTTCACAAGAGCAGTACCGAGTAGAAGAGAATATTCGATTATAGATATTATGTAATAATAGAGAGGAGGAGTAGAGGAATAATTAAAGACGTAAGAGTATGGAGAGGGCCCGAGATTGGCAGTGACCACTTCCTGGTAATGACCAAAATTAAAAGCAAGTATGGAAAAGAGAGATTAAGAGAAGATAAGAGGGAGATAAGGAAAAGTAAAATATTGATTAAAGATTATAAACTAAGAAATGCAGAAATAGCCATGAAATACGAAGAAACCCTAGAAAGAGAAATAGAGAAAATTAAAAACAAGCTAGAGAACGCACCAACGGAAGAAATGTGGAAACTTCTCAGAAACATAATGGTAGAGAATGCCAAAAAATCATGCGGTACATATCAAAATAACAAAAAAAGAAACAGACAAGGTGGTCAGAAGAAATTAAACAGCAAGTCAAGAACAAGAAAAGAAAGTGGAAAGAATACTTAAATAATAAAACAGAAGAGAAGTACGAAGAGTATAAGTAACAAAGAGAATTGGTTAAGAAGAGAGTCAGAGAAGCTAAACAAAATTCATGGACAGAGTTTGGAGATAAGCTAGAAAAAGACAGCAAAGGAAACCAGAAATTGTTCTTTAAAGTACTAAAAAACCTCAGGAAAATCGAAAAAGCAGACACACTAGGAATTAAAAACGAAAAAAGAAAAATACTAAAAAGAGAGACCGATATTATGAAACGTTGGAAAGAACACTTCCGAGAGCTACTCAAAGCAAAAGAAGAACGCGGAGTAGAACATCCTAGTGAAGAAGATAGAGAAGATTTAAGAATTATAGAAAATGAAAATGAAGGAAAAGAGATCTCGATGGAAGAATTGAAGTCAGCGATAAAAGTGCTGAAAAATGGCAAGACTCCAGTCAGTAATGGAATTACGACGGAGATGATTAAAAACCAGGGGACAAATGGTTTACAAGTAATATTGAAGATATTTAATAGAATATGGAGGGAAGAAAAAATACCAGGGGAATGAGAATTAGGGTTAATATTGCCTATTTTCGAAAAGACGCAATGGACTGCAATAATTATAGAGGGATAACCCTTCTAAATACGACATTAAAGCTATTTGAGAAAAATATAGACAAAAGACTGAGGAAGACACTACTACAAGTACAAAGCGGGTTCAGAAAAGGGAAAAGAACGCAAGACCATGTGTTCACAATTAGAGAAATTATAAGAAGAAAGAAAGCATGGGCTAAAACAATATATTTAGCGTTTAAAGACATGGAAAAGGCTTTTGGCAGGGTACCGAGGGAAAAATATAGGAATCCCTAGAGCAAAGAAACATTGATGAGAAATTTATTAGAGTAGCCAAATGCCTCTATCAACGAACAAAAAATAGAGTAATAAGCAAAAATGGAGAATCCGAAATCTTCCAACGAGCATGGAGGTCAGACAATGAGGAAAAGTAAAACAAAGAAAATGTCGCATACAGAAATTTAGAAATAGTTGACATTTCTGAATCTGCTTTCGCTGATGATATAGCGGTAGTAGCAGGCAATGAAAAAGATATAAGAGAAAACCTGAAGATCTGGAATGAGGTGCTAAAAGACATTGGATTGAGGCTGAACAAATCGAAGACAAAGATTATGGCAATAGAGGACGAGAAGAAAGAAATTGAAGTGAAAATAGAAGCAGAAAAAACTGAACAAGTAAATAATTTCCAATACCTAGGAGTTGACATAGATAAGACAGGCAACCAAAATAAAGAAGTGAATAGGAGAGAGGAAATGACAAATAAAGTATATTATGCTCTGGGTAGAGCTTTCATAAGTAAAAGAGAAGTAACCAAAAAAACAAAAATTATGATATTTAAGATAATATATAGGCCAATCCTCACTTATGGGTGTGAGTCATGGGTGTTGACAGAACGGGATGAAAGTAAGATTCGGGCTGCGGAAATGAAGTATCTAAGGAGAGTATTGGGAGTTAGCAAAAGAGATAGACTTAGAAATGAAAAAATAAGAAAAGATCTGATCATAGAACCCATAGAAGATTTTATAGAAAGCATACAGCTAGGATGGTGAGGATACCTGCAAAGGATGGAGAGAGAATAACAAACAAAAAAGATATGGGAGTCCAAAATGAAGGGAGAAAGTAAAAGAGGGAGGCCGAAGCAATCGTGGGACGAGGTAATTGGAAAGATTATAAAGAAGAAGGAGAAAACCTGGGCAGAAGCGAAGAGACTTGCAGAGGACAGGAACAAGGGGAAGGACATGGAAAAAGTTTATAAATATTAAAGTGCGATAAAGTGTAAAGTGAAAATTGTAGTAAGGTGACAAAAATTGTTGGAACTAGTGCCAAATAGTGAAATTGTAAAATATTTAGTATAATTTGTCAAAGAGCTCCCCCTACACCCTACTGGTACAAAAGGGGTTTGATTATATATACATTTTTTAAAAATATTTTTAGCAATGTCTGAAATTGTTACAAAATAAAAATGGTGTCGTAGAGCAACCAAAATTTAAAAATACCACAGTGCACAAGTTGTCAGAATTATGATCATACGAAATGTAGAAGACCGTATAAAATATGCAAATAAAAACTAGAGATAAAACTACAATCGACATGCTGTGCCAAGGATCCTACCCTGCACACCACAAAGGAGCATGGTATATGAAGATCTACAGAATGCAAGACCGAAGAGTAGACCAATCATATTACAAAGAAGCCATTCTACCCTTCCCGTAAATTAAAATGTATCATACAGTCAGGTACCTCAAGGAAGTCTTAACCAAACGCCGCGCGCCGCAGTTATAGTGAAAATACACAATCTGCAGGGGACAATATCTATACACTTCCTAGTAGAAGAAAAAGTATTGTATCATAGCATTTCTCGATGTCAGCCACGTCTCTGACAAGGTTTGACGTAGATGTTCCCTTTATAATTAACATCAAAGTAAAACTACCACTTTAGTACAATCAAATAATCTTAATCAAATCCAATATAGGATATGGGAATAATAAAGCTGTTTATATTAGAACTCTAATTAAAATATTTGTTAGGCGCCACTGTGTTTTCAAAACCGTACATCAAGTACTATAGTTTAATAAATTATCAAAAGCAGAAAAGTGGTTGCTAACCACAAACAATAAGAAGAGTATTTTATAAAGACTGGTTTTGTATTAATCTATGTACTGGTTTATTTCCAAGACTACAATTGTTTCTCTAATCTGGTTTATCACCAATTAATCGGCAGATAAAGTTATTATGAGATGGAGAGATCGGGTTTTAAACTAACAAAGAAATCTTTAAGATAAGAGAAAATATTTCCTGTAGATTTCTCTTTTAATTAAGAAAGGGTCAAAATGGCAACTGCTTCAAACTTTAGTAACTTTAATTATTACACTAATTTAACGACTAGAGGCCATATTGTCATCTCACTATTAAGCTAACAACATGTTTAATTACCATGGTGACTAATTCTAATCTTTTCCTACCCGTTAGAATGTGATAAAGTTATCTCCTTTCTTGTTGATTTCAATCAGAACTTTAGTTAAAGAGAACTTTAATCATGACATGTGAATATACAACTCACCACTCTTCTTACCTTTCATTTAAAATAATTACTCCAATAACAAGAAAATCACTTGTATTCACAGAACTTTGTTAAATATTTAAACACTTCAACGTTTTTCAATTATGATAACCTAAAAATTCCGATATCTTCTTTGTTTACATGTTTTTTAGAGCAAAACATTAACTTTAAAATTAATATTTGCTCTTCAACAGGTGTGCACTTTGTTAAAGATGTAAATTGAAAGAGTTTGTTGCAAAAATGACTGGGTCTTTATACATTTTTGGAAAGCAATTGAATTCTATTGGAAATTCTGCAGGAAACAAAAAAACTCTGACATTTGATTTATAACATAACCAAGCTATTATTTGTAAAAAATAATTTTTTCCTAATCTGAAAACTAATCAGATAAACTAATAAGATTATTAAATTCCTTATCTAATGACATATAACATTCTTGTTTTCATTTCACAACAAAGCCTTCACTGAATGTCGATGAAAGCTCATCTTTACACAACTATTTATTAACTTATTTACATAAAAAAACTTTTTTCACACTGCACACTTCCTATCTTCACAAATTGAAACTTTATATGCTAACAAATATTATTTACATAATTTTATATATCAACAAAATGAAAATTCAAGCCGATTAAATTTTTTAGTGTACGATGCATATCCGCACATACTTGTATGTTGTTTTACTAATATGATTTGTAAAAAGCAATCCCTACATTTAAGACAGTTTCAATTATGTGGCAAAGAAACAATTTCACCATCGTGCATCAAAACTATTGCTAGGTAGGGTAGTAAATACTTGTGTATTTTCTAGATTCATAAAAGATGAATTTTTCAAAACACTAATTTAATAAGTGAGTTTAGGCAACCCATCTAACGTGTCGCTTTAAATCTCATATCTAAAGTTGCTTAAAACTATTGAGTGGATGAATTCCTTATTCTGTGAGTCAAAATAACATGACAGTATGTAAGAAAATAAACAAGAAGTATCTTAAATGGTTTTTGTACGACCATGCTATTTCCGATTGTTTACCATACTTGGTTTTAGAACAGTAGGTTATATTTACTGGTTGCTAAGCAAAAACGCGTCGGTAAGTAATTACTTACCGTTCAGTTCTGTCAAAAACAGAACGGTAAGTAAATTATATGTAATTTATAAAAAAATGCATGATCTTTAGATGTCTCTTTCGCGAGAAATCATTTATTTTCTAAATAATTGGACTATTTAAAAAATCTATGTTGTTTATTTAAATTTGCTCAGGACTCTTCAATATCCCAATTATATTCGTTTTCAGATTCACTCATTCTCACGAGTTTAACAAATATCGTGACATTCAAAAATAATAGTAATTACAAACGTCTCCATGGTAACGACAAAACCTACTTAATGTTTGGTGGATATACAGGGCAAAAATAAATTATCTTAAATCTATTTTTTTCGGGGATATTTCCTTAGTTAATACCTTTGTATTCATAATGGTCGTACAAAAAATAGTATAAGCATCTCAAACAGTAAGGAGTTTACCGATGTCCTCCAATATTGGCGACTTCGCTTCGCTCAGTCGCCAAACGTTGTCATCGATCGGTAAACTGTCCTTACTGTTCTTGATACTTAATATACTATAATTGGCCTAAATGATTAATAAAGGGTTGTGATCCGATGTTAATCGTAAAAAACATATTCCTCACAATTAACTAGATATTATCAGAAAACGTAACCTGTTCAGGTCGCTGGTATGTTGTTGAAAACCTCTAAATACTGTGAAGCTGCTGTATTTTGTTTACTCCAAATTAGCAGCAAAAAACTATTCCACTTTAAATTATTTTAATGTATATTTAAAATGTCATCAGATCCTTTGGACTGACGTTGAGAGAGGAAAGATGAAATACAGTCTACCACGGAGATAGACATATACAAATCCGGAATACGACTAAAATCGAAACTAGTACCTATAAATGCAGTTATTTTATTATTATTTTGTTTTATTTCATTTCATACTTAAAATGCTTTTTCATCGCAGCTGCAATAAGTTCTCATAATTTGTAGTAGCATTTTAATCCTCATATTTGGACAAGTCAAATAAAATGAATAAATTAAAAACAGAAAGAAATACATTTAATTACGTTTTACTGGCCCATTGCACTATAATTTCTAACTTTTCACCCCGTATTAATCATTCAAGTAAAAATTTTAAGTAAATACTTGATGTTATAAGATCTGCTTAGTTTGCGTGTTTTATTGTTTTGTCTGACATTACTCTACCTTGAACTACTGACCTTAGATCACGAATGAATAGCAAATAAATTTTGGGACGTTGAAACAGAATTAAAACAAGATTAAATTAAACAAACTTACTTTTATAAACGAAATTAAAGATATTTATCACGAAATTGATTCTTGTTTGACTGTCAATCTTATCTAAAATATCTAAAATTCAATTTGCGATTATCAGCGTGGAACTAATTTTATGAATTAAATTAGGATCAATTGTATAATTCAAGTTATTTTCTCCTATATCAAGAGGTAGCAATTAATGCGAAACGTTGTTATTATGAAAATGAGCACTTACACGATTTGCTTTCATGTATAAATTATTACAGAGACTAATTTCACGCAATCAACGACCACATTTTGAACTAGTATTGTTAGCATATGCGTTTAAATTGAAATTAAACTTTATTTTTACCTCATGAACTTAGGGTTACTCTAGCAGTTAAAGAGCCGACTAGAGCAAATCAGTGTAGACAGTTAAAGCAAAGCAGATAATATAATTGAGAATAAGTTTTCTATTTTTCTTTTGTATTTATTTTTTTAAATATGTAATTTGGTGTAAAATCTATTTCAAGAATCAAACACTCCTTAGCAGGCATTGCTTTTAGGTTGTGAGTGATGAACTGGCGAATGTCTTAGGTAGTATGTCCCCATGGGATGCTTTTTCCAGTACTAGTTTAGTAATGACTACTTTATAGACTTGGAAACCCTTCAGAAGAATAATTGTTAAAATAAGTTCTTTAAGATGTAGTCATCTGTGCAAGGATGAATGAGGCAATGAAAATGGTTTGTAGGCCACTGGCACATTGACACATATACTGGAATCAGACGGTTTTGATAAATACCAAACAATAATTCTAAAACATTGCATGAACTTATCGTGAACCACTCTTTAGCTTCTGAAGAAACCAGGGAATAAATATCTAAATAATATACTTAAATACATATCGATCAACAAATATAGCTGTAAGAGACACGACTAAATAAATAAAAACAAACACTCATAACAAATAAATCAAAGACGGTTAATATAGGGTCTCAATTCTATCATTTACAGTCAACAAAAATACTAGGCTACATAAGTAAATATTGAATACTTGTAAATATGAATTAAGCTACAAAAGAGGATAGCCAAATGAAATGAAGAGAATGAAATGAAATGAAGAGAGAAAAACAGCCCTGAAAAGATGGCTTAAATGACAAAAAGAATCGTAGAGAATCTGGATAGAAGACGAGTCACTTACTTAGGATTTTGAACGGCTTTCGAAATTGGTAGAGGCAAAGTGGAATAATTTTCCTTAAAAATCCTCTTCACGAGATTCGACCTTTAGGATGGTATACTGGTGGATACTGAACCAAAACGTCTGCAAAAGTCGTAGACGGGAAAACTAGAAAACTATATAGAATCCATTAAAACCGCTAACAGAGCGATTAAGTCTACTAACCAAAAAAATCTAAAAGGAAGTTTTCAAACCACTCGTATTAAATACGACTTAAACGTGCAGATTTTTATTAAAAATCACGCTGGAATGAGAAAGACATATCTTATCTCATCTACAAAGTACACCAAATTTAACAGAATTTCCATTAAATATCCTTCTATTCTTCAGGAGAAAAACTGTCGCAAATCATAGTAAATACTTCAAAATCTAATTCAATTCTTGAATACAAAAGGGACAAACGGGGGTTAAACGTTATATAGAAATCAAAAAATGCACGGGATTTTCAGTTTTCACTTTTTGACTGCCTTGAAATGATTTAGTGCTGTGATGGGAAACACTAAGAATCGTTAGAAGCTATTTTAGAAGAAAAACACTTTTTAGTACAACTCAGACGATGCAAAATATCTAAATCAAAACAAGAACATTGTGAGAGTATGCTTAAAGAACACCGGTTAGTCTCTCTGCCTACCTGACAGCTCCTTGACAACCGCCAATGAAAAAAGCTCATCGCTAGTTGGAATACGATGTTGCCGGCTTGTGTATGGTGTTGAGTAGATGAAATGTACCAGAGTAGTTAGTTTGAATAATAATTATGTTACAATTTGCTGTATCACTGTGCTATCAAACTCTATCCCGTTATCATTTATTACACATTGAGGAACACCGAAACGTAAAATGACTTCGCCAATTAGACATCAAGCATAGATTTCCGTTAAAGCTATTTTTAGTAGGAACATTTCTGCTTATATTCTAGCAGTATTTTCTATTATGAAGACCGAATTGCAATTAGCAAGTATTTCACACAATAGAACAAACAGATCTATAGGGATAGTTTCAAAATCTTGTGATTGCGCTGGAGTTTGGAATTTCCCCGCGGGCTTAAAGTTAGTATCTTTGTAGCGTTGGCAATCTATGTATGCATTTATTGACATAATCAGTTATAGCTCTTCGTATAACCTAACTAGAAATATCGACTAGCTATCCTTCGATAAGTACGCTCTGTATCACTGACTGTATCAGAATGTCTACTTAGTGATGAGTCGTAATATTCTGCCAAGATTCTTGCTCCATCTGCACGTAATTCTGAAATATACCATTAATCGTGATGTACCACGTTCAGTCCATTTCTTATAATCAAGGTCTCTATCGTTTGAGTTGTCAACACATTGTGTAATTTTACTTAAGCTTGGATCATTCACTTATTTATGCCTAGTTGGATCAGCTTTCTTGGTAGATCAAATTATTTTAAAATATATATTTCAGCTTCTGACATGACTGGCTGAGATAACATGTCAGCTATTACATTGGTTTTACCCGGTGCATAGTCAATTTGTAGATCATAGCATTGAAGAGCTAACTCCCATTTGGCTAATTAGCCAGACATTAGCCACTTAAATGGTTGATGATCATGCTTGAGTTTTACTGTAGCACATTTTAGGTATCCCTTAAATTGAAGTAAATAAAACTGATCAGTTAAAAGCTTCACAAACCTATTACAAGCTACCTAATAGTTGTTTCAACAGCTAAGCTATCATTATCAAAGCTAACATAAATATGAACAACGACGTCGTTAAGGTAAATAGGAAAAATAGAGAACTACATAAAAAGATACAATAATAAAAATTAAATATCTAACACTTCCAGTAAGAAACAATTACTGAGCTCAATATGTCCATTCATTAAAGGTACCTTGAGTTTGTGTTTGTATATTTCAAAGATTTGATAATGACAGCTTAGCTGCCGAAACAATTGAAAGGTAGATTATAATAAATGTGTGAGACTTTTAACTAAACTGTTTTATTTATTTCATTATCATGGTGTTTCACCAAATAAGGCTGGAAACAATAAACATTCCTCTAAATTTATTAGTTACAGCCCAAACTACCGCTAAAGCTTCTCTTTCGGTTGTGCTGTAGTTCTGTTCAGCTGATGTCAGCAGTCTTCAAAATGCTACTGTCTTTTCTTCACCTTCCCCTTGGAGTAGATACGTCCTATGTCTACAAAGCTCTCTATGAATCGTCAAAACCAAGAACAGATTTGCAAAAAGAAAAAAAGTTCTTGACGCTTGAAATTGAAATTGTTGAAATTTTCTCTGGGTGGTTAGTGGTAATAGCATTTGGAGATATTACGAAATCAAGATAATTAATAGAAGAAAATCTTCACTTAGACGATAAATAATCTTAGACGATCAAACACTTGGGTAGTTTTTGGCTTGTTGCTTGACATGGACATGTAACGTTGTTTTATTATAGTGTACTCTGCTATCTAGCAGACTTCTTTCTTTATTATAAGGGAGTTTTCCCATTTGTTAAGACCTGTGCTAAACAGCATAAAAGGGTATTTGCAATTCTAATTTATAATTATTTAAATTAAAATATTTCCTACTCCTGCTCTTACTTCAGGCAGAAAAAGTAATTTCTAAAACTCATACATCATTAGAAAGCATCTTTTATGTTGTGTAAAATTCTACATTCTATGTATCGCATACTAAAAAGATTTACACTCATTATTATCATTATTAGCTCTTTAAAGCTATTGACGTAAACAGGACTTATTTTACGAAACGTTTATTTAGTTTCTCCGTAAAAGACTTTAATATAAAATATGGAGGGAAAAAGAATATTTGTAGCAGACAAGATGTTTAGCAAAATCCAATTTTCCTTATTTAGACTACATTCTACGACATCAAGGCGGCGTGTTTCCAGGTTACACAATAACTTTCGATCGAACTTAATGATAGTACTACACAATGCCCTTAAAGTTACTCCTTAATTGGATGTTTACGACGTAATTAGAGATTATTGAATCCTGCTATATTTATTTTACTAAATGTAAATAATGGATCCTATTATTTGCTTTTTTTTCCTTCCCTTTTAAGCCATTTTAAATGCCGTTCCTACCCTAAGACGCATATCTTTCAGTATTTTATTAATTTGTTTTAGAAGTTTAAATTTAATTGTTAAAGATAGATGGTTCTGACAATAGGAGCCGAATACAAATAAGGCATTTGCAAAAGAAGCCTGACATTCTTTTTTTTCAGGAATTTATGAACCGGCCGTATTTTATCTATATTTCACATTTAAAGAAATCTACCATTTGTCGTTGTTAGTACGCATTTAAATATTTATGTATCCTTAAACACTTTCAAGCTTTTCAGGAACGAGAAATTTGCGTATTCTGCACATTTGAGGAAAAATATTTCAAAACTTGTTTGTTCCGGTTACAGCCGCGTTCGGTGGACCCTAAACACTTTGTATATTACATTTATGTACATTTCTGTCAAATCAGCAAAATTGGGTATGTTTATAAATATTTTTTCCTCTCTTGTTTGGACTTTCTCCTAATGTTAAAATTATCTTTTTTATATTGCCTTATTGAACGAAATAAAATTTGTTTCCTGTAAATTTCCTGGGGGGAAAATTGAATATGCGGAAATTTTGGTAATTAAGTAAGAGCTTTTAACTATTTAGCTAGATAACATGTATTTAAATTACCGTTGTTAATTTTAGAGCATCTATTTAAAAAACAAATTGATATAACATAACTCACATTTGGTTCAACGCTGTTCTCCTCTGTTCAAGAAAATGCCCAAAGAATCTAGAAAAGTTATAACTTTTCTCTAGCTTCACAGACATCGCCAAGTAACGGAAAGTCGAAAAATCCAATTATTGATTGTAGCTCGAAAACAAAAAACAATAAAAAGTTCTGGTTTTAGGCATTCAGTTTGTCTCGAAAAAAAGAGTTCAAGAATGTGCAAAATCTATTTTCCTCTATCTTTTATAGTAACCGAGTTTCCATAGAGTAACAAGCAAATTCGACCACCCTGTACATAAATTAATGTAATCTTTTTGTGTATTTTAGTCAAAATTTGTGTAGCATATTTGTTCCTGTATAATATGTTTTATAATCATTGTGTAAATATTAGGTTAAGTAATTGTTTTTATAGTAGAAGTAGCTTTAGTTTGGTTTTATGTGTTGAACGGGAGTCAAATCATTCTGGTGTGAGCATTAGTGAAGTGAAGTCTGCTTTAAACAAAATATAGGTCAATCTTTATTATTCGTTAAGTGGAAACCACAGTCTTGGTCTCTCTCAATAATTTTGGTCTTTTCTTGCATAGGTTATATATTAGGGTGGTCCTTAAAAAGTAAATTTTTGAATTTCATATGTCCTACCCCCTAGATCGTTTCTGTATTAAATAACAAAACATTTGTCAAAAAACTTTCCAAAATCCAGAATCTAGCGGCCCAAAAAACCTTGAAAATAGTGAAAACTTGTAAAAATGCGAATTTACATTAAAATTCTCTAAGTTGATAGCATTTTTGACAGTTGTCATGTGTCAAAACACATTTTTCACCTCAAATTCGGATTCAGCATCCACAAAAGCACTTAGAAAACATGTGCTGATGTCAAAACATTGAAAACCAACAGTGTTATACCTTATAGTATCCACAAGTGTCTAAAACCCACGTTAAACTCCATTTAAACTTCAACCATCGTGGGGCACAATATTTTTATTGGGGGGCGTTAATATTTTTGGAAAGATTTTTGATAAATTTTTTGTTATTTAATACAGAATCGATCTAGGGGGTGGGACGCATGATATTTAAAAATTTACTTTTTAAGGACCACCCTATTATTAAGGGCACTAGAGGGGTAGAGGTTACAAGGCCCATGGGCAGTTTCCGGCGTTTTCTTCTGGTTGTAGGTGGTAGTAATCCTTGGGCATCAGTTGTTTTAGCATGGAAACCTTGAAAGACGCGAGCTAGGCGCTTACCTGTCTTATTAAGGCTAAAAAAGAAAGGTATTATCTATAATCCTAATAAATAAAACACTTAATAAATAACCCGTAACTTAGCTGCTTATTCGGACGGCTAACGATTGTAAGAACGAAAATATTTTATTTAACTCTTAACAATAACAAAGGAAAAAAAGTAACTTTGTTATAATATGGTATAGAAACTACTGAATAGAAATTTATATTTTCGACAACAAAAAAATTATTTGGCATGGTTCATTATATGAAGCATATCAAATAAATACATCAAATTGAGATAGAGCCTAAATTTGTTTTAAGAAGAAAGAGCGAATTTGGAATGTATTCGGTGAATCCAGATCTTCTACTGAATATCTTATAAGTTTAGTTATTATTTATTTCGTTAAATAGTTTTATTTGATAAAACAAATTTTAGTAACTTTAGAATAGTTTTCTACAAAATCTATGTTATTTAGATTAATTGTTGTAACTCGTATTTGAAAACCTTTTAATCGACTTTCAGATTAGCATATTTACTAATTGAGAGACTTCTGAATGTTTTGCGCGTTTTATTTTTAAAAGCAGCTTGATCAATTTTTTGTTTGATATACTACAGAAAAATTACTATTAACTAATTTTTATTAGTATAGTTTGCACAATTTATGCGTTTGAAAGCATTGACAAGAAATTTGGGTTACCGCCCGGTAGCACCTCTTCTGTTTTTTGTTCTTATTGCATAAGAACTTTTTATTTAAATTTTTATATTTTCTTCATACAAATAGTGACAAATGTTTGTAAAGTTTTTAGAATGTATTACTTGTGCATGCGTTAGCTGGACATTTTGTATACAATGCCGACCGCGGACACCAGGCCGAATGGCGGTTTTGGACACTATGCCTGCCGTTGACACTACCACGACTCTTAAAATAAATTTTGCTACTGAACAAATTGCCGACTGTGGACACTACTCCGACCACAAGTAGTGAACACTTTGCTGACCGTGGACACCACGCCGACCCCAAACGATGGACACTTTGCCGACCGAAGCTGAAACTAAATAATTAACCTCTTAATCGATTCTGATATGGTTTTCACTAATATGATCTCTGTGATGTTTTCTAAGATTTTACTTTATGTTAGGTTAGGTTAGTGCCCACGGTCGGCAAACTGTTCACCGCTTATTGTTGGCAAGTGTCTAGTAGCAAAATTTATTTTAAGGTTCGGCGTAGTATTCACGGTTAGCGAAGTGTCTGCGGTCGGTGTTGTGTCCGGTCGGCGTAAGGGTGCATACCCGAGCTTCTAATCTAAATATAATGAGTTTAATATTTTTATCAATTTTCTATTATAATATCACTTTTCAATACATTACTTTTCGACAGTCAAATTAACTATAACTAGCATTATAAAAGAGAAGAGGAAAATTGGAGCATTTTCAGCATTTTGAGAATATTTCGAGAATTTTTGAAATTATCCTTGCTTTAGGAGTATCTTTGCAAGTTAAAGGTATATTTCCCAGTCCTACAGACTCTTGGGGGTTTATACTCTTTTGTGCTACGGGAATATTCTCCAAAAATAAATGATCGCATTTTACAACACTAGCTATAACTATTAACTAGTGGTTAATGATAAATTAATTAGTGCATAAATTATCAAAATGAAGCTGTACCAATTTTTAAATAAAATTAGATAATATGTATTCGATAACATTTACAAAATATCTTTTCTGCAGAAAATGTAGCATTAAACGAAATCGTGCAACAATGTTAATGTTTTATTCCATGGTAAGCCAAAATTTGTTGCTATACACTGTTTTGGACAACAAATCTCGTAAACAGGGCTTTCAGAAATCAATTCAATTGGAAGTTTTCTTAATGATTCACACTATCTTGATGGGCAAGGTGCTTTATATAAAAGGAAGAAAGCTTATGCATAGAGTATCAAATTGGGAATCTAGTCAACGAATTGAGAATTGAAAAGTATTACAAAAATGGTATAAGTTTTTTTGTATAATCAGCGAAGACCAGGTTTATAAAGTAAGTTGCAACCTATTTAATAATTGAAGTTATTACCTTAAATTAAAATTAAATTAACACATAAAAATCAATTACATCATGCAATATTTACCTAATAAAATGATGCTGTAATTCTGTTGATAACTTTTTTTTGTTTACCTCGATAAAGGGCGCTTCCTTGTAAATCATTCAATCAAAGTCAAAATCATTTCTATTTATCATTCATATTTGATTGAAAAATTTTAATTTTTGATTTGATTTTGAAATTTTTTGTGAAAAGTCTAACTTTCCACAAATTGAGACTCTCAGGCTGGTCGCTTCAATAGGAAACTAAATGAATATATAAATCTAGGAACACAATAATATACAACAAATATAAAACAATATTTCATTAATACAACACAAACTTATTTAATAAATTTAACAAAGAACAAAATAAAGAAATAAAAAGAAAGTTTAAACTTGAATACCAAAATTCTATTCAATATCAATCCCAAAATAGTCTAATTTTCTTTTTTGGAGATTAACACTCTGGCATAAACATATTTCTTACTATGATTCACTATAACTACTGTTGAAAAACTCACGTTTAAAAATATTTAAATCTTTGGCGCCACCAACTTGCCAACTGTATTGTAATACATTTCCCAGTATCTGCTCTCTGCTTTCATATGGTTGAACAATGAAATGAACAAAGTATGTTATTGACCTCTCAAATATTTCCATAAAAATGGCTTTAATAAGTTAATAAGTCTAAATTCAATTGTTTGTCTAATCGTGGTAAGTGAATTAATTTTATAATTAAGAGTCTACTTTTATTTACCAAATCCAGTCATAAAAAATTTGATAATTATCTTTTATCAATTAAAAAGAAATTCGTAGCAAAATAAATTGTCACTTGAATAAATTAAAGCACTTGTTATTATTAAAAGAATCACTTGTATTTAATAATCTGCCTTAAAACTAGACATTTAAACACTTTGACGGTTCACAAATACAATAACCACAAAATTTTGACATGTTTTGTTTACATGTTTTTTAATTCAAAATATAACCTTAATTTTATTTTATTATTAATTGTATTGCTTTTCAATCGAACTGCACTTCTCTAAGGATGTAAATTGAAAATAACATTTAAAATGACATTTGACTTTTAATATAACCAATTTTTTTGTTTATAAATTTTAAATAATTCTAAAACTAATTAGATAATGTTTTAGATTATTGAATTCCCTAACTAATGAAATATGACACTTAGGTCTTCATAACAAACTAAGACCTGTAGTGAATATTGATGGAACCTACTTTTAACACAACTATTCATTAACTTATTTACATAAACATACATTTCATACCTTCCTATATTTACAAATTTAAACCTTATATGCAAACAAACATTATTTACATAATCTCAGACATTAACAGTATGGGAATTTCAACCAATTACAGTATTTCAATGTACGATACATACGCCACATAATAATATATTGTTAACTGATATCATTTATAAAAAACAGCCCCTACATTTAAGATAGTTTTAATTCTGTGGTAACGAAGCAACTTAAAATCCTCTACCAAAATTGTTTAGCAAACAACTGTAGAATCTTGCCGAAAAAATCTTTAGCCAATGAATAACCTCGTTAACATGAAAACACTTTTTTTTATCAAATGCTCAGGTAAGGTAGTAAATACTTGTATACCTCCCTATTACAACACACCTTGTCTGTTTTAGGTTAAAAATTAGGTTTTTAAATTAAGTTTAGGCCAAAATTAATCAATACAAGATTTAAGTATTGATTAATTTTGGCCTAAACTTAATTTAAATGCCGTATCAAGTCATCGTCGTTCACATCGTTACTGAATTAAGGAAAAATACTATAGCGTATTAGTCTGCATGTTAATTATATTTAATCATTTCTAGTTTCTTAAAGGAAACATTTTTCAAAATAATAATTTAGAAAGTGAGGTTAGGCAATCACTATCACAATCAAACTACCGTGTCGCTTTGAAATCCCTTATCTAAGCTCACTTAAAACTCACTAAGCTCACAGTGGTAAAAAGCCTTTTAACAAAATCTATAGGTAACTGTATATCTTGTGAAATCGAACTGGGGCAAAGACAAATGAATTGTAATGAATTGTGCTTATTACATTTTTAATGTTTAGTGACTCGGCAATAATTCGGAAGTTCTAATAAAGAATAAGCAAGAATAAAAGTCTCGATTTTGTAAAAATGTACAAATCGGCCAATTTAAAATGTAAGCTATTTTTCCAAAACAAAAAATTCCTCCTTATGAAACAACACAATGCGTTTTATTCAGTTATTCGAAAAAGCATTTTCAGACTTTTTCACGGAATTTCATCGTTTTCATTGTCTCCCAATAAAAAAGTACTACGCTTTAAATTTTTAGCGACGAAAGCTCACATTAAAAACTATTTCATCGCTTGACACTCCTATCGCTTCTGGCTTTCTACAGCCGCCGTCATCGGTTGACAAGCGAAAATAGCAACAGTTGCAGAGAGATAGTTGATGATAGTCGAGCGGTTTTTCTCAAGCAAAAACGTAATGAAATTATAATTACTCGATAGGGAAACATCTGTTTGACCCAGAAGCAGCAAACTAAACTTTTCGAGTTTAACTGCAAAAAGCAAATAAAATCTCCACAAAATCTAGTTAACATTAACTCGAAAGCAAATGAAACTAAATCTAATAATTTTCAAGCTCCGAGGCTTGGTATTTAAGGTTTCCATTGGGAAGAACGTCTGGATAGAATTACTAAATTATGGATAATTAACACTGCACATGAGAATTACAGGCTGAGACGGCTGTAAACAAGAACCCAAGACAAACTTTGAGTTAGTTAATGCTGCGAAGTTGAGAACAATAGAAACCGAGGCTATTGTGGATCTTATACAATACGGTACCTACCGCCTTCGGAAAGTGTATTTTGGAATACTTGATTACGCCCAAAAGGGGTGACACATATTAGAAATTCCAGAATTAAATGCAAGTCGGTCTTTTATAAAGAGCGTCTCTTTACGTTTAACTTCGACGTTTAATCGAATTTTAAATGAAACAATTTGCCTCGTCCGAATTGTTTTAATCTCTTTGGAAATGCACCAAAATTATCCACAAATGGCGTACTTGTCACATGTCTATGCAACCTCAGCCATTTGTGCACATCTTTCGGCGTAATCTATTCTAATGAGACGAGATTCGCATGCTGTGTAGTACTGATGAGGACGAACTGGCTAATTGGCTAAAAATAATTAAGGTAACAGGGGCAGCATTTGAGATCAAAGTGAACCGCTTAATACGGAAAATCAGTTGGTTGAAATATCTGCTACATTCGTTTTAGATTTATTTCCTTTTAAAATTAAATGGCCAATAAATTGAGTGGGTAGCTTTTCCGAGGATAAATCAATGTTATTATATGAGTATTATCAAATAATTAATGAAAATACCAGTACTTGCTATACTTTTTCCCTTTTATATTTATCAACACAAAGAATAAAATTTTTTCGGAGGAAAAATATGATATTTCAAAAGAAAAATACTCTGAGAGAGGCTGTCAAGAATTGGATGTACTATCTAACAATTTCGTAATGTATTCGATTTTGCCGTGTGATGACACTGAAGTTTCATGATTGATGTCCAATGTACTTAACTAAATTGGAGCAAGCTGGATCCAGGAGGCTTTCCAGTAAAAGCTGGACACTTACATCACATCAATATGATGTATAATGATGGATGGCTGCGTGTCTCCTAAAATTAATTTTCTCGGACTTTCCTGTGATGAACAACAACGCACTAAAGAAATTCATCACCGTATTCCGAAAACGGTGCATGTACGCGCGAGAAACTCGATGTTTACTAACAACATCCACTAACGTTGTTTTTCGAAAGATTCTGGATCCTAATCTTGTAACTTTTTTGCTGCTGGAACTCACATTAACGAAGTTAAGCAGGAAACTTCAAGTAAGTTCTAACTTCGCCGAGTCAATATTTTATGAAACGAGTCGAGTAGGTCACTCTGCGAAGTAATATACTTTACTTGCATCCAGACGCGAACGTCTAGTAATCTGAACATAACGGGTACAGCAGCACTAAATCTGGGCCGCTAATCCGCCATAAACAAGCAGGCGATCAACAGGGACCGGAATAAACAACCCTGGACCTCCATTACCCTACATTATCTGTTTGCGCAATAAATCTACAAAATCAAGTTTATATCTAAAGCCAATTTATAAACGTAAGATAGTGAAGAAATACACGAAAATACTTGATAGGTCTAGATTGTAATTTCCATGGCCTATGCGACGACACAAGGACTGTAAACAAGCCCAACTTACAACACCAAAATAACATTTAGAGCAACCCGAGAGGACTATCTGAGGTAATCTTATTATTTCCAATGAGAATGTAATCTTAAAGTTGAAAGAGTGATTATACAAAACCTTCAAGTATAACTTTTCGATCTCTTTGTAATTTCAATGTAAAAGACTAAAACACAGTATACAACACAAATATTGATTGCTACATTCAAAATATAATAATGTTGTTGTCAGTAATATTGGAAAACACATTTATTTAGTTTTATCTGTTAAAATTGTCGTTCCAGGGAATTCTTGAGGTATTTTCTTTGTACTTTGGTACTTTGCTGTATTTTCTATCTCTTGTTTTGATACAATTTAGTGATAGACATCCTAAGCTTTACAGAGAAATTGTTGTTTCGCTTAAGGAATCTAAATTCCTTACTAGATTACAAAACAGGGTTTTTTATTTTAAACACTTTTTATTCTAGAATTTGTATTTTTATTGTTTTGATTTTTAGACATAAAATTGCAAATTTAAATATATTTAAAAAAAATTAACATTAATACAAGTCATATCGTTTTTATATATTCAGCTTGAACTACAAAAAATAATGAAATAAATAAAGATTAGTAAAAGTTTCACAGTTTTATTTATTTCATGATTATGGAGTCCCACAAAGTAAGGCTGGAAACAATATACAAAAAATAAAGTGTTCATTGCAATATACGAGCTTGTATAGTCAACATAATCACAATAATAATCACTTGGTTAATTAACAAGTCTAATTCGTTATATACCACTGCATCACTGGCTTGCAATCATTTGGTCCTTACGATTGTAGTTAATTAGTGATTGAATTTTAAAAATCAATGCTGAATCTAAGCTCACCAAAACACAGAAAATGGAGTTTTATAAACAAACATAAAATTAACGTCATAAAGTAAGTATTAATGTCTAAAGTAAGACAAGAGTAGATTTTATTTATTTACTGTCGAATTAAAGGTAAATATTGCCGAATGGCTTAAAATCGATTCGTTTACTCAATCAAGTTTTGACTGACTTTATTTATAACAGTTGAAATTAAGAAATAATTTCAGTCGCAGCAAACAAAAACTTATTTTTGAAATAGCTGCTTCTTAGTGGAATACCTGCAAGAATTAAATTTTATTACACTGTTTTGGTTAGTTAGATTAACTCGAAATTGAAAATTCTAAATAAAATCTTCATTTCTCTAGTCCCTAGTATAACAGAAATAATATAAGGATGACATACGACGTTACTTAGTAGCAAAACCGGAATGAAAGTAGTTAAAAATTCAACATAACAAAAGATTTGAATTTATTTGTAAGAGAGATAGAAAACACGCCTGTTTGGTGTGAAAAAATGCAACAACAAACCCACACTGTCAGCTTGATTTCCACTATCACACGAAGGATTAACTTATTAGAAAAATTAACTAAAGTATGAATACATTTACCTTCTTCAACAAAATAAATTCCACACTTCAATGAGACACAATTTCTTTATCTATTAAAACAATGAGTTTTTAAAATGGCGGCTTGTAGATCCACCAGTAGTCAAGATTGAAAATCATTTACCTGAAAACGACCACATATCTCTAAAGAGAGGGCTGGAAAAATTTATCAAACACAAGTAATCGAAAAACAATTAATCGGAACCACAATTTACTTGTTTATGAACCTAACCTAACTAAACTCGAAATAACAGTAAATGAAATTGATACAAAAGACTTGTCATAAAGCAATAAGCAAGACATATCATATTAACAACAATTGCTACGTTGGTTGCGATAAATTTTGGTTCGATTGATTGCGATCTCCATAAATTGTAGGTTCGATTTTTCAAATGATGGCTTGTAGATCCACCAATTGTCAAGATTCAAAATGATTCAACTGGAAATGACTACGTAGCTCTAAAAAGGGTATAGAAGAATTTATCAAACAAGTGATAGAAAAACAATTGATCGGAACCACAATTTACTTGTTTATGAACTTAACCTAAATAAATTCTACATAACAGTAAATGAAATTGATACAAGAGAATTCAACATAAATCAATAAACAAGAAACATCATATTAGTACTAATTACTACGTTTCGATAAATTGTGGGTTCGCTAGATTGCGGTCTGCATAAATTGTAGGTTCGCTTTTCAAAATGGTGACTTGTAGACCACCAATCGTCAAGATTCAAAATAATTCAACTGAAAATGACAACATATTTCTAAAAAAGGGTCTAGAAGAGTTTATCAAACACAAGTGATCGAAAAACAATTGATGGTAACCACATTCTACTTGTTTATGAACATAACCTAACTAAATTCGAAATAACAGTAAATGAAATTAATACCAATGACTTGACCATAAAGCAATAAGCAAGACATATCATATTAATAATAATTACTACGTTGCGATAAATTATGGGGTCGATAGATTGCAGTCTACATAAATTGTAGGTTTGATTTTTTAAATGTTAGCATGTAGATCCATCAATCGGCAAGATTGAAAGCTATTCAATTGAAAATGACCACATAGCTCTAAAAAAGGGTCTAGAAGAATTTATCAAACGCAAGCAATCGAAAAACAATTGATCGGAAACACAATTTACTTGTTGATGAACCTAGCCTAACTAAACTCGAAATAACAGTAAATGAAATTGATACAAGAGATTGAATTGAACATCAAGCAATAAGCAATATGTTGCTATGTATTGTGGGTTCAATAGATTGCGGTCTCCATAAAATGCAGGTTCGATTTTTAAAATGGCGGCTTGTAGACAACCAATGTCAAGATTCAAAATGATTTAAGTGGAAATGAGCACATAGCTCTACAAAAGGGTCTAGAAGAATTTATCAAACACAAGTGATCGAAAAACAATTGATTGGAACCACAATTTACGTATTTATGAACTTGACCTAATTAAATGTGAAATAACAGTAACTGAATAATAATAATTATTATGTTGCGATAAATTAATTGTGGGTTCGATAGATTGCGGTCTCCATAAATTGTAGGTTCGATTCTTCAAAAGATGGCTTGTAGATCCACCAATTGTCAAGATTCAATATGATTCAACTGAAAATAGCTCACATAGTTCTACAAAAGTGTCTAGAAGAATTTATCAAACGCAAGCAATCGAAAAACAATTGATTGGAACCACAATTTACGTATTTATGAACTTAACCTAACTAAATGTGAAATAACAGTAAATGAATAATAATAATTCCTACATTGCGATAAATTAATTGTGGGTTCGATAGATTGCGGTCCCAATAAATTGTAGTTTCGATTTTTCAAATGATGGCTTGTAGATCCACCAATTGTCAGGATTCAAAATGATTCAACTGGAAATGACTACGTAACTCTAAAAAAGGGTCTAGAAGAATTTATCAAACACAAGTGATCGAAAAACAATTGATTGCAATCACAATTCACGTATTTATGAACTTAACCTAACTAAATGTGAAATAACAGTAAATGAATAATAATAATTACTACGTAGCGATAAATTAATTATGGATTCGATAGAATGCGGTCTACATAAATTGGAGGTTCGATTTTTCAAATGATGGCTTGTTGATCCACCAATTGTCAGGATTCAAAATGATTTAACTGGAAATGACTACGTAGCTCTAAAAAAGGGTCTAGAAAAATTTATTAAACAAGAGATAGGAAAACAATTGATTGGAACCACAATTTACTTATTTATGTACCTAACCTAACTAAATTCGAAATAACAGTAAATGGAATTGATACAAGAGACTTGAACATCAAGCAATAAGCAATATGTTGCGATATATTGGGGGTTCAATAGATTGCGGTCTCCATAAAATGCAGGTTCGATTTTTAAAATGGCGGCTTGTAGACAACCAATTGTCAAGATTCAAAATGATTTAAGTGGAAATGAGCACATAGCTCTACAAAAGGGTCTAGAAGAATTTATCAAACACAAGTGATCGAAAAACAATTGATTTGAATCACAATTTACGTATTTATGAACTTAACTTAACTAAATGTGAAATAACAGTAAATGAATAATAATAATTACTACGTTGCGATAAATTAATTGTGGGTTCGATAGATACCGGTCTACATAAATTGGAGGTTCGATTTTTCAAATGATGGCTTGTAGATCCACCAATTGTCAAGATTCAAAAGGATTCAACTGAAAATAGCTCACATAGCTCTACAAAAGTGTCTAGAAGAATTCTTCAAACTCAATCAATTGAAAAACAATTGATTTGAATCACAATTTACGTATTTATGAACTTAACTTACCTAAATATGCAATAACAGTAAATGAATAATAACAATTACTACGTTGCGATGAATTAATTGTGGGTTTGATAGATTGCGGTCACCATAAATTGTAGGTTCGATTTTTCAAATGATGGCTGGTAGATCCAGCAATTGTCAAGATTCAACATGATTCAACTGAAAATAGCTCACATAGCTCAACAAAAGTGTCGAGAAGAATTTATCAAACGCAAGCAATCGAAAAATAATTGATTGAAACCACGATTTACATATTTATGAACTTAAGGTCCAAGTGTACCCAAAAAACGTGTGTTGTTTGTTTAATAAATAATATAGTAATGTGATAACTTTGGTTTTAAGTTAACCTTCCACTACTCGCGCGGTGATTCTTCACGGCAGTACTCGCGTGGGGTATCTAGATACCCCACTTTAGGAATGCCTATTTGATAGCTTTTTTGATAGATAAAGCAATAAAACGCGTTGAAGAGTATTATTATTTATTCAAAAACTCAACTTTATTTTATTGACGATAATAAAGTAAATAAAGACAAAACACGAACTTGAGTAAAAAAAACATACAAAATTTCTGAATGAAATAAAAAGCAATGTCAAAGTCACATCAATATTGGTACACTAATCACTATCAGTTGGTTGCTCCTGGGTTTCATTGACACATTCATCACAAACTATATTTTGATGGTTTTTACAATTGAACCGTTTACATCTGACACAGGTAACAGGGGTTTTTTGTCCTGCTTCCTAGGACATAAATGGCACCGACCTCTGCCTAATTTTGGTCATTTTTTGCTATATTTTCTTCTTGAGCACCTGAAGATTCGCTAAAGTTAACATTTTGCACTTTTGTCGTCTAATCTCTCTAGGTATGTTTGTCATGTGAATTCGTTTCATTATTTGAGGCTTGATCAGTTCCAGGGAAAGAGACAGGAAAAAGCTTCTTTATGGTTCCTCTTTCCTCCATTTTGTAGTATTATTTTTGCCTAGATAAAATAAACCACGGCGATCTGCAGTTTCTGAATCACTTTCATCATCATTCTCGTCTTGATCTATTTCCTGTTCCGTATCTGATCCGTCAGTCCTTGTCTCTACCGCATCATTTTCAGTTTCATTGGGATCGTCTTCTCCGAAAATATCTTCATTTTCTATATTTGGTACACTACCTTCTTCTTTTTCTATTTCTTCCAGCCATCTAAGCCAATCTTCAGGATTTGTGTTTTGTGTCTTCGATTTAGACCCTTGTTCTGTCATAGTCTCGAAAGACCTAAAAACAATAATATTTGGCAATTTCTAACTGCAAATATTCACACCAACGTATAAGCAAACGAATAAAATGCACGTATACACGCACACAATACACAAATATTTCAAAAGAATGTTACCTACCTTAGTATTATTGTTGGCCGAAAATAATTTCTTGTAAGATAATTTAAAAACTCGCGTGGGGTACTTTGATACCCTAGACTACCGCACAATTTTTTTCTTGATATTTGTAGAGAGTGTTTGCGATGCGCTTGACACGATTGTATTGAGCATACTGCTAGTGAGGAATACCTAAAACGTCGTTAACATACTTCGGGAAATTACCGAATTATAAGCGCTTATACTACATCTGGGGTATTTAAATACCCCGCGCGAGTAGCGGAAGGTTCATAGTCGAGGAATATTAAAAACTTACTTACCGAACTTGTTTTGGAAAAAAAAGTTTTTTAATTAAATTATTTCAGGTGTTATACGTGAAAAATTAATTTTGGAGAAACTGTACATTCAAAATTAATCAAAATAATACCACTTATATTTCATAGTATTTGAACCATTTTCCCAAAATTTTAAGAAAATCGTATGTCTAGGGACTAAACTATTACCTCCTTTTTGCCAAAAAAAGCAGTTTTTTTTGCAAAAAGCATGTTTTTTGGCAATAATTTAGTCGCTAGACATACGATTTTCTTAAAATTCTGGGAAAATAGTTCAAATACTATGAAATATCAGTGGTATTATTTTGATTAATTTTAAATGTACAGTTTTTCTAAAATTAATTTTTCACGTATAACGTGAAATAATTTAATTAAGAAAATGTTTTTTCCAAAACAAGTTAGGTAAGCAAGTTTTTAACATTCCTAGACTATTAACTTAAAACCAAAGTTATCACATTATTATATTATTTATGAAACAAATAACACATGTTTTTGGGTACACTTGGACCTTAATCTAACTAAATGTGAAATAACAGTAAATGAATAATAATAATTACTACGTTGCGATAAATTAATTATGGATTCGATAGATTGCGGTCTTCATAAATTGTAGGTTCGATTTTTAACATGGTGGCATGTAGATCCACCAATTGTCAAGATTCAAAATGATTAAACTGGAAATGACCACATAGCTCTAAAAAGGTGTCTAGAAGAATTTATCAAACACCAGTGATCGAAAAATAATGGAACGGACCCATAATTTACTTGTGTATGTACTTAACCTAAGTAAACTCAAAATTAAAGTAAATGAAATTGACACCAAAAAACTTTAACCTAGAGCAATAAGCAAGACATATAAATGTACATAAATACAAAAAGTAACAGTATGTAGTATGTAGTAAGTTGTCTGTACCGAACCAAAGGGAAATTTGTTAAAGACAACCTAAAGGGAAACATTTTAAATCTCAAGGTTAAATAAAAATGATCTTAATGTTATAAGGCACAGAAATTAATTAAAATTAAATAAATCCTATCGGAATACCATTTTCGGATTACTAATTTAATTAATTAATTAAACGAAATAAACACTTCACTATACTAATCACTTCTAATAAACTTTTACTGCACGTTTTACCGAACCAAAGTTAAATTTCCCTTTTCTTTTTAGAAAAATAATATAGATCCTACCTCATTTACCTCTATCTGGAATTATTATTTATTCCAGCTCCACAGTGGCAGCCATATTATGTGCTCCCTATAACGAACCATGCCAATACAATTAGCTTTTTATCGAAAACATAAATTTCCAGTAGTTTATTATAATAATCGTCCCAAGTTTCAGAAACAGTTATCGTAAATTTGTAGTATTTCAGGAAATTTCATAAAATGTTGAAATCCAAAGTTAATTAAAAAGATATCACATTCTTTTGGACATTTTGTAAAAATGTTGTATTTATCAACTGCTTTGTTCTTGAAATTCCAAAACCAGTTACCATACTTTCACTTATAGTTTTAGAAATCTTTTATGGAATATTTTTTGCTTATTAAGATCATTCTTACTTCTCTATATTTAAAGACAGAAGCAACTTTACTTGTCTGCTGTTAAAGACCGCACTTTCTTAACTAGAAGTTAAATTTTGTCTTAAACGACATTAAAGAGGTTTGAAAAATTACAGGAATTTTGAGAACGCTATCCACAGCACATATCCCCTTCTATTTAATATAAGGTTCTATTCAAGTTTACTTTTAAACTCTGGCTTTTCTAAACCCAAACTCAAACAAAAAAAACTCTTCTAATAATACCCAAAACGTCTTGTTTTGATGCACTTACAATTAATTGTTTAATTAATCTTGTCTTAAATATTTTTAATTAACTCTTCTTTCTTAAATATTTTTAATTAACTCTTCTTTATTAAAATAGATAATAATAAATGATTTTTTTATATTTTATTCGCAAAATTGCAGTTTGAAGTTCTAATAATATCCCTAATCTAGTCGATGTAATTTTATTTTATCCTTTTCATACCAATAACATTCTACTTACAATTGCATTTTGCAATTTATTTCTCTTTGTTGTAGCTTTACAATTCTCATTTCTCAATATCCTAGTCAAATGTAATAATAAAATCATTAATCTTCCTGTAATTTTAAAATGCGTTTCATTTGTTCAAATTGCATTTTTATTGTCGTTACAGTAAAAAATTTCTTTTATTGTTTAATCTTACTCTTTAATTCAAGCATAGCATCAAATGAATTCCTAATTTTTCTATTTATTCATAATATTTTTCCTTCTATAAGATTTTATTTCCATTTTTAACGTTTGTACGTTTACTTTTATTCAGTTTCAATAAATATTTCAGCACTTCCGTCAAGTATGAGTTAACAAAAGTGCTTTAGTTCTATTATAAAAATGATAGGTGCTTTTGTTACACTGAGAGAAGAAAACTAACAAAGACAATTGCTTTCAGTTAAATTAAATTAAATCCAGGAAGAATATAGACGCTTTTTGTTTAGTAAAACGATATAATCCTGTACTTCGCAACAAAGAGAATACCTATATTGAAGTGTACTATATTTTAGATTCTTAAAAATAAATACAATGATCGGAAGTTTTTCAAAAACACTTTGAAAGCACTGAAATTACAAACGAACCAGACTTCTTGATGAAAAGTTTTGCTTTGGTATATTTGAATATTATTTAGCCTTAATAAACAACTAATAATAAATTGTTAACATTCCTTTTGCTTGTAAAAGTGAAATTTCAATAAAATCACCGGCAATTGTGTTTGGTTTCTTTGTATCTCTTATCCTTCGTGGTCAGGCTGGAATTCTATAATTAAATTCTTAAAGTTCAAACACTCCTAAACATTTTAGATTTTAGATTGTTATGTATTTCTACAAAAATCTTAAAGTTTTAATTAACTTTGAATGTTTGAAACAAACGTAACTGAGATTAATCAAATTTTGAATTGCATTGAGATTGAAAATATTAGAAAGTAGTAAATGTAAACAAAGCTTTTTTATTTCATAATTTGCAAGCATTTTAAATTCAAGCAGGTATAAATTATAAATAGCAGGTTAAATATGAACAATAACAACTGTTTTGATTACTTTTCTGTCTCCAAATCTGGGCTGCGAATTAACATAATTATACTTTTATTTATTAATTTATAGGTTAGCGATTGGTTGATTATCAAGTCGTTATTTATTAAATGAACAATTATTAGCTAATTAACAACCATTTAATTAATTAGATTTTGATTGAGTTCCTAGTAATGCTGCTACATTAATTGTATCAAAGAAAGAAAATCAAAAAAAGTATTTGTGCACTATTGTATAAATATAAAAGATAAGAAGATAATAGTGTATAAATTACAACGGATTTAGAGAATATCCAAAATAATTTAATACTTTTATTCAATAACCCCAGGATGTTATCATGTGTAACATATCATCAAATATATAAAACGTAATAATATGGAATGTAAAAATTTTGAAAGCAGATATATATATATATATATATATATATATATATATATATATATATATATATATATATATATATATTGATGCCTGTTAAGCTGTCACCTCCGTCATACAGAGGAGACGGCCCGACTTCCGGGTATTCCCGTGGATATATTGCTAAAAATTTGTTATATTTGTGATGAGGGGAACCTCTAGAATCCGAATCTCAAGAAAGGGGAAATTATTTCCCTTGTTTTATTTTGTCATATATAGAGTATACAGAAGATACGAACCGACCTCCAAAATTTATATATAAGAAGATACTTATAGTTCGCTGTTACCTCCAGCACCGCTGCCAAGTGTTCGGAGGTCAGAAGATACCACCGTTATGTGCAGTTATATATACAGAGCGTTGACTCCACATTCCATAGATGCACATTTCATAAAAAGGTTCTCTTGTGGGTCTCCAGATGTTGAAATCGGGTGGTTTAAATTGCTCGCCGAGGGCATTTTAGTGGCCAGATAACAAAAGAAAACAAGCGAGCATTCTCGATTTACTAATTTTTTATTTTTTGAGTTATAGGAAATTGTCTTTTTTGTATTTCTTATGAATTGTTACTAAAGATATTAAAAAGCCGTTTCGACACTATTAAACCGTCTTTATGAGTAGCACTGACTAGTTGAATAAGGCTTTTCTAATTATAATCATTGATTTCTGGTTTACTTCATAAAGTTGTATTTTTTAAATGAAAACTTTAGTAATTTGATTAGAAATACTTAGATCGGTGATATATTAGAAAGAAATTTCTTTCTATAATGAATTGAAAATATAACAAAACCAGAAAAAGGGAATTCTTGTTATTGTCAATAAGAACGCAACCAGTACCAATATTGCGTATAATTAGTATAGCACATTTTTGAAATTTAGATATATTAGACATAAATCAGTTATGTAACGTAGTATTTGTATAAATATAATATTCTATAAAGTTTCTTTTAATCTCGGGAATAACGGTTAAATTGAATATGCTTTTATCCAGATTCCATTTCGATTGAAATAAAGGCAGATACTCTTTTAATTTTTACTAAACTCGATAAGAGTTTAATATAAACAAATTAAATATTGTTTTTTACAACAAATGCTTGTTGTTTCCGAAGTCACGCACGTATCATGTAGGACCATTGAATTTCACGTGGTTTGATTAACAAAAAGAGTTACCAACTTTATTAAGTTTAAAACAAATCGAAACACAACAAATTAATCAACATTTTTATAGAATTTTTGCTTAAGACATTTTTTCCAGCATTTGTTGATCTAACGAAATACAGAATACGTATGTTACACTGTTATACATGTACCTACCTCTTGTAAATTTATGTTTTAACTTATGTTTTAAATAAAGCAGTTACTAACGACAAAACATGTACGTTTTATGGAACGTGTACTTTAAGTCCACATTAAAGACAGGTTTAACTTAATGTAGTCTTTTTTGATAACATTGTATAAACCATAAATAAATAGTAGGTATATTGCGTTATCAGAATTAAAAGTGGCAGTTTATTTGACGCTTAATTATGTTAGCAATCGCGGCTCTCCATTTAAAACAAAATACCACTATAAGCTTTTGTTTGAAACAATGTTTATCAACCTTGGCACAACCTTAATATCCGAAAATGGCCCACTGCTAGACTAAAGTAGGGATGATAATTTGATACCAAGCTTGGTCTCAGATATGGAAAGATCAGAGTTACCCAATATTGGTTGTTATTGGCTAAAACCAATACGTTATGCAATGTTTTGGACAATAAATGACACCGATATCGCAATAAAACTAAAGTTAGTCTTGGACCGATCTTGAATGTTAATGTAGTACCAAGGCTGGTAATTGAGAAACAAAGCAACTATTACACAATCCTTTTCATTTAATGAATGCTAGTGCAAAGCAACGAAGTCTACCATTACTGTTTCGCCGTAACTGAATGCTGTAAGAGTCAATTTTTGTGTTGGATATAAAATGTTCATTAACAAAATAAATACGAAGAAATCGAAAATTCGTATAAATGATTAATGTCTTAGACTCTCAACACATATTGAGACCGTACAAACCTAACACTTTCATAGTGTACGTCTTCTTGTGCAAATACATATGTACGGTCGGTAAGTCAATATAGTTTACACTTTAGTCTTGCCAGTGTAAGTTTAAGTTCATAAAAATTCAGTAGGTTAGCTACCACTAATCCATCTTTACAATAAACCACATTTACAGAAATTTAGCAAAATATAATATGAATATTGACCCAACCTTAGCCGAAGGGTAAGAAATTAAGATTTTGAATTTTGAAGATTGCTAAAACTGGAGTTAGTTTAGCGAACCTAAGATTCAAAATTGGCTAAGGTTTTGGGTGATAAGTATGTAACCGGCACTTGATATGTAGAGATTGACTAAAGGTAAGTACTCACAGCAGCGGATCCGCAGGCGGATGTCATACGATTGGTCGGTTTGAGTCAAATCGACTCAATCCGACCAATCGTATGACATCCGCCTGCGGATCCGCTGCTGTGAGTACTTAGCTTTAGACTAGCTAAAGCAAATTAGAGAAATAGTATCTGATATTTGACTTAAGTATATTCTATGGGTAACTGGCATTGACCTAACGGGTGAAAATTGGCTGAAGCTTGGGCAAGTTGTAAGGAATCCTGATTCGGTTTCAGAACATTGGCTCCGACTTGTACAACGTTTAGTGAACCGAAAATTAGTATCAGGTTGTTGATTAACCCTCGAGTGACAATTAAACAACCGAGACTCAGAATCTGAAAATTGCTTGAAACGTGGGTGAAAATCGGTGCGTCCAACACACCGCTGGAAATATAGCGCTGCAGCAGTTTTCACAGCCGTCTTAGATTTAACAATCACCCAAGCAATAATATTGTTTGAAGTACATCATCATTTTATACATATAAAACGCTTAAAAATAAATACATATTAAACATGAGTTAGAGAACCAAGATTCGATATCTGAAAATTCGCCTACACTTGGATCAATGTCGAGAAAACGACATTTGACTGTCCAGTATTCAGCCACGCTGGGGTTTATTCAAAGACCTTTGTTTTAATTTTTTTTCTTCTAATAAAAAATTGTTGGTATTGCTAGACTAAACTTCTAATCATAGGGAGGAGGCACTTTTACCCTAGTGGAAAAAAATAGTATGTTTTATTTGGATTTAAAGTGACTTTGTTTGTTGCTATTTACGAGCGATAAATAACTCCGCCTAAATAATAAATAAATAATAATCTTATCATGTGAACAACTCCGCTATAGGGTAAATACAAGTATTTTACTTAATTGGGCTCGATTCCTATAAGGAATCTAGAATGACTTTAGGAGAGTTCACGCATCCTAGCTGCGATGTGCAAACGGGTTTTCCAAATCAACTATGTGGATTGTTTGACAATTACTTTAATTGTCATCATAATGCATCAATCCTAAATCCAAATATAAAATGCAGGGAAACAAGATTGGGCGATGAAGATTTTTCACCTATCTCTGCAAATGAGACTTGTTTCCAACTCTTCTTATTTCATTATGTCGAGCTGTTAACAAGTGTCCAGTCCTCATACTAAGGTCTTCCTTGATCAGTGGCGATATAGATCTGGAGCTCATGTCCATTTCCTTCGCCAACAAACGAATAGGATAGGATGTTAGTATAGGATTTTTTTTACGAATAGAATGTTATAAAAAGAAACATTTTTGATTTATAGTTATTTATGTTATAAATCCGGCAATGAAGCTTTACAGAACGAGTTTGATCTCTGAAGGAAGACAGAAGTCGCGTCTGAAATCTTGAAACGATAACTAAGGAGAATCATTTACAGGACCTATAACGTTTTTTTTCATGTGTTGCAATTTTTTCTCTTTGAACGAAAGTTCATTCATCCCCTGCTTTATAATAATCTAGTCATTCTATATAGTAGAGTAAATTTTTGCAAAAAACATGCCCAAGTTCTTATTTTTTACTATCTAAAGATAGAGACTTGAAATCTTCTGTAATGCCTTTAGTACTGGACCAGTATAAAATGCACTATGTTTAAAATGGGGGCACGCCCCCCCACCTAGTGGTTGAGACCCCCATTTTGTACCCTTAATTTAATAACGCAACCAAATTGAGCGAAATTTATGTTGGCAGGGTTCTTGGAGTCACTGATTATGAATCCAATGAGAAAATTGAAAGAATCAAAATGGCTGTCCTAAAATAACGGCCTTTGAGATTCAGAATGCGATTTACGCCGTTTCTATTGATTTTAGAGAAAGATTCAAAGAGTCAGAAAGTGCTTAGAATGTGATTTTGCAAAGGAATACACTATTTCGATTACCTTATTATGTAACCCCTTTGCTCTGCCCTAGTAGTAAAGTCAATCTTTGCATAAGTTCCTATTTTTTACTATCTAAAGATAGAGACTTGAGATCTTTACTAATGCCTTCAGTACTGAACCAATATAAAATGTAATATGTTTAAAATGGCGGTTTTACCCCTCGGGGGGTTGAAACCCTCATTTTACACTCCCAATTTAATAACTCGGGAAGTTTTCTTTTAACTTGACTAAAATTCATGTTGGGGGGGTTTTAGTGTTCCTGATTATGAGTTCAATGAGAAAATTAAGAAATACAAAATGGCGAACTCAAAATGGCGGTATTTGAGATTGAAAATGCGATTTACGCCTGTTTCTATTGATTTTAGAGAAAAATCCAAAGAGTCAAAAAGTGTTTAGAATGTAATCTTGCATAGGAATACACTATTTTGGTTACCTTATTATGTAACCCCCTTCAATCAACCCTAGTGGGCATCTCGGTAGGGGAGAGTGAAGGGGTTACATAATAAGGTAACCGAAATTATGTATTCCTATGCAGAATCACATTCTAAACACTTTCTGGCTTTTCTCATTTTTCTCTAAAATCAATAGGACCGGCGTAAATCGCATTTTCAATCTAAAATATCGCCATTTTGTGTCCGCCATTTTGAATTTTGTGATTTTCTTATTTGATTCATAATCAGCGACCTCACAGCTCCCTCCAACATAGTTTTTGCTCAACTTGGTTGAAAACTTCCCGAGTTGTTAAATTGGGAGTTTAAAATGGGGATTTCAACCCCCCGAGGGAGCGTGTCTCTATCTTAAACATATTACATTTGATATTGGTCTAGTACTGAAGGCATTACAAAAGATTTCAAGTCTCTATCTTTAGATAGTAAAAAATAAGAACTTAATGCAGAAATTGACTCTACTACTAGGGCAGAGCGAAGGGGTTACATAATAAGGTAACCAAAATAGCGTAGTCCTTTGCAAAATCACATTATAAACACTTTTTGATTCTTTGAATTTCTCTCTAGAATCAATAGAAATGGCGTAAATCGCATTCTCAATATCAAAGGCCGTTATTTTAGAGCCGCCATTTTGGGTCTGCTATTTGAATTTTTTAATTTTCTCATTGGATTCATAATCAGCGACCCCAAGAACACTCCCAACACAACTTTGCTCAATTTGGTTGCGTTATTAAATCAGGGGTACAAAATGGGGGTCTCAACCACCAGGGGGGCGTGCCCCCATATTAAACATATTACATTTTATATTGGTCCAGTACTAAAGGCATTAGAAAAGATTTCAAGTCTCTATCTTTAGATAGTAAAAAATAAGAACTTAATGCAAAAATTGACTATACTAATAATAAAAATACGACACTTTATGTTAAACTGACGTTTGTTTAAGCCTTTCAGTACCGTAAAGCTTCATGTCAAGATTATGACGTAAGGTTTTATTTTCCGCTACAATATGGAATTTAATAGAAAATATCTTTTAGTCGTAATTCTGTAAAAATATAAACAGTTAATATTTTTTATTACATTTCGTATTTCAAACAATTCTTTATATACCACAATTAGTTATATAAAGTATATCTTGATCTCCGTTGTCAATGATACCGGTGTTCAAGACGTTCTTGATCTCCGTTGTTGTTGGCAACGTAAATAATTTGATGTTGCATTATAGCCACATGCATGCATGCATGCTGCTTTTTATCTCCTTAGTTACGCGTATGATGACACAGACAAGGCAACTTGCTTCTTTATACAATAAATTCGGATGGATTTTAAAAGGGAGAAATTAGGATTGAAATACGAAATAAAATAAAACAACTTATGCAATACGGAGATCAAGCTTCTTTAAATCCTCGAAGATGTTATAACGCCTCGGCTGGCGCCTCGGCGTTATACATCTTCTTGGATTTAAAATATCGCTTGATCTCCTAATTACATAATATTATTACAAAATGAGTATTTCAGACTTATTCTTTCCTTCATCAAATGTAAACATAGTTAGAATGTCAATGAAAACTTTATTAACCGGGTAATTTGGTGAAATTTGCAAACTACATACCAAATGTTACATTATTTTGCTTAGTAAAATTATTTTTCTTTGAAAATTTATTAATTGTAATACTAAAAATATTGAAGATTTTAAAGATTTTAAATCTTTCTTTGTGGATGCGAGAATGAATATATCATATGTCATATGACAATTCCTAAAATAATAATCAAATAATAATAATCCAGTAAATCCGAAATGATCATTTTGTAAAAAGATAAATTTTTTATTTATACATAATTACGACTAAAACGTATTTCCTATTTAATTTTTTTCATATCTCAAAGAAAGTCGTTTTCAATTCAAAACTTTTTAAATAAAATAGAAATTATTATTTTATTGTTCTTAAGTATCATTAACTATTTAAAAATGACGTACAATTCAAGAGATCCCTTAAATTTTCTGAGTAGTTTACAAATATTTATTTAAATGCTGCTACTATACCCAAAAAGTGTCTGTAAAAATTCAGGTAGCGTGAAATGGCCGAAACTACGCCAGGGGTACTGGTTTCGATGGAATTCTATATACCTGAGTGGTTTAGGTCTTGTACACAACGTTGCCAATGTGTGGAGCCTGCAACGTACCGTACATGATACAAAAAACAACATATACAGGCGGAGGTGACATCGTATTGGCAATTATACAACTAACAGCGACGACAACGCCAGCGATCTACAGCTGAACTAAAAATTAATTTTGTGAGTATAAGTATGACGTTATCACCTCCAGACAAAAATTTGAATTTAGGCTTCTAACACCATCTATATGCTTATACAGTCGAAAACAGGGCAAAACGTTGTGACCTCCGAAAACGGAGGTCACAACGTTATATATGAAGTGACAACGTATGCTGGGTATCTACTTTGGAGGTGACAAGGTACCCTTTATCAATATATATATATATATATATATATATATATATATATATATATATATATATATATATATATATATATATATATATATATATATTTGTCAAACCGCTTATACACACCCGTTTCGCTATATTCTACCAACTTGTCGGACCATTTTCAACGCTCTTAGACCCGGGCTTGGGTCTGGCAACGTTGTCCTATATTTTCGAGGTCTACAGGATAATGTTTACTTAAAACTGCAATAAAAAAATATACAATTTGGGTTTGGAAAAGTAGGGTCTGTAAAAAGTTTTATACAATCGTAGTTCATCACAATGAACTATAGGGGGCGTCGCGCCTTTCTCAAGTGTATATCGTATATTTTTATACAAGACGCTATCAAACCCGCTATGTTCTACAGTCTTCCTAAGCCCTGAATCTGGCAACATTGCCATGACGCATATGTTAAGCTTTGTTTTATAAACGTTTGGTTATAATAGCTCGCATTTAATATTTGATGGAGAAAAGTGACGTAAGAATTACATGAGCTCGTATGCGAGTTCTTTTCAAATTTGTAAATAACTCTCTGGCTTTGAAAAATTGAAGGTTTTAATATTTGTTAATAATAATAATATACTTTATTTAAAGCATATAACTAGATAAATTCCATATAATACATTATAATTTCTTAAATATTAATGTAATTTATTACATATTTTTTACACTGTTTCTTAAATAATGTTAAAGATGTACAGTTTTTTACATTAGCTGGAAGTGAATTATATTCAACTAAACCTTTATGAAACAGATTATTTTGTCCTATATTTGTTGTTACTGCATGAACATAAAAATTATTTCTACTTCTAGTATTATGATCATGAACATCTTCTACGAATAGTAATTCATTTAAAATGTGCTCTGGATATATTCGGTTTTTTATTTTAAATATTAATGTCATCGTATTATAAAATATATTTTGCTTAACACTTAACGAAGATGTAAGTTGCAACATTCTTCTTATGCTAGTATACCTACTACATTTTAATATTATTCTTAATGCTCAATTTTGTTTTTTTCGAAGATTGTTAATTTCAGTATTATTTAGGAGGTAAAGTATACTAGCACAATAATTCAAATGGGGAAGTATTATTGTTTTATATAGTAATAATTTAGACCACTTGCTAAGATTTTGGCTTATCTACCCATGAAATTTACTTTTTTTGCAACTTTACTGATAACATAGTTTGAATGACTAGAAAATGTTAAGTGACAATCTATTATTACGCCTAAGTACTTCCACTCATAAACTTGTTCTATTTTTTGACTATTAATTTGTATTCCCACATGACTAGATGTATCAATTTCGTTAAACTTATTTTTTATTATCATGAATTTTGTTTTATTTACATTTAAAGAAAGACTATTTTTACCTAACCAGTTATATACATTTACTAATTCATCATTGATGATATTTATTACTTTTTCAACATCATCTCCTATAAAATATATTAAAGTGTCATCTGCAAATAATAATGTTACATTTTTTAATCACATTAACAATATCATTTATGCATAGTACAAATAAATGAGGGCCTAATACAGTTCCTTGTGGAGCGCCAGAGGTAGTTTTTTTTAGCTGAAGATGTACTATTAAAGCATCTAGTTTTTTGAAATCGGTTTTTGAGATATTCACTAAACCATTGTATAACTATTGGGCCGAACCCATATCTTTTTAATTTCAATAATAGTAGATCTCTATTAATAGTCTCAAAAGCACGTCTAAAGTCTAGAAAAACTACACCTATCACCTTCTTCTTGTAAATAGCATTTTTCCATTTCAAAAGAACTGATTGTATTGAACTTTCACATGAATTATTTTTCCGAAACCCTGATTGAAAAGGTGTTAACAGTTTGTTCACTTCAATGTAGTCACGAAACTGGATATTTACGACGGTTCTAATAATTTTTCATAAGTTGGCACCATGTTGATCTATCTGTATTCTTCACATTTGTTAGTGTTGGTTATCTTCTCAATGGGGATAATATGCGATGTCTTCAAGGTTTCTGGGAAGGATCCACTTTCTAGACTCATTTGAATTAGATGCAAAAATCTCTGTCCTATTACATTGAAAGCTAATTTAAGAATCTTTACTGTAATACCATCGACACTACTATTCTTATTAGGTAAATTGTTTATAAATTTTTTTTAACTCCAAAAACTCTATTGGTAAAACTTTTTCGAACTTGTATTGATGTACATTAATGTGGCTTAAATCAGTTTCAATTTGGGTTAAATTTGTTAATGTAATAATTTGTTGTATGATGTTAATAAAGTAAATATTGAATTTTTCTGTAATTTGATTTTCCTTTTTTTCTAACTCATTGTCAAAAATAATACCTTCCTTTTTTTGTCTGTTATGGCCTCCTTTAATTAATTATTTAACTGTTTTACACATTATTGTTGAGTTATTTTTAATATCATCTAGTTTTCTTGATAATAATTTGTCTTGTGGTTCCTGATCAATCTAACAATTCCATTTCTTTGTTGTCTATACCTATTCATATCACTTTCTTCTTGTGTAAAGATTGTTCTTTTATATAATCTGTCCCTTTCTTCAATTTCCAAGGCTATTTCTGGGGTCCACCAACGCTTACATTTCCATTGACATTTAATGGTTTTTTAACAGTTGGAGCATGCCTGTTTAGTGTGTTCATTATGGTTTTAACTAGTGATGGGAACTTGGGTGTCGAGTGTCGTGATACTGTTCGTGGTCGTGACACTTGAAGTGTCGCGACACTTCGTGTCGAACAGTATCGCTCTTATTAGAGTGTAATTCGAAGTTGCTTGATCATTCTTACAAAGAAATTAAAGGCAGATTTGTTGAACTGGCCAACAATCATTAAATAAGACGTACATATAAAACTATTTTGTTGTAGATTTTTTAGTTAAAATTATAAATTCATGAATTATTTGCAAAACATTAATTTAAAAGCCGAAACCTGAAAAGTTGACGCAACGCCTCCGTGGTTCGATGGCAAACCGTGGCTTGCTAAACTTCACGGGCTGGTGGAATGCACGATCGAACCCCGTTACAAGCATAACTTTTTTTTAAATTTTATTTGTTATTCTTTTATTCGAAAAACGTACAAGAAATAATACATTACAAATAAAAAATAAAGATACCCAATTAATAAGACATTGTCTTATTAATTTGGTATCTTTATTTTTTATTTGTAATGTAGTATTTCTTGTACGTTTTTCGAATAAAAGAATAATAACAAATTATTTAAATTGTTTTGCAACTATTAATCTCACCGACTTTTATTCGAGAACGAACTATTTGGCATATTCAGATTTCCCATACTAATTTTCTATAGCAAATGTTAGAACGAATGCGGTGTATAAATAATTTAATGTCTTTTAATGTACTTAATGCATAAATATATAACCATAACAGAATTTACTCATAAACCTAATTGTTTTTTAATCCCTAGTTTATGATTTACGTATTAGCTATGAATCTTGACTGCTCGTTTCAATTATATTATATGAACTAGCGCATGCATGATGTGTAAATGCGAAGTATCGTTAAAGAGTCGTGAAGGAGTCGACACTTCACACGGCTAATGGTTTCGATTCGCAAGTGTCGTGATACGCGGGTGGTATCGCGAACCCAACACTAGTTTTAACTAATGTTTCTGCTAGTTGATTGGTGTTTGTACAGTCCGGATTCCATGGTTGATCCATTAGATCTAATTGAAATTGCATTTCATTGAAGTTGCTCGTGTCTCTGTGTTGTATTGTATATTCTTCATATTTTTCTTTCACTTTTGCATTTACAGTTATTATTGAGTGATCGGTTATTTTTGGAACATGGTGTACCTGGGCATCAATAGATTTTTCATTAGATACAAGAAGATCTATGAGTGTAGCACTGTCCTTAGTGATTCTTGTAGGTTGGTCGATAATATGATGTAGTCCATTATTTTTAATTAAAGTTCTCAGCCTATTTTCATTGTATGAATCCTATTATAGGTCAATATTAAAGTCTCCGATAATTAGTAAGGTCTCTGATCTACTAGCATATACATCAAACAAATTTTCAAGTTTCATTAGAAATTGAGCATCACTAGAGTTTGGAGAGTGATATAAATTTATAAAGTTATATTTGTATGATTGAAAGCATATATTACTACCTACAATCCATGTGTTCATATCAATGGTATCTTTAAGTAGGACTTTATAACTGAATTTATTTTTTATATAAATGATTAGAGTAAGGTTAACAGGATTTTCGAACAAGTGAGACAACGCAACATAATACGGAAAAGTTAATTTCTGGGGAAAGTGGATGGTTTCCAAATAAGGTGGAAAAGTACATATATCATTTTCCGTAGTAACGATAAATTTCAAGAACTTGATTAAATTTTTTAGTATAAAAGTACTGTAATATATTCTTTGTATGTTTGTTTGAAGGATTGTTTGTGGTTAATGAATGCTTTATTCTTTTACTGTTAAGATGAGAGAATGAATGCTTGAACTATTTGGTTTCTGAATTATTTTCTGATCCCTCGTTTACATTCGTTTCCTTGGATACTACAAAGTATCCAAGGCAACGGTGATCATCACATTTATTGCTCCCTTGTTTTTTAGAGTTTTTCCAGCAGAAAAAGTCTCCATCAGTTTGCTTGAGGACAGGATTGGAAAGAACTAGTGAATGTACGCATAAGATGCGGTTGTGATTGTAAAGTAACTTGATAGATACGTAAAATACCGCGTTTTTTTCTTTGGCTGGTTTTACAATTGATTAAAGTTAGTACAAGGCTCTTAATGTTAATGTTCGTTACAATGATAAGAACTTAACCTATAGAAATGAGCTAATAATCGAATGAGATAATTGAAAACGGTTAAAATTAAGGCAGCAGATCCTTAATTTTAGGGCTCGTTGCAAAATGTAAATAACTAAAAACTACAAAACTTAACCTAAGAGGAACGTATGAGGATACTGTTGGACTTGTAGGTTGTTAGTTGGATCATAATCGTATATGCAACATAAAAGGAAAATAGTAAATTTATGTACACAAATATGTCTAACAGGTAACAAAAAGTAATTGCGAACGTTCTATACATAAACGGTACAAAAAAAGATAAGAAGGATTTGTAATGGGCTGCATCCGAGTTTATCTGCTATGTATTCCCTGTGTGCCCGATCATACGAAGTAACGAATTTTTGGTACGACCGTTTATTGAAGTTCACAACAACCGATTTGTAATTATACGTTCTGCGACACACTGCTGTGTGGGTTTCTTGTAGGGTTCTGAAACATTTTCTGAAATAAATAGATTTAGCTCAGGTTTAAGTCGACAATCTATGCCAACGAAATGGGATAATTCTTGTTGCAGTCTAAGGATTGGAAAGTTATGAATAGCTTCTCCTTTTGAAACTTGCGGCGTAACTCCATCACTGTTCACTGTGTGGTCGAGACAAGTTAGTTCTTTGGCTTCAAAGATCGTTTCTTTTTTAATTTGATAGTTAACCGTAATGATATAGGCGTTGAAATACTTTCTTTAAATGCTGTAGATAGTCTGCTTTGATGGCAGAAAAATTTAGAACAGAAAAAACTTTATACAACCGTGACTTCAGATAGATTATGACTTCAGCGATGGAACTTCTCCATGTACTGGTAGTGGTGGTGCTGAGAGAGTATTGATCCTCTACTGGAATTATGCTAATTGATTTCTCGACATCTGCTTCATAAATAGGATCCTGGTATCTTGAATGGTATGCTAGCAAGAGTAAGTTTCTTGACAGATTGTTGCGTGTTCAATTAAAGTCGGCGGTCACCACATGTAATATCCTCTGTGTTTGTTTGTTTGAAAGACTGTTTGTGGTTAATGAATGCTTTATTCTTTTACTGTTAAGATCAGAGAATGAATGCTTGAACTATTTGGTTTCTGAATTATTTCCTGACTCCTTGTTTATATTCGTTGCATTGGATACTACACGCACACATACATATCACTGGATCACAGTACTCACTCATACATATCGTCGACGTTAATGCATACTAGCGGAACTATTTTCTAGCAATTTTCCAGGAGCGCAGTTTAAATGCTTATAAAAACTTTGTTACAGATGACATGATGAATTCTTTGAAATCGCAACTAGCAACATTGCTAGTTACAACATTTCAAAGAATTAAGTTCATATGCATTAACGGCGACGATATGTACTATATAGCACCAATAAATAACAACGTCGTAGACCATTCAGGGTATAAATCGTGAGGTGTTCTTTATCAAAAATTAAAATGGGCGAACTAAGTTGAGCATCATTTGTGACTTTTTTGCTAAAACGCTGAAGGAAAACTTTCTCGTCTGTAATTTGTAAGATTACTTAATGGAACTTTTAATGGAAGCAGGGCACTCAAAATGTTCGGAGGGGCAGTGTATGTTGCAACCCCCAATTGAATTTCATGAACATTGGTATGGGTAGATGCAGTAGCAGCACTTCACTATAGCAACAAAAAACGGCCACCTCATAGAACAAAAGATAAACGGAATAAACTCTGTGGGACGTTCTTTAACAAAAATGAAACTGGGTGGACTAATATGATTTGCGCCTGGTATATTTAGAACTACATATATTTCAAATGTAATCAGAAAATCTCTGGTGTACAATTCGTCACTAAGAATATAATACATATTCCAATTCACAAATAGCTATTTCAGAATACAATAAAAATTGATCTTTAACTTAGTACAAGTGCAATATAACGGAATTAGGCAAGGTTTGAAAAAACTTCTTCTTTTCTTCGTTACCTTTCGACGTTTCTGTTAAAGGCACTTAACCACCATATAGTGTATACTGTTTTGTACCTTCAAATTCATTAAACAGAAAGTAGGGATCGAACATTCCATAATTTTTTTGTAACTGTACAAACGCACAGTAAAAATAGAAACTGCTATTTTTTAATCTAGGTTAAACTAATCAAATGTAGTCTATTTTGGTCAACTAAACTTGAAAATGACTTTATGCTTGATTTGTTGATGTTTACGAGTAGATAATATCCTGAATTTTGTAAAATATCAATATTAAACCACGCCTTCAGATGGATTTTGTATTTTTATTTTCAAAAACTGTTAGGTTTATGGACTGGTTGTTAAGTGGGGTAGATAAAATAAAGCTTATTTAATTCGCGCATGAATATATATCATACAGGTTGTTTCACTTAAGATTCGTATCATCTGAATAGGTGGTAGTACACATAAAATGCAACAAAAAAGCTGAAAATCATTAGTGTCTATCTTTCATAATAACCGAAAAAATAATGGTTTTTGAAAAGTGGGTAGCAGGTCACTGGTCTAAGAATCACACTTGGAGCTGGATGTGCCTATCTGATACATTGACGCAGCAGCTGCTAGGTGATGTCGCAATTTGTTTTGACTATAATTTCCAGCAGTTTCCAAAAGTTGACATTTTTAGCAAATTTTTGTTGATTTGCGTAAAAACAAAAAGAGTTTTTTGTTCCTATTGATGAATACTATCACACAGTAAAGTTGAGTAAAACATCCTGTATGTAGACCAACAATTTCTACCAATACATTTGACGGAGCAACTTCAGAACATAACTTATTGCGATCTTGTATTCGTCATCAAGTACTTAGCTAAGAAAAAAAAATGTTGAGTTCGCAGTGCAACCTTAGCATCACTTCTGCCAAATTCATGAAGCGATGTTGTTGTTATTGTTGGTTGTAGTATTATGATAATTTTGCAGTAAAACGAATATCTTTAGGAGAATACCCTGTACTGGAAAATTATTTTATAGAAACCAAAATGTATAGGGCATTTCACCTTGTTTTGAAATCTTTCTTACTTCGTTTGTACGTCATACTGCATGACGTTTTACCTTTATTTTCTTTCTGCATTTTATAGAGCATTATTTGACTTGTCACTATTCGACTTGGGTCAAGTATACCTGTTTTGTGAAGAATTAAATTTTGCATTCAATAGTGTATTCATTAAACATATCACTGGCACAGAATTCCGTATCTAGCGGTAGCGGGTACGCTACAGCTACCACAAGCACAAAATAACACTAATGTATGTTCTAATAACAACTGTCCTTGAAAACAAAATTTTATCCAAATTGCATTTTTGACTTTTTTATTTTGAAGGTTTATAGCTTTGTAACATTTCATTTTTGAACATAGATATGTTGTGCTTAATGGCCTATTTTGATCAAAGGCATTGACCCTCAGGAATTGGCATCATCTGCTCGAGATATCCTACATGTAAAATGGGTGAAGTTCCATTTAATGTTAAATATCTAGCTACATTTTAAAGCAGGCGTGGAATTAAGTCGTGAACTTAGAATTCCAAAACAAAAACCATTCAAGAAAAAAATTACTCGATTCGAATATCAATATAAAGGACAAAGTAAGAGATATCCAAAAACCCTGAAGTACCCTGTACGTTTTAGGTTCACTAAAAAGATTGATTAGTACAGGGTATACCCCTAAAATGTATCTTGCCAATACGAGAATTACCATATGACTAGCCCCAAATAATAATGATAATATCGCCTCGTAGATTTTGCTGGAGATGCTGAGATAGAATAAGACTGAACCAGGATTGCGTTCGATGCTCAACGAGATTTCCATAGTTATTTCATGATGAACATCAAATCACACAAAGTTATGCTCGAAGCTTCTCGTATAATATGTACCGATACAAATTATTTGTCTGTGTGACATATGATCGTTTTTTCGATAACACAGAAACAAGACAACATGCACAAAGTTTTCTTAGCTTTTTGGTATGAAAGTTAAATAAAATCCTATTTTACCTAACTGTCTCCATTTTGATAAACCTAATAGTTTCTGAAAAAACAGTAAAAACCCTCTGGGGACATGGCTTACCCTCATCAGCTTCTCTGGTTCACCACTTTTGAGTAGTAACTTTTAAGGGGTTATTTAACATATCACAAAGAAGGCCTATCAAAAATCCAAGGATATACCTCAATTCCCCTCTATTTTTACAAATTTGACTGAACTGTTACCGTGGCATTAAAATATACATATATTAGAAACTGTTCATTTGTGCTAAAAACATAACAGTAAAATGTTCAGGAGGTCAAAAGATTTGGCTATAACATTTATTTTTTCAAAACACATATACATGACGTGTCTTCGAAACTTTTAATTGTATTCTTGTAAACAAAAATAATCATGTTAAAATAAATGATTTAAAAGCAAATTATTAAAAAACAATTATTTGCATAAACCTTATGTATTTTAGAACAAAAGAGGCTCAATGCTATTTTCTCATGTTAATAATAATTTTCAGAGTTACATCGTTTTACGGAAAACGTTAATTTTTCTGCGTTTAAGGTTATTTATGGAATTTACGAACAAATCAACAAAAATAAAGATCACTTATGTGCTTAGCATCCCGAAATCATTACGTCAATCGTAATTTTATCTCTGATACATTCGGCAACATTGCTGGGTTCGGTAGGGTAGGTAGGCTTGCTTAAAATTATACAAATGGGTCTGTAAACACTGTAATATGTATCGGGTCCAAGAACGACTGTCAAATATCACCAATATTTTTTTTTCATATATTTTTACCCCTCGAGGATCTTAAATATTGCTTATCAGAAATAGATCAATATTATGTAAAATATACACATTTTAAAAATCAAAAAATGCGGGTCTACTAACGACCCTACCATATAGCGGGCCCGACAACGTCGATTAAACCAATATATATATATATATATATATATATATATATATATATATATATATATAGAAGAGCAATTATGTAGAAAGAAATGATAATAGTGTCTTAAACATTTATTTTTAAAAATTAAATATAATAATTTAGATATTCTTTTTTAATAAATATGTAATGATCTGAGAAAAAATTGTAAATTTTAGTTTATAATCAGTTTATATTTTTTGAAAATGTACGTTTAATTTTGATAAAGTATGAAGATTTAAATGTAAATTATTTGCTTAAAACGAAATATTTAGTGAATAGTTCTTTCTCATACTAAGTTTTATTTGTATATGAAACGTTTATCAACTTTTAAATAAAAAACCTCTGTAATAACTTACAACTTACAAAAATAAATAATTTTATTTTTCCTTTGCTTTGGAAACACAATAAAACAAAAAGATCTGGTATAGATTATTGATTACTTACACTACTGATGATATGAAGATGTCCCTGCTTATATGTTGTCGCCTCTGCATACAATCTCCAGTTGAACGATGGCTCCAGGATGATCCCCTTTTTGGTAAGTATTTTTTTTATTATTCCTTATTCAAGATTCCTTACTTCCAATAACAAAAATTTTTGCAACAGAAATTAATTTTATTTATTTCAAATTCAAGCTTTGCACAAACAAAATCACCTTTCATAAAAATTTTCCTAAATTTTATAAATTAACAATTTTCGTTGACCCTTCTAATTTCTTATGCATCAAAATTTAAATCTAATTACAAATTTGATCTAACAAATAATCATTTCTAATAATGATTGTTAACTTGGTAGATTTATTATCCACTATCACTTTTTGCTTCTAAATTTTATTCGCTTTCTTCTCTTATCACTATATAACTTTCATCTCACTTATTTAATTTTTAATCACAATTATATCTTTGCCTTTAACTTATTTCTAACTTGTTCCTTACAATAACTAATTAATCAATTTTAATTTATAAATTCATCCAACTACTTTTATTACTACATTTTTACGGGCATGTCTTTTCCAACTGACTTGCACCAGCTATCTCTCCACACTATCCTTTTTAAAACTCCCAAACATTTTTGATAACAATTTTCATTTTATTGTATTTCTATTCTTATCTTTTTTTATTTTTACAGGTCAACAACCAAATTATAAAGAAGAAATTTAAAAACTTAACTAAAACAATGTAAAATAAAAATTCCCGTTTTTACATAAATAATGTAGTCAATAACCATACTTTAAATTAACTTATTTAAATTAAATATCATAATTTCTTAAATTTTTATTAAAACAAAAATGTTATCAGAGCTTATAATTTAAGGCTGTTTTACACGATTCTGAAGATAGGGAAACGCAATGTAAACTTACTCGGTTTTTATTCAATAACCGCTAAATATTTTTTGATCGGGTTTTTACCAAAAATTTACCTACAATGTAGTGTATGATGTAATGTTTTTAAAAAATAATTTTTAACGTTTGAAACCATAAAAAACTTAATTTAAAGTTGAAATTTTCGTTTCTAAAAAAAATCTTTACATTACATCATAGCATTTGACGCACAGATTACGGGAAAAATGTTTAAAAAAATATACGTTGATAAATAAATGAATAAAAGCATAGTAAGCGATCCTATTGCAAATTAAGTTTTTTATGGTTTCAAACGTTAAAAATTATTTTTTAAAAACATTACATCATACACTACATTGTAGGTAAATTTTTGGTAAAAACCCGATCAAAAAATATTTAGCGGTTATTGAATAAATAAATAAATAGTTTACATTGCGTTTCCCTATCTTCAGAATCGGGTAAAACAGCCTTAATGTCCTTATCAACAGGTATGATTTTGTAATAATCAAACTAAACAAATGCATCTTGTTTTGCTATGCTCAGACCAGCTTGTAAAAATTATTGTAAACATTTTAAATAAACTTTTATATTATCCGAGGAAAGCTCAATAATAAATAACACAAAACTATTTTTGCTACTTATTTTACTTTACAAATGATTTTCTTATATTTAAAAAAAATAATCTTGACTGAAAAAGGAGAAATAAATAACTTCATTAAAGTTTTATTATTTGTATAAATCTACCCAAAGCAAATAATACAACAATATATGTTAATTTTTTATATATTTGTCCAAATACACTGAGAAAAATATCACTAACTATATTATAGTAAACCGATTTTTTGTTGTTCTAACTTAATTTTAGCAGTGTTAACTAAAAATCTAGGTCAAAATAAACAAACGATTTGTAAAGTGAACTATTTGTTTATGGTCAATCGGTCTTTGGCAGATCTTACTGGGCTTCTAGTAAAATCGACCATTAGTATGGGTAAAGTCAGCTTAACAAGGATTTTACGTTAGCAGGGCTATTTCAGTCTATAACTCGGGCTAAAATAGCTTAAAAAATTGATTTAATCGACTATATAAACAGGTAAAATAAACCAAACCTTACGGTTACCATTCCAAATAGTAGTTTTCACTTTGTAAAATAAAGTTGAATTTAGAATAATGATGTCATACATATGTACATAAAAACAAAAGTAGCTTTGTTATTTGATATCCATAACATATATCAGTCACGTACAATATGCATTTATGTTTTGATAAAACGTCTGTGTTGGGTGTATTTGTGAAGTTGCTTTTATACCATTCCTATTAAAAATGCTATATCGTTGCTTTTTAGCCTGCGAAAATTAAAAGACATTTTATATTGTGTCTTTCAAACGCGAGTTCATTTTATCGAGTGCTGTTACAAGTGAATATAAAGTTTATTGGCAGAAGGGTTTTAGGAGTACATAGACACCTTCAAAGGTAAGTCACTTTATTTGTTCATGATACCAATAATATTTAACTGTCTGACAATGACAAGAAAAAAAATTTTAAAATTCGATATCTGACAATGAGTCGGGTCTTTAAGCATAATTTAATTATGTATTTATGTACTTTAATAAACTTGTTCCACAGTCATTACCGCGTAAAATTTGTTACTTTTCCGGTTTTCAAGTCTCAGCGAATTCATAAATTTTTAAAGAGCAAACCCATCGAATTTCTAGGTTTGAAGATTGATTCTTCTGAATTATCTAGTATTTGTTTTTAAGCATAATTTTAACGTATTTCATTCTTTATAAGTTGAACTTCTCACTACTATCCATTTTTTTTTCATGAGTCCTCTGACTTTGATACCGTATTGCTCGAAAACTACTGAAGCAAATTAAATATTTGAAAAACGAGCGAATAGTAAATTTATTTCTACATGTAACAGTAAAATATCATATTTCTAACTGATATACTTTTATTTTTATCGGACGATACATAATAAAAGGTACCCATTTTTAGGGAAAATTTCATTGAGAGTGAGTTAAATATTTTTTTTCTCAGAAAGTATATCTCATATATCTATGAGATTTTTGTAGGGGTTAGAAAGCAACCTTGCGGTTGTTATTCTATTAATTTTCGGACAAAAAAGTGTTTTATTTAAGATATATATGAAAAAATAGCGAACTATGCGTTCTTGTTTATTAATGGAGATAGCGTCAAATTTTTTTCGCTAAATTAACACTTTTCATATGTAGACATTATTTTCTTTAAAGAAATGTTCCGAATTTTAACAATGAAAGTGCAATAACAAAAAACCCGTTTTTTGTCGAAATCGCTTATCATCAAAAATCGTTTTTTTGTTTCCGCATTTTTATTATTAAAATTAGGAACATTTTTTTAAAAACAATAATGTCTACGCTTAAAAAGTGTTGATTTAGCGAAACAATTTTGACGCTATCTCTATATTAATAAACAAGAACGCATTGTTCGCTTTTTTTTCACATAACTCTTAAATAAAACGTTTTTTTGTCTGAAAAACAATAGTATAAGAACCGCAAGGTTTCTTTCTAACCCCTACAAAAATCTCATAGATATATGACATATACTTTCTGAGAAAAAAATTAGTGAACTTACTTCAATGAAATTGTCCCTAAAAATGGGTATCTTTTATTGCGTATCGTCCGATAAAAACAAAAGTATACCAGTTAGAAATATAATATTTTACTGTTGTATGTAGAAATGAATTTACTACTTGCCCGTTTTTAAAATATTTAATTTGGTTCATTAGTTCCCGAGCAATATGCTTTCAAAGTCAGAGGACTCTAGAAAAAAAATGGATAGTAGTTCATTGTTATTGAAATATAATTATGCCGTTTATTGTTACTAGAGAAATGCCTGACAGCAGTTATCTCCAGAGATTTGATACCAGTTGCAGGGGACCGCTCTGTTTTTATGTTTAACCTATAGCAGTGGAAATCTACATTCCAAGGGACTGCAGTCAATAAGGTTAGTACGCTTTAAAGTATAGTTAGTACTTTAAAATTTAATTATCTACAACGTAAAAACGTGATTTTTAATAATTTTTGGGCAATAACCTTTTAAATAAACATTTCTGGACCTGATCTCTGCAAGGGAGGGCTCTCGAAATGTTGCCATAAGAAATGTAGTATTATAGACTGAACTTCAAGAACTAATAATTACTATTTATTACAGTAACTGAATTACATTGTTCTTTTCAGTCAGCTGCTACGACTGATCTTCAGAACGTAGATATTGGAGACTTGCCATCACCAGTTGGTCAGTTCACCAGCACTACTCAAAGTCAATCTGAGGCCGCCTATAGTTCTAATCCATCCTTCAGCCAGGATAGTATTTCTTTGGATCCTGTCACAGATACATACAGCATTCCTACACCATCTCCCAGGTCGAAGGGAATAATGAAAGTGTGAGTATGAATAGTTGTGATATTTCAGTAATTTAACACATTGCTTAGGGTAAAGTGTTTCACCGCTGCCTCCAGTTGGTTCAACTGTTTCATGATCACTGTATAACGATCTAAACCTCTTTAAACAGAAATACATATCTTAGAAAATTCCATACCAGTATTTTTTGACCACTAGGATAGTCTTATTTTGATTGACAGTAGGTAATTACACTGGAAAGTTCTTGACAATTTATTTTCATATTTGATTTTTTTGAATTTGAAGTTTGGTGTGAAATCTTCGTACCGAATCTCACACGCGCTTGAATTAGTAACCAGAAATTCTGTCTCGATCAGGAATGTTTAAAGAAAATTATTCTTCATCTGTGACTCGGGGCACTTTTCAAAATATTCCTGACCTCGAGATTGTAAGAGACACCTGTAGGTGGTGAGCTCGAAGAGATAAAGGTAAACCACGCCCCTAACGGTTTTTGTCGTTTTTCTCGAAAACTATTAGGTTTATCGAGATGAAGAAGATTAGGTAAAATAAAGCTTATTTAAATCCCTTTGCCAAAACCCATCGGGCGAGATTATCGATATTCTTGGTGCCAGTTGGCTGAAAAATTCGTTTTGGCAAGTTAATTCTTAGGAGAGTACACTGTACTAGTCAATTTTTTAATTCAACCTATTATGTAAAGGTGTTTCGTTTGTTTTGAAATCCTAATCTCCTTTATTTATAAGATCAGTAAAGTTTTCTGGAATGATTTTTGCTGTAAAACTGAAATATACAATTTAAAACGAAACTGTTGCCTTACTGTGGCGCCCGTACAATACGAGCAAATCAGGAATTAAATCGTGTATTTCAATTTCACATCAAAAATCATTCAAGAGAAAAATTTGCTCGATACCAAGGTCTTATAAATAAAGAAAATTCGGATTTCAAAATAGGCGAAACACCCTGTACGTATTGGGTTGGATACAAAAATTAACTGGTACAGTGTACTCTCCTAAGAATTAACTTGCTAATACGAATTTTTCAGCCGACTGACACCAAGAATATCGATAACCTCGCCTGATGGGTTTTGACGAAGAGATGCTAAGGTAAAAGATGACTGGACCACGATCGCGTCCGGATCTCAACAAATTTTTCTTAGCTACTTCATGACGAATATTAGACCAAAAAAGTTACGCTCGAATGTTCCTTGAGCAAATTTACTGGTGCAAATTGCTGATCCATGTATGACATACCTTCTTTCTTCGAGTACACAAAACAAAGGCGAGGTACGAAAAAGCATTTTTGGTAAGGATTTAAATAAGCATTATGTTACCTAATCTCCATCTCAATAAACCTAGTAGTTTTGAGAAAAACGACAAAAACCGTTAGGGGAGCTGGTTTACTCTCATTATCTCTTCGAGCTCACCACCTACAGGTGTTGACTTTGAGGGGGTGATTTAACAATCCACAAGGAAGCCCTATGCAAAAATCCACGGACTTAACTCGACTTTCCGCTATTTTTTGTAATTTGACTGTACTATAGTGATTTGACTATTATTTTTTACTTCAATATTTTTGACATACTTATCATTTCTGAAATTTAAATAATGTTCTCTTTTCATTGCAGGAAGTGTATGCTGTAACACTCCAACTAGCCCCACAGGGCAGAACCTTATTAGATCTTTACTTCGAGAAAGGTACCCTAGATGAGACAGCAAGAAAGAGGTTATGCTACCTTATAGTTGACGAGAGCTAAGCGAGGAACCAAGGAAAAAAGTCGCGTCTTTAGATTTACATTTTTATTGGAATAATTAATTTGTACTTATAATTGTCACATGTTATCATAATTATAATTATTTGGATAATTATTTCCGGATGTTGACTATAATGAATACAATATAATTAATCGTTCTAATGTAAGTTTTTTATTTAAATATCGTTTTATTTTATTTGTCTTGCCTTCATTTTTGAACAATAACAGTTTTTTTTATTGAATTTGTTTCTTTTCGACTTTTTTTGTGTAAGTATGATATTGGTGATTTGGACTCACTATTATTGCTAGTTGGCCATATTTGCTCTTCAGAATTACTAGATTTCCATCAGTTTCTGAAAATATTTTCAGCTATCTCTGTGAGAAAACCTTATATAGCAGATGAAGGTAATACACATTGAAATGAGGCATAAAAATTGAAAACATTCATATTTTCAATGTGCATTTTCCTCCCATATCATTACAGGGTTTCTCCTAGAATTAGCTTAAAATAAAACTTAAAATTAGGGAGTGGGGGAAATTTGGAGATTATGAAGAGAAAATTAGGCAAACTACCAAAAATAGTGAGTTTAAATCACCAATGTCATCTGGTAGAAACAACCAGAAAATATAGTAATGTGAACTTGAATCGATGGGTAAAATCAACTAAGCAGAATGGTATTTTAGTTATATGCAATGGTCATGACTGCTATCATATGTAGCTGATTCCACCTTAGAAAGATGCTGAATTAACTTGACATATAGGTATTTTTACTATCCAATATTATTACATCAGCCAGAAAAGCCAAGCTAATGCAACTACATCGTGAGTTACTTTTACTAGTCTACTAGGTTGATTTAACTATATGAGCTTCGTTTCTAACTGTTTCATTTCGTATATCTAACTATACTATTATGACTATTTTAACTATATGCAAGGTAAATTTAACTATTTACCGGTTGCTTCTACCATATGGGAGTGTGATTGATTTAACCTTATTGGGTAAATTTAACCAAACACATTTTACTAAAATCGTATAGTTCGTGTTACCCATAAGTATTGTTGTCACTTTTTGTACCATATTTTCGGGTTGCTGCAACTCATTTTTGGTTAATTTAACCTGAATATTTTTTTCAGTGTATGTAAATTCAAATATAAATTATTAGATGAAAAATACAGATTTAATAAATACTTTTTATATTAAAAAACAGTGTACCTAATAAAAAATCGCGAAAATAAAAACTAACAAATTGAAAAAGAATATCAGGTTTATGCATTTTGAGATTGCTGAAACTGCACTTCCAAACAAATGCGATTTATGTCAGTTGTAAAAGTAAGAAGAGAAATAATCAAAATATATTTTTAATGGTTATGTCACCAAAGATTTTTTAGGAAGCCAAGGCAGATTTTGGTATTTTATTTTTATGCGCCAAACAAATATATTTTGATTATTTAACTTTTTAACTACTTTACTAGTTCAACGCAAACCTTGAAGCAGTGCGGACGCTACGCGTGTGCTCTATTATCAGCTTTATCTTACTGTGAGTAAAAATTTAACAATCTAACTATTTACTGTTTATTGTTAAAACCTTAAATCACGATCGACAATCAAACTTCCTCTAACTATGAAACGGAACTGCAAAATCAAGCGTACAAACGCAAATCCGATAGTTTAACCACACCCGCCAACGAAGTACAAAAAAGAAACCTCTGGCCAGCAGACGAGCTATTAAAGCAAAATAAATTCTTCGATTTATCAACGTCGAGGTGAAAGCATAAACAAGCCTAGTGATAATGCAGCTCCTCAACAAACAACAGATGCTCAAAAAATTAAAATACCACCAATCTACCTGCCAAACCAAATAAATTATACCGAGCTAATCGCAGACATTAAAACCTTGATTAAAGGCACATTTAAAACCGTAAATAATCGAAACTCACTACGAATTAACTTAACCCAAGAAGACGACTATCAGCCTTACACAATTCTACAAAGCCAACGAAATTCCCTATTATACTTTTCAAAATCTCAACTGCTAGTCCCTGTCAGTGGTAATTAAAAACGTACCGTTCTCACTTACGAAAGAGGAAAGCAGCGAAGCCCTTAAAGTACTACCTATCATTAATGTAACACGATTACTAACGAAGGTCAGAAAACCTTACCAATATGTTCAGTGGAACTAACGAACAACAATGAAGGTAAAAGAATATTCAGTCTCAAACAAATGCGCCACTCCATTGTCACAGTAGAATTGCGAAAGAGCGCCACAAATATACCCTAATGCTATAGATGCCAAAAATTTAGTCACACCAAGAATTATTGTACCCTCCCCTACAAATGCGTAAAATGTGCAGGTTCTCATAATCACACCACTTGCACTAAAACAACCAAAGAAAAACCGACGTGTGCAAACTGCGGTGGAGACCACGCAGCCAGTTATACAAGATGCAGCCACCACAAGGAAATCCCACAAAAACGACCCAACAACAGGAATCCCAGTCAAACTAACCCTAACTACGCCATTGTTAATGACAACCAAACGTTTGCTAATCGTGTGAAAAACCTCCTAAACAACACCACAGTTACCTCAGTTAGCACATCACACCTATGATCTGATAACCACATTCCTCCCCCAAATCAAGACCTTTATAATCAACATTATCTTACCCGTCCTTCTCAATGGATCCTAAACCGCAACGAACAATCAACGTCTCCACAATCCTTAACTGGAACGCCAACGGCAAAAACACACAACGCTCTACGTTTATAGCCTTCCTAGCTAGACATCAAATCGATATAGCCTGTGTCACTGAGGCCCATTTGACCCATTAAAGGTGAATCCTTCAAAATTCCAGGATATCTTAGCTTCTATCAATAGCTTCTGGTGGAGTGGCAATTATCATTAAGCAAAACCTTGCCCACAATCCCATTGCCGGCCCCCTTGATATCACACTATAAACCAGGGGAATTCAAATTATGTGACACAAGTAAACTTACTATTATAAGTGCCTATAGACAACCAAACAAAAAATTAATTCCAACCGACCTCGGCACCCTATTTAATACTACTCAACCTACGCTGATGATAGGCGACCTAAACAGCAAACTCGTAAATTGGGGTCGTAGAGCAACCAACCCAGCTGGTATCTTACTAGAACAATAGTTAACAACTTATGGATTACAAGTTCTAACTCCAGATGAATACACCTACTACCCGTACAGACTGGATATCATCCTTCAAAAAACCAAGCCCATTACACAAACTGTAATCCCCGACACCTACTACCCGTACAGACTGGATATCACTGCCCATACTCGTCTCCTTCCACAGTTTTCCTAAACCCAACCCAACCCTGCCCCCACGCGGCTAACCAATGGACCAATAACATGGGATCTCTTCCAAGTAACATTGGACCATCACTTCATCAAAATGCAGCCTCTATCTAACCAAGAGGATATTGACATAGCAGTTATGGAAATTACTACGACGATCACCGAAGCCGCCAAAATGGCCTCCACAACCAAACCAAGACATCCTAAACCCGACTACAATTTGCTCCCCCAATACGTAACCAACCTAATCAAGCAACGTAGACAAACCAGAAGACTTTGACAATGAACGAGAAGCCCAGAAGACAACTGACAGCTGAATAACCTAACCCATCAACTAAAGCGCGAACTGGTCGAATACAGAATCCAATCCTACTGTACTTACATTGCTGTTATCGGCCCCGGCCACCCAGGAATGTGGAAAACTACAAAAAAAGTTCTAAAAGCTCCTCAAGAGATACCCCCGCTCAAAACGCCACTGCTTTTGCCAATCACCTCAAACGAACCTTCACGCCAGCACTCTCCTGCACCCCAACCCAAATGCTACATACAACGAACTACATAGAAACACATGCCCCCCAGCTCCGCTGATTTTCTCAGTCACACATCCCCTAAAGAACTAACTGAAATCATAAAGACATTACCTAAACGGTAGTCACCTGACCACGACTTAATATCCAACCTAGTCCTTCAACACCTAACAAGAAAATGTCTCTGCTACCTAGCCACTCTGATAAACGCAAACCTGCGCCTAGGTTACACTCCTCTAAGCTGGAAGCATGTACATGTTGTCATGTTTGCAAAACCTGGGAAAAATAAGAACTTATGCCAAGTTACTGAGCGATCAGTTTATTGACTACCCTCTCCAAACTTTTTAAAAAAGTTATATATTCACGCCTGCACCAAGCCACCATTGCTCTCCACATTCTCCCATCCTTCTAATTTGAATATAGAAAAGTGTACTCATCCTGCCACCAATTACAGTGAATCAGTGAATTCATCGAAATAGAATTCGAAAATGCTAAACTGTTACAATCTTTCTGGACATCGCCTAGGCCTTTGACAAGGTCTGGATAGAAGGACAAAAAAAAACTGCTAGCTTACGATATCCCACGCTACGTTTTACCATTTTCTCATTTCTGCAAAATCGAATCTTTGCCGTTAAAATCAATACCACTTCGAAACAAAACCCATACGAGCGGGTGTTCCTCAAGGTAGTATCTTCGGCACTCTCTTATTCAATATATACACCTCTGATATTCCAAAAGTTCCTGCGACACTCGCAACGGTCGCTGACGACACAGCCATTATAACACAATTATAAATGCAAACCTGTAACTAGCTATGCATCATATGCAAAATGCAACTGACACCTTCAATAAATGGCTTAAAGAATGGAACATTAAACTCAACCTCACCAAATGTCAATGCAAGGGACTACTGGACTGCCTCATAAACTGCTTTCATGGTTCTCTTCTTATCTAGGACCCGAATGATGACTGCCAGCTCCCCAACACCTCCGTAAGTATTTTCTAATCTCTTTCTTATGATTAAGTTACCTTAATAATTATTTTCTTTTTCAGGAATATGATGACGACTTCAAATCTTCCACACCTTGATGATTAACAAACCCAGCTCAAAGACAGTTCTTTTCTTAAATTTTATTTTTTTCTATCCATCTATCATATACTGTCTCATAATACCCTTTAATTTTGTTTTCAGTATGTAATGCTCTTACTCTTTCTTTATTCAATAAAACATCGGACTTTCCTTTTATATGTTTTAATTTAACAAATTTTCTTCTTGGAATTTATCAGTTTACATTTACTAGATACACATTTTTTTATTTTTCTACTATATTGTCACGTGGGGTTTTCGTGACTGGAGGACGTAGTCAGAGGTAGAGAGAAATCAAACACAAGTTGTAAAAAAACAACTATATACTAAAGACAATAAAGAGAGTACAAGAGGTTAACATACATGTTGACATATTGATACATATTGTGAGGACGTATATGTCCTCCAAAACAAGTACAATCAAGGGAGGTCGGAACGAACCTTGTTATTTATCTACTAACTAAGCATAGGCGCTAGCCTCCAAGTAATTATAACTAAGCTGGGAAGCCTGGTCACAACTCCCCATAATTTCGCAGAGAGTGCGCGATTAAGCGCCGCCCACTCAACTAAGCACTAAGCATAAAATAATTGAAAGGTACTACCAGCTTGCTTGTTGTGTTCGAGCCATGGTCACTGACTGGTTTGAATAGCTCAAGCAAGCTGGTTATATACTGCTGAACGAGGAAGTAATTAGTATCTTAGTGGGAATCAGTAAGCTGAAGTTCTCGGTAAGCAACTAAGGAAGTTCACGAATCGGCAGCTGTGCGGAAGTGTTGTCGATGGAATGTGCACCTGCTTGCAATTCGTGTGGGCTACCTCGCATGTACGGAGTAAGTAGGCGAATAAGTTGCATGCCAACATATACAATGGTGGGCGAAGCGAGCGCTCTTCGGAGAAGACCTCGCAGGTGTCCGCGCACTTGGCACCAAGTTGTCGATAGCGAGATGGCAGCTGCTAACTAGCGTGGGTAACTGAGCATGGCCTTGCACGCTATATTGTACAAACGGAAGAGAAGTTGAGTTTTGTATGAAATATTTAATTGTAAAATATTTCCGTTTGTGACAATATAATCAAATTTCTTCTTTTAGAAAATTTTATTTATTTTTCATACTTAACTCAAAAAAAACCCTCTTATTATTCTTATTATCTCCCCGAGATACCTCTTTTTTCAACTATTTTATCTGTTTTTCCCTTTTATTAAACTACTCCCTATCTTTGGTAATTCTTTCAGTTTTCTTATAAACAATGTCTATAACCATAGAAGTGAATGACATTATTGAAGTACAGGGAGAATTTTAAATATGCAATAGAAAATCAATATACCTTTAAACTATTACATGATTTTTAATTTTCAGGTTGACTTATAGCTAGGATATCCTTTCCTTTTATTATCCTTGTTAATTTTAATATTGTATCAAAATACCATAATAAATATATGCTATTACATTATCTTTCATTGTTATACAAATATATACTAAATTTTTGTATTCTTGAGATATCATTATGACTTTGTATGTAAGTTTATCTGTTTTTATTTATTTACTTATTGATCCTTAATAACCACATCTGTGCAATAATGATTTTCAAAAATTATCTATTCTTATGTATATGCTCATATACATAATACATAATACATAAATTTTCTAACACACATAAACGTGAACATCACAGTATGTATGTCATAGTCATAGTCATTTTAACTAATCAAAGCTGTCATGTATAACACAGTAATATTAATCTGACAAATACTTCAATAAAAAAAAACTTCTTTATAAACATTTACAAGGATTATAAGTAATGGTAAATATTTACGTCTCATCCATGTATAATATTACCTACATTTTGAAATGTATTGAATTTTTTTTAAATTCAATTCGATCCATGCAATATTGGTGGTAATATACCCAATTTCCCATTCAAACAAACCAATGGTTCGTGTTTGTTCGTAACGCGTTAACAGGAACATCGTTGCTCAATTCAGAGATTGTTAATAATTGAAGTGTAACAACATTACGGTAATGAAACTAACGTACGTATCTGGCATATTAGGCAGGCATCTGATAATTTGATGATTAATCAGTTCACAGTATAGAAACCTGTCTGCGTCCCTTTGCAAAGTTTATCTTTTGTAATTGGTAGATGTAATTAGCATTCTATTTATAATATTTTAACAGTTTGTTAATATAATTATTAATCATTGGTTTTTTGGTTTCAGGTGAGTAGCAAACACAGCACACGCGAAAACAACATCTGGTAAGCAGAATTAGAAAAAAAGACGTGGTAGGGTATACAGAATTTTTGTATACATGTAGGATTTGGCTTGCGACGTCAACACGCTGTTTATAAATTCACAACTCTGCTAAACTTAATCTCTTTTTAAAGTAACTTTTCATTATCTACTGGGCATGGACGTGTTCTGCTAAGGTTTTATTCGGTATCGGAAACTGTACGGCTATGTTAAGCAATCGATTTGATTTGCATGGCAGTATGAATAGAGATAGGTAATGATAAGTAAAGGTAGTAGTCATTGGCAAAAAAAATCAAAAGTTTTAATACAGTTCGTAAGTATTAACGTAAACATTAACAAATGTTAATTTTTTTTTATTTCCTTATTTTTGAACAAATTAATTATGGGCTTGCTAAATAATGTTTGCTCTTAAGATAATTCTTTAACTAATGAATCCTTTGTTAATGCTTTTGCAAAGGTATATTTAGATACATAACTTTCTCATATCGTTTTTCTTTGCCGTGTTCTTCTAACACTTCTTGTAGAACTATCCTGCCACGACTTTTTCTGCCCTCCTGAAACAATAACAATGTAGAAGAACTGTAACTGCAGAGATTTAGAGAGTTAAAACTTATCTTTTGTACAGCTAAAACAGATCAATGGCCCTTTACTTTCTTTTTCTCGTTCGAAATATTCCAAAAGTTTTATAAGGAACAATTGATATTATTAATTCAATACTTGGCTTAGCATTATAAAATGAAATAAGTTATAACACAAATTACTAAATACTCAATCGATGCAACTACGCCCGCAAAAATGTGTCTGGGCAATGACAATAATAACGGATCTAATTGTTTTTGAACTGTGTCTTTCTTATTTCACCTATGATTAATGCTAATTACTTTAAAATGGCTATTAAGAAGACGTTTACAATTTGTATTCTACTTTCATTATATTTTTAATGGCATTTTAAGTGGTGAACTTTATGACGGCTGTTATTAAGAGTTTAGCACTTAAAAATCCAACTATACTTTTTAAGTCTTAAATGTGTAAATAAGAACACAAAAATTAAAGTACAATTCTAATCTTGGGTAAGAACAAAATAACTTACTTTATTAACACCAGAATATAGTTGAGAAAAAATTGTTAATTATTCTAGAAAAGTTTTACAATAAAATTATGAAAAGTTCTTAATATGTGATCAAAGAGAATATAAAACACACATTGTAAAAAACTGCACTTTAAGAATAATTACAATTAAAAATGCAGTCGTTCTCTTAAATTACTTAAAGAACTCGTATTACTAAAGAAGTTAATTAGGTTTAGAGCTGATTTTTGCACGGTCTTTAGAATACATCTCTTCACATTTGCATTTTTATCTCTCTAAAGCCACTCTTTTAAGTCTAAATTTATATAACGCTCTAAAATAGTTTAAAAGCTCATTAGAGAAGCTAGTTAGGAATTGATATTCAAATTCTAAAATCCCAGTTTGCATCTTTTAATGAGTGAGAACACTCTATGTTGTAATTACTAGGAATTGTAACTTTCGAACACAAAATTTGACAAATTAGGTCATATGGAATGGAAAGTGTGCTAAAATATCAAGCAAAGTACACCAAGCAGAGGCTAGTCAAAGCAATTACAAAATCACTGCAGAATTCGACATTGGATTTCAGACGGTATACAAATTGTATGTGTGTATTTAAAAGAAAGGCAAATAATTTAAAACTAAAAGCCTCCGTACGTTAATTATTTCAATGAGAGAATTGGATAGAGGAAGAGGGGGAACAGTGTTACACAACAATATTTTTTATATAATTCAGAATCAAACAAAAATTTTAACATTTATTCTCTTCCTAGTTTAAGAGTTACGAATCTTGTTTCAACTTTTACATTTAACTTGCTTTGATTATTTCAGCTTTTAGAGAAATTAAGATTTACTCAACTTGGTGCTTTGTGTAACACTGTATCCTAATAGTGGGGTACAGAGTTACAAGGAAAGGTTAACAATGTTAATGTTAATAAAACAACTTAAAATTCTTATATTCTTGCATTGTACGTACGAATTTATAAGTTGGATTAACTTCTGTATTCGTTTTACGTGTAATTTCTCTAATTAACAAAATTTTGTGCTTTATTGTAGCCTCTTCGTGTATTACCACAAAGTTTCCAACATCGATAACATTCGAATGGAATAATGTATTTTTGTCACTTAGATGCAACTTGAACTGATCACTGTCTGCACAAGTGTTACATAAATAATGTTACACCAAATCCCACTATCCACTGCAACACTGTACTCCAATCATCAAAAATCTATACTCGAATAGTTAATAAGGGCACAAACAGTTTTGAGATAAAGTTCATGCTTCTCCGGCGTAAATAAGCTTACAAACTACTTATAAATAAAATTTTAATAATCTAGCTTTAATTAATTTAATCCTGAAGTAAATTGTATTTTACTTGAAATAATTACTTTTGACATTAAAAAATATACATACCTTAATTTCTTGAAAACCCATCAGTGAATATTAACCAAAATGCACCTACACTTGGTTAACACCAAAGTACTTCTAACATGAAAATATGAACAATGCTTAATATAAAACAGTCCTAAAAACATTAAGTGTAACACTGTAGTACGTGTAACACTGTTCTCCCTCTTCCCCTATTACAATTTTTTCTTTATTTATGATGATTATGATTATTTATGATGATTATTTATACTGATAAGTTTTTAATCAATAGATTATTTTATTAGTTTGTTTTTTAAGTAGTTGGGTTGTGGCTCACCTGAGCGCCACAATTCTTACAATGTTTTTGTTTAAACTAGTTTATTCTATTTCGTAGAAGGTTTTGGTGGCTACACATACATTACGTATAATTTACAAATAATCCCCAAATCAATTTTTCTTTAATAATGTACATTTAGGTGAAGGGGTTGTGAATCACCGGGTACTCACAACCATCGAGATGTTTTTAAAAATCTACAAAATCTTGATATAAATATTTGTATATAATCTATACTATGTTGTATGTACTATATATGTTTAATTCTGTTGTTATTTTTGATTTAGCTACTGTAGGGGTTGTAACTCTACTGACACCGAAAATGTCAGTTACCAATATCAATTAAGGCGTCAATGTCATTCAAAATACTTTTTATTTGAATGCAGATGCAAATACTGCAACTAAAAGACATTATTAAAATCGGAAGAGGATTTTTCGCGGATTTTGATGATGTTTGAAATAAAAAAAAATTAATACGGCACCTATAACAGCTACTAATTGAATGAAATGACTAAAAAAAATCATAAATCAGAGTTAATTTTCCATTTGAATTTATTCAGTTTCATTTCTACCTGTATGGTAAATTTTATAATAAATCTTTTATAAACTTACTATAAAATCATTCTAGAATTTCTCCTGTTGCAATGTAACAGATCCATTGACAAAAGTTCTTAAGGTACCTAGTACATTATTAACTATAAAATCTTCTAAAGACCATCCTCGCGTATTAAGCCATTAGTGTTGGGGGTTTTTAACATAAAATCGCAATTTTATGTTAAATAGTTAAAGTTTTACCTTTTTTGCAAAGAAAGATTTGATTACAAATAATTTTCGTTTGATCCCATTGTTTTGGCCTGTTTTGTGTATTTTCGTGACTTATGCTGTTGAGTAGGCTGCATAAAAAAACTGCGAAAATGACAATTGAAATAAGACGTTCAAGTCAAAAAGTTGCTCTTACTTTTTGAAGTAACTTTTATGTCGATTTGGTTGAGTTTGTTAATTGATTTAATAAAGAAAGTAGACTTGAAGGGGCATACGAGAATTATTTGTGCGGCAATGCAGACTGATCATCTACTAATTCAAGCTTTAAATGAAGCTTAAAATCGTATTTGTTTTTGATGCAATGTAGTCCACTTTTATCTTTTGAAACCAACATATTTTTCGTTTATTTTGTATTGGTCCTTTCCGAGCCGGATACTTTCAATGTAGCCAGAACTAGATTGCTTCCTAGCTAGCTGCCTAGCTAGCTGCCTAGCTTTCATTTAGAACTTTTGTTGCACCTTTCGGTGTGGTACATGTTCTTTACGCCAACTTTTTATTTTTTTGGAAAAACTTCAGTAGTTACTACTTACAATATAATTGGTTTTTGATAATTACGACTTTTTTGGTTTTTAATGATAACTTTTTAGAAATTTTTTTATTTAATTTTTATTATTAATTTATTTAAAAAAATATTATAACACAATACATATTTTATTGGATTATATCAACATTTAAATTGTTTGTTTTTTGATGTATTTTCACTAGTTTTTAATGAAATGCACAATTATAAATGTGAAGTTTAATATGAGAACAGAAACACAATTTTTATTTATGTCAGAAAAAGAATGACAAATCTTATATGTATTATTAAGCTATTGCTATGCAAAATGCAACATTTAAAATAATATTAAATTGAATACAGGGTGGACCCAACATAAATAATTTACTATAATAAAATAAACAATTAAGATTAACAAAATAGTAGTGGTGTGCTTAATTCCACCATTTAATACTTTATGTTATTTTAACTCACTCTGAAATATTTCAATAACTCTAAAATTATAATTTAATTTCACTGAAAGATATAAATTAAAAATTCGAAATGAATATTTGAAAAATCGTATTATTATTCCCCAAACCCTAAATACTACTCATTGTAAAAAAATTTCCAAAAAACATTATTACTACTTACAATATTTATGAGTGTTAAATTTTTGAGTTTTATGGCAACTAATTGTAAGGTGTGTCATTATTATTTTTTTGCAAAAAACCTCATTCAACATTTGTGGGCGTTAGGGCTGAATTGGGATGAGAGTTTACCGCAAGATATTATTGAAAATTGACTCTAAAATCTGAGCAGCCTTCTATCTATATTGCTATCTTCGTATTCTTCGTCGTTTCTTTGTAAATAATTTTTGTACTTGTGAATTTACACGCCTTTTGTGATGGCACGGAACTTGGCCATTATATTTAGGGTATTTGTTGTTTGCTCAAAATCAAATGAATTTTTGTACTTTGCCGGGAATTGTGCTGCGCTACTTATTTCGAATATAGTTGAATTCGTTTTCATTACCCTACGGGATTCTATTGAAATTTTTGAAATATTTGCGTGGTCTGACTCAACTGTTGTTTTGAATTGGATAAAATCGAAAACCGAAAACTTTTGTGAGCAATAGAGTTTCCCATATTCAGAAAGGATTCTCTGAGGCATCGAAACCCAGCTTATTGTGGCCCTCGTGGTCTCTTGTCTCGTTAGCTTTTAACTCACACGTCATGGTGGGGGGGGGTCACTTCGCTCACGTTGTCGGCTGAAGAATGACCACGTCAGATTGACATGGAAGTAGTGCTTAGAGGCTAAACAACCATTGTCACTTCCACGTTTCCACAGACACACAGAATTGATAATAGAGTGAACTTTATCATCGTCTACATTTGTATCCTGGCATTAAAACTTGAGTTTTTGTTAATGTAACAGTTTTGGATAATTTCTGTACGGAGAGTAATTTAACACTGCTTTCTCGATGTTAGTTGTTGTTTTCGAGCCAAATCTCTTTCTGTTGAACCTCTTATGGGTAACTTACCTACTGCTGGAGTCTTTCAGTTGAAACTCTGTCGCAGTGAATTGCGCTGGTTCTAATATTTGTCACTTTTAGTAAGCATTGTGGAGCAAAGAGCTCAAGTCCTTACATTTTGTATGTATGTCTACCAAAGTCATACGTTTGAAATTGGTGTCCAACCTCTAATCTGAAGCATTTATCGCAGTGTTTAAGACGCTCGTTAGTCCGTTGTGGTCGATCCTCACATTTATAAAGCGACTGCGACACGAACTTTTTGGGACTAACTGTTACTTGGCATTTTAACCATCCTTCCATTTCCTTGGAGTTCTCAATAGTCGCTCATGATGAGGATTTTCAAAATGTTGTCTTGAATCGACCATCGACGTGGCAATTATTACAGCGATGGTCAGAGTCAGCAACGACATAAATGGCGACATAGATTCACTAGTTTGGATTAAAGAAGAAAATACTCTTCCCCTAAACTGAAAGCTTTGTAGGATTGTAAAGCTACATCCTGGAATTGACAATGTTGCTAGAATTGCGACTGTCAAAACTATAAACCGCTTCTGTGTGTATGAAAGTGCTTCTAAAAAATCTTTTGTAAAATTATGCCCTCTGTCAACATCTTAAAATTTATTTACACAACATTCATGGGTGACATATTGGGGAAATCGAAATTTTATTTACTTTAAATACTTGGTTTTAGTTTTTTTTGCAAATGAAAGTTTGGCTATAAACAATTTTCATTTAACCCTCCTTTATGTATTGTGTGCTGCGTATAAAAACTTTGAAAAGACAATTAAAAAAGAGACCGTCAGTTGTCGTTTGAATTCTGCTGAGCAAAAAAGATGTGCTCCGTAACAAATAACAAAAGCGTAATCAACAAAACAGAACGTATAAAATGTTAAAATAAAACATAACAAGTCACCTGTTAAAATTGTAACAAAAGAAATAAACACCGAATTAAATAAAAATCCTTTTAAAGAACACCAGAAATTAAAAGGTCTCCTATAATACAGAATTTGATAGATCTTATACGATGAATCTGGATCACCATTAGTAACTGAACAGAATGAAATACCAATGAAAATAACCAACCGCAGGTTAAAATATTCTTACCGACTATCACAGCAGAGACCAAATTAGTAGGACAACTGCGCCCTAAAATAAAACAGGCTCTGGATGCGATCAAGGCGCTTAAAGATCAAGTTGCATTAAGTGCAAGGCCAGGAAAAATCGTACAGTCAATTTGGATGAAAAAGAAGAATCAACTTCCCGTAAAAGATCATGGCTACTTCTGAAAAATAAGAATAAGAAAAGGAAAGCAGATTAGAACGAGGAACAGTAAGCTAATGCTCTCGAAAAAACAAAAACGTCCTCCAGTTGTGGTAAGTGAATTGGAAAACTACATGGAGCTTAAAACACAAACTGTAACATACAAGGAATTTGAAGTACAAAGATGAATATATCGTATTAACCGTTGATAAGTCAGAAGATATCAAGAAGATCGAGATCCAACATTTGTGCCGCATGAAAGTTAAAATTGAGCCAATAAAATCTAACAAATTAATACTGCAGTGTAAGAGATGCCAGAGGTATGGGCATACTCAGAAAATCTGCCAACACCCCTCCACTTGTGTTAAATGTGCAGGCAGTTATTTAACACAGAGAAGTGTAACAAGACTGGGGATACTCCTATTAAGTGCGGTGAGGCAATACAGAGGGTGTATAATCGCCAAAAAATGTAACCCAATAAAATCTAGAAATCCAGTTTTTCGAAAAGCATTCGCTCCTCTTAACCATAAAACAGGCGTCTCAAATGCACAAGCAACTAAGTCCAAGCCCAAGAAAGAACCCCTCCCCCCTACCAATTCCAAAATCGACCATCTATGATGCAAGTGATGTATAATATGATGAAGATACTAGTCAACGAGAGAATTAACATACTATAAGCCAGAAATACAGGTGCTGTTCCCAAAAGGCGTTAAGTCATGAACCAACAAGACTGAAGAATAGCTAGATGGAATGCCAATAGTATCCTAAAGAAAAAACAGGAGCTAGAAGTTTTTGCTTCATACCCAAAATATAGATGTGTGTCTGATCTCAGAGACTCATTTTACTAGTCGGCCCTACATAGAAATACGAGGTTACAAATTATATCACACTATTTGTAGTGTCTATCTATCTACGAAGAATAGAATTCCAGCTTACTATGGTAGGTATTAAGTCTACAAAACAAAACTTGAATATTGATTTATTATCCTCCAAGGCACAATTTAAAGAATTTTGACTAAAAATGGCCCTTTATCATATTGACGAACGTTTTATTTTGGATGGTGATTATAACGCCATACATATAGACTGGGAATTGAAATTGACCACAACGAAAAGCAGTGAACTGAAAAGAGCCGTGAGGGAACTTGGATGCAACTTCCACTTCCCAGACAAGGTCACGTACTGGTCTATAAATCCAAACAAAAACCTTTTTTACAAAGAAAGTTTTAGTCAACTTCATAGATGTTGAAGAAAATCTGCACTTAGATTCCGATTATTCAGCTGTTACCTTAACACTGAATGAAAGGATAATTTGAAAAAGAAGCTTGACCCACGTTAGTAAATACAACCATTGGAAACTCCCAAAAAATGGCTTGACCCCCAGGCCAGCAGTGTTTTTTATTTTTGTGTGGCTGTTAAGACTTTTTGAGGTTATGTCAAAAACCTGACGTGATGGGGTACAACGGATTCGGTTCGGTTTCAGCGACCCCAAAAACATATAAAAAACGTGGTCTGATCCCCAGACCCAGAAAACTTTTTTTGTGTAGCTGTGTTATTATTAGTTGTTTAAAATGCTGTATTTCTCCTATGGGTGCAATAATTATTTCGTTCTATATAAAGGTTACAAAACACTGAAAATACCCACTAAAACGACAGGGAAGAAGTAAATGAGGATGTTAGTATTGCCCATCTTAGACGAACAATATCTGAAAACGCCCGCGAAGAAAGTCTTGAAGAAAAGTTACATAAAACCCTAAATCAGAGTGTGGTGCAAACTCCATTTAAACAAACAAACTTTAAACGAGACTCTTCCACAGGAAATGGATTTATCCGAAAAGGGTAGGTTTCGTGAACAAAACTTACAAATTGTATATGATCTTTTAATTGCCATGCTACATACCAGTGGAGCCGGACCTTTGGGTGCGGCCGTTTGGACACAACCATTTGGGCGCGGCCGTTTCGGCGAGGGACACTTCGGCGCTAGGACACTTCGGCGCAGGGACACTTCGGCGCGGACCAGTTAGGCGCAGGGACACTTCGGTGCGAGAGATTTTCTTGTATTATTGTAATGAACAAAATCTGTAGGTACTTACAGTATGATCGATGAAATATAGTATTCGATAAATACGGTATGATAAGAAAAAAACTTATAATTTGAAAAACAGATTTAGAATTGAATTAACAGTGACCCCAAGTGTCAAACTACGTAACAAAGTATCCGTAACAAATATTATTTAAAACTAACATTAAGTTATTTTTTTAAATGATTACAAATTAACGAACATAGAAAATAGTGTATTAAAGTATTAGTTTCCCAATATATCTAAGGACGACTGCGCTAAAATGTCTTATGAAACTAATATTTTTACTATTTTTCCTATTTTCGTTATTTTGTTTATTTAATTATTTAAAAAATAATAACTTAAGTTAGTTTTTAAATAAAATTTTTAGGGAAACTTTGTTACATTTTTTGAGAGTTAGTAACACTGAGAAGAAGTCTAATTCTGCATTTATTGTTTAAATATACCACGTAAATAAGTTTGGCGTTTTAGGAACAGCTGTTCAACAGTGATATCAACTTTTAACAATAAAATGTTTCTGTTTCCAGTATTCTTTTTGACGCGCAAAATGCGTGTCCAAATAACCAAATAACTCCAAAAAACACGTAAATAGAAAAAAATTGTATAAAGTATTTAGTAAAGTATTCATAGGACGTTTTAGCGCAACTTAGACGCAAGCGCTAAAAACGTGTCTTATGAAACTAATAATTTAATATACTATTTTGCATATACAATCCTGGGATTGATCCCGAGATTCTGGGAACGAAAAGTTTCAATCACGAAATACTGGGATTGAAAATACGTTTCGGGATTGGATGCACTCATTTCTATACAGTATGACAATATCTGATGATAATAGGTTACACCGAATAATTTATTTATTTTTCAACCCATTTGTGACATCAACTTTATAATCTTAAATGGTACACTTTGTATATCTATACATATTAATCTACATTAAATTGTGACTACGATGATGCGCCATTTTTTATTTGTTTTTAAAAAATTTGTTTTTTTCGGTTTTTTATTTATAGGTTAAGCACATGTTTATAACCTATTAAACGTGATAATTTTATATTTTTTAACCTTTGAATTTCCCGTAGAACTCAATTTTTTAATCCATGAATTAATAGAATACACAATTGAGTTCACACGGGAACTTCAATTTCATTGTACCGCAGCCAACTTAATCTAAATATAAAAAAACGATAAAAAATAGTATATTATTATACGAGTTGTATAAGACGGTCTATTGTAGCACGAGTTGTTTGGGACACAACGATAGAAGCGAGGAGTGTTCCAAAGAAACTAGTGCTACAATACATCTTATAAAACAAGTATAATATACTATTTTTTGTACTTTGCGCCATTAATTTTATAGAAATTGTAAATTTAAGCTATTAAAAGCATTGCATTACAATCTAGTGATTTTTGCGTTTAACATGTGGTAACACTATAAAATGACTTTTCGCGTTTTGTGAGGTTAGAATGTGTCAAGATTAAATGTGTTTATATGTAATATAAAACAAATGTTACCAATCTTACAAAACAAATAGTCTCCAAAAACGATGTTATAATAGCCTCTATTATGAAACCGTTTTCGGTGTCACAATGAGCCCATTGTGAACGCAAAGTACAAAAAAAACTTTGGAACAAATAACCATTGTAGTCAAAATTTAAATGTAAATTCCAAATATGTATAGATATGCAGGGTGTTCCATTTAAGATTCTAAAGTTGATTTAAATTCCTGGTAAACGGGAAGTGTGCAGCTAAAACTTGTATAACAGAAAGATGCGTATTTATGTCTGTATTCACTATTCTATAAATCTGATAGAAATAGGGTGCAAAATATAGAAATTATTCGGTGTAACATATGATCATTGTCACTCGGTATACAGGGTGCCCATTTAGTCGAGCATTTAGTACTCCGTTCCTCGATTATAGGATTATTGTTACCCAGATAAAGAATTCAATGGGATGAATATCAATGAAGTTATAGAAGGTACATTTTAAAATTAGTGGCACATATACAGGGTGTTTCAAAAAAGAGTGGCGCATAAAAGCGTATTTTTTTAAATGGGACATACCTACTATATTTTCGCGTCTCAAATAAAGCCTTTTTAGGTGATGTGTTTAACCTTAGCTGTTTTTGCTCTTGGATGCGACGTTGTGAAGTTGTGATTTTTTAAAAGTAGTTTTTGATCAATATCAACCATTCATTTAAATTTCAGTATCAACGCTATCTGTCATCATACTGATTTTTTGTAAAACTTTGGGTTAGGTCTTAGCTAGGATCAATTTGTCCCAGGTTTTAGAAGTAAGTTTTTTATACAGGATGATCAAAATGATTTCTTAAATATCATTTTTAAATTCATTTTTTGCAATTTTTAAATGGAAATGACATGTGCCAATGGAGTATTTATTTTCCGTTATTTTGATACATATAAGTCTAACTTTATCTTTAATAGTTTTTGAAAAAATCCCGATTCAAAGCAAAACGAGGCACTTTTTACTGTTTAGGAACATATAACTTGGCAAGATTTATTTATATTAGATCTTAACCTTTATATTGTTTTTAAAAACATTTGGAAAATGTAGTTTTTTATAGCTAAGTAAATTCCATCTCAGTTTTGTTAGCAAAGTAAGTTAGCAGTTAAAACTAATGATGACTAATAAAACAAAGGAACAATATTTGTTAGAACTTCGTTAGAATTTGTTATCAGAAATTATCAAGATAGGTTAGGATATTATTTAATGGATTGTTAACGGAGAACATTTTGAACATTTATTAATTATTTATTGTTGTTTATAAGAAATTTTGAAGAAAGAATAAGATTGCTGAATAGTTAATAGGAAATAATGGGAATTTTGAACATCTATTCATTTTCTTTTTTTAATACGTTAGGTTTAAAAAAAATGTCACCGTAGTTGTGAGACCCCGGTGAGCCACAGCCTCCACCCACTTAAATACACATTAAAAAAATTTGAGATTGTTAATTATATGTAATTTATATGTACCAAAAAGAAAAAGCTGTTTTTTTTAAACATTGTGATAATTGTGGCTCCTTGGTGAGACACGACCAATATACTTCAAAACTACTTTTGAAGATAACTATTTAGTGATCAGAATGTATCGGTAAATTATATGTAGCTACTAAAATTTTCTACAAAAAAGGATTAGTTAAAAAAGTATCATAGAGGATGTGAGTCACCAGTGAGTCACAACTCACCCACTTAAAAACACATTATTGTAGAAGATTCTTTATTCAAAGTTAATTATGTGTAATTCATCAAAAATTCCGTGCAGCTACCTTAGCCAATAAATGTATTTCCAGTTATGAATGAAGGTGTACTACAATTTATGTGTAATTGGTAGCATAAATAGCAATATACCTGTCGCCATCGGCTACATTTAACGCAAGACACAAAACACAAGGACTTCCTCTATAACCAACACTCGGAGTCCTGCGTCTCTATCGGGACCCATTAGTTTCCAGATGTATGTAGACCTATCTGCCCCCTAAGAGTAACTAACATAAAGTTTTTATTCAAAATAACAAAGAAATATAAAAAGCATACCTGAAATATGCAAATTTTAACTAACAATGAAAAAGTCAATAATATGATGAATTTTTTAAAACATAAATAGGATGGAAAAATTTCGTCGCTTTACAGGAATTTAATAAACCACGAATCTTTCTACAATTCTGACGTTTAATAACAGTCATTATTTAAGAGCTGTGCGACACGGATAATTAAAATAAAAAAATGTGTACTATGGGTTGTTTTTTGTATATTTGACTATGCACACAAACAACTTCAGAACATCATCTTATATCATGTCATGGAACGTAAATTTCGATTTAGTATTAAAGTTTTAGACGCTACAGGTGCGGCTTTGGGAAGTAAACAAAGCATCTTGTTTTCTCTTCCAAGTCTATATAACTTTCTCCCCAAAAAAGCTCGTTGTTTGTGGTGACGTGCGGTGGCAAGACGGTACGAAGACAAGCTTAGAGCAGGACAACTCGCAAAGACGGATCACAAAGCTCGATCTCGAGTGCGGGAAACAGTCAAAAGCCGAAACTTATACGAGGCCTCGAGTGGCAGATTTATGGTGGCCGCCTTACAGCTTGGCGTGTAAGTACACACAGAAACTCAAGTTTTGGGAAATCTAAAGCGCTGCAAGAAACTCCGCTTCTGATATATGGGAAAGAGGACGCGTAGGATTATTTACTTGCATAACGTTATAAATTACTCTTTAAGTCAAATTACTGGATTTGATTTGATTTATATATGTATTTCACTAGAACGAAAACACACACTCTTGCAACACTTTCGAATTTGTGGCTTTCTCAACCGAAATACCCAAAATCTCTTTGAAATTCGTTCGCGAACATAAAACATGCCTCGCATGAGGTGCTACTATACTGGTGTGGTGCTGCTTTTGGAAGACGATTGGGGTCATAAAAACCTCGTTGTTTCTGGAACAATCATTTAGGTCACTGCCTACAAGCTTAAAGCTGCTTCGGCATCAAGGGAAACGCTTGAATACCTTTAAATGATGTGGGCAAAAAAATACTGTGAAACATCTCGGGCGATAAAATTCTTTTATGCAATAACGGCGTCTGGGAGCTTTGAAATACAGTGCCTTTTGTAAAGATGATGGTTGATTTAGTTTCCAGAACTGATTTAACTATGCATGTTTTACTATATTCTGTTTTACGTGCGGTAGCAAAAATATTTATAAAGTTTTTTTTATCAGAATCTCTCTTCAATAGTTTCCGAATTATTCTACAAAACGTAGAATTTAGAATTTGACAATTGAACAGTAGTCCAGAAGTATAAAAATTATGAAATTTTGCTCTTCAGAACTCTTCTTTAAAATCTGTCTTCTGAACTAATCTAACTAAACTAAATCTCTTTTAGTTGTTACAATTTTATAGATAACCCAACGTTGTCTTCATGAAAATTTTGAAGAGGAACATTCTGTAGCAAATATTTAATGTGAAAATCTCCTAAGTTTGAAATTAATTAATCGTTTATTAAATCAAACAATGTTGAATGATTAAGCATATGTTTATAATAATCGAAAAGCTTGACATCTCTATCGTTTAAGTAATTATATTTGATGGTATAATATAACATTTCGCTTGGTTCATGTTTGTAAAGGTTTGGGAGATTTCCATACTAGTATACAAAAAAATGTTTTGTCGTAATAAATACTTCTTCCCATTTCTTTGCTCTTTTCATGTTTATATCGTTCCTACTCTTCCAAACTAAGACGGCATTTAAGGCTTTTAGTTGGCGGAGCATATTCTGTCTAAGATTGATTCGAAAGTCTATTGAAACGTAAGTTTCGTTATAAGTCTCTTATGGATCATTTCTTTGTCTCGATGTCTAGTTTTTTTGTAGCGTGGAAGTTATTTTTGAATATTTTTTACTTTCATTCCAAGGGAAGTGTTTTTGGGATTTTTTAAATACAAATACTAAAAATGATGTCTTTTAAGATTAATTCAAGCGATAATATACACCTCAAAAGAGTCATTGCTGTTAATCCTGCTGATTCTTGTAACAACTCTTGTTGCACATACATACTATTTATTTTTTTTTAAATAGAAATTTTTTAACATAATTTTGTTGCGTTAATCCAGTTAAATCCTTGAACAGATTTGTTTTTAAAGTGTCTTGTAATGACCTCTGTTGCCCGCTATAAGAATGCTGATTATTAAGTTTTTGATTAAGAATTTCTTTCTTTGGTGTTTGATAATAATTTGAGTTTACGTCACTATTTCGTATAGAGGAGGAAAAGTGACAGCAAGAGCGCCTTGCTGTCAATTTTAGTTTTTCCCATTTAGTAATGGCAACATGTGTTAAAGTGGATATGTAATTTTCTTTACTGCCTCTTCTGACTGGTTTTAATGGCTTTGTTTGCAAATATTTTAATTTGAATTTTCCTTTTCCTAATTTGTTCTTAGTTGATGACTGTTGGTTCCTACTCTAATGATTTTGTAAAGATTTTTAAGGTTCTCCTATACAAACCTAGTCATTCTCTTTAATAAAATCGTCAACTATTAATTCTTTTACTTTTTTAACTGAACTTATTATCTATTATTAAATAACTAGCGTAACAAGCCCGCCCATTCGGTCTCCATGGGTCGGTGGGTAAAAATGGCCTGTAGAGACCGAAGTGAGTGTGCTTGACCCAACCGAAAAAACGTGGGTCGACCGAAGCTAGAAACGGTGCCGCTTTCTTATGTTGTAGCTCTCCGTATTATTTTCCTGCGCCACCGTCTCTAACTTCGGTAGACCCACCTTTTTTCGATTGGACCAACCACACTCACTTCGGTGTCTACAGGTCATTTCTACCCACTGATCCATGGAGCCCAGTCGGTCTCCATTGGGCTTGTTACGCTAGTTGGAACCATAGATAATTTAACTGATTTAACTATAAAAGCTAAAATGAATGACGCAAACACAAAAAAGACATGAGCTTAAAAAAAGATTTTGATTTATTAATTGATTTTACTTAAAGTAGAAACAAAAAAACATATATTAAAAAACCGACAAAAAACCGATTCGTAACGCCAGGCGGGTCTTAGCTTCAAAATGAGACTAATACCCACAGCTTTCAAAGTGATCTGGAGGCCGAGAAAAAGGGACCGGTAGCTTTGTCTTTATGAATTAGTATATAAAATAATCTTTAGGGGGAAATGGGAAACCTAGAAGAGTGAAAGACGGGACACAAAAAAAACATTATACAGCTAATGAAAAAGCCAACCAAATAATTAAATGAAAAATTCAGTTCAATCGTAATTAACGAAATTTCGTAGTATTAGCCATCTTTGAAAATTATTGGATAGGGAGGGGAGGTCCTACAGAATCCCCCCTTGATCCCCTGAACTCGCAGTTTTCGAACTTTGTCATATGGGGGTATATGAAAGACAGTTGCTTAAAGCTTTCTGTCATAAAGTTTAGTACAACTAATAAACGAAAACATTCGAAATGTCTTTAACAAAATTACACCATAGTAGTTGAAGTAGAAGCTATGACAACTTTGTAAAGGGAATAAATAAATGTATCCAAGTTGATGGACGGCAGTTGAACATTTTATAACTAATGTTTAATGATTTGTTTTTTTTTTTCTTAATTGTTTAATAAGTATCCTGTTACCCTTTGTTAGATCGTGTTTCATATGTATAACTTGAAAGTAGCAATAGAAGTAACATGTAATTGTCAACAAACGAATTTGATGTTTACAAGTCATGTTTTGTTTCACAATTTCCATAGTCTACTTTGTGAATCATTGTCATGTAGGGTTTTCGTGACTGGAGGACGTAGTCAGAGGTAGAAAGGAAAATAAACACAAGTCATATAAACAACTATTTACTGACAATAGAGCAACTGAATACAAATGGTTACACACATTGGTTATACAGCGTGAGAACGTACATGTCCTCCTAAAATTATCATAATCATGAGGGTGGTCGGAACCTTTCTGCTCTAGCACTAAATCTACAAACTAAGCGAGAGAGAGAGCCTGGGCAAAACTCCCCCATAACTAAGCAGAACTAAGCGAGATGAGGGGTATGGTAATCAAGATCCCTGGATAAATTAACACGTACTCACCAGCTTGCTTGGAGATGTTGGATAGTTGGAGTCATTTTCACTGACTGAATTGTAAGCTCAAAGCAAGCTGGTTATATACTGCTCAACGCGGAAGAGATTAGCGTAATAGTGGGAATCCGTAGGTTGGTGTTCCAAATATGAAACTAAGGAAGCTCACGCTTCCTGGTTGCAGGCTTGTGGGTAGTTTGGATTTGAGTCGGCCGTACCAGGCACCAAACTGTGGATTGAGCGGAAGTGTACTGGTTTCTTCTGAAGGAATGTACAGCTGGTTGTGAATTACGTGGGTTGCCCAGCATATACGGGAGTACCATAGGCAGATATGCTACATGCCAACTAGTGCAACTTGCAGTTGAGATTAACATAGGAATGACCCGTCGTGGGTGACGCGGAAGCGTTTCTTCGAAGGAATGCGCAGCTGGCTCCAAATTGTTAACGGCGAGACCACGGCTGCTTGACTAACGTGGGCAACTGTGTGTAATATGAGTGTGGCCTTGCACGATATATTGTACGAACGAAAGAGAAGTTGAATTTTGTATGTAATATTGAATTGTAAATATTTCCGTTTGTGACATCATTATCTTTTTTCGTAGCATTTTAATAACATGCGGTATTAATTTTATGAGCTTATAAAATCATCTCCCTGTATAATAGCCATGACAAATATGGCACTTTCGGAAAGGGGAAACAATTAGCCTACCAAATGTGAAAAAATACGCGGGGTGTTCTATTTGACATCACAATGTTGCCCTATCCCCTAAAATATACGGTGCCGTTTCCGGTTAAACCGGAAGTTCGCTAAAAAGACGAGTACCCAGAAAACAAATTTAAAAATAAGCAGAAGACTGGTGAAAACCAGATTTCATTATCTCGATTAGTTCAAAAGTTATATATGTTTAAAAAGGGTCTAAATATAACGGGGCACACGGTATCTGAAATTATGATTAAAGAAAAGTGTATAATTAAAGGCGCAAGTACAACAAAAACCAAAAAAAATCTGTACTTGAGATAAGAATACACATATTGTTACATATTAGTAACAATACCTGATCCGTATCCGAAACAAGTCAGATTCGGATCGTATCAGATATATTCCAATTTTCGAGGATCCGGAAGTAGCCAATTATTTAAGTTATCCGATTATCCGAAAATTCTTCAACTATCCGAAACATATTCGATTATATTGGAAAGCTATTCAGAAGTTATCCGATTACTCGATGGGTATCACTTGCAAGAATATTTGAAAATATTGTTTGAATATGAATACGCGAAATTTGAAGTCGATTTTTTATTCATATGACATTGCATTTATCTATTCAGATTCGACAATGAATCTTTAAAAATTCAGATGTCAGATAAAATTTGGAACTCGGACAAATATTCGGATAAAATTCGGATATACGATAAAAAGCATACCTGATAAAAATTTTTGATAAAAACGGGATAAAAATTGAATGTCGGATAAAAATCAGATTCGGATAAGAATGGGCTTGAACAATTGCCTACCCGATGTGCCAATTCTAGGCATGGTGTGCCTTCGATAACAACTCGTTTGTTTCTACCAAACTCCGATGGAATTGCGGGAGAAGGACGGGGAGGGGACCAAACGAGATAAACATAATTAGATTACTCATACTAACGCCCTTAACAGTTACCGACAGTAAACTCATCACTGCGGGCTCTAAATGCTAACTTTCTGCCCTTAAGGCACAAAATACTATAATTATTCGCAACACCCATAATAAGATGAATTAAAATAAATAAAGATAATAAAGATAAATAAAGCGAAATAATTCTGATACGTCACTGAAAATCCAAAAAATGGCAATAATCTGACTTTGTGAAGCAAATTCGAAACCGACATAGATGCAAAGAATAAACAAATCAATTAAGAATCAGATTACTACCATTAAATCACACAGGAAAATTCATATTAACATTAAATATCGTGAAATTGAAGTCGCGGTAGGCTCCTTGTGAAACATTGTTAATAACAGTTTTAAGAAAAAATGTTGTATTTAAATGCTCCATAAATTATGAAGAATACTCTACACGAATTTCGGTCTATTACACCTTCTTCAAAGAGTGCGCTTTCGCTTCTTCTTCGAAGCGACTATCGGCGTGACGGCTGTACACTTACTAAACTACTGTCTGTCTGTCTAATCAATGTGCTGCACTCGTTTGTTGTGGTTATTAAAAACATAAACGACTATTCAACTCACATGTCATTTATTAAAAATTGACCAATTAAAATGCAGCATTTGATATTTTTAATCCAATGAAAATGAATTGTAACGACAATTCTCACTAGTGAAAATTGTCGACAATTTTCACTAGTGATAACAATCGACAATTTTAATAAAACACAAATATTTAACAACATTTATTTTTGAGTATTGAACGTACAATTATTAAATGTAACATTGCTACATTTATGAAAAACAATTTGATTTTTTAAAGCGTGTTCGTTGAATAGTCTCTCGAATACCATAAGTAGTCAAAGTTAAGTAGACTATTTTTGTGGTGCTTAACACTCATGTCTATCATGCTTGCGAATACCACTCGTGCTGCGCACTCGTGGTATTTAAATGCAAGCATGATAGACATTCGTGAAACCACCACAAAAATAGTCGACATAACTTTGACTACTAATGGTATTATAAGTGACAATATCGGTGATGATAATCACAATCACTATACACGCTGTTGTTCTCTTCGATAACCACAATCATGACTATTCTATTGTTTGTTATCGGCCATAGCAGCATGCAGAACATTTTGGTATGGGCGATAACTGTTGGAATGTAGATCGAAGAAAAATTGTTGGTGGAGGCAAAAAATGTTGAGTAATTGAAGATTCATAAAATATGGTAGCAGTTGGTGTAATTAGTTGATTGATGATTGTTAGTGTTGTGGTTGATGAATTGTTGATAAGTTGAAATTGCAGTTTGCAGCCGACGTAGTTCAGTAGCCGACCTAGTATAAATAGCCCAAATCATGTGGTGCTGCACTCGTTTGTTGTGGTTATTAGAAACATAAACGACAATATTGGTGATGATAATCACAATCACTATACTCGCTGTTGTTCTCTTCGATAACCACAATCATGACTATTCAAAAATGTTCCTGGACACAGCGCAATAAGAATTGCTTTTGCTCTTCTTCTGCTGTGATAAGTCCGTTAAAATCTTGCATTAATTTGACAGCCCTTTCAGCAGTGTCATTTACAACCTTCAAACGACTTACTCTTATTTTAGCTTCCAGAAAAGCAGCATTCTGATGCCAGGAAGATACATCTTCCTGAAGAAAACTGTTGTCGATCTGCAGTCGAGATAGAAATTGTTTCCATCCATCCAGCGTTTTATCTGAAAAAAAGTTAAATAGTTAAAGTTAAATATAAAAACAACAACAAATGTAAAAAAATAATTTAGCTTACCAAACAACTTTTGTGTCAGTTCTTCCTTCGATGGGTCATAGCGTTTGCCAAAATCTGAGCTTTTATTCCTGTTAAAGTTGGCAATAATTTTCATCTTAATTTGGTTATCAACTTCATCATCAAAAAGTGATAGAAGGACTGTCTCTTCACATAAATACCACAAGTGATGGCTAAACTTACTTATAGCAGCTTTAGAAATGGTTACGTCAACTTTTTCGTACTCTTTTAATGATTTCAAGAAGCACAACTCTTGGTTAGGTGCTTTAGTCGCCACTGTGCATTCGAGCCAAGGTTTAACATACAATGTAACGATAAATAAGCAAACTTCTTTTAGGGCCTTTTTGGCTTTTGCAATCATTCTGAATTGTGACTGAAGCAAACATATTTTTAAAGAATAGATCGCTTTCGCCATCCATCGTGCCTGATGCATAGCTCCGGGGGGCCTGAGTTTTAATTTCTTCTCTGTATCTCCTCCCAAAAATACTACGCATAGTTCAACCAATTCGCGGTAATCGTCTCTTATAAAACTTTTCTCCAGTTCTGCCTTATAAAACACTAACAAAGATGTAATATTTGTCTCGGCAATATGATCTTTTACGAAATCAAGAGATAGTTCAATGTCACTGGAATCGATGTTTTTCCAATTGTCTCTGAAATTTTTGAAGATTGGAATATCTGGGCTACTAGTAATTTGCTTTATCTTGGTGTCGAAGACTGTTTTTAGGACCAATTCATAAACATCATGACGACAAGCGAAAAGCAACAATTCTCTTTCTAATGTCTGCTCCAAAACAGCACAAGCTCCATTGAAACGACCAGTATTCGAAGCTGTTGTATCGCAGCACATTACTTGAACTTTATTATGAAGGTTCCAGTCAAAGAGAGCAGTTGAGACGGCTTTAGCTTGATTTTTTCCGGAACAACTCTCTAGTTTTGGCACTGCAAGAAGCTGTTCTCTATCGTCAAATAAAGCAATAATGGGCAAACGTTCTTCTTTTGAACTTCGTACATCCAATCCGGGTAATAGTTTTCCATCCCAATGGACTGTGACTACGTCAGGTACCTTGTTTTGAAAGTCAGTTTTTATTGCTTCCGCCCTGGTTTTTCTCGTCTGAGTACAAATTCATAGTAGCGAATTCATCGCTGCTCAGACCAAGCGCTTCTACGACCGCATGAAGAATGTAAACGGAGTCTCTTATGCTTAATTGACATCGATCTAAAACTGCGACAAGTTTAGGCGTTATAATATTCTTTCTACCTCGTTTTGAACTTTTCTCAGGGCAGTTGACGTCTGGCAAGCTGAGTTCAGAATTCAAAATCTGTTCTTAGTCCGAATCTTTTGGACACTCCAAGTTATTTGAGGTGGAAGTAGATGCAATAGCCACTAACTCTTTTTGTCTTATATTCCTTTCCTCCTCTTCTAATCGTCTTTGCCTTACTCCGCCAATTTTTTGTCCACACCACCTAAGCATCCCGGTCGACCTGGCTCTCTCTGTTTCCTTAAAAATATTTTGTCTTCCTCTATTTTCATTCTCTCAAATGCATCAGCATGTGCAATATCAAATAAGTAATTAAGGTTAATTTTAAAATTATTTTCACGGTTCTTGAACGTGTCCTGAGTTTTCTTACAATTTTTTTGCAGTTCTCTCCAAACATGATATAAATCAACAAGTGTCTTCACGCAGTTCGAAAATGCCTTTGTGGGAATTCTTGATTTTTCCCAAAATATAATGCACTCTCTAATCACAAGATTTGCACTTTCACTGACAGTCAGCTTGACTTCGCGAATATTGTAAAATAACACAGCGAGAACTTGTCGATTAGATGGTAATTTTGCACCATTTATTTGATGGCTAGGTACTCCAATAAGGAAAACATTTTGTTTATCACTCCGTAATTCCACAGACATCTTTATGCAATTAACAATAGCGCACTAACAGCACCGTACAAATAACATATAGTAGGGTCACTTTCCAATTTGCGCGAATACAGCCGAGGAAATCCGAGAGTCGTTGCCCCTTGCATCTCGACCCCGCTTAAAGCATTTGGAGATTTAGTAGTCGGCGTGTATTGTACAGATCAAAAGAAACGTCTTGGCGCCGCAATTTCCAAGAAACTTATCGGCACCATATAAAGGGTGATTCGGACGATGTCGGGCATCCTTTGTTTCGGAAAGATTAAATTGCCGTGGGAATGTGAAACTACTATGTGTTATTTGTACGGTGCTAACAGTCTTAAAAATCACGAATGAAATGACAAACTAAACACGCAGTTACAGGTCGCAGCGCATTACCTGCGCAACTTGTATGGACAAGTTTAAATCGCAAGTCGGCACGGGTTATCGTTCATAAAACGGGCTAATATTTTTTCCTAGACAATATTGGGTTATTACGAAAGTTTTAAGAAGGTATGCGTAAAAATATATCAAACTCAAAATTTAAGGGACACACTACTATTCACTATTCTATTGTTTGTTATCGGCCATACCAGCATGCAGAACATTTTGGTATGGGCGATAACCGTTGGAATGTGGATCGAAGAAAAATTGTTGGTGGAGTCGATGTTGAGTAATTGAAGATTCATGAAATATGATAACAGTTGGCGTAATTAGTTGTTTGATGATTGGTAGTGTTGTGGTTGATGAATTGTTGATAAGTTGAAATTGCAGTTTGCAGCCGACGTAGTTGGAGTTGGTAGGAATTGATTGAGAGTTATATAAAAAAACAACTCTCGTCAGAAGTACTTTGTACAGAAGTGTCTTTGCGTAGCATTAAGCAGCAAGTCGACTACACTGTCGGTTCATTCCACCTACCCCCTTTGTTGGAAGCTACTAGCTGAACCCGGACTGACAAAGTAGGATCATTGGACAGGCAGCCGTTGGAGGTAGCCCACTCGATGTCCCTCACCGTCAAAGAAATCACTTACAAAACTCTAAGGACTGCCGGGATAGAAGGAGAGTGATGGTTCGCAGATGTATGGTGAGCCTTTATCCTGACTCTTTAACAGGACAAGGGATACCGTATTGGTGTGCACTAAGGCTGGGCGAGAGGGTGGGTTCCTGGACCTAGGCTTTATCGACTTACCGGTTAACACTACACAAATTAACAAGCACTGCTGTTAACAGCTGTATAATGAGTTCAAGCAAAGCATTGACTAAACTACTGAAGAGTGCCGCTATTTATTTGCAAGCGTAATAATAATTTGACGTAATCGAGACCGAGAGCAGAATAGCACAAGGTTGCCAAGTGGCGACAGTGCCGCAAATTGAAAAATAAAATAGGTTTTGATTACATTTATTATTGTTTATTTTGTTGGCATAATATTTATGTCTTTGATAAGTATTTAATTATGCCAAAAAGGCGCCGTTTCTCTGTTTTCTTCGCAGCAGGGCTCAGGGGGTTGATCGATATTAAAAACCAGTCTGTAATCTCGCGCAAATTTTATTTCGACTGACGCTTTGACTCAACTAATTAAACAACAGTATCGCCACGTGATCCACGTTTCTTCTGGCACGTGTGCCTCTTCTAAAACACTTCTTTTTAAGAATTTCTTGACAAAGCTATATGTTAGATTTGGTGTTGTTATTTTTTAAACTTGCACATTTTTAAGGTGTTAATTTTTGTGAATAATTAGTGAAATTTGTTTCTGATGGGATAATTATTGTGTAATTAGTGTACAAAGTGGTTTTGTGAAATACTGAAAGTATTAACCCATTCTTTGGGGGGGGGGCTCCGTTTGACGTTAAATTTAGTTCGTCTTTTAATCCCATTTCGTATCTTGATATCTGATATTTAAAACTTCAAGTTTTATCCTTGGTTGTTTGGTGTTAATGATAAGTTACCTTCGTAGCTGTTAATTATAAAGAAGAATAGTAATTGTATTGATCTGGAATTTCTAAAGCTGCAATTGGATGTAACGCATTAATAATGGTCTTGTCATCCACAATATTTTGAGTATTTAGCTACTCCTGGCAACTGGAGGAAGTCTTCTCCAAAAAGTTGTTAACAACCTGGTGCTCATCTACTACGAGTCACCGGAAACAGCTTTTTGTAGAAGAAATTTATTCTACTGAAATAACCAGGCGAGTTCTTTATATTTTATTTTAACGTTTTAAGTTAACGAAGATCCTTAATGTGACAAAACTCATTTTATATATAGTTTTGACGGTCATTCCTTAAAGAACTAAGGAATTTAAAAATGATCAAGGTTTGATTTTATAACTATTTTTAAACTAGTTATCAATCGTTTAGATTAATTTATAGAAGCACTAGGTGTTTAGCAATTTATCACTTTTATGTAACATTATTATTACCGATAGTAAACATTAGTTAAATAACAACTGAAGTCCTTCCAGTTAATAATTAATCCAATGACTGGATATTGACTTTTAGGTGTGAATAAATAAATAAATAAGATTATTGGTGTTATTTATTTCCTTTTCTTTCATGTGTGATATTTAGTGTTATAACGGATTGAAGAAATTCGGTTCTTTCATGGTTAGAATGGATTCACTTTAAGATCTATAGCTTCCTTGTTGTGTAGAAGTACAGATAACACTTTATCTGTATAAACTAATCATGCTGGCGCTCATTCTCTATGGCTCTGTATAATTAGCTGGCATCACAATTCACCTACGACCTGCTTTGATTAAATGCAACGTAAGTATCACTACTAAAATTGATTTTGTTAAAATTTGACGTCCAAGCGTGGAACTTTTGTTTTTGAAAATTCAAGAGTAGTTTTGTATGCTACAAATTGACGGTTCAATGCAGATACGTAGATAAGTACTTTAAAAAGCGAGGAACAAAATCTCAAAAAGACAAAATCTCAAATAGGTGGTGACACTTGTTATCTCACCTGTCTTGTTGAAATTATGTCATTTCGACACGTGTTTATGACTGTTGTTCGCTGTCCAAATTTTCCAAGTAATCATGCCCAATGTTCTTGATGGTTAACCCTTCCAACAAGTACAATATCAAGGTTGCATACGATGGACGCAGTTCCTCAAAGCAAATGTTACCATTACCAACAATAGTGAGACTAGGTATTGGGCTTGTGACAATTAAAAGAAAAGGAACGAGAATCATGGTTGTTAATCGTTTCTCAAACTTCCTCAGGTGTGTAATGACCGCTTCCGACCCAACCTAAATGTGGTTAGTGATCATTGTCAAGCTTAGGTTAGGTTAGGTTCGTTTCCATTCGGTTTGGTTAGGTTCGGTTAAGTTAGTTTAGCTTAGGTTAGTTCAGGTTAGGTTATGTTAGGTTAGGTTAGGTTACGTTAGGTTAGGTTACGTTAGGTTAGGTTACATTAGGTTAGGTTACGTTACGTTAGGTTAGGTTAGGTGAGGTTAAGTTAGATTAGAATGGTTGTTGATCGTCAACTTTCAATTCTAATCATGGTAGTCGATCGTTGTCAAACTTTTCTCATTTACTTTGTAGTCATGAATATAAACGTATTAAAATTACCACATTTGAAATTATGGGCTTTGAAATTTGTCTTTTTGAGATTATGTCTATTTGGGATTTTATCTTTTGAGGTTATGTCTTTTGAGATTCACACCTTTAATGTTTGTTTTCTAAACAATTTCTAATTGTTCTTTCTTTTAATCACTTTTGAATTGAATTCTTACTGTTAAAAACTTTTAATTATTACTTTCTAAATTACTTCTAAATTCTAAAAATCTAATGAGTTGCATAAACAAAAGCTTGCGAGAGGCTAAAAATCTCCAGTTACGTCACTGGATATTTTTATTATGAATCATGGATTATCAGTTATCTACGTTTTGCAAGCCTAATGCTCTTACAGAATTGAAATAATCAAAAAAGTTGTACATTTTGAAAACTTTCCATAAAACAAATTCCTTTATTACAAATTATTACAGTTAGAAGGCCAGAAACGTAATTGTTAGATCGAATACTTCTGATAACTCTCCTGATAAGCTGAAGAGGATAATCATAATTTCAGAAAAATTCTCGTGCCACTAATCCGCCGCCATTAGACATTTAAGTTGTCTAATACCCCTTGGTATACTACATAAAGTTTGCAAAATAATTATTTTTTAATTTATGATCAAATAAACCTGAAATTATTTTCCCCCGATAACATATTTCACGTTCCAAAATGCATTCTTTCAGTTTCATGTCTTTTGAGGAAAATGTATTCGTTTAATCTAAAATTTAAAATCTTAAAAGTAAAATAGAGCATTACACGGTAAAAATTAAACTTCCTATCCAAAGTATTTTTTGAATAGATTATAAACGGATCTAAAATATTTTATCCCTTAAATAATTTCCTGGCTAGGATGAAAGTTTCCAAAGCCTGCGGTTATATAACTACTAAAGATTTCATAATTTCAGATTTTACAGGGTATAAACAAGCCTAGCTGTATTTTAGATATTGTAATTGTTTCTGAAGGTACGGAAATTCAGATTTTTTTTCTAAAGTGTTAAATCAAGTTTATGAGAATCCAATGAAATGTTTCGAGATTTATTTAAAATAAAATACACAAAGTCCTGATTACATGAAAAATTACAGTTGGTAAACTAAAAAGACGAATCTTTTTGTTCGTATTATAATAACCCTAGAGGTATTTTGGAAAACTCAACTGAAATTTTAACGTTGTTTAAAGATAATTAGGTAAGCTGTTGTGCAGAATAATACGTTAAGAGTCCTCTCTTGTTTTGTGCCTTTGAGCTGAATTCATTATCCACTATAAAACGGGATTTGTATTTATTTTGAAAAAAGGAAACTTTAGACAAAGCCGTTTTTATCTTTTCAGTAAGGCTAAAATCAACACTTTCTTTTGAAATATGCTACATTTATCAATTTTTTTTCTTTAAAGATGAAAGCATCGCGTTGTGTTTGGCGCTATTTTCAAAGGTGTTAAACACTGCTGTTAAAATATTTGCGGCTTCTTCAAGCATCCAAAGCAACTTATAATGGCAATAATTTAAAGTTCTGGGAAAATAAGCTGCCAGTAAACATTAAAATGAATGCGAACGACATTGTTTCAGCAACTTGAATCGAACTAATGGTGGAACTGATGGTTTTAGTACCAACTGTCGCCGCTAAGTCTCTAAACTTTTCAGCCAGTTGATTTGTTTGTAGTGTATGCCTGTACACAGATGCAGTTTCCCGGAACTTTCACTGTCCCAGAAAAAATATACAGTCTCGAACAAACAGCAATAAAGAATGCTAATTTTACGTGACTTTTAAAAAGTACTATCGTTAAGAAATATCGATGACTCCGAGTTGTAGTGACTTTGTAATGCCTTTTTGGTCAATTTACTTTTAACTTCCAGAATATTAAGCGGCATAGTTCAAAGCAGTTCATGCATCGCTTCCATATGTTCCTAAACATAAATTATACTTTTGTAAATTTAGAATTTAAAGAATGTTCATTAAGATAAATAGTTAAGTAAAAAAGTATTGTTTATTTTTTTAAAGAGCATCTTAGGTGATGAACCCAAAACTGACAAACCCTCAACATGTTTATTCTAAAGATTTCTAAATTTAACAAATCAAAATTAATTCTGGTTATAAACATCACAATTTTTATATCGTTTGGGGTCGTGATTGCTTGCTCCTTCGGGGCGGAAACGGAAACGTACAGAAAGTGTACGCACCAGTGCCGGATTTGGGGAGACATGAAAGGACAATTAAATTATAGTCAGTGCTCATATAAAAAAGGAATATTTACGAGGGGGGTCCCACGCGCATCCCACGTTGTTTCTGTGAACGATTGAACTTTTGAGTGTGAAGATTTTCAGCGCACTATCAGTAGGATTATGGGAATCAAAAATAAATACTTGCCGAGGTATAAACATTATCATGTATTCACATCTTAGACTTTGCAAACAGAAACTAGGGGGAGGAAATGAGCACTCCAATATGCTGCCCAGTTATGTCGGCCAGGGTAACTAATGTAAGTTTATTTCCGTCACTTAGGTTGTAGGTGAATGCCAAACCACGCGGGACTTGCGCTCTCCAGGCAAACAGTGCACTGTGCGATTATATAATTTCACAGTCTTTAAATGGCGTATCTCGATTTTCTCTATATTTTAGATTTTACTGTCTACAAACTTCTTATGGCATAGTAGTTCTCTTTTACTAAAAGGAATGGCCGTCTCTCATGGTGCTATACATATTAAAGCATTAATAGAATTAGACGTATCTCCAAAACACAAGAAAAAGATAAGCTATATAGTAGGGTGACCGTTATTTGCAAAAGTCAAAATTTTGTAGGTCCCCCCTCTCACTAGATCTCTTTAAAATGAGTGGAGTCCATTTGGTCAATATTAACCCGTGCCACCGAGAGGTTAAAGTTTAAATGGGATTTAACATGGGTTTGGAGCACTTTTAGACACTTTGTGTTATAAATTTTTTATCTTTTCATGTTTCATCGTGAAATATTGCGTACTTATGTCGTTGAAGTTGTTTAACACGAATCTGATACCAAGAAAACTTTGGCAGTTCTTCGAAAACGTTAATTTTAGTGAAAGTGACCGCTTTTTTGACAGTTCTCCACTGTCAAATATGTTTCTGACAGTTTGATTTTATCATATTCGTGTTCAGCAGTTTCAAAAAGATAAGTATAAAAATTTTCAAGTTAAAATATAAAAAGTTATGCCAGAAAGTCTCTAGAAATGCACCAAATCCATGTTAAATTCCATTTAAACTGTAACCTCTCGGTGGCACGGGTTAATATTGATTAAATGGGCTGGAATTTTGCACAGCTCACTTTATTGACATTTTAAACAGATCTGGGGGGGAGGGGTGGCAAAAATCTCAACTTTTGCAGAATAACGGCCACCCTACTATATAGGCGTAACTCAGTTATACTAAGCGAAACTGACAGATCTCAAACATACTACCTATTTGCTTTACATTAATTTCTTTCAACTCATGAACTCCAAAAATTTTTAAGATCTAACGAAGAGTTTTAAACGCCGACACAAAGATTGTTTTTCTATTTCTGACATTTATGCTGACCAACATGTTATAAAATCCTCAACATCTCAACATTGACTATTCTTGAGATACATTATTTGAGATTAGGATGACAGTACAGCTTAAGCTAGACTCCGAACCACCCCAAATACCTAGTATTTAGACTGTTATTAGTTTTTCACACTTCGCTAAACAATAATAGCGATAATAGTCTCATCTTGCTCAGTAATAATAGTGACAACAACCAGATAATAGGCATTAGCTCCTAATTATCACACCATCACTCTATTTTTTTATTATTGTCAGATCTGCCAGTGTACATAGTTCATAAAACATGCCCTATTAAATATAATGGGCCGTATTTTCATGCCATCATTATAGGAGTTTTTAACTAAAGTTACGATTAAGATCAATAAGAAAAGAGATGAGATAATGAGAAAGAGAAGAAAGAGAGGTTTATCTAATTCTAATAGGTGGGAAAAGATTAGAATTGCTACTTACCTAAACCTAATAGTGAGAATATGGTCCAGTGTTTTTAAGTTAAACTGAACTTAAGAAATATAATTCAGATTTAGAAACAGTCATCTGGCATCTTCTAAATAATTTTTCTCTTTACTCTATCATTCTATCTAAGATTTGGCCACGATTCAGTGTTTATAAATATATTTATATATTTTTGGATTATAAAATCAAAAACAACTACACATGCTGTTCCAAAATTAGATTCTAAACATGACTTGTAAGGTCTCAGATATAACACAATAACACCAACGTCACACGTCTCTAAACAATAATAACGATACTACCAGCACCTCACTATGCTAGCATCAACCAGATAATAGGCATTAGTGCCTAATTATCACACCAAAATCACGCATGAAAAAAAATATTAGTATTACATATCTACACTTTGGTCTTTTTTACAAAAGGAATTCATAAATGTTACTTACAGAAATTTTAGCTGTTCGCCATTTTGAAACACGATAACATGTCAAGATTTCCGCTTATTGAGATCCTTGCATTTCTTTTTTGAGAATTTATTGCGGTGATATCAAATCACCTTATTGAAAATTTTATTAACGACAGAACGGAAACGTCAAAACAAACATTTTATATATCAGATTTAAATTAAAAGAGAGACATGCTATGTTATAGGCATAATTAATATAAAGGCTATATATAGGACCACAGTTAGGTTCATTAATATTCGAATTAAAAATTAAGAATAAAGATTTCATGCAAACATAACCTAGATTTCTTATGCATAATAAATAGGTTTCATTTTTAGAAAAAGAATATCATTCTGTTAGATTGCTTGATCATAAATATGTTTATGCAACCCAAGTTACACATTGGGATGTGTTTCCCACTTGTTAGGAAAAAGTAATTTCCTTATTCAAATTTACAGATTACGATGTTCAACGTTAGGTAAATTTGTCTATATTCCAGGTGACCAGCTCAGTTTCATGTTGTTAATTAACTGAAAACAGATAATTTAAGTCAATCTTGTTATGACTTATATAATACAATTAATTTTTGAATTTGGTTGTAAAATTTCTGACCATTCTAATTACTGTAGGTTTAAATCCTGTCGTTTCGTATCATTGTGACTCTTATTGACTCTTATCCTATTTTTCCTCACCATTGTTTTTATGTAAGTGCTTGGAGTACTGTATGCTGGACATTTTGATCATAAATTGATTAATTTTGAATTAATATTAAGATGGAACTTGCATATGCATTAATTAGTCTATTTATTGTAGTTCGTACTGTAAAAATTTATGTTTGTAGTAAATTGTAAAGATGCTCCTATGGAGAATTTATTTGTGTTACTTGTATTGAGTATTTATGTAACTAGTTTGTAAAGGATGAACCTTGATTTGTTGAATTTTATATGTATTTAAATCGTAACGAGATTTGTATATTGTTAATCGTTTTTCTCTTATACCTTCGTTACGCTACATTTTTGGACATGGGATGTATTATACTTTTTTGATCCTTGTTTTAAGGGCTACAATCCTGTAATCATAGAATTAGGTTTAGTGATAATTAATAACAGCTGTGCGGGATTAGTGACGTCATCAAGCTTACTTGAGGTGCTTTTGTTTTGAAAAAATGTCATCGCCGGTTTTTGTTCTGGCATAATGTATATAAGCTGGAGCAAATTGTAACAAAATCAGTCGACAAAACGTACAAGGCAAAACCTATGCCCGACTCCGGATAAAACCTGTAAATTAATTTGAGGTTAGATACTTCAACCATATGTGTTTGACGTAAATGTCATGTATAAATAAAGTTTGAATCAAATTAAAGTGTTACCTGAACAATTTCAAGGATTAAAAGTAGATTTAATTACTGTGCAACAATAATACCAAGTGAACGTGATTGTTCAAATAAATTCTGATTGGATTTATTTTCATCATCGATCGATTGTATCGATATTTTATAAACAGGAAATCAGCTGATGCGTATGACAGCAGTGTTACCACTAAAGGATTATAATATAAAAGGAAACTATTTTATAACATACCAGATTGGTCATAATAAATGGTTTTTGTTAATCTCATTAATAATAAGTAACTTATAAAGTTCATCCTTAATAAAATAAATTTATTTGGTTTAGTTTACTAGGTTCTTTTGAGAATTTATTTGATTTCAATTAAATAAAACAACTAAATTACATTTAATTGAAATTTATTTTTATTTGATAAACAGTTTTATTTATAAATAAATTTTGATTTGTGTTGGTCTGTTCAAACGAATGGCCGTATTGGCCCTATGTCAGGCCATTACAACTATTAATAACGTTTGAGCGGAGAATTTCTTTCTCAATTATTAATTGTATTAATTTGAATAACATTTTTTACATTGACTGTCTATTCGAATTTTTATTTCGTTCTTTAAATAAAGTTTGTGTTTTCAAATTTACATATGTGTGTAATTGATGCTAATATAAGCATCCAGTGTTCTTTTCTTTTGAATTCAGAGTTTAGCAGTGGTTGTCCAGCTTGCAGGAGCTTTAGTGTTTACAACATAAGTTTTTCTTCCTTTCCAGGCATAAGAATTAATAAGAGTCTCGTAATTCAAATAATTTATGCTTTACTGAGTAAACCTGAGCTAGCTGAGTGGAATAAAGAAAAATATCTGTGGTGTATTCTCATTTTAATCCATCGTATATAATTTACGTTTATATTTGGATCGGTGGACATATTTCATTTTACTTTTACAGATCATCGCATATATTTCATGCTTGTCCTGAACGTGACGCAATTTTTATTAGTTAAATACACCGCATTATATTTTGACCTGTAACCAATTGATTTGAGCTCTGTAATGTTTTGCTCTTCTTGTATCTTCTTAATAAATGTCAAAAATTGAGGGTGCGATCCTGTGAGCAACGAGTTAAATTAACAATTTAACAATTTGGCTCTAAAGGTTGAAAATAAATGCCGTTTCAAAATCTACCATTATTGAATTGGACTTCAGATCACCTATTAGCCCTCTGTATTACTAGATTACTAAAAACCCTCTGTATTACTTGATCGTTATATTAACTTTCAATGATGATTTCTCGCCATATATTCTAAGTATTAAGACTAGAAACAGTCTCATTAGGCACATCAACTGTTTACATGATTGTGCACTCTCCTATACGAAGACTCTTCTATAATAAATATGCATAATATATTTATGACATACAGGGTTTTATCCACCATGTTTTACCACATATTATCTTTCTATCGAGAAATTTATTAACAGAAGCGCGCGACCCATTGTAGTGGGTCAGGAAACTTGGTTACGTAACTAAAAGTTTTCCAAATTTTATTGGGTTTTTTATAAAATTCTATATAAAAGGGTTTTTAAGGACGTTAATTTCGAATACGTCAAAATCGTGAATTTAATTTTAAATAGAGAATCTAATCTATAATGACGAGAGTCCGACTCATTTGCATAAAACTTATCATTTGGGAGGTTTTTGGGGGAGCTGATTTCGAATTTGAACATTTAAAAACATAAAACGCCTTTGTTTTTTTATGGTAAAAATATAAAATCATAAAATGAAATGCGTTGAAAACGCATGAAGTTAGCCTATAATAACTAATTGTAGCACGAGTTTAGACCCTATTTTTGGGCGCTTTTTTGGCGAGTTGTCCTAGCTTTTTATATTACGGGCTGTTTTCTGAGTGAATCTTCCAGAAGAATTTTGTGCATCGTTTTGATCAGGTATTGTTTGCTTTAAATTGTTATTGATTGGTTCTGTTGATTTTTACTTGCTTTTCTTGATCTATTTGTCTAACTATTTGAAAGTAAGGAATTCCAGGCTGACGAGTTTGATTACTTAAAGTTTTAAATTCTTCTCAAAGATGGGTATCTTCAAGCTGCTTATATACAGCACAGGTTTATCATTTACTGTGTAATCTCCCCCACATTTAATGCATTTTAAGTCACTGTTTGGAATGGTTGCTTCCGCACATTTGAGGTATATAAGGTATTGCGGCACTTCACGCTTTCTCTGTGAAGGTTTAACTCGACGAACGGTGATGTTTAGAAGCTTTTTTACGTTGTATGACTTGTGTTTGGGAGTAGTTATATTAATATTGAAAATAGAAGTTATCATTGTGTGTTCCTTTTCTTGTGTTCAGTAAATGAATGTTTGTTACGTACGTCAATGCGGAAGATGGATTTCCCTCTCAATAGGGGAATTTTACGATATTCATCTGGATTGTCTACCTGGTTTCTAATTTTCGAATTGTTTAAGTATTTTATTACGTATCTGTCAAGCACATTCTTGGTTAGCAGTTGAATTTCCGGTTGAATATGTTTAACTCCATGAACCAAACCTGGAGGAAAGCTTGTTCGTTTTAGGAGCAGTTACTTCACTTTTTTTATTAATCGTTACAATCAATTCCGAGATTTTTAAAACTTTTTTCGTTTCTGGCACTTTTTTTATATTCTATTTTTTAAAACCTGCTTCATCTGTAGATTAATCTCCGGCAACTATCATAGGTAGTAGTTTGTTGATAAAGTGATTTTTGTAAGAAAATCCATTATTTTGTGTTGCTGACATATTGGTGTCTGGTTTTTCAAACAAGAAGTTTTCTCTGCCACTCCTACTGTTTTCTTTCTTTTGTGATTAGTAAGGAAGGTCTCTAATGCGATTGGCCAATTGGAATACAATTCTTCCGTTTGTAGCTATGTAGACTTCTTGCTCTATATAACGCATTTTTATATCTGCACAAACATAAAATCTTGTTTCTGGTATAGAATTGTTAATTTTATTAAAATTTTTATTTACCCCCACCACATCCCATAAAATCATGTTATTTAAATATTTATTAACTAAATATCTATTAACATAAGCAGCATTTTTAGTCACCGCTACGTACCAGCAGCCACCGGTGGAACTATAAAGTTTTTGCCGTTAGTCACAAGACCGTAATTGCTACGGTATTGTTACGTGCCTGGAACCAAAATGGGGAACAATTCTGGGGTAGCAGATACGTTGCAGTAACCTCTCCGGAACTTGTCCAGCTACCTTTAGGCTACATAGCGAGAACGTGGCGGAGTAGTAATTGCTGCTTTCGTGGAACTTTTTTTCTCTTTGATACATCGTGTCGCGTAGTTGCTCTCTCTTACTCTTGCAACTTAACAAATATTCTTTCACTTTTTCTACTAATGCTGCGGTCGTGTTACAAAATGGATTACTATTTTATTTGTAATACGTACATAATACGAGGGAAGATCAATATTTAAGGTCCCTGATATAGAAAGAGAAAGAATTTTTAAAACATTATTTATTTATTTCTCAACATAATCTCCCTGGACTTCAAGGCACTTGGTCCACCGATGTTCCAATGCTTCAATGCCTTTCAGGAAGAAGTTTTCCGGTTGCTCCTCAAACCAGCCATTTACTGCGGTCATAACTTCATTATCGTCTCCATATTTTTTTCCACGCAGGTTTTCCTTTAATTTTGGAAATAGATGGTAATCACTGGGTGCCAGGTCTGGTAAATATGGAGAGTGTTCTAGGATTTCAAAGCCAGCGTTCTGTATGGCAGCCATGACAATGCAGCTCTTGTGGACTGGAGCGTTGTCCTGATGGAACAAAATTTTGTGTGCCAACTTTCCTGGTCTTTTTCGGTCGATGCTTTCGCGCAATTTTGGAATTAACCCTGCATAATAAGAACCCGTTATTGTGTGTCCACGCTGCAAATAATCGATCATCAAAATTCCTTCTGCATCCCAGAACACTGTGGCCATAATCTTTCCAGCCGCCCGTTGAACTCGAAATTTGCGTGGAGGTGGAGAACCTCTGTGATGCCACTCCATACTTTGTCTTTTCGTCTCAGGATCAAAATGGTGCACCCATGTTTCATCCACAGTCACAAAGCGAGTGAGAAATTGCTTCCCATTGGCCTTCAGGTACTCCAAATTGGCTTCCGAATGCAGCACTCTAGAGCGTTTCTGATCGACGGTCAGCATCTTTGGAACCCAACGCACCGAAATTTTTCTGAGATCAAGAACATTTCTTAAAATATTTTCAACTGGCCCATAAGAGATGTTCGTTATTTCCGCAATATGGCGAATAGTCAGTCTTCTATCTGCCATTACCATATCATGGATCAAATTGATGTTTTTGTCAACGGTGACACAGACTGGACGTCCCGCACCTTTCGCATGTTCGCAAGTTGTTCTGCCTAATCTAAACTCACGAGACATATTTTTCACCACTTGGTAAGAAGGGGCAGAGTCCCCTAAAACGTCAGTCATATCCTTGTGAATTTCAGTAGGTGTTAATCCTTTTTTTTGCAAATACTTTATCACCGCTCTTCACTTCACTTTTTTCCATTTTTAAAAATTGTCTGTTATCGACCAGCTTAATTATTAATAACTTTCAAAGAACAACACGCACCTACGCAAAACTTGACACAACAAATAATTAGTAATGACAGTTCTCATAGAAAAATGAGTGACGATATCATGCAAAGCCTACTATGTCAGGGACCGTAAATACTGATCTACCCTCGTACATAAAGAGATGAAATGTTTCGTTATTTTGTCAATCTGGCATACCAAAATTATAAACCATCGCAACTATTCTGTTAAATGCGATGATGAAAGATCGAAAAATAACAACGCGCCTTATTTAAATATGTTTTTTAATAAAGAAATGTCTTGAATAAAATATGACAAAAATACCTATAAATTGATAAACATGATAGAAACCATTTTATTCTATTCCTAAGGCACAATTTGGCATCGATTTGTTATCTTTATTGAGAGTTATAGTAAAACACTTTTTAACAATTGCAACAAATTGCAAATTGATTAATAGCCTTCAACATTTTACAAGTGAATATTTTGAAAAAGTCACCTTAAAGTAGTATTAACTGTAAAATGTGTGTCTAATGTTTGTGTCACTTTATAAACAGTAACGGGAACTAAACAAATTCTACTTCTAGGTTGTTGTTACCACGAAGTATAAAATAAGTTACAAAATTCTGGAACTTTCAAGTAACTCTTACTATAAAACGACGTCAACGTTTCCGTAGCCACTTTCTAGCTCCTAATGTCACTGCAAAATTCCCATTGGAACTTAATCTCAAATTTAAACGTCAATCGTAAACAAACATCCAATATTTTTATACTGATTGCTACTTAATAACAATTATTATTTAATACCAGTGGTCTCATCCCTATTTTTTCTATTTTGCATTGTAAACAGTTGGTTTTGTTTCCACTGATTTCACCTAACTGCTGTTTTAATTTTCTATAAAATGTGGACGTATATCTAAAATTCTTCTTTTTTTTAATTGCCTTTGACATTTTTATTCAAAACTACTACCACTGCAAAAACACAATCAACCTCCAAATTCCAAACTAACCTACAGGAGATATGCCTCTTTAGAAATTACTGTCACTTCATTGTAATTTTTTAATAGTAACTGGAACTTTCTAGTAATTCTGATGCAAAATATGTAGTGAAAATTACTTTCAAGTGATTCTCCTGGGTAGCATAAACGTAAGTTTTACTTTCAATACTACTGTATAGTTCAGTTACTTTAAAGGTTAAGCAATGGTTTCAGACCGGTGGCAGGAACTTTTGGTGCTACTTTAAAGTTTTAAAAACTTTAAAGTAGCTTCGGGCAAGTTACTGCTACAATCATAATATCACTTGAAGTTGCAACAACATTAAAGTAATTATACTAAGTAGCAATACTGTTCCACATACTTTAAAAAGCTACTTAGAAGTAATGGAACTACATAGTTCTAATAAATAGTAGAAGTAACTACATAATTACTAAAATATTCCAAATTGAAGTAATTAAACCTATAAAGTCATAAATTTAGTTGTAGTTACGTAACAGCTACTCAATCAAAGTTCCGATCTCAGTTACCGCTACTTAGATGCTGCTTGGGAATTCTTGGCATGATTTTTCTAGGACTATTCGGAAGACTAAAAGACGTATAGCGAACTTTCCACTTTAACAGTAATGTTTATAAATCTTAAAGTTTCTTCTTTAGTAAAAAGTCGGTTTCTGTTAATGACAAACGTAAATTTCCCTGTAGCTTCTAGGACCAAATTGAGATTACAAAACTCTTGCAATCATTAACCTGTTAGATTTTAACCTTGAAATTACGATATATTCTTTATCGCGCTTTTCTTTTCTTTCTATATCTTAAAGTAACAGTATGCAGTGACGGAATGTCAATACGAGGTCATTGTTTCATTAACTGTACTTAATTGTTGTTAAAATCACATATAATAAGCATTGAGTTCATAGATTCAATTCCTAAGGTAACTTTTTATTCTCTTATAAGTAGGATTGCATACAACTTTTAAAATGCTGGTGCTATTCTTTGATAACTTTTTTTCTAGAAAAATTAATATTGGAATTATGAATGATAACATTTAGTTTTTGTCTGAACATGTGCAGGTGAAAGTGGATTGATTTGTTAAAGGTGCTTGGGGTAAAATAATTGAAGATTATTACTAGTAGTTTCGAGTATAAGCTTTCGACATACATATGAATTGTCCGAAGAAGTTTGAGGGACGCATAGTATAGTGACTTACTGCATTGTGCGATGTAGGATTATGATTCACAATCGAAACATAAATTAGTATCTGGCCAAAACCAAATGCAGGGTCTTTGATTTGAATATTTTCCAGAAAATACATTCCTTAATACTACGCCCTCCAGAGCTTTACTGAGTAATGGAAAATTTTTTTAATGAATATAGAAAACTCTTTATTAAACCCACTTAAATGTAAGAGGTACAACATTTCAAACAAAACTCCTCAGACAATTGTTTCGTTCTTACTTTGGGTTCATACGAAGGGTTTGAGGGTGTAGATTTGTCGCTACCAACGTGGGTTTTTTTTTAGAACAAAATCACACAATGACTCCTCAAAATAATATTAAATTCCTAAATTTTTTTAATAACAAACTCAAATTAGACATTTTAGAAGCCTTTGAGATATACAAATACAAACTCAGGGTACCTTTAATGAATGAACAACTTGAGCTCAGTAATTGTCCGTTACTGGAAGTATTAGATATTTAATTCTGATTATTATTATTATTTTATCTAGTTACCTATTTTTTGTATCTACCTTAGCGACGTGTTTGTTTATAATTATATTACCTTTGATAATGACAGCATAGCTGTCGAAACAATATTGTCAGGTTGTATTTTAATAAAACTGTGAAACTTTTACTAATCTTTATTTATTTCATGATTATGGAGTTCCACAAAGTAAGGCTGGAAACAATAAATAGAGATTTTGTGTTCATTTAATTTAAATTCTTAAATTAATTTTTATAAAATCATCTTACTGCTATTATTATAGTTGTATCAGGATTTACATAACGTTTATTGTTATTTATACTTATTTAAATGTTCATCAAGGATTTTCATAATTTGAAATTGAACTTCACTTTTTTGAGATGTTTCTTTAAGGCCTGGCGCCTTAAAGAAAACGCAAACTATATAGAAAGGTATTTTCAAAACGTTTGATTTAATTTAATTTATTTAATTCATTACATTAATGCAGCTTTTATTCAGTTATTTGTTTGTCCCGCAGTGGAGCTGTTCATTGTATAATTTATTGGCTTGTTCTTACGTGAGACCTTTTAGCCAAATAAATAAGTGGTGGTATCACTTATTTTATGGCTAAAGGGTTTTATATGTTAAAATAAATTTCTTTCCATCTTTTCCAACAATTATTATCAAGAAATTTTATTTTTAATTGCTTTGTCCCTTTCGAAAGGAGATTCGAACAAATAAAGCAACTCTTAAAAGAGGGATCGTTGCTCTTGCTACGTCATTGTTAGCTAATTTCCAGTTTTATCCGAGAGATATTTTCATACCCAACAAAATCGAATATAATCTATTCCGGAAAATCTAAAAATATCCCTTACTTTCCCTAACACTTAACATCAAGCTAACAATAAATTTAAAAAATTTCATTACATATAATACATCTTTTGGTGATCCCCTATATTGGCTGCCCGTATGCTGTGCACATTGTTTTGTACACTCGCTGAATATGAATTCATTAGGGGACGTCGTGTCAATATCCTTCGTAAAAAGCTTCACAACAAATACTAACAAGTGTGAAACAAACAAATGTTAAATTTTTCAGGGCAATTTTGTTTATCGTAAACTTTATTAACTTAAACTGTCCCTGTCAAAACCAAACAATGCGAAGTTGGGCTCGAGAATTTTTTATTCAATTAATTCAATGGAATATTTATGTTACAAATGGCAGTCACACGTCAATTTATTTTTTCATCCTGGGACGGGTCGTGCATTGTAACATTTATAGTTTTGCTGAGACTCGAACGTCGGCACGTACGTGAAATATTCAAAAACGCTTTTTTGGTTTTGACATTTGGGCGCGTTTGATCTTTGCAAGTCTTGACATAAATATCGTAAACCCTTATCCCTGCTACATTACAAAATGCATAATATACAAAACCTCCTATGCTCTACAAAACTGTGCCATTGCCAGTGCTAATATCTGCAAAATTGAATTCCCTAGCAATTTTCAATATTGCTTTAAGAGAAGCCTTTGTATGATTTCATGATGTTGCAGACTCAGTTACAATTTGCCATTACTAAGAAAATTGCTTGTATATGCAGCATAAGGGTGATATGATTGGATTTCATATACAAAGCATGACACAGAAAGTTAATATCGAAATTTAAGTTTGAAGTTGGGCTCTACGCTCGGTGCGCATATTGCAGACGGGGCCCCCAATGCTGTTAGTGTAATGTCGATATCTTTTTATGGGAGCAGTGTGACGTCGCTTCCACCCCCGGGCAGTTGCACGGCAAGACGGTAAAATAGCGATGTCTATGTTAATGTGTCAGTTTATCTAAGTAGCGGCTTGGTGTCAGCCGGTTACAGGGTAAAATCAATACCCCGAATAAAGCCATACACCACCTTACGCAACCCTGCCTGCTGGAATTTAACCTTTTACAGATAAAAACGAAACGTGTTCATTTTCTTCATTATAATAAATTTCTAGAGTGAAGGAAGCAACTCTCCCAGCAAAAGTTTCAATTCATTTACAAAATAGACCTTGTTAGAAAGATCGATGACAGTGAAATTTATTGTGTTATCCGGAAAAATTGGCGAAAAAGTCCTCATTTCTGTGGGATTTCGTAGGTTCAATATAAATTTCAATAGAAAAACTCGTTTTCTGAAGGTTTTACTAACCTAAAACTCTGATTTATTTTTGACCTTTGTCAAACATAAAAATACTGTAATAAAAGATAATGCGAGGTTTAAAAATGCCAATAGTGTAAAAGTTTATTTATGCAAAATCGATCAAGTTGCTTCGAACGTTTATAATAGAGGTCTTACAGGAAATGGAATTGAAAATGTATTCGACCTAGATTTTTCCCCGATAAACATATTTTCTTGTCTTTTTATTATTACATGTTTACATAAATGCTGATTAATATTCTTGGTAGCCTTTTTTCTGAAGTTTTGTCTACATGAAGTTATTTGCAGCGTCTAGCAGCACACTTATCTATTAATTTTCCAGTTAGTCTCAGTAAAGCTTTGTACTGTGTAAAGTTATTTATTGCAGATTTTGTATATTTAGTCATCAAGTAGACAAGTTTTCACTTATCTAGTTTTGTCAGATGTAATTTGAGATGTAGTTGCTGTATTGTTCTCCATTCTGTATCTTATTCGATGTTTCACAGATGGTATCATCATGCTATTTGAAGATAGTGCTACACAAATATTTGTTATGTGTGTTAATTTAATTAGTTTATTTTCTACCTCTAAGCTGTTTCCTTAATGCTAAACAACCACGTATTGTGATACTCCAAGATTTATGTGTAGTTCTTGTTTTGTTTGCTTCCCAACTAGATTTTAAGCTGAAATTCAATTAATTTAATAAAATTACTTTAGTTTTAGTTTATTAGGGTTAGCTTAATCTGTGTAATAAATGCATTTGTAGCATTTCGTCACATAAAAGAGGTAGAGAAGAATATATTCACAAACTTGCAAGGACAAATGTTATGTGGATTTTTTTGACAGTAATTTTCCTGGACTGATTTATGATTTAGTTGTAGACTTCCAGATATAATCTTGTTTATTGTTTCCAGCCTTACTTTGTGGAACTCCATAATCATGAAATAAATAAAGATTAGTAAAAGTTCCACAGTTTTATTTAAATACAACCTGACAATATTGTTTCGACGGTTATGCTGTCATTATCAAAGGTAATATAATTATAAACAAACACGTCGCTAAGGTAGATACAAAAAATAGCTAACTAGATAAAATAATAATAATAATCAGAATTAAATATCTAATACTTCCAGTAACGGAGAATTACTGAGCTCAAGTTGTTCATTCATTAAAGGTATCCTGCGTTTGTGTTTGTATATCTCAAAGGCTTCTAAAATGTCTAATTTGGGTTTGTTATTACAAGAATGTAGGAATTTAATATTATTTTGAGGAGTCATTGTGTGATTTTTAATCTAATTACGCCAAACATTAGAACAAAATCGCAGGGCAGGTCAGGTTACAACTTCGTGCAGAAGTTGGTAAGTCAAGTTCGTAAAAATGCCTAATATAGCGTATGGAACCAATGCCTATCGAAATTAAAATATTACAATTTTTAGGGGATTGTATCTTATATAAGAAAATTGTTATTTAATTTTATCTATAATTTCTAGTGACCAGATTTGGCGTGCACAAGTTTTAAGTAGAATTCAAAACTCATCCGTTTGTCAATAACACTTAAGATAGTTAAAGATAGCGCTTTCAAGATTTATGGATTAAGTTCAATGAGCACGGCGTATCTTGTGACGCTGCCGAAGTTAACATCTTCATCATTCTGAGAAGTTAACAGTGCAGTTGAGTAAGTTGAAATATAGTCGAAACAAAGGTAGTAATTCCACATGATTGGTATTGCAAATCTAAGAATGCGCGTCTTTGAGTCGCTAAGTGGACGAGGAGACCTGGTTCCGTGGCCAAAAGTCAAGATATTATTGGATTGGCATGAAACTTTGCATAATAGGGTAAAAATTCAAAATGACAAGTTTAATATAGTGGCCACAATGAACGAAACGCATAAAACTTGGCATTTGAGGGTATTTGAGGTCACTGACTTTGATTTAATGTCAGCATTTGAACTAATAGATAAATAAAATAAATTTGATTTTGAAACTTTCTAATCAAACCTTGTAATAATTTTTATCTAAATGAAAAACCTTCTCAATCAACTTTATCTTGAAATTATCTTATAAAATCTTCTGATATTTTTTACTGTATCCAGCCTTACTTTGTGGAACTCCATAATCATTGATTGAAACTTCAATTGATTGTTGTGAAACTTTAACTAATCTTTGTATTTATATTATATTTCATAATCTTCTGCTATTGTTTTATACCATAAAATATCTCCCAAATCAACTTTACTTTGGAACGCTTTTGTAAAATGTTCTGATATTATTTGTCCCCATGAAGTATTTTCCCAATCAACTTTATCTAGAAATTTTTTTATAAAGTCTTCTGATATTATTTGTTCACATAAAATACCTTCCCAATCAACTTTATCTTGAATTGCTCTTATAAAATCTTTTGATACGATTTGATCGCATAAAATGCCTTCCAAATCAGCGTTGTCTTGAAACTCTCTTATAAAATCTTCTGATATTATTTGTCTCCATGGTATATTTTCCCGATAATCTTTATCTTGAAATTTTCTTATAAAATCTTCTGATACTATTTGATCCCATAAAATTCCTTCCAAATCAGCTTTGTCCTGAAACTCTCTTAGAAAATCTTATGATATTATTTGTCTGCATGATACATTTTCCCAATCATCTTTATCTTGAAATTTTCTTATAAAATCTATTGATATTATTTGAACCCATAAAAAATCTTCCCAATCAACTTTATCTTGAATATCTCTTATAAAATCTTTTTATAAAATTTGTCCCCATAAAATATTTACCCAATCAACTTTATCTTGAAAATTTATAATAAAATCTTTTTATATTATTTGATCCCATAAAATACCTTCTTAATCAACTTCATCTTGAATTTCTCTTATAAAATCTTCTGATACCATTTGATCCCATAAAGTGCCTTCCAAATCAGTTTTGTCTTTAAACTCTCTTATACAATGTTCTGATAGTATTTGACTTCATGAAATATTTTTCCAATCAACTTTATCTTGAAATTTAAATGTTCTGATATTATTTGATCCCATAAAATATCTTCTCAATCAACTTTATCTTGAATATCTGTTATAAAATTTTTTGATATTTGTCTCCATAAAATATTCTCCCAATCAACTTTATCTTGAAATTTTCTTATAAAATCTTATTATTTGATCCCATACAGTGCCCTCCCAATCAACTTTATCTTGATTTTCTCTTATAAATTTTTTTGATACTATTTGATCCCATAGAATGTCTTCCAAATCAGCTGTGTCTTAAAACTCTCCTATAAAATTTTCTGATATTATTTGTCTTCATGAAATATCTTCCCAATCAACTTTATCTTGAAATTTTCTTATCCATTGATATTATTTGATCCCATAAACTATCTTCCAAATAAACTTTATCTTGAATTTCTCTTATAAAATCTCTTGGTACGATTTGATCGCATAAAATGCCTTCCAAATCAGCGTTGTCGTCAAACTCTCTTATAAAATCTTCTGATATTATTTGTCTTCATGATATATTTTCCCAATAATCTTTATCTTGAAATTTTCTTATAAAATCTTTTGATACTATTTCATCCCATAAAATGTCTTCCAAATCAGCGTTGTCTTGAAACTCTCTTATAAAATCTTCTGATATTATTTGTTTGCATGATATATTTTCCCAATCAACTTTATCTTGAATTTCTCTTATAAAATCTTCTGATACCATTGTCCCATAAAGTGCCCTCCAAATCATTTTTGTCTTGAAACTCTCTTATAAAATGTTGTTATATTATTTGTCTGCATGATATATTTTCTCAATCATATTTATCTTGAAATTTCTTATAAATCTTTTGATATTATTTGATCCCATAAAATACCTTCCCAATCAACTTTATCTTGAATTTTCTCTTATAAAATCTTCTGATACTCTTTCATCCCATAAAATGCCTTCCAAATCAGCTTTGTCTTGAAACTATCTTATAAAATCTAATATTATTCGACTTCATGAAATATCTTCCAAATCAACTTTATCTTGGAATTTTCCTATATAATCTTTTGATATTATTTGAGCCCATAAAATATCTACCCAATCAACTTTATCTTGATTTTCTGGTTTAAAATCTTCTGGTACTATTTGATCCCGTAAAGTTTCTTCCAAATCAGCTTTGTCTTGAAACCCTCTTAGAAAATGTTCTGATATTATTTGTCGCCATGAAATATTTTCTCAATCAACTTTACCTTGAAATTTTCTTATAAAATCCTTTGATATTATTTGATCCCATAAAATATCTTCCCAATCAACTTTATCTTGACTTTCTCTTATAAAATCTTCTAATACCATTTGATCCCATAAAGTGCCTTACAAATCAGCTTTGTCTTGAAACTATCTTAAAAATCTAATATTATTTGACTCCATGAAATATCTTCCCAATCAACTTTATCTTGAATTTCTCTTATAAAATCTTCTGATACTATTTGATCCCATAAAGTGCCTTCCAAATCAGTTTTGTCTTTAAACTCTCTTATACAATGTTCTGATAGTATTTGTCTTCATGAAATATTTTTCCAATCAACTTTATCTTGAAGTTTAAATGTTCTGATATTATTTGATCCCATAAAATATCTTCTCAATCAACTTTATCTTGAATATCTGTTATAAAATTTTTTTATATTGGTCTCCATAAAATATTCTCCCAATCAACTTTATCTTGAAATTTTCTTATAAAATCTTTTGATATTATTTGATCCCATACAGTGCCCTCCCAATCAACTTTATCTTGATTTTCTCTTATAAATTTTTCTGATACTATCTGATCCCATAGAATGTCTTCCAAATCAGTTTTGTCTTTAAACTCTCTTATACAATGTTCTGATAGTATTTGTCTTCATGAAATATTTTTCCAATCAACTTTACCTTGAAATTTAAATGTTCTGATATTATTTGATCCCATAAAATATCTTCTCAATCAACTTTATCTTGAATATCTGTTATAAAATTTTTTTATATTGGTCTCCATAAAATATTCTCCCAATCAACTTTATCTTGAAATTTTCTTATAAAATCTTTTGATATTATTTGATCCCATACAGTGCCCTCCCAATCAACTTTATCTTGATTTTCTCTTATAAATTTTTCTGATACTATCTGATCCCATAGAATGTCTTCCAAATCAGTTTTGTCTTTAAACGCTCTTATACAATGTTCTGATAGTATTTGTCTTCATGAAATATTTTTCCAATCAACTTTACCTTGAAATTTAAATGTTCTGATATTATTTGATCCCATAAAATATCTTCTCAATCAACTTTATCTTGAATATCTGTTATAAAATTTTTTGATATTTGTCTCCATAAAATATTCTTCCAATCAACTTTATCTTGAAATTTTCTTATAAAATCTTTTGATATTATTTGATCCCATACAGTGCCCTCCCAATCAACTTTATCTTGATTTTCTCTTATAAATTTTTCTGATACTATTTGATCCCATAGAATGTCTTCCAAATCAGCTGTGTCTTAAAATTCTCCTATAAAATTTTCTGATATTATTTGTCTTCATGAAATATCTTCCCAATCAACTTTATCTTGAAATTCTCTTATCCTTTGATATTATTTGATCCCATAAAATATCTTCCAAATAAACTTTGTCTTGAATTTCTCTTATAAAATCTTTTGGTACGATTTGATCGCATAAAATGCCTTCCAAATCAGCGTTGTCGTGAAACTCTCTTATAAAATGTTCTGATATTATTTGTCTCCATGATATATTTTCCCAATAATCTTTATCTTGAAATTTTCTTATAAAATCTTTTGATACTATTTCATCCCATAAAATGCCTTCCAAATCAGCGTTGTCTTGAAACTCTCTTATAAAATCTTCTGATATTATTTGTTTGCATGATATATTTTCCCAATCAACTTTATCTTGAATTTCTCTTATAAAATCTTCTGATACCATTGTCCCATAAAGTGCCTTCCAAATCAGTTTTGTCTTGAAACTCTCTTATAAAATGTTGTTATATTATTTGTCTGCATGATATATTTTCTCAATCAAATTTATCTTGAAATTTCTTATAAAATCTTTTGATATTATTTGATCCCATAAAATACCTTCCCAATCAACTTTATCTAGAATTTTATCTTATAAAATCTTCTGATACTCTTTCATCCCATAAAATGCCTTCCAAATCAGCTTTGTCTTGAAACTATCTTATAAAATCTAATATTATTCGACTCCATGAAATATCTTCCAAATCAACTTTATCTTGAAATTTTCCTATATAATCTTTTGATATTATTTGATCCCATAAAGTATCTACCCAATCAACTTATCTTGATTTTCTGGTTTAAAATCTTCTGGTACTATTTGATCCCGTAAAGTTTCTTCCAAATCAGCTTTGTCTTGAAACTCTCTTAGAAAATGTTCTGATATTATTTGTCGCAATGAAATATTTTCCCAATCAACTTTATCTTGAAATTTTCTTATAAAGTCCTTTGATATTATTTGATCCCATAAAATATCTTCCCAATCAACTTTATCTTGAATTTCTCTTATAAAATCTTCTAATACCATTTGATCCCATAAAGTGCCTTACAAATCAGCTTTGTCTTGAAACTATCTTATAAAATCTAATATTATTTGACTCCATGAAATACCTTCCCAATCAACTTTATCTTGAATTTCTCTTATAAAATCTTCTGATACTCTTTGATCCCATAAAATGCCCTCCAAATCAGCTTTGTCTTGTAACTATCTTATAAAATCTAATATTATTTGACTCCATGAAATATCTTCCAAATCAGCTTTATCTTGAAATTTTCCTATAAAATCTTTTGATATTATTTGATCCTATAAAATATCTTCCCAATCTACTTTATCTTGATTTTCTGGTTTAAAATCTTCTGGTACTATTTGATCCCGTAAAGTTCCTTCCAAATCAGCTTTGTCTCGAAACTCTCTTAGAAAATGTTCTGATATTATTTGTCGCCATGAAATATTTTCCCAATCAACTTTATCTTGAAATTTTCTTATAAAATCCTTTGATATTATTTTATCCCATAAAACACCATCCCAATTAACTTTATCTTGAATTTCTCTTATAATATCTTCTGATACTATTTGATCCCATAAAATGTCTTCCAAATTAGCTTTGTCTTGAAACTCTCTTATAAAATCTTCTGATATTATTTGTCTGCATGTAATATTTTCCCAATCAACTCTATCTTGGAAATTTTTATAAAATTTTCTGATATTATTTGATCCCATAAAACATCTTCCCAATCAACGTTATCAATCTGAAATATCTTCTCAATTAACTTTATATTGAATTTTCTTATTTTGTTTGTTGTAAGTTTGTTGAAGTAGTTTTTGGTAAGCTGAAATATATATTCAATTAAGCATATCTTTAAACTCTTTTATAATATCTTATGATAGTTTTTGATTTTCTGTAATAAACACATGTCCATTCGACAAATTCGAAATTGTCAAAATCAGAAAATTCTAAATGACCATAATGAATAAAACTGGACTTATTTGCATAAAACTTGGCATTTGGGGGTTTTTGAGGTCACTGATTTTAAATTTGATATCAGCATTTGAACTAAATAAATCAAATAAATTTAATTTTGAAGCGCTTTAATCAAACTTTGTGATAATTGTTATCTAGATGAAATATCTTCTGAATTAACTTTATCTTGAATTCTTTTATCAAGTTTTGTGGTAGTTTTTGAAAAACTGAATAAACTCTTATAAAATCTTCTGATTATTATTGTTTCTTTGAAATAATTTCTCATTCAACTATCTTCTAATTTCTTGAATAACATAAGATATAATGTCAAGGCTATCAAAACGTTCAATTAATTGTTTGGTATTACAATTACTTAACACTTCCATTTATTACATAAAACCTTAGTTAATAAATTTTATAACGCAGATTATTTACACATGATAATATTAATTATTATTTATAAAATCATTTATCTGTGAGAAGGAAATTCAATGATAGATGTAGGTTACTCTATAGAGAATGGAGGCAAAGAGAGGTTGATAGAAACCAATTTATTTATTTGTATAACTTGTCGTTTTATCCAATAGAGATATAAAAATTTTCTAACGTAGATTGTAAAAAATTTATAGCCCTAAACAATTTGGTTGGTTTCAACATTTCTTCTCACTCAAGTTCAAAATTGAAAATTCAAATTTACGTTATTTGTATTATTTTACGTATTCAAGAATTGCATATTTCTAAAAGAACTAGACTGATATTTCAAACGAAAAAAACTAGGTTACAAGATAAAATGGATAAGAATGGTTACCAGATAACAAGAGCAGAATTGCAGAAAGGAAGAAGTTAAAATCTAAAACCCTGGGTACTGTAATGATTCCATTACATATTATCAGAAAGACATGATCATATCAGAGGTAGCTATTGACAATATATATATAAAAGAATCTTAATAAATATAGATCTCCACTAAAAGGTTTTTTCGTTAGTTCCTCTTACTAAAAGATAACGTATCTTCTGAAACAGTCACCTTTCTACCAAAGGCTACTAACGTTATAGTACTATAAATTAAGAGTACAGAAAAACCTGGAAGCACAATACCGATAAATGAAGATATAAATACAGGTAGACAGAATACTTAGCAGAAATTTATAAACATAGGTGATGATAGCGAAGATCAAAATCAAAAGTAGAAATGAAATAATAGACATAAACAAAGAATTTACTAAAGAAGAGATTAAGAACACACCAATGAAGCTAATGAACGAAAAAGCAGCTGATATTGACGATATTCTACTATTCCAGTCAAGTTATACACTTATGATATTATACACTCGTTCACATCCGGTCCAAAGTTTTTTACAATTTCTTTACAGTTCTTAAGTGCTCAGTGTCCTGTTTTATGTTTCTTTTTGTTAATTTTTTGTGTTTAATTTTTGTACGTGTATTTTTTTCTTCCAAATATATAGTTTATACATTTTTTTGTGTAATCTCATAATTGTATATGTCAACGTCAGAAAGTGACATTAGTAGCATTTCATCTGAAAATTTAGACCTTCTACGAAAATATGGAAAACACCAACTTATGCAAATACACAAATGTTCACCACCGAATCCTGAGGACCTTCGAAATGCTGGAACATCGAAAGTCAAGTTACAGAACAACTTTATACATAGTAACACATTGTCACAAAATAAAGAATCCAAATCACCAGAAATATATTCTTCATCTTTAAAAAAATATAATTCTAGGTCTAATCAGAATGCCACTAACAGTAATATCAGCAGCTCTTCTATATTAATTGAAAGCAGCCAGCCTTTCAAATGTAAATATTGTGAAAGATCCTTCAAAACTGAAAAAGGTGTGAAGATTCATTCTAGAATGGTTCATGCCGTACTTGGTAAATCTAGAAATAGTGAATCGGTTGAATCAGTAGAAACTGTTAATGTTAATGATAATCATGAAGCATGTCCGTTGTGTAATAAATTATGCAAAAATTCACAAGGTGTTCAAGTTCACATTCGAAAAGCACATGGACAAAGTTATAGGGAAACAATTGTTAAACGAAACTGTAAAATAACAGAAAAATCTTATTCTAAAACAAATACTTCAAACAGTGATGAAAATAATTTAGACTGCAATAGTAATCCAAAAAAAGTACACATAATCGAAGTTGAATTAGATAAATGGAAACATACATTTGAAAATACATCATATACTTCTGAAACTCAATTTAACCAAGATGTAGAAGAATTTGGCACATTTTTAACAAAAATTATTGATATTCTTCCTGGGCCGAAGCACCCTGCACAAAGATATTATGAAGCTCGCAAAAGAAAGAAGATTGAGAGAATGAACAAGCCATTTAAAAACTCAAATCCTCAGCGTACATCAAAACGGCGCAAAGATAATAACAAAGCTCAGTACGAATATCAAATGGTACAATATCTTTACTACAACCAGCGTCGTAAAGCAGTTCGAAGAATCATGGGAACCGGGAAGAATGAAAAATGTAATATAGATGTAAATACTGTATATAATTATTTTAAAAATACATTTGAAGAAAGGAATAGTAAATGCAAATTTGAATATAAATCGCAGTTGTCAAACAATGAACGAAATACATTGAATTTTAATTATGTGCCAGAAATTACTGAAGAACAAATAAAAATTGCTATGAAAGGTATTGCAGTAGACACTGCTGCCGGTCCAGACAAAATTATTATGAGGAGTGTGAAGAGTAGTAGTACAATTCCGTCAATAATTGCTAAAATAGGGTCGATAATGTTACAAAAATGTTTTATTCCGGAGTGTTTCCAACGTGCTCGTACAGTCTTAATATACAAACAAAAGGGAGAACCCAAGGAAATAAAAAACTGGAGGCCTATATCCATATGTTCGGTTATTAGACGTATAATTGAACGAGCTTTAGAAAAGCAAATTAGAAATTATGTAAAGATTAATGAAAACCAGAGAGGGTTTATGAACGTTCCTGGGTGCCACATCAATACTACGATTATTGAAAACATTTTAGGAAAAGCCAAAACTTTAAAACAAGATGTTACTATCATCTTTTTAGATTTGGAAAAAGCATATGATAGTATAGGCCATGATCATTTAACAAATACAATAATAGCTTCAGGCATACCGGTTACACTGCAAAATTTAATAATGAAATTACAAACGCAGAATAAAACATATATTGACTTTGGTACTGAAAGATCAAAATTAATTAACATTAAAAACGGTATTTTTCAAGGAGCACCACTATCACCAATGTTATTCAATATGTGTATTGATTACATTTTTGATGAAATAACAGAACATGATATTGCTGCAGAAAATGGATATCAATTAATAGATAATCTCCCACCTTTAACAATACTGGGTTTTGCAGATGACACAGTCTTAATAGGCAAAAGTAAACAGCATGCACAAAATCTACTTCACATAGCAGAAACTAAATTTCAGGAAATTGGACTTAAAATCAATCCTCAAAAGTCGTCAGTTATAAATATTGAAAAGGGCTCTTTAAAAGTGGAGAAGATTGATACATTTCTAAACGAAGAACTACAATCAATAGACACAAATGAGAACATTAAATACCTGGGAATATCATTTTCTAATACATTAGTTTTTGACAAACAATCATTCTTAAAGAAATTAACCACTCAACTAGAAATGCTAGTTCAAAACCATTGCCTTGATTGCCATCAAAAACTTACTATACTAAATCAATATATTTCACCAATGGTAATATACCCCCTGCAGTCAGCTCCATTAGATAAAGTTCCAAAAACCTTTTTAGAAGATTTGAATAAGTACCTTCGAAGTTGTATAAAAGAAATCTTAGAATTGCCGAACGATGTTCCTAACAGTTTTTTATATTCAAACAAATCTGTTAAAGGTTTGGGAATTATTAATATAGTGTGGGAGGCTTATATACAGCAATGTAACAAGTTTGAGTTTTTACAAAAATCTAAATGTCCGTATATTGATGGAAATATGTTTGAAGGAAATATAAAACAATGCATAGACTCTTTGGGATTAACAAACTCTGAAATCAAAATTATGAATATGAATAAAAACATCGGAAAGCAACTGCGTGAGGCTATGAGAGAAAAATCTTTTGTGGAATGGTGTGGTTATACCCAAAAAGGACGAGGGGTTATATTATTCAAAGAAGTGAAGACTGCAAATAGGTGGATCTATAATAAAAACGGTCTTACGAATTCTGAATGGAGAGATTGTCTTAAGATGGTGTGTAACACAACAGCCGTTAGAAGTGTCCCCGGCCGCAGTACCAGCACATCCCACTGCAGACATTGTGGTGAGTTTGAAACCTTAGCTCATGTGCTTGGTAACTGCAGTTATGGGGAAACACTTAGAATAAAGAGACATAATGAAATACGGCAACTTCTGGCTATGGAACTAAAGATAGTAGGGTATGAAGTGCATGAAGAAGTAGTTGGTTTGTCAGAAACCGGAAGTACACGGAGATCAGACATTCTCGCCATTGACAGAAGTAGTGGGGATGGTTTTATTATAGATCCAACTATCAGGTTCGAAAATAGTTCAAGCCAACCGGAAGAGGTCCACAAAGAGAAGTGTAGTATTTATGAACCCACCAGAGAATACTATAAGTCAAAATTTAATATAAAGACTATAACCGTGATTGGACTACTTTTTGGTTCGCGAGGGACTTTGGTTAACAATTACATTAAATTTCGAAAAAAGTTTAAATTACCTAAATCTTTGGATATGGAAATTGTTATTAAAATTCTTCGTAGTTCTACAATAATTTTGCGAAATCATTTATTTGGTTCAAAATTATCTAAATTATAGCACAATTAACTTGAAAATTCGTTAGTATTAATATTGTTAGTGTTTATTTTGTTACTTAGTTAATAATCGTTGTAAAGTTATATGTTAATAGTCATATGTATATATTGTTAAAGTTAGTGTTAAAGTAATAATTTCTGTACATAATTAATATTTTTGATACCACTGTGTCATTTGGCAAGCCAGAGAATGCTGGTCAGTTGTTCTTTAAATAAAGAATTTATATATAATATAAGTAGATATTGATGTTTCTGTAGAGGTATTCTATGGACTAAGGAAGGAAGGCACAAGGCGTAACTATTAGGTTACCGAAAAAAAGACGACTTATTGTAATTCACTTCCGAAAATAGTGTGTATCTGATAATTTGTAATATTTGTCTTACAAACATGTTTTTTGATTTTTGCTTAGTTTATTTATCAATGTCTAGGGAAACCCCGTCAAAACATGACGGTCATTAGCTTAACAACGTTCGTTGTGTGATTGCAATTTTCCGGGGTTCTAAGAGTGATTATTTAATATTATAGTAATTTAAGTATTAAGAGCGGTAGGTATGCTTTACCAGTCGAGTCTAATAGTGTGGAGATCGACGCGTAGCGGAGGTTTTTTCAATCCGGACAAATTTTAAAAAGCTAATAATACCATATTAACTTGCCATGAAAGCAGAGCTTGTAAATGAACGAAAACGTCCGATCGATAATATGTATTAAATAAACGCAATCGACAAAAACAATTGAAAATACTAAGCTTACATCCTCAGACGAAGTTTTGAACGCGTTATTTAACAAATACCCCCGACTTATCCCCTCGTCAATCACGACTTATCCCACCTTCCTCCGTTAGAAACTCCTTTTTTCGATTTACCTCTCCAACCTATCTCTTCCTCAGACTAACTTCCCCTCAACAATATGAAACAGCTATAAATAAGAAATTGCCATCACCTAATATTTGAACTATCTTTTTGCTTTCTATCGTTGTCAACTATGCGAGTTTGTCTACGCAACCTAATAACAAATAAAATGTTAAACGCAAGTGGTGGTTACAGCAAACTTCTACTAAAGTTACCAACGTTGGAAATTGAGACGATGGCGCTGCAAGTGGATGGTTATTCTCGTGCCTAACCAAATTAATGTTTAAGATTTCTTTATTTAAAGATATAAAACTAAAAGAAATACAGAAAATTTACAAGTAAATATGGAGATGGAATAGTTTACGAAAAACTACTTTCAAGTGATTCTCCTGGGTAGCAAAAATGCAAGTTTTACTTTCAATACTAATGTAAGGTTCCGTTGCTTTAAAGGGTTAAGCAATGGCTCCAGGAAGGTGTCAGGAACTTTCAGTACTACTTTAAAGTTTTAAAAACTTTAAAGTGGCTTCGGGTAAGTTACTGCTGCAATCATAATACCACTTTGAAGTTGAAACGACTTTAAAGTAATTATACTAAGTGACAATACCGATCCACATACTTTAAAAGTTACTTTTAGAAGCAATGGAACTACATAGTTTCAATAAATAGTATAAACAACTACGCAATTAGTAAAATATTCCCAATTGAAGTCATTAAACCTATAAAGTCATAAATTTAGTTGTAGTTACGTAACAACTACTCAATCGAAGTTCCGATCTCAGTTACTGCTACTTAAATGCTGCTTGGGATGCACCTGGTAATTTTTAATAATTCCCTTGCAAACATATTTATTGATTTTTGTTTAGTTTAATTATCAATGATAATGAGATATGATCACATATTAATTGTTTTTCCGGAATAGTTTACGAGTCCAGTTTGATTTCAAATGAAATGTACTGTTTTGTAGAAAGTACAATACATTTCTGGAATTCTAGAGACATTTCTCGAAATGCTGTAAAAGATTTCTGGGATTTTTGTCGTGAATATTCGTTACTTGAACAGGTTTTGTCAGAATAGATATCTATATTTTTGCGACTTATAAATCGCTATAAATTACTGTCGTGGAAATGTTATTGGTACACACCAGTCAGATCGTAGATTTTACAAAAAATTTAGAAATTTATGAATATGTATTTACATAAATGCGCATACATATAAAAAGTCGATTCTGGTCGATTCCATAAATTATATTATCCTGTTTAGCCTAACCATCTGCTGCTAAGTAAGACGATTCTTTCGTCATAAGCCAGACGTAGATTGGGCGAGTCCTTTAGAGGTTGGTTAACTAAAATACATTCACAAACACAAAATAATATTAATAATAATGAGATTTTGTATAACCGTCTTACAGTCTCAAGGTTGATCAAATTATATCATGCCCTCTCCCTCAAATGCGTGATGGCAACTTTGAAAGCAGATATATGTCAGGCAGTGATCAGTTTACAAGCTGTACCAAATTTCACATTTTATTTCTTACTGCTTCTAGTCTAAATAATAATACTGTTAGTTTCCTGTTGAAATATTTTAAGCGCCTGCTCTTGTGCAGTTAATACTATATGCAAAAGCTTTACTACTTGTTTTGCTGACGAAGTTGTATCTTTCACACTCTCTGTCTTTTCCACGGACGTATTTTAATTTTTCTTTTCTTTTCATCGTCTAGTATTCCTGTAGAACGCCCTTATTGTCTTAAATATTTATTACTTTTATAAAATTATAGCTGTTAGCACACACGGACAAGGAATCCTAATTGTGTTATTTCATCTGTCTCAGAAAAGTTTCGTGCCCGGATTCTTTTTCTGAAAAATTTTCAAATGATGAATTATTAATTTATTAGTTTTTTTATATATTACACAAAACGAGAATATCTGACTGTGTGATACTAAACAGTTCCATATTAACCGCTAAGGATAGAATAACTGTATGTGAGAGTCTTGCAAAATGATCTTAAACAATGAGTGGCGTTTTAACAAATCCCTAAATACATTTTGCTGACAGGAGAAGCTAAAATGGAATGGAAATGAAATCTAAGAGAATTTTAACAACCTCTCCATTATTCTATTACAAGATAGGGATCGAGATTTAACCAGTCTTCTGTGAATAACACTATTTAAGGTCAGCAAGCAGCGCAAACAGTCACCAAGTCAAATTACGGGGTTACTCGTTTGTTCATGTAATTAAACAATTAGGTATGAGCAGGCCTACCAAGATTTGGGTTACAAAGTTCTACACCCTACGGATCCTTGTGTCACACCTCTAACGATTTTCATAATAGCAAACGACCACGTACACCTCGTAAAAACGTTGAAAGGGAAGCAATGTTAGAGATAATGTGTAATTTAGGGATAAAGTAATCAGTGAAATGTTAAGATTTAGTATGTGTATGTAATATTATATATACGTTTATTTTATCCTACCTATAAGGTAACATACGCGTTATGGCTTTTAGGCTTAAATACTACTAGTTAATTAGTACTAACAGCCAACTAATATACAATTTTTTATTACTAACGTTTTTTTAGTGTAAGAATATCCAACTAAGGGCTTTGAATTTGCTGCAGTAAATTATACATTTGCATGGAATACTCTAATATAATCAGTTTAATTTAATAAACCATCAGTTTGCGAATTGCTCTAGCCGCCAGAATCGCGTCATAATAACGGCTTTATAGTCCGGTCAAAATAGACAATTCAATTTACATTAATTCGCATAGAGCTGAAAATTGGTACAGGTCTTAGGTACATTATTACAAATAAAATTTTAAAAATCCCCACCTACATCTGCTAAAAAATTTATTCAAGGTCAAAGGTCAAAAGTATCGGTTTTTGCATTTTTATCGTAAACGGTAAGTATTATTTATAAAAATAGCTCAGACAAAAGTTGTAGATCATGCAATTATCTACAAAAATTGTTCTTATACTTTTTGTCCTACGAATCACCATTCCTGAGATATCACCATTTGAAACATCGAAAATAATAATATGCACGTCTACCCCGCCTTGAAATACTTTTAGTGTTGAACGTTCCTTTGCAGTGAATACACGTGCTTATTTTTTGCAATTGTAAAAAAGGTTGTAGCGCAAATTGTGCGCAAGTCTTGCTCCAATGTTGAATCAAATGCAACATATGAGGATTTTTATAATATCAATGAGGAGGCAACTGATGCATCTTTCTTAGAACAGTTAACAGATATCCAGCAAGAAGAAGAAGAAGAAAGCGAAGAAGACATTACTGTTGAAGTAGCATTTGAAGATTATCAGTCAGACTAAAATTTTCCCGAAATCAGCAATAATTCGTGCCACTTTAATCATTTCCAATAGTACCATTTTTTAGTTACATAATAGAATATTTTTGAATATTATTTAATAAAACTGAATCACAATAGATCGTGGAGTATGCCTACCGGGAAAACCACGTTAAAGAAATGCGCCATCTCACAGGTGGTGCGGAAATGTGTGCATATTATGTAGAATACGACTTCTTCAACTTTTAGAATCGCGATATCTCAGGAATGGTGATTCGTAGGATAAAACGTATAAGAAAAATTTTTGTAGATAATTGCATAATCTACAACTATTGTCTGACCTATTTCTATAATAACACTTACCGTTTACGAAAAAGATGCAAAAAACCGATACTTTTGACCTTTGACCTTGAATAAATTTTTTAGCAGACGTAGGATAGGTGGGGATTTTTAAAATTTTATTTGTAATAGTGTACCTAAGACCTGTACCAATTTTTAGCTCAATGCTAATTAATGTAAACTTACCACTATTTTTCCGTCTATTTTGACCGCACTATTATTTGGTCATTTGAAATGCCAAAATCATCTTATACTCGACATCGTAACGACGAAAGTATTAAATGTCATTGTCATAGTCCCAATACCTCATAGTCTGAGGTTACAGAAACGAGAGCTCAAGCTGAGAAATGACATGCTCAACAGCGCAACGGAACGTGTGAAGATATCTGAGAAAACCTTCAAAATAATTTCTTTGACACTATGTGTATTTTTTTATTATGCAATAGAGATTGCTTTATACAGGCCTGTTATTTAATACTACCATTAAAGTAAAATACTTATTTTTATTATTTCTATAGATTAAAAAAATGCTTTATAACATTATGCCTGTATGAAAAAGAAACAAATGTGGTCCTCGAAACCGCGAGTATGACGTCATTTTAACGTATTGTATAGACATTACATAAAACGTCAATTATTGGTCCTATTATGACGTCGTATTAACGTCACTTATTAGACTGGAACGTCATTGATCAATAATCACTAAAAAGAAAGATATCACTATAACGTGTTCCTATCGACTGGGGCATAATATTTTGGCTGGTACTACAAATAAATTGTCATTTATTAGTAGAATGGATGTTTTAGTAGAAGATCTTGATGATGGATCTCAATCTAAATGGGATGAACAAGAAGAAGAGATATGAAGAAATTAAGAATTAGGTATAATGTTTACGAGTAAGGTTTTCGAAAATTAACCGAAACACTCAATGTGATAACACAAAATAAAGTAAGATAATTTAGAAAAATAAAGTTTCAACTTCTTGTTGAATCAAGATGGTAAGCCTCACGGATCAGAAGCTGAGAGAGTAGAGAGAAGTCTTTTACCAGGTAATAGAAGGTCAAATCCAGGTCGGATTCTTTGAATAGTGGGCTGGGTATAACCAGAGATGCGGTACATTATGCCGAATGTAGTATAGAATAGACAAAAACTGTTCAAAACAGTAACTGCAGAACGATCACTCACTCGACTTCTTCAATGTTGTTTATAAAACGGGAGTAATTTCAGACGGTTGGTTGAAACTAATGCAAAGAGATGCATTGCATTCAGGACAATTAGCTTTATAAGCCCTATCCTGCGAATTGTGCCGATTCGAATCGGATTTGAATACCTTTTTCCTCAAATCGCTTTTCTAATTGCAATTAATCTAACCTAATCACTAACTTCTAATAAGTCAGCGGTCGACGATACGTCTACACGTCAATGATTCTGTTATATGGATCATTCTGAATCAAAATAATCTAGCACGCTGTAGATGTTGAACACTCCTAGCGTCCAGACACTATACATCTTAAGTGGAGCACAGCAGCTATTATCGGTGTTTTGAACCACAGGCCTCGAGATGTTCAGATACATATTTATCATATAAGAAACATTTTGATCAGAAAAACATTTATAAGAGTTTGATTTATAGTCAGTTAAAAAACAGAGTTTTTAAGACTGCACAAAACAATTAAGGACAGCTGCCCTGGCTCGTACAGAAGGAAATGCTGGTGGTGGGTTGCCAAATCCAAGTGATTTAACGCCCCTCTCTTCAAATATTCTAATCGATCAGCTAAGGTGGGGAAGGGTGCAAAGCTAAGGCATTATTACTATTTTTGTATTGGTTTTTTTTATTATTAGATGTTTTGCTACAGAGATTTACCGTTAGTTTTTGTCGAATTTTAATTATCAGAAAAGCAAATGAAAGAAACGACAGAAAACTGTAATAATAATTGTAATAAAGTTCTAAAGATAATAATAAGTAAGCAATATAGTAAAGTAGAAAAAATGTATACGAGGGTAGGATTTGAACTAGCGATTTCTGATTACGAATCTGATGCATTAACCGTTAGTCCAATCGGCGTACAGCTTCACGATTCTTCATAGAGCTTATTAGCAAAAGTAATTCACCAGTAAGCTTTTTAAGTATTTGACGTAAAATGAATTCGTCTTTCGATTGATACCAAAATTTCTATTTACATTTGCAAGGGTACAAATCTAAGAGGAAAATGATAAAATTCCATTGAATGTCCTACATTATCGATTACAAAAAACATACTGTATGTATATACCATTCTAAAGGCTTTCAGGCCTAACAACGGTATCAACTCATAAATTAATTCACTTTTTTTTTCAAAGATTTCAATAAATGTTCCTGCCCATATAGAATTTTCCAAACGGGCCAATATTGGATCGCCATTGGCACCGTTATTGCCAATATTGGCAACCAATATTGGGACAGTGCAGAAATGATAACACCGGTAAGTACTTGGACCATTTTACATAACCAAGATAGGCCCAATGTTGTTGATATGTTGGTATAACTCTGGTTTCATACTGGCACAACATTGGCTGTATATCGGTAGCATACCGGTGTATAATAATGATCATTATTATATTTTTTAATTATATTATATTGTACACTGAGAAACATAGTTCGAAAAATCTTTTGGTTTAAAAATTGTAGATCAAGAGCGCTAATATGACGATGGGGACATAACTTTTACGAACCATTTTTCTCAGTGTATAATATAATATAATTAAAAAAATATAATAACGATGATTATTATGCACCGGTGTGCAACCATATCCAACGATATCCATCCATACTGTGCCAGTATGAGACCCGTTATACCAACATATTAACATTATTGAGTTAATATTGGCTAATTACACACAGAAGAGAATACCTTGATTCAAAATTTTATTGTGTTTAATAAACAAAGTTCTTGTAACAATTAATAATATAATACATTATAATGTCGGCAGTCATATAGATACAAATTAACAAATACATTATAATAGGTACTGTAGTGATAATTTATTCAGAATTCAGATTGTATGAATAAATATAAATCATTAATTAAAATGTAAAAAGGATATATCAATTTGATTTAAAAACAGCCATTAATGTCATACCATCTAATTAAAGTATTATCAAATTATGTAAATATTCAATTAAAAATAATGTAAAGTTTCGTTTTCGTAAGAAAAGGTACCTTTATGAATATTCTTGTACCATATTCTTGTCTAAACGCTTGTAGGAATCTAAAACAAATAAAATTTACAACAAGTAAAATAAATATTTACGATTTATAAAAATGAATGACACAATGTAAAAGATAACAAAATAAGATTACGAATATTGTTAGTTATTGAACGTTTTGTTGACAAAAAAATGTAATTAACTCCCAAGACAACATAATACACTCAGGAAATAATTGCATAAGAATCATCTCCTACACGGAAAAAACAAAATAAAGATTAATAAACAAGATTTGTGATGTATAACGAAGGAGACATAATAAATTTCGTAACAAAAAATTTCCTTCCAGAAATCCAGATTTCTTAAAGAAATTTCACATCTTAATTTAAAGGATCGAGCACAAAACAAATGGAAAACGGGGTACAGTCAGATTGAGGTGAAAGCCAGGGTAGGAAGAACGAAAAAATTTAATTCGCTTGCAAAAGAATAATTCTTATAGGAATTTAAACATACTATCATGATTCAAGCAACAAGAGTTTGGATTATCTATAAATATATACAGGGTGTCCCAAAATGCTGTTTACACGCAAGATCTCCCTTATTTGAAAAGATAAAGAATCAACCAAAAACTATTGTGAATGACTCAAATTGGACCTTCAAAAACATCCTTAAACGCTGGTTATATAGCAACGTTTAAGAGATCATGCCAACTTGATTAATTTTTCAAATTGCACCCTATGTTTTTTTTTCACGGAAATGTATTCTTCACTTCATTCTGCATATGGTAGAATGCCTTACTTAATTATCTAATGTGCATTTATGGGTTGAAAAAATATATTTTATAAATTGTACACTTCATATTCACTAACTAAATAATTTTTCAAAAAATATTATGATTAGAGCCGTGTCTACAAGGGAACTCCTGAGGCACTTTAAAGCCCGTGTATGTTCAGCCAATATCAACTAATGCAGATTACCGTACAACGGCCGCCAATAGTGAGCCAATATTGGCTACCGTTGTATACATATTTTCCGTGTGTTTCGCATTATAAATGATACATTACATTATAATTTATTTCTATAAAAATAGCTTTTACTGTTGTTTTTTATGAAAGTTCTAAGTATATATAATTATGAATTTAATAAATTGATTAATAATATTGTTAATTAAAATTTTACCGTTTGGTTCAACCTGGTCGGTATAGTAGGCAGTCAGGCTTCCGGTAAGGTACTCTACTAGCCGCTAGCGTCACATGTTCACTGCAACATGACATATTATTAATAATGCGTAATAATGGTGTTCGTTAGTTATTTTGTCTGTATAAGTGTGTGTAATAATTAGTTACATTATAAGCGTAATGATAACAGTATATTATATTAGTTTTTTTATAAGAGAGAATTTCTATCGAACTACAAAGGTAAGTAACCTATCTTGCATATATATAAACACATGACGGCATAACCTTCACGTGTCTTTTACAAATATTTATTTGTGTATACTCTTTGATATTACTGTAATTTACATTTAGAAATTGACTTTTAAGCTAAGTATCACAGAATTACTAAAAATGCACATAAACCCTTTTACTTCTAAATCCCTCATTTTATATTAATGTTTATATGTAAGTATTTATTATTATGGTTTCCTGGTTAAATAGAGTAGCCCTTTATTGTTATTTGCAAAATAAAGCAGCGTTTCTTTGTATATAAAAATTAATAAAGGCGTTTATTATTATTACATAATACAGTGGCGTCGAAGGGGGGGGTTAACGGGCTGGACCTCCCGATTCTTTTTTATTATCAAAATCTAGGATATGTGAAAATCTAAGTAGTATTTTGATTCGGAATTTTTATAGAGTAGCTCCCCCCGAAAATATCCTAAATACGCTACTGACATAATACATACTATATATTTACATTTTTTAGATATCTCGCCGATGTGTTGCGCCTAGATGTAAATCTAATTATGACAATCAGTTAAAAAATGAAAAAGTCAGGCAGTAACAACAAAAACCAAAACAACAGAGCCTTGTGGATGCGAAGCGGACATCTGCATCTTCAGCTGTATGTATCTATTAGTACAAGTAGTGGATTGTTAAAATTAGAAATTGATAAGATTCAAATTACAATTTTTTTCATACATCATGCACTGTGGTCATGGTGTATTAACCACAAGCATTATTTATTATAAAGGATTTTGTAGATTAATAAAGTTAATATTTTTTTTATATAAGAATGAATTTTAAAATAAAAAAATCATTCTCTGGTTATACAGAGTGTCCCGAACTGCTGTTTACACGTAATATCCCCCTTATTTGAAAAGATAAAGAAATCAACCAAAAACTATTGTGAATGCCTCAAAATGGACCTTCAGAAAACATCCTTAAACGCTGGTTACATTGTGCAATGTTTATATAATTGCAATGTTAAAATAAAATTTTTCAAATTAATTGTCTAATGTGCATTTAGGGGTTTTAAAAAATATTTGTTATAAATTGAATTTATCTTAAACTTAAAGCAACTGCTCAAAATGCCCACCTGTGGACTCTACATGGGCTTTAAAGTGCCTCAGGAGTTCCCTTGTAGACACGGCTCTAATCAAAATATTTTTTGAATAAATAATTTAGTTAGTGAATATGAAGTGTACAATTTATAAAAAATATTTTTTCAACCCTTAAATGCACATTAGATAATTAAGTAAGGCATACTACCATATGCAGAATGAAGTGAAGAATACATTTCCGTAAAAAAACATAGGGTGCAATTTGAAAAATTAATCAAATTGGCATGATCTCTTAAATGTTGCTATGCAACCAGCGTTTAAGGATGTTTTTGAAGGCCCATTTTGAGTCATTCACAATAGTTTTTGGTTGATTTCTTTATCTTTTCAAATAAGGGAGATCTTGCGTGTAAACAGCATTTTGGGACACCCTGTATATATTTATAGATAATCCAAACTCTTGTTGTTTGAATCATGATAGTATGTTTAAATTCTTATAAGAATTATTCTTTTGCAAGCGAATTAAATTTTTTCGTTCTTCCTACCCTGGTTTTCACCTCAATCTGACTGTACCCCGTTTTCCATTTGTTTTGTGCTCGATCCTTTAAATTAAGATGTGAAATTTCTTTAAAGAAATCTGGATTTCTGGAAGGAAATTTTTTGTTACGAAATTTATTATGTCTCCTTCGTTATACATCACAAATCTTGTTTATTAATCTTTATTTTGTTTTTTCCGTGTAGGAGATGATTCTTATGTAATTATTTCCTGAGTGTATTATGTTGTCTTGGGAGTTAATTACATTTTTTTGTCAACAAAATGTTCAATAACTAACAATATTCGTAATCTTATTTTGTTATCTTTTACGTTGTGTCATTCATTTTTATAAATCGTAAATATTTATTTTACTTGTTTGTAAATTTTATTTGTTTTAGATTCCTACAAGCCTTTAGACAAGAATGTGGTGCAAGAATATTCATAAAGGAACCTTTTATTACGAACAACGAAACATTACATTATTTTTAATTGAATATTTACATAATTTGATAATACTTTAATTAGATGGTATGACATTAATGGCTGTTTTTAAATCAAATTGATTAATCCTTTTTACATTTTAATTAATGACTTATATTTATTCATACAATCTGAATTCTGAATAAATTATCACTACAGTACCTATTATAATGTATTTGTTAATTTGTATCTATATGACTGCCGACATTATAATGTATTATATTATTAATTGTTACAAGAACTTTGTTTATTAAACACAATAAAATTTTGAATCAAAGTATTCTTTTCTGTGTGTAATTAGCCAATATTAACTCAATAATGATAATATGTTGGTATAACGGGTCTTATACTGGCACAGTATGGATGGATATCGTTGGATATGCACACCGGTGCATAATAATCATCGTTATTATATTTTTTAATTATATTATATTATACACTGAGAAAAATAGTTCGTAAAAGTTATGTCCCCGTCGTCATATTAGCGCTCTTGATCTACAATTTGTAAACCAAAAGATTTTTCGAACTATCTTTCTCAGTGTACAATATAATATAATTAAAAAATATAATAATGATCATTATTATACACCGGTATGCTACCGATATACAGCCAATGTTGTGCCAGTATGAAACCAGAATTATACCAACATATCAACAACATTGGGCCAATCTTGGTTAGGTAAAATGGTCCAAGTACTTGCCAGTGTTATCATTTCGACACTGGCCCAATATTGGCTGCCAATATCGGCTATGTAAAATGGCCCAAGTACTTACCGGTGTTATCATTTCTGCACTGTCCCAATATTGGTTGCCAGGATTGGTAATAACGGTGCCAATATTGACCCAATATTGGTCCGTTTGTTCAACATCGGCAAATTCTATATGGGTGAGTATTTTTAGCTCATCTAACAAAATAGTACTAGATGGAAACATAGCAATAGGTTGTTAGCCTTAATAGTGTATGGATATAGTTAGAAGACTTGCCCTGTAATTAAAAGGTGCTCTTCAATTGTATACTATAAAGGCTGATCACGAATTTTTATAAGAGAAATATTATACCTAATCGCAAATCATTAGATAAGAAGCACTTACGGATGCACCAAAACAATAAACTTAACCGCACTTTCAAAACTCGTTAGTACGTGTAGTAGGCTTGAACGCTTTAATTGGACTCTCTGAGTTTGATTAAAATAAGACGGCCCCCCATCTTATGGGTATGACGCGGGAACATTAATTGGTGTGAAATGGAAACAATAAACTAACCAACCACCAACAAAATGCAGTCAAATTCCTCCAACAACTAAATTATTGATCAAGCCTCATAATACATAGTATCATTGGGCTAGGTAATGCAAAACAATTTGGTGGTTATGAGTAGAGTAAAATATTCTATTGGAATTGCTTTAATTACTATCTTTAATAAGGTGACCTAAGTTGGTTTAAGAGGTTGTGTTAACTACCATTCTACCTGGCCACAAATAATACTTAAGCCTATAAACCAACACAAAATATATTTTTCAAAACCTCCCCTTACTTAAATTATCATATTGCATTATATCTAACTTGTCTCTGTTTTTTCTAGGTGAGGCAATACGGACCTTATGGTGAACTAACAGACTACAAGGGAAGGTAATCTTATTTGATGTAAATAATTACCGTAAATTTTATGTCTTTCCCTTACTAGGGCTGTATCGCTTACGTTTTACTGCCATGTTTCCCCTGCTCCATCAGATCTGTCGTCAATAATTAAGTCCTCAATGTCTATTTTATTTTTACGTGTACGCAAACAATCAAATGAAATATTAAATATTTAGAAAACAAATAATAAGTATTTAATAATCACGATTAGTTTTTATTGTACCTTGAGGATGGTTTGCTATATTTAATACAGGTATATGGCATTTCTGTAATATAATAAAAAAACATTTCCATTTAACCCAGAACTGTAGCATCATACGATTTATGAATGCTCAAAATATAATCCCTAAATTTGCACAAAGTATTTGAATACAGTGAAAATGGCAGCGTTAAAATAAAACCAATTCTGAAACTGGTTATTGTGAAAACATTGTTTGATTATAAATTATTCATCAATTACAATGGAATAGTAGCAAATAGACAACGCTTTTAAAAATAAACTTTACTTAATTACATTCGTTGGAAAAATTTCCTATTGAAAGAATTTCTAAACTACTTTTGTTCTCCTGTCAAGCGATCTTTTCTGAAGTGAGGTTAATTAATGAAGAGTTCCTTTTATTTATTGATTGTATAACAGGAAATTTCAATCAATGAACTCTAATGAATATAATAAGTTGTCGTTCATGTAATATACTTCGAAATTGAATTTTCAATGCTTTCCTTTACCAAACGCACTTTTAATTATTAAACTCGAATTTCAGCATGATTTTCAGAAACCAATTGAATGTAATCGGAAAATTTTCGAATGTTTCCAAGCATCATAAAAAGGAAAAATAGGAATTCAAAAGAAAAATACGATTTCTTCTTGCTTAATGGTGCTCTAGCATTGTCGCTTTTCGCAAGAATAAAAATGCCGGCAGCTTATTTCGGTGTTTTCGATTTCCATACCTTCCAAATATCCTTTGTGCCGGTTAGTTGGACCAGGACAAGCGTCGGGGGTAGCGAATCCTTTTCGTTAGGTGTTACGGCAGGGTTAAGTAGAGCGTGAATGCGATTGCCGTTCTCCGATATCGAGGGGGCTCTGCAGCTGAAGAACTCTGTTCTAGCTGAGAGCAATGCGATGTATCTGTCTGCGACAGTAATGGAGATAGCCCTACTAACGCGCCACTCGGGTATATGGCTCGTGATTTTGATATGGTTACGATGATATATCCATAAGAGATATCTAAAAGGAGCTTTGTTATTGTGAAATGTGAGACTACATCCTCGGGCGCTACTTAGACCCATTTAGTAGATACGCGAGAAGTCTGAGTTTGAGCTTTTAACTAGAGAAGGTATGTGCTGTGTGCTTATTTCACATAACTGGCTTGGAATCGGAATTCTCGTTTAAATAGGTTCAGTCCTAGCCTGTGGCCACGAGACGCGAGCGACGTATTCTAGTTATTATTTGATTAAATTGGACTGTGAACAACAGTTAATAAATTTATTGTAACAGTAGACATAATAACAGAAGGTAGTATTATATTAATGTTTCACCTCAAACTCGAGTATTTTCAAACTAATTTCAGAAATGAAATAATGTAATTGAAATATGTGGAAACGCCTTCAAAGGTATTTACTTGTTAATTCAAACCTTTTACTTCGTTATATAAATAGGCTTTTAGTGAAAGTATAAATACGATTGTTTATTTTGCTCTTCAGGTATAATTTGCCAAGACTTATTATTTTTCCACATTCATACCAAGCGGGAAATGATGGTAACATGGTACCCAGAAAATAACGTCAGTAGAATCAATATGGTTTAATAAAAGATCTCTACCCTGTTTGTTTTTTTTTGTAAAAACTGCTAACGTTTGCCTTTTGGAATTTACATAACACGACTTTACACATATGTTAATACATTCTCAATATTGACCACTATTTCCGATGCACCCTGTATAAGTGAGAACTTTGGCAAAACTTAATTTGACAATCTAGAAGGAGCGTTTAAATTTAATGGGGAAATTATACAAAAATGTCTCAGTATTTCCTGCAATCTTCCTTTAAATAGAAAATATTCTAGTAAATCATGTAACGGTTTTTTTCAACTTTCGAAAAATGCAATTTTGTATGTATAATAGACAAAAACCCTTAGTGCGGTCTTGCATATTATTGTATATTGTTCTTGATTTAAAATTACGTTGGTATTCTGTATAAATATGAGTCCTACTAAATATCAAAGGTCACTTTCAAAAAATATTCCCAGACTAATAAAATTTGCTTCTAGAAAAATGTGCAGATTTCGTTTTAAAAAAGTACCATCTTTGCAAGTGTTCATGTTTATTATTTCATTTTCTGATGGACAATAGGAATTGTTCTTGTGGAATAGAATGTTCTAGAACAAAATTGTTTTCAATATTGTATTTATATAGGCTGAAAAAGCAAGATTATTCTCCTTATCAAAGGTTTTCACGTCAAAAATCTATTAAGGTTTTTAATTTATAGCTTCAGTAAATAGTGGTTGAACACTTGTTCAAGTACCGACTAATAATATTCTCCAAAACAGATTTGCTTTGCAGTTGTCTAGGTGGCATCTGTGAGTAATATTGAGTTACCCCGAAAGTTTTCGTTGAAAATGTTCTGGAATAATGTGACATAATTATCCCTCATTGGCTTAGGAAAATCCCGCAATACCTTTAACTGGTTTATTTAAAAATTTGCCCTTCTCAAAACCATACGATCGTCGAAATATTTTCAATTTAACAGTCAGTCTAAGATAGTTAAGTAGTAAGAACGGACCGAGCGGGCACAAGGCAATAAAATACAGGGTGTTCCATTTAAAAAAATTCAATTTATATATAACTTCGGCATTCAGTTTTCAATTTTTTTTGATGTCATATGTAAGAACTTCAGAAAAAGCCCTACAACGTTAAAATATTTTTTTGTAACTTCAGAAGTAACAGAGAAAAGCAGGGGAGAAAGTTAAGTGGATCACCCTGTACATAAACTTTATTACATTAATATAATATCGTTTCTAATAAAATAAATAAGAATTCGTCTCTATTAAATGAATTATGGAATTTTATCGCAAGCTAAGAGTTTCTTCGTGTTGTTAATGCCGAGTTACTATTGAAATAATTTTTTGTAACTACAGTTTAAAAAACATTTGTTAAGTATTCATTGTATCTTATTCAAGATTTTCAAAGTTCTACAATTTACAGTTGTGAGGTACTTCGTACCGATGTTCAGTGATTTTTAATGGCCTTGTTTGTGCAAGTGGAAATTTAGTGTATTTTATAGAATTATTCTGTATTGTTTTATCCAGGAGTAACGAAAATATCATTTTTTAGAAGTAAGTTTACTGTTTACATTTTTATTGGTATCAATATTTTGTTTTTGCTTATCAAGGATCCTTAACTAAAGCTTTTGTAGGATTTTCTTTTAATTACTGTCTTTAAAATTATTGTTTGAAACAAATCTTTATTCTGTTTTTTTTTTTGAATAATTGAACATTTAAATTGAACTACTACTGTTATTGATTTTTTTGCTAAACCAACTTATTATTTATGAATAAATGAGTATTTAAATAATTTATCATGGGATTATATCAGACCATCAACTTGTGAAAGTCTTTGTAATATTTTTTTCAATTTCTTTATTAACGTAATTAACTATGTCTTGCTATTGAATTCAATCAATTAAACCAGTACTTTTTTCTGCTTGTGAATACTGAGCAAGGACTTACGAGCAGATGGCACTCACATATATACATTTGATTGTGTCTAATATCCCTATTGTCTCTACAAATCTGAAGGCTATGGAAACTAATACCCTCGACCTGGGAAAACTTAAAGTAAAGTGCAAAAGGTGTTTTTATGAGATTAAGCTGATTAATAGTAATAGGAAAACGTTCTTTCGTCGACATTAAAATTAAGAATATTGTACCATATACAAGTATTGTATATGGTTGAATTTTATTTTCTATAAGTTTGTGTAAATAGTTTTTGCATTTATGAAAGTTTATAAATTATAATTGGGTTATGTGAAAATGGAAATGTCATAAGCTTGTTATTTTTGAAAAAAAAAATTAGCAAAATAGTATACAAAGGGAATCCATTTTTTAACAATTAAGTAGCTTTATTTCATCAAAGGAACAAGATGTGTAGGAACCTTTTATCAGGAAATGATGTAGAACTATTTGAAATACAAAATGACACAACTAAAAATGGACAAAAAACTGACTTAGCCCCTTTCAACGATAAGCGATTCCATTGATTTGATTGATACCTACCGAACAGCTAACCTAGACAATTTAAAATGGGCTCAAAGGCGTTAGTCGCTTCTAGAGACCTGTTTGTGCACCTTTATTTAGAAGGTACCCAGCCATTGTACTTAGGTGTCTAGGTCGTGTGAGATACTATAAAGTACAGTCCATGGGCGCTGCCTTGTATTAAATGACTTTAATTTACCCTGGTAGTGTTTTGATTTTAAAATTTGGTAGAATTTGTGTGGTAATTTGATCTTAAGGTTAAAGAGTAATCCTTTTAGTCAAACCTTCCCAAAGGCCTGGGAAACATCCAGAAATGTTTCACTCCGAGTTACTCGGCCGTTCTTCAAGCCTTTTTAAAAATATTTTTTTAAACATTTTTGACAATGCCGACAGTTATCGAAATGTATGAAGTGATGTTTTCGGGTTCCCCATTGAGTCTGATAATGGACTCAGCTTCATTTTCTTTTCTTATGGATGATAAATTATGTGTAACTTGTTTCTTAAGTTTTCATGTGGCTGCAGGGAGTAGTTGGTAGTTTTGGTAGGCGTTAGGCTTTCTAAGTAATTCTGTATGTTACGCTGTTCCTCGTTTTGGAGTAACTCTGAGATTCTTCGTAGCTCTGTTTAGGGTAGCTTTATCCTCCAATGCTTCACATTCATCTATATTCGCCTGAACATTCGTTTTTTCGAACATTCGATAGTTGCGATCTCTTGATGCAGGTTGTATTGTGTAGATTCAGTTCTCAGCAGCCAAATCGGCATCTTCCAATAATTCAGCCGTTAACTTACAATATTTACTCAGTTGTTTGAACATCAACCAGTCCGTTTTCCTGGTAAACAGAGAAGGCGGCGGTTTATTTCTCCTTAATAAGCTAGACTTTATTGTTACGATTATCAAAGAATCATTTGAAACAAGCATCGGTTTTGCTCAGTAGTCATATTTCCTAAAGGTATTCCTTTGAATATACAGAAGTCAATCACATCTGTGATTTTGTGGCCCCATACATTGGCTTCTGAGTGACAAATAAGTGTATTGTGCTTGATGACGGTTCTCTTAAAGAATTATTGATGAAATTATTTGTGTTATTTATTGTCTAATTTTTATTATGTGGTATTTTTGTGTTATAACGGGGTGAAAGAATATCTATTCCCATTGCATGATTGAAACTGATTCACTTTAAGATATAGAATTCCGTTGTTGTGGACTATTACTGCTAATATTTTATTGGTTTAAATCAATCATGCTGGCGCCCTTCTCCATAGCTCTATGAATTTACTGATGCTCCAATCCAATATAAGAGAAGGAGTTCTCATTTACTGTGTTTAAGCTAAGTCGAAGCATAAATAAGTAGTATAACGAAAGTATTATTGTTTATTATAATTATATGGCTACAAATTGTAGGTCTATTGCGGAGGCCATTGTTTTTTAAAAATAAAAGAGTGGTTTTGTATGCTACAAGGGTCAACTTGAGAGAGACTGCCCCAAGATATTAATCTAATATTCCAAATTTTAAATAACATATAAAACCGATACTGGTCTATAGTTATTTGCTAGTTCTTTGCCACCCGATTTAAAAATAGGGACAATGAAAGCGCTTTTTTAGATTGTCGAAAAACCATCTTCTTGTAAGAAAAGATTGAAAATTATGGAGATTGGAGAAGTCAAGTTAGCAGTACAGCAACGCAAAAAAGTCGCAGAAAACCCGTATATTTGTAAAACTCGCTATTGGTCGTCGGGAACCCGTAAGGCATAGTATTAAAACAATATTAACTAGAAGCTGTAGCTAACGTATATTAAGGAGTCGGAAACTATCAGAAATGATAGTTTTTAAGTGGGGGTGCTGACATCAGCTCAAGCTAGCACCCCCACCATATAAATATAAATAATAGAACAATTTCAGCTAGGCCATAATTTTGGACTTTTTAAAGACTGTTTACTTGCATATAATCCATCAACGCCTAAATAGAAAAACTATCTCGCATAAATAATGAAAAACCATTAAGCTGGATAAAATTCTGAAAAACTCCATAATCTTGAACTAATTAAAGACTATTCATTGGCACATTACCCATTTTTGAAATCGTTCTCTAAATTGTTAAATATATTATCCGAATTGTGTCACGAAATTAGATATAATCAATATCTACAAAATCTGACCATAATTAAGGACTAATTATGGTCTAATTTTGTATCAACCTGTATAGAATTTCAAAGGGAAGATGTTGCTGGAAAAATGCGCGCAAAAAGGAATTGCTTTAAAAAATAGGTTATATATATGTAAGACATCATATACGGAGGAATATTTAATTTGCTTAACTTGGATTACCCCCATCCTGAATAACAACGCAATTAACAGTGAATCGTGGGAACAGAGACATGAATAGGACCTGTAAAATGGAGCAAGATCATGAAAATATATACGAAGGCCAATCAAGTATTTAGTTAAGTTATTTTAGTTACTTCAGTTTCTTTAGTTACTTTAGTTATTTGAGCTATTTTAGGAACCTTAGTTATTTTAGGTATTTTTATTTATTTAAGTTGAGTTAAATTAGTTACTTGACTTCTTAGTTATTTTAGTTATTTTTGTTTTTTTTAGTTGAGTTAATTTAGTTATTTGAGTTTTTTAGTTATTTTGGGAACCTTAGTTATTTTAGTTAATTTATTTAAGTTATTTTAGTTATTTTTGTTTTTTTTTAGTTATTTTAATTAATTTAGTTATTTTAGAAACCTTAGTTATTCTATTTAATTTAGTTAACTTATTTTAGCTAATTATGGTCTAATTTTGTATCAACCTGTAGAGAATTTTAAAGGGGAGATGATGCTGGAAAAATGCGCGAAAAAAGGGATTGCTTTAAAAAATAGGTTATATATAAGACATCATTTATGGAGGCATATTTAATTTGCTTAACTTGGATTACCTCCATCCTGAATAACAACGCAATTAACAGTGAATCGTGGGAACAGGGGCATGAATAGGACCTGTAAAATGGAGCAAGATCATGAAATATATACGAAGGCCAATCGAGTATTTAGTTAAGTTATTTTAGTTACTTCAGTTCCTTTAGTTCCTTTAGTTACTTTAGTTATTTGAGCTATTTTAGGAACCTTAGTTTATTTAGTTATTTTTGTTTTTTAGTTGAGTTAATTTAGTTATTTGACTTTTTTAGTTAATTTAGGAACATTAGCTATTTAAGTTAATTTAGTTAAGTTATTTTAGCTATTTTAGAAACCTTAGTTATTCTATTTAATTTAGTTAACTTATTTTAGCTAATTATGGTCTAATTTTGTATCAACCTGTAGAGAATTTTAAAGGGGTGATGATGCTGGAAAAATGCGCGTAAAAAGGGATTGCTTTAAAAAATAGGTGATCTATAAGACATCATTATAGACCTGTAAGATGAAGCAAGATCATGAAAATATATACGAAGGCCAATCAAGTATTTAGTTAAGTTATTTTAGCTATTTTTGTTTTTTTTAATTAAGTTAATTTATTTATTTGGCTCTTTTAGTTATTTTAGTTAACTTATTTTAGCTATTTTAATTATTTTTTTTAGTTATTTTAGTTAGAGGCCAATAGTAAAAAAAAGTCAAGAAACTCTTGAGGGGGTCGACAGTCAAAGAACTTAAGCTCAAGTCAGCACCACCATCTATTTAAAATTTTCATTTCTGATATATAAGGGTTGGTCCAAAATTATTTAGTTTTGATATTCAATTTCGTGTTAACAAAAAGACTTTAATTAGTTCAAGATTATGACAGGGATTTTTTCCAGAATATCATCTTATTTAAAATTGTTTTTCTATTATTTATGGAGCGTAGGTTTCTATTTAGGGCTTGATTTCCAAAGTGGAGTGTGTCAATCAATGGTATTTAAGAAATACAAAATTATGGCATGGATTTTCCTGAATTTTGTGTCATTATTATGTTAATATTAGTTTTCTATTTAAGGGTTGATTTCGAAAATGGATTAATATGCTAATGAATAGTCTTTAGTTATTCCAAAATTATGACCAAGTTATAAGCACTCAAGTAAGCTTGAGCTGAAGTCAGCACTTCCACATTAAAATTTTTGACATTGGGAATAGTGGGCGTGCTAACTTTATTTACTTGCAACGAGTTCTTTGACTGAATACGAACTCACTCTAGAATAGTTTCAATAACATAATCTGAACTGAAACTTTTTTATTATGTATTCCGTAGCGGTAGATAAACAATGCGCTTGTGTGTGAACAGAATTTCTGGTATATATTTTTTTAAATTAACATTGGCAGTATTCCATTTTACATGCCGTGATTGTTAAGATTACAACGGAAATTAGTAATTATTAGAAAACCTGTGCAACTCTAAAACTCTTTTGTAAAAGCCTCTTCCCCACTGTGTACAAATGTACAAATAATACTCGAAGGAAAATAAAAATTGTTAATTCCGTTACTTGGTAACTCTGTAATAGCTGGACTGATGGTGATAGTTGATTCTTTAATTGTTGAATGTAGATCTGTATTTTAGTATTGTAGATCAATATTTGATCATGGTAGACCAGTAATAAATTGATGGTAACCTTTGTAATTATTGGTTGTAGGTCTGTAGTTGATCTATAGTGATAACGTCTCTGTTAATTACAGGCAAAAAGACATCAACAGAAAAAGTCGGAAAAAATCAAAAATACTATTTCATACCTAAGTTGGCATGCGGCCAATAAGTGTATAGATTGTTTTGAAAATTTTAAGATGTCGTGGTTAGCCAGACAGACTAATAATAAATGCTAATTCATTACTTTGCAAAATTAATTACCTGATTGTAGACGTTTCGGAAGAAGCTAGATTTGTTACAAAATGCAAAAACCTAAGTCATGAAAATTAATTGAAATCAAAAGTGTAACCAGATGTTTTTATAAGATAGTGATATGATAACATTAAGAGAGTGAAGTGCTTTGATTCACATTAATAAATTAGGAATGTATGATGGCTAGATATTTAGTTTCAGCTACATTCAATCTTCAATTCATTCAATAAAATAACATTCATCTTTTAAATACTGTTAATGTGAGTTTTTTAGTGTACATTTAATTAAGTTAATGTGAGAATGAAAACAAAATAAACTATAGAACATGGCGTACAAAAACGCAAAGGACACAGATATATGCATGATGCAATATAAATTTCCTACTTAGCAACTTTCGCACGGATGAAAATTATTTAAACCAGCATTCAGCCGGTGACAAAACTACCCTAAAAGCATTCTGCATATGCATTTTAATGCTAAAAGTGTTTGTATCCCTTTTTGCTTCACTTTTGATATAAAAGCAAAGCAAAAGCAAATAGTATTTGAAAGTTTGTGTTTATATAGAAAACGTTTTCCACCTGTAGAAATAAACGTTGTTAGATGTATGCATACTTTAATGCAAAAAGTTAAACCAGTAAAGCGTAGATTTTAAATATTCTTCGCTTTAATGTCTCAAGGCTGTTTCAGTGTTTGATATACTTTGCATATAATTAATTTACTTATTGTAGGGATCTTTTTGAATAAAATGTAAGCAATTGATTCCATTTGGCTTTCTAGAACCAAATGCACCAAAAGCAAGTAATAGTATAATTTATGTAAATTATCTCGTGACGAAATATCAAAACTGTGAAAGATAAAAAATAAAGAAACACTGAATCAAGCTTTATTAAATTATTTACTGATAGCATGTCTGCGACCTTTGCTATACAGATTTTGTCTAGACGTAGTTGGATTAGCTGAAATCAGTGTGAACAGTTTAAATTAAATTTAATATTAACTTTCCTTAATTACAAAACCATGAGTATTGAATTATGATCCTTGAATCCAGAAGTGAGCAAAAAATCACATGCATAATTATTAGATTTAAATCAAGAAAAATACGTACCATTTTTATTGACTTATTTTTAACAATTAAACCGAATAAAAAAATTTAAAAATTAAATAAAGGTTGCTACTAGGGATGATAAAAATGAAAGACATCTCTTAACAAGGCTTAATTATAAAATGCTCTCGTAAAAAAAATTACTGTATAATTCTTTTAAACTTAGTCGTGCAAGTAGTCGTTAAATTTAAAGCTACAACACAGCCCAACACACATTTTGGTGCCTGCAATTTTTTAACTGCTTCTAGGTAACTTTTGGGTGTAGAATTCAAAACAACTGTCAGATTTAGTCTTATCAGTTTTTGAGGTATATTGACCTCTTTTGGAAAAAAAATAATCTTTTTTTAATTCATGTACATTTCAGGTTATAAGTATTAATATTTGCGACAAAGGCTCCTTAAAAAATAAAGAATACAAAGAAAGGTATTTAATTCACAAAGTAGATAAATATACATTCATCGCTTATCACCTAAAAATTGTCTTTTATACGATTTTCTAGCATGGAGTTTAGCAGGAGTAGAGTTTCAGTCTCGCTGCAAAATCCAAGAGTAGTCGGCCATCATGTGGGTATCCCATGGTCTAGGGCATTTGGGCGCGGCCGTTTAGGCGCGGCCATTTAGGCGCGGCCGTTTCGGCGTAAGGACAGTTTGGCCCAAGGACACTTCGGCGCCGGGGCACTTAGGCGCAAGCACACTTCGGCTAAAGGCAGTTTCGGGCATTTCCCCGCAGCAAATTTGGGTAAAATTTTCGGAGATCTTAAAAAAGAACGACTTTTGGGCCATTAGTCTAATTTTTAGTCTGGAGTATAAGCACTAAGCAGTATCCATTTATAAGTGTTACCTACTGAGACAAAATTCGTGAAGTGAGGCACGTATTTATCAGTGGTACGATATTCAGTGTTAATGTCAATTTTCCTATTTCATTTAATTGATATTATAAAATTTTTGATTTTTTAAAATTTATATTAATATGATTATCAAACTTGATATGCTTATAAACAATAAGGGATTTATAATAAACAAATTAAGTTTTTATTACAAATTATTCCCTTATGCAGAGATTTGCAGTAGAATTTTGATTTTAATCCTTTAGCAGCTTAGAGAAATGATTTTTTTTAAATCTGGCAGTACATACCAGCTATTGCGATTGGCAAATATTGAGTTTTTTTCTCATCATACCGTATTTGTCGAATACAGTATTTCATCGATCATATTGTATTTATTACCTATAAGTACCTACAAATTTTGTTTATTACAATAATACCAGACAATTGCTAGCGCCGACGTGTTCCTGCGCCTAAGTAGTCCGCGCCGAAGTGTCCTTGCGCCGAAGTGTCCTCGCGCCGAAGTGTCCCGCGCCGTAACGGCGCCCAAATGTCCGGCTCCGGGGTATCCCATCTTCCTTGACATCGTTCTTCCATCGTCTTAATGTACTGATGAAATCTTTCTCCCTGTTCTTCACTGTAATCACCTAGGTTTTGTGGGAATCGATCTAAGTGGTTGTGGAAGTAGTAAAATTTTATGATCATGTTGCAACCGAAAATATTAAATTTAGAAAGCATATTTTCCACTGATTCTGTGTAATCCTCTGCTTGATGATCGCCAAGAAAGTTTTGTACTACTTTAACAAATGAGCACCAAGCATTAGATTCAATCTCGTTCATTGCTGCAATCAGCATCTGGTAAATTGTGGATCTTTTGTAAGCTGACTTATATGAGAGCCTACTTTTAGTTTTTCCATGCTAATCCCAGGAAATTTACGTATTAAATACCCAAAGCAAAGTCCATTTCGATTTAACGCCTTCACAAATTACTTGGTAAGTCCCAACTTGATATGCAAAGGTGGAAATATGATTATCTCCCTCGCAACCAAGGTTCGTTGATTACGTTTTCTTTTCCTGGAACTATGACGTTTCTTAGGGGCCAATTTTTGTTAACCCAGTGCTAATCCTTAGCTTTGCTGTCCCAAAGACACAAAAACAAGGATATTTTGCGTATCCACTTTGCTGTCCAAGGAGGAAGTTTACCATTTTTAGATCGACACAAATCACCCACTGATGTTTTTCATACTTAATTTTCTTCAGGACTAGTGATATTTTACGGTGATCGGGAATACCAAGTAACTGTAATTGCCTAATTATATAATCTAGTTTTAGGTAAATACCACGTTTCCTGTAAAGATACCATTATTTCATGATTTGTGCCTGTTATTAAACCGAAAATCAGTTAGCCTGTATCTCAAAAACTAGAGCTGCTACGAAAAAAAGAAGGTATGTTTGGAATCAGTACATCAAATATATCCAAAATCAGTTCTCAGTTTTCCGGCACCTAGAAAAAAAATTAATTTTGTTGGCTTGTGTAATTTGGTTTAATTTAGACCTACACTATATCTACTGAACTTAACGATAAACTAAAACCGTTTTATTAAAAATAAGTGTCAATTCAAGCCTTTTAAATTTAAATATCTGAATTTCAATATCTACCTATTCTTTAACTTACGTGTAGTGCAACAAGAAAAAAACTGAAGAAACTGTGAAACAAGGAAAATCTGTTGATATTATTCCTTATACGTTTTCAAATTCTTTTAAAGTTTTCTAGTTTTTGTTGTTTCAAAATAATCGTGTCAGTTACTCCTATTTTTTTTCTAAATCTGGATGTTTTTTGGTTTTTCTCAAAGAAACGTCACACTGTGAGTTAACATTTATTCATTATTCAAGCGAAGTGTGACCTAATTATAAATGTATGCAAGATAAACGCCTCAAGCGGAGCGCCCACATCTGTTAAAACGAATGCAGGTGTAGTATCACACCCACGGCCACGTGTGCGCATAGCAAGCAGCTGCAGTACTCAGAACTCTATAAGGAAGTCACGTAGGCACACGCCCACGTGAGTCAACTGAAGAATGTCACGCCCACAGAAGGAGTATATAAAGACCAGAGCTTTGTGGGACAGATTAGTCTGAGTTACGACGGGCTTGAAGATAGAAACTGTTTACCAGGGTAAATGTTTACCTTCTTTCAAGCCATACTCACCCAGAAAGCCGTAGAAGCCATGGTTACTGTTTACCTCGGCCTTTCTGAACATCATTATTACCAGTTTTAAGTTGAAATTGTATAATAGTATTTAAGTGATTATGCAAGTGCATATTGTGCAAATTCACGACGAATAAATATCTTATTGTACATAACAGTCAACTGTGCTCATTTTGTAACTTGGGCTCCGTCTTTTGCGTTTTTAAAATAAAGTAACATTTTTAAAAACGCCTTTCTTCGTCAAGAAAAGATAATTTGTGGTTTGTAACTGGCCATAGGCGGAAAAAATTCAATTTTTTCATTGTTTTTGTTGTTCAAAATATGATTTATAGCAAGATCGGAATCTATTCTTTAAGGAACAAACCAAAATAAGTTGGAAAATTATCTTTTTTCCATTTTATATGGTCGTAAATATAGTGGATTTCGAGGTCTATTTTACATGCTTGAAACAAAGGAATATTCTTTGTTTTTTTCTCTCTATATATTTAATATTTATTGACAAATAGTGTATATAATCTTGTACTTTACGCCCAAATATGTAATAAAACACATATAAAATTAATTTTGATTTCCTATATAGCCACAAAAAAAACCGTTCTAAAGGTATTCTAAAATTTTAAAAATAAATAAACAAAATTATAAAATTAGCATACTTGCCGTCACGTGCCGTCAAAAAAAGAAAAACAGTCTTGAAGGGAATTTAATATAGATTATTTTGAGTTATAAGGCAGCTGCCGAAAGTTGCGGATTCCCTAGATTTATTTAATAAAATTTCCTATACGCACACGTTGATCAAACCTGTGAGCCCAATACATGTTCTAAGAATTTTATTAAATCTTGATTATTTTAATTACTTTATTTAGTTATTCATCTATAATTGTAAAAATGCATTTTCCATTACATTTAAATATAATTAAAAATTAAAAAACTGTCACAAGCAAGCTTTTGTCGCACGAAGGCAAAGTTTTTAATTGACAGAGTGCGATAAAAAGTACTTGTGACACTACACAAGTTCTTTATACTATTTTTTATTTCGCAATAATTTACTTTAATAAATTCAATTTAATTTAATACAATATACAGCTTTATGATTACGTGTCATGTGTCAAAATAATAACCTTCAAGTTTTACCAATCTCAAAATAAAAAAAAAAACAAAAATATTCTTAAAATAGTGTCGAAAAGTTCTGTAGTATTTCTGTTCCGTTCTATCATCGGTTTTGAAAAGAGACCAAAATCAATGTGAAATAGAAAAAAGCAATTTATTAATCATTTGTCAGCCAACTGTCAAAATGGCTTCACACGAGGTTTCGGTTCTTGAGATTTTCAGGAAATTTTTAGAAAATTCATCGGAAGTATGGACCAAAGAACAAGTGATTGTTTATCTAATGTTGATCTTGTTAAATTTAATTTAACAGATGGAAATTGTGAAGTTTTGAAGAAAACTTTGGAATCTCAAATCTATCAACACTTTTTTATAAAATACAGCAGGACAGTAATGACAAGATTTCCATGAAGAATCGAAAGCAAGAAATCCAAGACGACATCAAGGTTTATCTAGGAGTGCTAGTGGACGTTGTCAATAAATAATATGTAATAGTAAAGATTAGTTGTTATTTAATTCATCCTAAACATCTTAATCCAGTGATCCCAAAAATCTATTCATAAATGAATAATATGACTAATTGAAACAAACTTGTTTTGTCAATTCTTGTTCAAGACCTCCATATTGAATTTTAATGCTTTGTTATCATATTTGAATTCAATGGCCCAAAGCACCTCTAAGCAAATATGAAAATAATATTTAAACATAAGAAGCGTATAAATGTAAAGAGATTTTGAGGTTCGCCATATTGATTTTCTATTGTTATTATTATATTCGAATTTAGCGACCTCGGAAACCTTTAACAATCGTCAAAATATTATTTGAAATACAAATTATGTATAAAAATAAAATTAGTGTTTAAGGCCGCCATATTAGATCTGCCATCTAGAATTCTAAGATTTGTATTATCATATTCGAATTCAGTGTACCCAAAGATATATTAAAAAGCATAAAAATTATATTTGAATCGCAAAAAACTTTGAGAAATAAATATTTTTATACTTCGATCCGCCATTTTGAATTTGAAATTTCTGACATAATATTCGTAATCAGCGACCCCCAAAAAACCTAGAGATACGCATAAATCACTCATTTTAATAACAGTCTCTAAAAGTTATTGAATTATTTCTGCATTTTGCCAGTTACAAACCACAGTGCGTCATCTCATAGTTTGTAAACAAAGATAGGAAACTGCGAATGCATTTCAAGGGAACAATGAACTTCCACTAAATGGGATATTCACATGAGGACTAATTAAAAGAAAAACAAACTAACTCTCTTCACAATTTATTAAAAGAAGAGATAATAGTCGTTACAGCGATCAAATAGAAACTGCTGACGATTAATTGGATTCAAGCTAAACAATATAATGTCTATTAAAGAATGTGCTTGAAATGAAAAGAAAAGAATATTTATGAAAAGAATAATTAGATCGTTTCTAAGGGTATACCAGCTCTGTGTAATAATTTCAAAATGTAACATCATATTTTATTATTTTGTCGTAATATGGAAATGGATAATATATAAATATAAAATAAAAAGTATAGGGAGAACATACGGGAAAGCTCTTTTATACAAAAAGATGGCAAAGTTCTGTAAAGTAAGATAATGATATTACAACACTATCAGAAAAAACACTTTCTGATAAAGTTATTAGAAAATCTCTAAAATTAAATGAAAGGTGGCATGAACTAACTACACAAAGGAAAGTTTTAAAATTTGCTGTTAAATATTTGTTTGACTAGCCATTTCTCCATTTTCCATTTCACTTGCTCTAGTTTTCTATTATCTTAGGTTTAGTTATTTCATTATATTCCTTTTATTCATTTTTCTTGTCCAGCTTTCATTTCTTACTTTGCATTTTTTCCACTTGCGTTTTTCTTCATTTTTTTCTGTATTTCTTTCTTCTTTAATATTAAGTCATTGCTTACAAAACTTTTTTCACCATCTTTCTAGTTTGTTTGTATTTTGTATCACTTATATTTTTTTTGCCGATCTTTCTAGCCTATCATTCATACCTCGCAGTTATTTTCTAAACCTAAAAGTGTGACAAACAAAATTCCAACTGCTGGAAACCAAAATTTAATACAAACTTAAACTCGCAGTTTATTACCATGGTTGAGCTAGTTAAAATCGGCAAGAAATAAGATAAAAGTTTTTTGGGCATGGGAAAGTTGAAGGTTGGCAGATTCTAAATGAACTACGGTTGTAACTGTACCCGTTTGCAAATAATTTTGACAATTCTTCAATTTATCGTTGCTTCCTCAACATGAGAACAAAATTACAAACGTTTGGTTCCAAATGGAAAGCGGAAATCCGCGAAACGCAATTCTTAGTAAGGCATTAAATAAATAACGCATTAATAAAAAACATACAAAGATAATTTGCATACATTTATTTTAGACAAGAAATCATAGAATAAAACAATTAAAACGGTTTATTCAAATTTTGCCGATGATGTAGACAGAATAATAGAAAGTACAGTTTGGCAATCTAATGGATTAAACAAACAATTAAAAAAATGTTTCAAAGGCCTTCGAATGTAATACTGCAAAGGTAAAAGTTTATTTATTAATTTTAATTCTTAGCCGTTTCAGAACAATTAGTGATACAAGATATTTAAATGTTGCAAATTATTTTCCTTTAAATAAAATTACACTTAGAAGTCACCTTGCGTTTAATTATTACAATCTACTCTTTTTAAATTTCTTTGCTGAATAAAGGTTGAAACTACTCAAAGACTGTTACTTACAATTTTATTACTGAGCAGATAATAATAGCTTCAATAATTACAAAAAACATGGTCCCATTTGTCGTTGCACCAGCACCTTTATGTTTTAAATTTGATTTCTAGAGCTCTTTAATTTTCCATTCTATCAAATTTCAGAGCGAATACCAGGTTAATTTAACATTTTCCTGTCTAAACGGTTTAATTACGATTTACTCAAAGGGGATCTCAAGAATGTTGACAATTTCTTAATTTATTCTTAAGTTTTCCCAACATGGGAACACGATTATAATTTAAGATAAGTATTAATTTTTCAATTAAGCTATTCTTCTTGTTTGTAAAACTTTTATTGGCATCTATAATGTAAACCCACCCTCAAAGTATTATAATCCTACTTATCCAAAATGTGGCTGTTATATTGAAGCTAGGTCAGTTATCTGTTCTGATTTTAATAGATACATACATGTTTAACATATTGTGATGAATCCCCTATTTACTTTGTTGGGGACAATCCAAATTATTTGTGTTTTAAAAGAGTGAAGTGTCGCACTACAGGTCTAAATTAATTTATGTGTATTTCTCTAACTTCTCCGTAAATAAGACCGTTAAGTGCCTTGTTTCAAAAAGACGAATGAAATTCCCTATAATCTATTTTCTTTGTAACAGTATCGCGTATCTTTGTATAGAGACTTTGAACCCTTGTTTTATAAAATACCTTGTATGAGTTTTAATAAAATATACTTAATATGTGTTTTTTGTTTGTTGTTAAATTCTAATTACTTGCAATATAAAAAACGGGGTTCTGTTCCCTTTTTAAAAACTCGATTCTTTCAATACCATAAATGCTTTCCGCCACCAAATATTGAGTTAATCATACGAGCCTTATCAAGCTGTCACCAAAATCAGAACTTTACTTTATCTTTATATAAAATATTAAAATTTCATCAATTGATTTTTTTATTAATATAATGAAATTTAATTTTAATTTTAAGACTTCAATCATGAATCAAATTAGCAACTTACTTTACAGTTGGCCTGATATAATATTATAAGAATAACATCCAATGAGATACAGATAAATAGAACAAGTTCTTTTCTTATACCAATTTCCAACATTAGGCTATAGCGCTTTATCTCTGCACTAAAGCAAATCACCAATTTTCCTCCAAGATAATGATTGGAGAAAACTTCTACTCTCTTTGAAACCATCTGATGAGACCTTTGTTACCGAGATAGCAACAAGCGCTAATTAAGCCTGAGAGTTCTTTTCTAATTGGAATCTTCAAACCCTCTATAAAGAAATATGAGATCCAAACTTATTTTTTTTATTTGCAGTTTAATTCCAAGAATAAACTTTTACAGTCATATCCATCTAAATACATACTTTTCTGGTATCTATTTAAAGAGAATAGTCTGTTGCCAAACCCATACAAACGGAAACAATTCCCAGAGATGCCTTCTACGTTGTAAGTCACTAATATACCTGCATGTATTGTGCAATAACATATCCATACCAGCTCTGGTTTGCTGAAAAAAGTTCACTCCCAAGCATCGTGTACTGCATATTATTTGCTTGTATCTCTCGCATTCCGCCCATATGCGATAGTAGTTCGCATTAAGTGGGGAGGGAAATTTCAGTCAATTCATGTTGTACCAATAATCGATAGCGAGCATAGGTATAAATGGTATTTGAGCATATTCAATGAATTTTAAATAAATATTTTGTATAACGCTGCATGGAGACATGGAACACTGTTTTGGAAATCATTTCTACATATAGATCCGGTGGGTGTGTAGATGGCGGTGATATTTCAATGGCTGTATATTCCGTTATGTACCTACTAGTTTAGACACACGCAATTTTCGAATGGTTCTAATTATGTAGGGCATAATTGACGCCACGGGGGGTTTGTGACAAATAGAGACATCGCGTATTCAACTAATAAGGCCATCTCTCTTTGAGCGGTCGCGAGAGAGAACAAAACTACAAATTGAGTGTCGCATGTCCCTTGTTAGCGACTGTCGCTTATTGCTATCAATTACGAGCATTGTTAGAGTCAGATTGTTCCTCCGGAGCCATAACGGCGTTCGCGTTCAGTAACAAGCGGGGGTAACAGAACACCTAACGTACAAACTCCGGACAAACGACGTAACAATGTATAATCTTCGCTTTTTATCGTCGAATTTACTCACTGATATTAGATGCACGCATGACTCTCCAGAGAAACGCGAATCCGTAGATGGAAAAGGCTCCGAAGGAAGCGCATCCGCTACAAATATCGCATTTTCTTCTATTATGCTGTCTTTTTTATGGCTCGCTGTCAATTTATATATCCGCCGTTATAAATAACGCAGCTAGAAATTGTTATTTTTTTGTGGCGTAGTCGATTCGCATGAGTCTATCAATCATGACCGCGTTGTCACTAGGAAGACGCAAAACGTCTATGCAGATTGAGTATCCTACAGCCTGATGGTGTTACTTTGCTTACACAGATTTCCCCTTATGCATAATAAAATGAAAATTCAATTTGGTTCCTCATGACTATTACTTTGTTCACAATATTTTTATTGTCACATTTATAGCACAATGGATTTGATACTTTGGAAAAAACACGGTGTGGGAGAAGATAATAGTTTTATCGGTTTATTCTATGGATGTTGTTCTCCCTTCAAGAGAAAACGTAACATTTTCAAATTGTTTTATAAACAAAAATGCTCCACTCGTTTCGAAACGCAAACATTTATTTGTCACTTTAAATCTTTATTATTCTTGAAGCACCAGGGCTAATAAAAAATTCACTGTATAACTGCTCTGATGCTGATTGGCTGTGCATATATCCTGCATAATGCAACGTTTGTTTGTGGTAAAGTTCTGTTATCACGTTTCTGTGTGTATAAGCAGAAGATTTTGCATTGTAAGTTGTTCAAATCGATTGAATCGGTACAGTGAATCGGAGCGAATGCAAATTCATTGCAAACTTTAAAAGCACTTTAGTTTTTAATTAAACTAAAGTTGCTTTTTAGGACTTAATTGCATGCATGTCAGTTGTATATAGCCTTGAAGGGCCGCGGCTATCACAGATGAAGCAGTGATTAGTTATTACCCGACTGCACTCTTCTGGGATAAGGAAGTCAAACACAGTCAAAAACAAAGATTTATAGTGTAAATTCGACCACTAGACCACTCTAAAATGTTTGAGTATAGGTCCAATACAGTTATATTAGAGTAAAATATCTAATCCGTACCTTCGTGTAGAGTTAACTTCAATGCAATGTTAGTGTAAGTTTATTACACTTTAAAACAATTATACCTTTAATCATTCAAAACTTCTTTACACAACAGTCAAATTTCTAATCGTTTCGGAGTAAGATGTTAACTCCTAACTTTTGAATCTTTTACTCTCTACATGGGAAGAATATTGCGTATTTAGAGTTTATTCTTATAAAACTTATGTACAATTAGTTTTATATTTAGATTAAAATTTAGAGTGAAAATAGTTTAGTTTCGAAAGTCAAGGTAAATAATAAAATAAGTAATATATTTATTTAATATATATGTGTGTATATATATTATATACAATCGAAACATTTATTGAAAAGATATATACGAGTCCAGACCCTCTATTTTGATTAAAGGACACCCCGGAACCTTTACTTCGAAATAGTATTTCTTGGTCTATGGTATGGTTGTTAATTGTTGCTAGGGTGAATTACTGCTCGTGCTCCATGCCGACTCTCATAAAATTTCTATTAGGAGACTCCCTTGCAGCACTCCGTGAACTCCGCCAAAGCTTAGAATTGCTACAATTATGATGTAATCACTCTTTTGTTCTGCGAATTACATATAATTATAATTATTGTTTTTACTTACCTAATTTCTTAATATCTGTGTTTATTGTTTGGAAATAAATCGCTAAATACGAATGATTGAAAAAAGTACAACTCCGTTGGATATCAATATTAAATAATTTACTGTTGAACATGTCTTATACGTTTCCAAGTGCTCTCGTCTTACTCATCATAAGTAACACTAATCACTAAAATTATAAAATAGTACATTTTAACAGAGCTGTTAAAGCATTACAGATATACAGTTTTCGGTCTAGTCAATATAATTTTGATTTCTGAATTTTGCTTAGTTATTCATTACGTTTTAAATTGTACAGTTACATTAAGTTATTTAAAGAGTTGTAAAATTCTCACCAATTTTAGTAACAGTTGAAATTGTAAAGTTTCATCAGTTATAACTAGTCGAAGTCGAATACAGCAGACAGCTGATTGTCGCCATTTTTCGTTAGTGTCCTTATTGGTACAGGGTTCTCTTGTCAAATACACTGCCAAATATATATTGGCGCCAATTGTTTTATTTACTTTAACTAGAGTAACATCAACACTAATAAAGATTTTTTTACTAATTTAAATCACTTTTTAAGGGGTTTTCGTTTTAAAAAAAATTAAATTACATTGGATTTTGTTATACTTTTAAAGTAGAATACTATTACATTGAATATTCAATCTATATAGAGTTAATTAATAATATAGAGAGAAAATACTTTTCAGTACTGATGAATTATTTTTGAAAAAAAGAAGTTTTTCTACTCAAATTTTAACTCTAAAATCTTTACACAGTACTCTAAAAATTGTTCACGTGGCTGATTTTTTACTGTGTAATTATATATTGCTTCTCACGTTAAAAATTCCCGGTAAGAGTGGAATTCTCTGTTGCGTTAAATTTTAATAAAATCACCCATATTGCTACTACAAGCGGTGCAAGGGATGAGCGACGAAATTCCCATAGCGCTATATGTTAGTCTAAGCAGCCTAAAATCAATAAATTGGTTGTTCAACAAACAATACATCATATAAACTCATCTTAGAAGTAAGATAATTTACGTAAACATACATATACATTTATCCCAAAATTTAAAAAAGTAAAACCGTAGGATTCGTCTCAACGATGTGTTTGCCACCTTAAAAGTACCTCAGTAGAGATTTGGTCGGGAATTCCATGAAATTCTACTACAGTCTGGTGCTAATCGGCCATATGATCTTAACAGTTGGTGCCATGAAGTATGAAAGATATTACGAAATATCAATTCCTCTCCTAAACACACAATGTTGTTTAAAAGATAAAAAACACTTCTTAGTTAAACATTTAATAATTTTATTTGAACTAATAATTTTTGTTGGACTGTACAGGACAGCAACTTATATACAAGTGAGTAAAAAATGTACTGTTCTACCCCTCACCCTGACAAGTAACCCTTGAGCTATGCGCCCCAAACATGCTTAAGTTGACGATAGGCGAACATAGCCGAATAAATGTACTTAACAACAAATTTGTACAATAACATAATTATTAACCTAAATTTATAACGTAATTAAGAGAAGACACAATGATACAATAAATAATTAAATATGTAACCTAAACCCTAACAAATGTTGTAAGGAAGAAGAAGTATTAGTTAGAAGATAGAAACACAAATATTAAGCACATACCTTCCACTCTAAAGTATAAAAAGACTTAAATACCAACTTGATTATTTAATTGTAAAAAAATAATAAGACAGTCAAATGATAATTAAAAAAGACAGTGCACATTAAAAATAATTTCCAGTGTAATATCATATACACGTGCTTAAAGAGGCTATGATTATTTAAACAGTTCAATAATTGAGTAATATCTAAATATTTATAAGAAAACGAACATAGATACTACCAAATCGCAGAAATGAACCCAGGAAAAACTTTATCCGACTTGCTAAAGTGAATTTAATGAAATGAACCCTAAAGATTAATTGGAGGTTGAGATTAATTATTTAACAAGAATTATTATAACAAAGGGAATTGATTTAATTGACAAAAACCAGATGGCATTCTTTATCAAATTCTCGTATATAGAAGTGAGAAAATAACATCATTAGGGTTAATTGACTATATGTGTTTTAACAACATCTCCCAGAAAACTGCTGATGTTTTAAGAAAATATCAAGAATGTAGTAGAAAACTGTTCGGATTTCCTACTCCTTGAAGGAATTTCAATAAGAAAATGACTCTGCTGAAAGTCGACTAGCTAAAACGTGGTAATTAATTGAAGTGAAATGTAGTACTATTAGTAATGAGTATGTAGTAAAAAGTATTACTCTTGTACGCTACGCTTTTTGACGCCCATTCGTGAAGCTTAAGTTATTTGGTGATTATACTATATAATTCAAGGTAGAAACACAACTGATCGTTTGGAGATTCATGAGACAGTACGGTTGCATTTTAAATAACCAAATTATATAAGAAGTTCGAGTTTGGTGGAAAAGGTTAATGAATAAAAGTAAATTAAACAATTTTTACTCAAAGAAAGACCTTGATACAACTTGCTCATAATCTCTTAGTCAGAAGCAACGTGAACTATTTGCAAGGATACATACATAACGACATTTTCCAGAAAACTACTAACTTTACAGAAAACGAAAACAAATTCGTTTACTGAGACAAAAATAATATTAGATATCAGTAGAAAATCATCTGCCATATAATCCAAGGTAGAATCGCAAATCTTCTAATGGGCTATTTTATGGGATCATAAAGTATGGTATTTTAAATTGAAAAATTTATTTTTATTTTATAGCACTTCCGTATGCCAAATTATTTTGTATTGGAAAAATTATATATTGAAGAAATGATATTAATTTGTATTCTACAAAAAATAAGTTAAGTACTTAGGTTATTAAATTATTAAATGGCAAGTCTGAATTTTAAGGGTTATTTCAAAATTATTTTATTAATTACACTTTATAAATACACACAAATATAAATTAAAAACATTTACATTATCTACTTACTTTAATAATTGTAAATAATCTTTATGAAAATGAAGGACTATTTTTATGTTGGATTGTAAATGAGGGTTCCTTCTCCACAATCCCTTTTACATGAAATTTAAATTTTACAGCTTAATTAAAAAATGTTACAAATACATTTGACATATACCACTTTTACAACAAAAATCTGTTTAATTTGTCACCAAAAAAATAATGACATTTTCTTAAAAATTTGGAACGTGTAATTCCTATAATACAAGTTTTATATTCTTCAAATATTCATTCTAGCTAAAGTTACTTATTTAGTCATTATATGCGAATACTGTGTAAAGTTTATGCAGGCAAGATGCAACAAGACGCAATGTGAATTTCGCTTTGTATTTATGAACTAATAAAACAATTTAAACATATAACAAGCCTGTACACTTATAAAGACTTATAAGACTTTAAAGATACGAGACAAATCTTCTCCGTCTTCAGCTAATTGCCTTTTAATGTAAAAATAGCTACCGGAAAACGCTTTTGACCTTGTGCATATAGGTAAATGTACTTGCTATTCCATTAATTTTTTATTTTTTGCATACTAATAGATTATTTTCTTTTGTCCCATTGTAGATTTACCAGCAGTATAGCAAGAAATAACATATTCTCCAGACAATTGTATTTATGTTTTTTTTTCGTGTTTTTTACTTTTGGTATGCAATTAAGTAAATCAGTTTATTTAAAACTTATATTTCGATCTATTTTGGATCTTCGTCAGAGTTACATTAATATATGGTGGAAATTAATACTATTTCTTTAAGTGAGTAACAAAATAATGATTTAACACTTAAAAATAACAACTTAAAGTGTTAGTATTAAGTTCCATCATATATTAACCTGACGAAGATCTAAAATGGATCGAAATGTAGATTTTAAATAAACTGATTAAATTTAATTGAATACTAAAAGTGAAAACACATAAAAGAAACAATTAGTAGATAAACGATCAATTAGAGGTTATTTATGTAGATTTTAGCAAGGCCTTTGACAAGGTACACCATGTTGTTCAGCTCGAAAAGCTACATCATTTAGGTGTTCAGATTTATTATTAGAACTGTTAATGTCTTACCTTAAAGACAAAGTCAATATAGTAATGTATAATAACCATGTATCACGGCCTTAATAATAATAATAATAATAATAATTTATTCAGTCTGTATAAGATCACATAGTGATATAGACACGTCAAAATAATGGTAAACATATAAAGTTTAAATATTCTTAATTAACATTATATAACTACAACAAAGAAAGTGTAGATAAAATATTATACTTAACAAATAACAAACAACTCACTTAAACTATAAAAACATTTAGAAATGAGATACATTTTAAGTTCATTTTTGAAAGTGTTATAACTTGTAATATTTTTCAAGTAATGCGGCAAAGCATTAAATATTTTTGGGGCGGAATAGTGCGGATATTGTTCAAAAGAAGTTGTCCGATGTACTGGCAGTGAGAAATCATTTCCATGTCTAGTACTATAATTGTGAAAGTCCATATTTCTTTTTAAATTGTGATTGTTTTTATGTACATACAGGGCACTCTTAAATATCAGAATGCTAGGAAAAGTGAGAATTCTGTGTTTAATAAAAAAGGTTTTACATGATGTTCTGTAGTCTAAATTAAATATAAGTCGTATGATTCTCTTTTGAGCAATGAATACTCGGGTGTGCGCTGCAGCATGTCCCCATAAAAGAATGTTATACAGTAAATGTGGATAAACAAACGCATAATAAACCTTAATTAGATATATTGAATTAAGAGTGGAGCGCAGCTGAAATAATAAAAAATATAACATGTTGAGCTTTTTACACACATGAGTAATCTGTTCTGCCCAATTAAGTTTGCTATCAACATACGATCCTAGAAATCTCGTACTTGGATTGTTTAGAGCATCCATAGCAACGCGGCTTTTCCCGAAATAGAGACGCACTGTTTTAGCACTATTTAGTATCAGTCTGTTTTTATCACACCAACCTTGGAATTCATTGGTAATATCAGTTAGCACCTTGTTTAAGCTTTCCAAACTGTCACTTACACCGATAATTGAAGTGTCATCTGCGTAACTCACGACACTGCCCGTTTTTATGTGCAAAGGAAGGTCGTTCACATAAAGTAAAAATATTAAAGGCCCGATAATCGAGCCCTGAGCCACACCTAGATTAATTTTAAACTCTTCGGATTTGTGCTGCTCAACTTCTACCACTAATCTTCGCTCCGATAAAAAAGAAATCAGCCATTTCAATAAAGATCCCCTTATTCCAATGTTATATAGCTTGGACGACACAGAAGTAGCTTCAACTGTATCGAATGCTCTGCTAAGGTCAAAGAACAATGCTGAAACGAATTTTTTCTTATCTAGTTCAGTTGTTATCTGTTGAATGAATTGTATCGATGCTGTTTCGGTAGACCGGTTTCTGCAGATCAGGATCTCACTTATCTCGCTAGATCAGGAGTACCTCAAGGGTCAAACTTGGGCCCTGTTCTGTTCTTATTGCTAGTGAATGATTTACCATCACTACACAGTAAAAAATTGAGTGTTAAATCTTACACTCAAATAACACCCAGAGTGGTTCCTATTTATCCACACTGACGAGTGTAAATAACATTGGTCTTAAAAGTGGTAAAATATATAACAACTTTAACCTTCAATGCAGGTTAAAGTCATGGACACTGAGTGTAAAAATGACAACCATATTGTTGAGAAAACATTTGTTGAGTGTAAAGTATGCACGAACTGAGTGTTAATTTCCCATTCTTTTAGTGTAAAAATTATTGCTTATAATGGTAAGGAACATTTTTTTTAATGTAAAAGGAACCAACTATAGTGGTTACAATCATTTATTGGAGTGTAAATAACTGTTTTGTTCGTGTAATTATATACTTCTATTTTTTGGTTCAGATATTTTTTTGTAATTTAGGATAAAACAGAAAAAGGTAAAAAAATAGTGCACAAAAATATTAGTTTTATTTTAAAACAAAATGCAAAATATAAATACATTCTAAATCTAAATAAACCAATGTAAATACATATTGTGATGATTTTCCTTCATTATTTGAAAATCATGAATTCTTAATTTTGTTACCCAATGTAAAAAAGTTCAAAGTTGACTGTTCGTGTTTATCATTTGTAATTATGAATTGAATTTTTAAAAGGATTTATTGTTAAAACTATTCAAGTTTGAGTTAATTTATTTATTGGATACATGTATATAGTAACAAGATTTGATCAGGAAAACAATTTTGGGTCTACAGGATCTTCACTTCCAGTTAAATCTAAAAAAGAAAATGTATTAGTTACAAAGGTTTATAAAACAGTACAAACATTATTAACAGCAATATAAAAATAGTCTTGACGACCATATATAGTTAGTAGGTACATAATACAATTGCTTTATAGACAATAATCAAATTACTGAAATAATGATCAAGGTCAAGCTTGAATAAAATTATAATTTTTGAATAAAATTATAAACTATCAAAATATATGGAAAATAATTATAAGAAAAACAATATTAAGTTACCAAGGGGTAGTGATGTAAATAAAAGGGGGAGATGAATTTAATAAAATGATAAAAATGGTTGTAAATGAATTTTTCCAGTAAATAAATGTATAACTTATAAAGAAAATAATAAATAAAAATTTAAGAAGTTATCCTGGGTTAATAGTGTATAGTTTATTGGTCAAAATAATTAAAAAAGAACTACAGAAGAAGAACGTAAAATATTAATTAGTATCCTACATACGGTTGTTTTCAAGAAACCAGCAACAAGTGAAGAAGAAGTTAGCAATAATGTTTCTTGAATAGTAATCAAGAAATGCTATTTAAGAAAGGTAAATAAATAAAAAGAAAATTGAGCTCACCATTTCAGTATTGACAGCTATCCAGCCCAGAGAACGGTTTTGGGAGTACCACAGCAGCAGAATCTTGAAGGGCATAACACCAAGCAGCATGCAGCTACAAAAGAAAATAAAGTGAATCACAGAATAAGGTTTGGGGAAATAGAAACAAGTGTATATAAAGCATATCTAGTGTTTCTCATAGAAAGAAAAATAAATCCAATTAAAAGAAAATTATGGCCTAAAAAAGATAAATGGTTAAATTATAAATACAGAATTAATAAATAAAAATATGTACAATATAATAGGTACAATATTTAAATATTATAACCTTATAGACAAAATGTTATAATTTGTATATTATATCATTTACATATTATTATTTACAGCCGTACTATAGATAAATTACATGCGTGTAACACAATGTTTATTAATGTTGCACGCGTGTAAATCTTTCTATAAGTACGGCTGATAATATTAAAATAATAAAAAGGTGAATCTTTACTACTAGGAAATCAACATTAGTTTTGAACAGTTACCTATGAGCTCCTTTGTATGATTAGGGTAAATGACCCAGCCATCACCATCATGACCACCAGTTTCTGTAATTAAAGTTTTATTAAATTTATTATTGACACATTCTAATTTACATTACAAACCTTACCTGTAATTATAGAAACGACATTTAATGTCACTAATCATAATGCCAGTTCTTAAAAATCACACGTGAATTTTATAAACACATGTGCGCCATCGCCGCCATCTTTGTACGCTGAGTTCGGCCGTCAATACCTACTATACCAATGCGTAGAGCGCGGCAATAATTAAACTATGGAAGTATAATTTCATTACATACATACTTAGGGTTAGGTACTACATAGCAGGAACCAGAAACGGTTTTGCATTTAAATTGTTCCTTGTAAACCAAAAATCTGAAAATAATTTTATCTATTATTTATCCACAATTCACGTAAAAATAATTATTTTTATTTATGCATAATGATGACTTAAATTACAATGGATCAACATGGCAGCTAAAACTTTTACATAAGAAAAAGCTGAATAGACACAACCAGTAGCGGAAATTATAGTTTTAAAATCTTACTTACTTAATTGCACAAGATCGTTAGAAAGATGCATCCTCTTCTATTTTAGCGTATTTACTTTTATTGGCTAGTTGAATCTTAAAAATCATTGTTGTCACTTTCAAAGAAAACCAACTACATTCAAACACAAACAGTAAATAAAAGTGCTCACGTCCAATCGTGATTATTCGCGTTGGAGGTGGATGTTCGGTGGATGACACTCGCGAGGGTTAAATCGGTTTTGTTGGATCTTATTAAGACTCTTTAATGTTGTTAACATGCTAGAATAGTGAAATACATTTTTTGAAAGATGACTCTTACACTAACGAGAGTATCTTTACTAAATTCAAATGATTTTTGTACACCAAAAACATTATTTTTACCCATTTTTTAAATTAGGATGACACTCATAAGAAACCTGGTGCTGCGTGTTAATTTTAGTTGTTAATTTCATTCACATGAGTGTAGAAATTTACACTCAGATATTTCACCACACCAAATATGTTTTTCACCACCACTGCATTTTTTACTGTGTAGTTGTACATTGGGAATGTCTTATATTCGCAGATGACTTTAAATTATTTAAATCAATTTCATCCGTTGGCGACTGCATAAAACTACCAGAAGATGTAGACTGAGTTATACAATGGTTTATAGAGAACAAACTGACTGTAAATATAAGCAAATGTATGTGCCTTACGTATTCTCGAACCCATCACCTATGAGATATGATTACAGAATTGATAATTCACTTCTTGTCCGAGTAAGTCAAGATCTAGGTATTATTTTTGATCACAAACTGACTTTCAATGATCATATATTGAGTTGTGTGAAAAAATCCTATCAGATTCTAAGATTCATAATACGTAATTCAGCTGGATTTGATGTGTATCTTCTTTTATTCATTTGTATAATGCTTATATTAGGCCACATTTGGAATATGCTTCAATGATTGGTTTCCTTATTATAATTTGTACAAGGATATGATCGAAAGAATTCAAAAGAAATTTTTAAGGTTTTTATATTTTATGAAAAATAAAGTGTATAATCTTACGAGGCCCTATGTATCATTACTTCAACAATTTAAATTTTTCACTTTGCACCAGCGGCGTATTTTACATTCAGCATTATACGTATTCAAAATTATCAACAACATGGTTGATACCCCTCAAATTCTGCAGTTGTTAGAATTTAATATTCCTCGTTACAATCACCTTGTAACACTTACCTTTACTCTAACTCCATTTCGTACGAATTATTACTACTATTCTCCAATTAATCGTATGAGGAGAATTATAAATTTGTGTTATGATATAGATATATACCATAGTTAGTTGCTAAAATTTAAAAACAAAGTTATGATGATTCTTACATCTGCTCAAATTGCCACTTAGTATTTAGATACGTATTTCTTGATTTTTGTCATTTGTTGCTGTTGATGTACATAGATAGAAATTATTGAATTATATTATTTTATTAGTTACTAAAGTGTATGATTAGTTATTAATTAATTGTTTGATTTTGTGAATTCTTCTGCATATAATGTTTATGCATTACTGTAATGATCTGTAACTGGGCTTTGACCTGTTGGTTATTTGAATAAATAGATAAAATATTAATATTATTTAGATTTTATAATACGTCACTGAGACCATAAATCAGCATGGCTAGTTTATTTTATTTTGCACATTTTTTGCATTTATTTTGTATAATTAAGGTATAATAGCAATACTTTTCACATATAAACTATTTATTGCCTACGAATAATTGTACCGCTTATTATGCAACCATACTCACTGTCTGTACCTTTATTATAAACACTCACCATGCTATTTTCTTATATGTATCTGTTAAGAATTAAGGTTTAATCGACGTTAATAAATAAGTATTCGAGAATTATCTATACACAATTGTAATGGAAAGACAACACTACACGTATTGTCTAGTAAAATCTAAACTGGTCGCTTCCAGATTAAGGTTTCAGTTTTTAGAAATATCCACAAGCTTTCGCATTCGTTGCTAGGCTATAACTCAGTAAGGTAGTGGTATTACGGATCATAGTTGCATGAAAGCGTTTAAATGCCAGTACCGTCGGTCAAAGCAAAACAGCAAGAAACCTAAACAAGGTGGTGGATATTTCTAAGAAGAAGCATCTTAATCCGAAAACGGCCAGTTTAGCTTTTATTAGACTATATTTCGAATGCAGTCGGTAATAAATTATTATACTTATAAGAAATTCTCGTTACTTCTCTTAATCGTTTGGTCAAAAGAATCGTGATATAGGAAAACTTTTACTAGAATTTTTATTTACAAGCAGTACGTATTTACCGAAAAGAGATTCAGAATTTGTATACTAGATGTATCGTCTGTTATCGCAACGTTATTGCCGTTTATATTTAGCATTAGTTTAGGGTATAAAGTTAATTTAATGATTACGATTAAGAATCCCCTTTGGGATTTTGAGAGTTGTCAAAATAGACCATTTGGCTAAGCATTCATTAATTAGAAATGCAGAGTGCGGAGAGCGGATATGAAACCACTTTAGTCCATATTTTCATGAAATTACTTACTTAGCGCAAGGCTAAACTCAAACACATTCAATTATACGAAATGCTGAAATCCTTTTAATCAGGAATTCAGTACGCCTGGTCCACAATTACAGAGTGTTAGGAAATTCACAAAGCTGGGAGATACATAATGGGTTTAGAAATGGAAGTGGACACAGAAGTCCCTAGTAATAATGCTCGGGAAGCCGACTTGATCGATATGTAGCGGCACACCTTTGTTTTCGGGTATATTTCTGGCTTTATTTACAACACATTGCGCCGCCCACGATGTTGTTATACTTTTTTTTATTTTCTCCACGGTCACCGTTAAATTCAGCGGCGAACGAGCGAAGATAAAATATAAATTAGATAAATTAGTCGATTAGCACAATGGCTTTGAGTTTGTGCGCTTTATACTACGTTATAAGCTTACACTCAATTGGATTATAATTTAGCGTAGTTTTTCCATGTCGTATACTACATAACAGTTGCATTTCCAGAGGATGTATCCTCTGGGATTTCTCGACTAAACACACTAGATCTCCTACTTTTACACCAACGCTTGCTATCCTTGTTACCCTTAACCGTACCTATATATTTATAGCATCGAGAGTTCTGATTTTTTTCACAAAAGTAGGTTAACAGAGTTTGACGGAGTATTCTTTTGTGTCGCTTATACTTCGATGCGAATTTATCTTCAGAGGTATCAGGAAATATTACGTTAAAAATTTAACATTGAGCTTTTGTGCTGTATATCGATTTTCAAGTAGGAAGTAAACGGTTAAATCCAATTTGTGAACGCATTGTTTAACTTCTAAAATTTTAATGTTGTTACAATATAACAAAATAAACTTTGCTATTTTAGTAGGAGTAATTATTATCTCATCGCAGAACATGTAATGTACTGTGTATTTATTACATCCACATAGTGTGTTACATTCTTTTTGTTGTACATTAAATTAACATTTTAGAATCTCTTATTAACCTAAAACATACACGTTCATATATTATCGAATATCTATTATACTTGTTAATGTATGTTCTATTAATTTTACATTCAGTTGATTTATATTTTTACATCTTTAGTGGAAGAGGTTCCTCTCCAGTGTCTTGGAGGTTGTTGTATTTATTTATATGGGATTTCTCTCCATTATGCTTTCCTCTGTTGGTGCTTGAGAATTATGAATGAGGCATGGGCAAATACGTTTTTTGGACACCACTGAATTTAATATAAAATAAATAACTGGGACAAATTTGCTTTAATGAAGATTGCAATAAAGTCAACATTTAAGGGGAAATATAAATCGGAATTCAAGAGATAGAAGAGAAAAATTAATATTATTAGTTAGCCTAATTAATCATGAAAAGTTTCTTTTAATAACATAAGTGTAAAATATTCTCTCAACAGGATTATTTTAAGGTTGTTAAAGATAGCTTTCAAGTTACAGGTTCAAAACTTAATTGGGTTTAATCTAGGGTAATATTGAATTTATTGAACTTTTATATTTAGATAAATTAGATAAATTTTATGTGACTGGTGATTCTAAAATTTCGTTTTGCGTCTCTCAATGTTTGTTATTTCAAATTAATGAGAAATCCCTCGATATTCCTGTGTCTGCATACACATCGACTTTTTCTATACAGATATCTTATCTTCACTTTGTAAACGAAAAGGATCAGTGACCTCTCTAAAACAAAAAGAAATGCGACATTTTTTTATCTAAAAAAACAAATGAATTTCTATTAGGAAAACGACGATTTGTGACGAAACAACTATTGTTTTGCAAATGGTAGAAGAATAAACTAATAAATCACGTAAGTTCTCCCACACTAGAAATATTAGAAATTATACGAACGCAATATGAAAGTCATGTACGCACATTAGCGTTATGAACGTCTAGTCATCGTGTGATCACTACATCGTCATAAAGTGATGTCGTAGTTACCGGTATACGAGGAAACTGTTATATTAAACAAACCTTAATTAGAGAACGGTCCCAGGATAACTACATATCGCGGGCAACAGAGGTCGTTACAACTTACGTAACATCGCGCCAGGCTTGCGTACAAAAATTGTCACCACCAGCTTTGATTTGTGTTGTTCTTTATGATAAAGTCGGACTAACAACGGGCAGATTTCAATCAATTAATTTTTGTGTTAAGGTGTTTTATTAAAAATCAGTAAGTAGTGCAAACTCAGAGGTGTTATCAACTCAGAGTTATTTGAAGTCCTCAGGTGCAGAATAATTCCAACCAAGTACACAATTTTAAAATGGGTAACAGTTTAGAAAATTCATTCAAACAGACAACGATTACGGTTAAATGCGAATTCAGAGAAGAGCTACATGAAAAACCTATCCATAATGCAAGAGTTATTTTGTGGCGTAGTGTGTCATTATTAAGAGACAGTGTCACTGTTAGGAACATTCTTACAACCATAATTACAGGGTTAGGTTACGAAAATATTTTTTCTAGCAAGATGGTGCAACTCCACATATAGCGGCACAAAATTCGAAAGTAGTCCTACGACAAATGTAGGTGCACCTGCAATTTAACATTATTAAATTAAATAAAGTAAAATAATGTATTGTCATGATACTTTAGAGTTACTTATGAGATATGATGCATTTGATCATGCATTATTACAGGCCTCTGATTTATAAGGCTAGATAACCTGAATTTAGAAAATAAATTTTGAAATATTTATCTTTTTTCATCAATTTTATCTGGAGTAAATAAAGCAAGCTCTGTACCTGAAAGAATTGTTAGCTGTTGATTTTCATTATAACGTTAGGATTGTAAAATAGTTTTGTTAATTTATTTTCAATTTTATTTTCAACTTTGTGATAGGACGTAGCGCTGGGATTTCGTGTTATACCATCTTAACCGCAGAGATTTTAGTGGAAAGGTGGAGTTTCTTTGTTAAAAATTACGTAGAAAAACGTAGACTTGCTGTTTCCTATCGCCAAATAGATTTATGTAATTTGGGTTGCAGATCAAGTTTGGATGCAATTAAAAGTATTCAATTAAATTAACACATAATGGTGTTTAATAATGTAGATCAGTGTGCTAATATGTTGAAGGTAAATTAGTTAATAGTATCGGAATTGAGACTTTTCAATCGACATTCAATGGGGGATGTTAAAACTCGAAATACGACCTAAGTTTAATACATGGAATCAGGAATTTAAAATCTACATTTCTGTCTTTGTAGTTTTGTATTTTTTTAAATTTTAAAATCAGAATTTGGCTACGTTTTTAAAAATAAAAATTTTATTTTGTTTTTAATGGGATATTTATTTGTTTTTTGTAAAACTATATAAGAAACAGCTCAAAGAAAGCAATTTAGTATTAAGACACAGAAGAGAAAGAATATATTTCTTTGGCTATTCGAATTAAACATTTTAAGGTTATATTGAAAAATAAAGTGGGGTTATATGTAAACATCAAAAGTAAACTAAAGTGTGGTTATGAAAAATGTTAACGATAAAGTTTAAAAAAAGATTCATAAACCCAATTATTTAAAAGTATTAACATTCGTATATCGACATTAAAAAAATCAATAAGGAAAGAAATTTAAATAAAATCATTAATGATAAGAATAAGAAAAGGGAATTATTGAAGATTTATTGAAAATTACTTACTTGTTTTTAATAAAGATCTTACGTTTATAAACTATAACAAATTGTTATTTATTGTATGGAACTATCATTTTTGTGGGTCGATAAAAATATTTAAACCAACTGATTTAGGTTAGAGATGGAGAAAGTATTAATTTGAATTTCTCAAGAAATTCAAATATAAAGATGGTAGTTTTTGAGTGCTAATTTAAATAAAATTAAAATGTGAGTTTTTAAATTAATTACTATTAATTTAACAAAGTTCTCATTCTCATTATTTATACAAAATTTGACTTGTAGGTCAAAACATTTAACCTATAAAAATTTGAAAAATTTCAATTCCTACAAATATAGAAAGATTCTAGTGTTAATTAACATTTTTTTTATTTAATTTTCTTTAAGGTATTTGATTTATTTTTTTGTGTTAAAACAATTATAATTCTTTGTGTTATTGGAATCTAAGCATGCAAAAAGATCTATTTATAATATTTCATTTGTTGCATTGCAGTAACTAAATTTAGAATTACAACTGTCTTTTTGAGTCTATCAAAAGAATTTAATTTGATATCACATATTTTATTTGTTTTATTTGTTTCTTCCTGTTAATTTTAACATTTAATAAATAAAATGTAATGTTCTTTATTTTGTGTACATTTTATTTGTGTATTCTATAATTTGTTGTCTATTTTGTTAATTTTAATTAATTAAATTTGACGATTAATGACCCATCCTGAAAATAGTCTCATAGCAGTTCTTTTAAAAAGATTTATCCACAAAAATATTTCAAAACCGGACCAAAACAATTTTCAAAAGTACTTTATTTTTTTATTTCAACCACAAGATAACGTTGCAGTATGTTAATGCTTCGAACTCTATTTACTTTTTGATGTTTTATAATTATTCAGACTTAGGTTAATGTCAACTCTGCTTAAAAACACACACTACGCTGTTTCTACTTTCGATTATCCATTGGCGTTACATATCATTTTTCTTTTTGAATTAGAACATTTTTGCTCGTTATCATGAGTAATAGCTTAATTATTTTACCTATTTATCAATCACTATGTCTTGTTTTGTAATTTAAGTGGAATGTTTTTTCGATATTTTCTGCATGCCGCCTATGATGATTTAGATTTGTTTCAACAATAGTGGCGCTTTTTCCTGTTTACGTACATTTTTATTAGTTTCTATACGAATTTAAGTTGCCATGATTGTCATTCATTGATTTGAATTATACAAATTTATTTTGTAAGAGATTTTTGAGTTATTCTCAGGTCTTTTTGCTTAGTGAGGTACGTGAAGACGTACTTGATTATGTGATTTTAAGATTTAAAAGATTACTGTTTTTTGAAGATCTAGCTTTAAATTTTTGTTTTCTTTGTGGAAATTATTTTTTTTAATTAAATGCGAAAGTGCTTTATAACAAGGTTTTATCTTTAAACAATGTCATAAGGCTTGATCATGGTGATTAATGTTATCTGAGATCGCTGATACCTCATACCAAGTTAAGTTACTGCCAGAGAGGTGACTGTACAGCAGAGGTGCATTGCTGAAATCTGGATTGCTTTACTTTCATATCTTTGAACATCTCATCCGGGAAACACATCTCATTTTTCAAGAGGGAAACGTATGCAGTGAAATCCTTTTTATTATGATTTGAAAGATTTATATCAAATAAATAAAAATAAAATATGTAAGGATACGTTTTGAAAGGCAGAGGTAAATAAAAATAATTAATTAACTAACCGACTTGTTGCGTAAGCAAACACTTCCTTGTCCGATTATTCCTCTCTTCGGTCTCGATGTTATAGCTCCTCCAAGAAGGAGAAGATTGATATAAGATCACTCACTCACTCACTATTCAATGAATGCTCTATGTTTTATTCTATAGAAACTAAAAAGTAATAACTTATAGGAATTGTCTAATATCACTCATAAAATAAGAAAATCACAGAGAATAATATGATCAGCAAAAGACTGTCTTATATCAGCTTAAATTAAGTAATAGTATATTGTACAACTAGTGTTACAATGACGATGTTTGTAATACGAGTATAAGTTTGCTTAACGAGCCGCGAGGCGGCGAGTTAAGCAATATACGAGTATTACAAAAAGGAATTGTAACACGTGTTTTACATACTACTTTGTCTATTTCGCCTTAATTTACAATTTACTTTAAAGAAATGGGAAAATGTACACGCGGGTATTTTCGATGTGGTAATGTTGGTAATAACTGATAACGCATACAACGACATCCACTGTCATTTTGAAAAAATCACGTAGGCAGGAAAAAATTCAAGTTTAAAAAAAGGTGACAGCTTAGTTGTTTCTTCTGATATAAGATAAATAATGTTTATTGTAATAGAAACAGTAAAACCTTGATTGAGTACATGATTGTCTTATCAATATAATTATTTATAATAAAAATAAGTATGTTTCATTATTCTCGCTGTTATTTCTGAGCATCATATAATTCAAATTTTCAAAACGGCGCCAGTCAATGAATACTTATTAGTACCTATCACAGACAGACTGACAGAGTAGACTGGCAGCAAAATTTACTTACTGCCAGCTTTACAAATAAAAAAATCACTACTTCCAGTTGCACAAAGTAGCACTTTGTGTAACTGTTTTTCGCAAAAACAGTGTCACATTGTATACGCGAAATAGACAAATACATATAACATCACATTTTAGGTTGAGTCGGATAAGCACTGAACGCTGCCTTTTCGAACAGATTAGCACCGACTCCTGACAAACAGGCCCAGGAAAGCACTGAACGTTTCCTTTTCGAACAGATAAAGTCTGGGCCACGCATGCTCTCCAGCAAAGCACTGAACGCTGCCTTTTCGATCAGATAAAATCTGGGTCTCTATAAAGTCAAAAGGAAAAATATCAACTAGAGTAATTGAAAAGCATTCCAGAATAATTGCAAGAAAAGCAAGAAGGTTTATAATACTGTCTAACCCTATGGGTGTGGCTACTCAATAAAATCCAATATAACTCACATTCTCCTTAAATCAACTCACTCCACAGTAGGGTGGTCCAACAAAAAAGCAAAGTCGGAAATCTTATGCTTTCACCCCCTAGGATTATTGTATATCGGAAAAAAAGTACCCCTATTTTTTTATTTTGAAATCGGACAATGTTTAGGGGTGCCTCAAAGCCCTTAAAGTTTCCCATGTATTTTATATGGGGAAAAAACACTTTTTCATAGATTTGGTATAGAATCCTAGAAAATCAATATTTCTCAACCGGACTACTCTGTTTCTCTTGATGTTGTTGTCTTGATGAAATGTTTAGAGAATGACATCCAATAATTTGTTTGTTAATTTTTTTATATTAACTATTTTTTACAGACCCGCAACAAATCCCATAAATGAAAGAAACACAGAAAAATCGTTAAAAAATATTTATTACTATTTTTAATATAAAATATTTTGATAAATAAATTATTGGATATCATTCTCTGAACATTTCTGAAGAGAAACAGAGTAGTGCCGTTGAAAAATATTGATTTTCTAAAATTCTATACCAAATCTATGAAAATGTGTTTTTTCCCATATAAAATACATGGGAAACTTTAAGGGCTTTGAGGCACCCCTAAACATTGTCCGATTTCAAAATAAAAAAATAGGAGTATTTTTTCGATATACAATAATGCTAGGGGGTGAGAGCATAAGATTTCCGACTTTGCTTTTTTGTTGGACCACCCTACTCCACAGTCACCCCTTAAAAGATGAACAAAATACTCGTGAGCGAACTCACCAATTAAGTAGTGGTTGTCTCATTAACACTAATTGCCAATTAAGTCACTTTAACACTTTGGATAATACAATGAACTTTACTCGTCGAGGTAAAATTAATGACTGAATGGTTTACACTAAAAATTACATGAGACTAGGTGATAAGAGTAACAAAACAGGTTGTTATAAATTATTTATTACCCAACACCCAAAACAAAAAGAATAACTTAAATGTTTGTATTTATGTATTACACAAGAGGGAAAAAAATCATAATGCTTATTATCTAACATTCGGCCATCCTGTTAAGGTCTCGCCTCGAGACCCTCAGTATCACTCTCTTCAGTGGCGCTAAGAACAACGCCATCAGTTCCACTGTCGCTCTGATTAGTGTCAGACAACTCTCGAGGAGCCACCCATGGTTTTATCCGGTCCACGGCTACCGTTTTTTGGTATCGCGTCGCTTTTCTCGTTCTATGAGTACCTTCCATATCCTCTACCACATAGCGATCGTTTGGAAGGACTGCGTGCACCACCATTGGTCCACTGTATATAGGCATCAACTTCCTGCTAGTGCTAGTAGATGGTTCGTTCTTCACGATCAGTACCAGATCTCCCACTTTGTATTCTGTCGCAGCTTTTCTAGCTTTATCAAATCTAGTTTTCTGTTTCTGTTGTTCACGTTTAACTCTTTCAGCCACTACTTCTCTCACTTCAACTATATCATTTAAAATTTCTGGTATTTGAGATATTTCCCGCATTAGTGCTGGATAGGTTCCACCTCTTGGTTGATAACCGAAGAGTAACTCGTAGGGAGTTTTGCCAGTTGTCTTATTGACCATGGTGTTAATGGCATACTGGAGTTTTCCCAAATTCTCGTCCCATTTATCTTCTTATGGAGTCAAAGTCAACAAAGCGTTGAGTATGGTCCTGTTGAATCGTTCGTTCTGTCCATTTGCTCTAGCTGTGGCAACAGCATTGAACACTAACTTTATGTCATTAATTTGACAAAACTCTCGAAAACCCTTTGATGTGAAAGATAAACCTTGATCACATATAATTCTCGTAGGTACGCCGTAAATGTTAAAAAGTTCTAATAGGGCCACGATGATATAGCTTGTCGCTGTTTTCTTAACAGATTTCATACTCAGAAATTTTGTAAAAGCATCCACCACGGTAAATAAATATTCATTTCCATGCTTAGACTTCGGAAAAGGCCCAAGGTGATCAAGGTGAACCGTATGGTATAGCAATGGCGACTTATCGATCGGGTGTAGATATCCTTCTTGTTTTCCAGAAGGTCTTTTTGCATAAAGGCAGGGTATGCAACATGAAATATATTTTTCTATATAATCGCGCATACGCGGGAACCAATAATGTTTACAAACTCGATGCCATGTCTTTTCCAATGCAAAATGCCCCATATCATCATGGGCTGCGCGTGCTACGTCACGTCTCATTCCTTTGGGTACAACCCATAGTAATCCCCTGGCAGTAATACGATAAACTCTACCATTACGAAGAGCATAGTTGCGATAAACTTGCTTTTCTTCATCATTCATTGGTGGTTTTGATAGTACTTCCTTAATACGCTTCAAATGTTCATCGGTTAACTGACCAGCCAATATCCAATCTGCTTCTTCCAATCTAAACACTTCTTCAGTTGGTTGTTCATATTCGGTAGGATTGCGACTTAGAGCGTCTACGTGCTTCATGCGATCACCAGGTCTGTAGTGAACGGTAAAATCGAATTCTTGTAATTGCAACTACCACCTAGCGATTCTTGGAATGAGGTCTTTCTTGGTAATAGTGGCCTTCAAAGCATTGCAATCGGTAACCAGTTGAAATTGCTTCCCCAAAAGATACACTCTGAACTTCTTCAAACTTTCTACAACCGCCAGCGTCTCCAATTCATAAGAATGATATTTTTGTTCACCGATGGTAGTTTGGCGGCTGTAATAAGTAACAGGGTGCAATCGTTTGTCTTCTTGATCTTGTAAGAGAATTTCAGCTAGTGCCAGTTTGCTACCGTCAGTATGTACTTCGGTATCAGCCTCAGGATTGTAAAGAGCTAAAGGAGGTCGTTCCACTAATTTCTTCTTCAACTCCTTCAGAGCTTCGTTTTCTTGATTCTGCCAACGCCATGGTTGATCTTTCTTGATCAGCGTTGTTAATGGACGCACAATTCGGGCATAATTCTTTATAAAATGGCGAAAATAATCAGTCAAACCTAGGAATTGACGGACGTGATGGACATTAGTGGGACGAGGGAAGTTGACGACCGCTTGTGTCTTCGCTTCACCTGGCCGTACTCCTTCTGGGCCAATTTGAAATCCTAAGTATTCTACGTTTGGCATTAAAAATCTGCACTTCTCAATGTTGAGGGTTAAATTCTCAGCACGCAACAACTTCAGCACAACCTCTAGATTCTCCAACCCTTCCTGAACAGTTTCTGTGTGCAATAGGACATCATCTAAATAGACGGCTGCTATATTCTTTGCAGGTGCCAGAACTTTATTCATAAGTCGTTGGAAGACAGTCGGAACGTTGGTTAATCGGAAAGGTATGCTGTTGTACTCATAACTACCTTCCGGTGCCACAAAGCAAGTATATTTCTTGCTGCAATCTTCTATTGGTATCTGATGATAACCGGATTTTAAAGCTAAACTAGTGAAGAACTTGCTCCCGTGTAAACTATTCAATTGGTCATCAATTCCGGGGAGAGGGTATTTGTCTTTGACGGTGAGTAGATTTAGTTTTCTGTAATCTACACACATCCTATCTTCGCCGTTTTTCTTTTCACTAGCAACAAAGGCGAGGTATATTCAGAACTTGATTCGCGGATTATATCGTTAGCCAAAAGTTCGTCGACAATGGACTTTACTTTTTCTTGCTCCATCTGTGACATTCTGTAGGAACGATGTGTGAAAGGACGATCTTCGCTAAGAGTAATCTTCATCTCGGTAGATTTAGCACAGCCTAACTCGCTTGGTTGGAGAGCAAAACAATTACGGTAATGGTTGAGCAGATTACATAAATGCTTTTTATCGGCCTCTTCCAGCCAACTCGAAGTGATTCCATTGGTATCTCAGGTATCATAGTTTCTGTAGTTCGAAGTATTTGCTGCTTATCAGAAATCTCTGGAATACATGGCCAGTCTCTGGCAATTGGATGTCTAGTTTTCAGTTTGATTTCACGATCTGACAAATTTATAACAGGAAATAAGGTTTCTTGGTTCTTCGTGAGATGTAACACTACTCGTGGGATACAACTCTTATGTCCTTCTTCCAAGCGTAGACTGGCTTCTACAAACAAATCTCCAGTATAATCATCTTGGGAATGAACCGAAACGTTGGCGAAATGATTAGCTGGTATCACCGTAGTGTCCTTCACCCATAAAGGGACTTTTCTTATTTTGGTAATAGATGAATCTGCAGTAAGTTCGGCGGCGTGGTTGAAATACAGCTCTTCATTGTTCTTGGTAAGCGAAATGTGTGGTTGTTCAGTAAATGGATGCCCAATAAGCAAGGGTATTATTTAGATTTAGCCCCCTCGGATTATTTTCTGTTCCCAAACTTGAAAAAATGGCTCAGTGGTCAAAGATTTTCCAACGATGAAGAAGTGATGTCAGCAGTTAATGGCCATTTTGAGGAGCAAGACAGTTCTTATTATAAAAAGGGTATCGAACTTTTTGAACACCGCTGGGAAAAGTGTATAGAGCTGAAAGGAAATTACGTTGAAAAATAAATAAATATTTTTCCAAAATTTTTGTGTTTTCTTTGTTGGGTCGGGTACTTCTGGGACCACCCTCTATATAGGTTATGTTAACAATTAATAGCTATAGATCAGAATTAATAATAAAAATTATTTTCATAGTTAAACCTGTTAAACGATAGTTTTTAATTAAAATAAAGAAATCGGAATAGGTGTGGTAAAAGAAGGTTCATTAGAAGGACAAGTATTTAATAAAATACGAAATAATTTAAACTTTCCGATGAGTAATGACGTTTGTGTGCGGAAACTAATGACATTTCTGTACAGAAACTATTCTTACCGCACAGAAATGTCATTTATCATTTGTTTTTAGAAGATGCATGATATTGCCAACTTTCAAGCCTACCTTATTGTGCGATATCGTTAGGTTTCCTATGGGGTCGTAGGAAAAAGTCTATACTTAACTGTTTCTATTTTTAATTAATTAAGTAATCTTTATTTTCCTCTCTGCCTTTTCATGAGACAGTAATTTTTAAATATGTTGGTCGATACTGCCACATACAACGTTGCAAGTTGCAAACAACAAGCACCTTGTTTGTGGACTGACAACTACAATAGACTTCTAATTAGGAAGCTTATGCATGTTCAGTCTTAAAACCGCGAATAGTTAGCTTCCATCGCAACGGAATTTAATTCTCTGCAACAAATGAAATAACTCGACTGTTTACTAAAACGTAGTTAAGCAAAAAAAACAAACTCATTCTTTGGAGTGCATATTCAACTAGGTATTCCAGACAACCATCCAGAGATTTGCTTAAAACTGATCCCCGTTTCATATAGCTTTCCTGGCTCATTTGTGCTCTTTAATTAGCTAAAAGTTGATATATTGAATTACGTTATACGGTAGATCAAATTTCTTAGAGGTGATTGACTTCAAGGGTTGCTCTTCACCGTGTTCCAACTTCCTCTTGTGTCATACTACACCACGCCACTTGGACATAAGTTTAATCATGAAAGTTACGGTAACAACTCCAATAACGATTATTACGCCTGTAAAACGTTTTCAGGTCGAAATGAGAGTAAAAGCCTACGTAATAATTTTAAAAGCGTATATCGTTAATAAAAATTTAAATTAATCTAAATTAAGTAGAATTAAAGTAATGTTACTTTAATCATAATAAACATACAAAATTAATGAAAGAATTTCATGAAATAGCTAATTATTATTTAGGCCTTAGGATGAAGAGATTTACTGTTTAGTAGTGGTTTATTTAACAGAATTGTATAATACTAAATAGAAAATTAAAAAAGTTGAAGTATTTATTTTTAGTCTCACTAGGAATAACTTTAATAGGTCCTAGCCTTGAAAGCTACCCATATATTTTATTTATTTTGAAGTGACCTTGAGAAAGGTCCAATACTGGGTTCTGGTCAACTTTGGCATTAATCTCCTCCAGTACTACTCTACACAGTAAAGGGAAAAAAACACACTAAATTCAAGCCCTAACCTTGAAAACTACCCATATATTTCCTTTATTGTGATGTGACCACAAGAAAGGCCTATAACTGGTTTCTGTCCAGCTTTGGTATTAAACTCTTCCTGAACTACCGAACGCGGTAAAGGGACCAACACACTAAAGTAAACACCTCACCTCGAAAACTACTCATATATTTTCTTTATTGTAATGTGACCTTGAGGAAGGTCCAAAACTAGGTTCTGATTAACGTAGGCATTAAGCTTCTTCAGAACTACCGAACGCAGTAAAGGGACAAACACACTAAATTCAAGACCTAACCTTGAAGACTATTCATATATTATCTTTATTTGGATGTGACTTTAAGAAGGGTCCAGAACTGGATTCTGAACATGGCCATTAAGCTCCTCCAGATCTACCCAACGCAGTAAAGGGACAAACCCACTTATCTAAAGACCTAACATTGAAAACTACCCGTATATTTCCTTTATGTTATTGAGATCTTGAGAAAGGTTTCTGACCGACTATGGCATTAAGCTCCTCCAGGATTACTCAACACAGGAAAAGAACAAGGGACAAACACAATAAATTAAAGACCTAACCTTGAAAACTAAACATACATTTTCTGTATTTGGATGTGACCTTGAGAAAGGTCCAAAACTAGGTTCTGATCAACTTTCAGCATAAAGCTCTTCCAGAATTACCAAACTCAGTTTCTATGTTTTACATTTTTTAATGAATTAAGAAATCTTTTTGATTACCTAATTATTGAAGTTTAAATTCTGCAACAGGTTTTCACACGCAATCCGAAAACATACCTCCCGGACGTTTAAGTTCTGTTTTTATACGGAAATGGCCACGAGTCGAAGATGACTGGTGATTTTCTCGTAGGATAAAAGTACGAGCCATGTTATGTTAGCATGTAGGATTTCATCAGAAAATTCAGCCCAGCCCGAAATAGATTTAACTGAAGATCACAGTGTAGCTGGGGTGTATAAAGATTAGTTAATCACTGTTTGTATGAGAGGTATATGTTATTGCCTAGCAGGAGTAATTTATTAATTCGGGTCTGACTATAATTAACTTTTCTTTATTATTTATGCTAGAATTTGCATTTTGCATCTCATTTAGTTTATTTTAATTTATTTCCTGAAATTTTGCTTTTTATTTTTGAAATTGAAATTAAATCTCATTCAAATAGTTAGCAATAATAATAATAAATTGCTTTTATGGTCCTGTAACAGAAAACAATATTTTTTGCTTTCCTTTATTAACTAAAATATTTTAAACATTTTAATATATTAAATAGTGGTGCGATGTGTACTCCGGTGTCATAAGCATCAACTGCCACGTTATCATGTAGCAGTCAGCGCAAGTGTAAAAATGAACCGGAATTAAATATTCATCAACTGTACATGCATACGGTAGTGGTGACAACTACTACAACAAATTACAAATTTTATAATAAAATAATACAATTTCAAATGATCAATTTCAAATTCGTTTATATAATTGACAAACAATATCTTAAGTTAAACATGCATGCGCGTTAGTTAGTTATTAATTATTATTTATACCAATTTAATATCAACTATAATTTAATGTAATTCCATGTGCAATTAACAAAAATATTGAACAGTTTACAAATGTGTTTTAAAAGTACAATAATTTAACAATCGCTTTTAGCGACCTTTAAACATCAATCGATTTTAGTTTTTTTTTAGCTTCCTCTTATTATTATTCAATATGGAACGCTGGTGGCTTGCACCCAAGTGACCTTTTTTTAGTCATCCTCGTGTACATCCTGAACGAATTCATTTATCATTGGAATACTAATCTCAAAGCGCAAATTAGGTTTAAAATTATTCGGAAGCCAGAAGTTAAGTAAGTATTTTTTTAAAAGTCGGCAAATTTGAGTTCTAGGGTAATAAAGGATGCACAACTGCACTTTATTCCTGTGGTCTCAATCGTCTGGTAACTTCGTGCAGCGATGGTGTGATAATTCTAACTTCACACCAAGTTTTATAGGTTCCCAATTGGGGTGAGACATGTCATGACCTATCATTGTTCTCAAAACGATCTCTGCTTGTCGTGATAAGATATTAAAAATAATTTAAGTTCACTTCAAGCAGATAGTGATTTTAGAGTGACTTAATAAAATTACATTTATATTTTATGAAGAGGAATAAATTGAATTTATAATTAACAGTTGAATTCCAAGTTTTCCAATTCCATTTCCAGTTTATTCCAACAGTTGAATGAAATTTTCAGTAATTTATTCAACTGTATACCAATAATACATTTTATCCCGTATCTTTATATAGAGAGTCCAACCTCTTGTTCTATAAAATAACTGTATTTGTACGAATTCTGAAATAATTTAGTATTTAATTGTTTCTTTTTGTTGTTAAATTTTATTTAATCTTTGTGAAATATTACAATATTAGTAAATTTTTTATAAAAAAACCTTTTGTTCCTTTTTTAAAAGTCACTTCTACCAATCAACAATAAATGAAAATGTGGATAATTTGCGCCACCAATAGTGGCGCATATTGAGATCTCTCGTATCTCAATTAGAAAAGAATTATCAAACAATGGAATATAACCTCACTTAAATAGGTAATAAGGTAACAAACTTCTATCATTAATCAAGTTTGCAACTTACTTTGCAGTTGGAATGATATTTATTAATCTATAAGAACCAATTAAATAATGGAAAATAAACTCTCCAGCTTTTATACCAAGATTCAATGTTAAATTAAATAAAGGCTTGGAAAATTTCCATTCCATCTCTTTCTGTAGAACCAGATGATACCTTTATTTACTAGAGGTTTTACCAAACATATTATTTAAATGATATATGAAAGCACTTTGCAAAAAATTATGTTTCCAAATCTTAGTGATACAGCACTTCTACCACTATAAATAATTCTCGTACACTTTTTTATGGTAAATACTTAAACTGAATATTTTTGCTTCAGTTTTGCAGTAGCTTACAATTAATATAATAGAAGTATTATTTAACACTTTGTAATCATTAAATATATGTAATTTGTTTTATAAATTTTCTATTATATTAGCATTATGTCATTTTCCTAATCTTCACTTGTTTATAGTTCTTAATGGGTGATATTTATTGCCGAAACTTACCTTTCAATACTAAATACCGTAAAATTCATTAATCGTCTTAATAGATAGTTATATTTTTCACCTGTTAAAGGCAGAAGGTGTCTTTTAGCAATATTAAAAACTTTGTTTACATAAGATCAAGTCTCCTTATACAACCAAAATTAAAAATTATTTTGATAATTTCCTTCTTAAGAATGAACACATAAATAATTATTAAAATTAACATACGGAATAACACCTAAACATAACTCGGATCTTATGGCGTTTAGTAAAATAATTTAATTCAAATTATTTCATTCGTGACACTATTTACTTAAAAATTGTGACACTAGCAATCAATAAAATAAACATGTTATACAGAGAGCTTCAAAACTGTATACAAAACTAAAAAATAACTCATTTTCAGCTTTGCTTCTCATCTGAGATATCAAAAGGATTTTTATTTGATTCTCGCATACGTTAGAAAACTGACCTACTCATCTACGATTGAGATTTAAAAAAGGTGAAGGTAATAAAAGCTGTAAATTAGGCAAACCTATTACCGAGATTATGTATGTAAAAGCTGTCTAGTATTTATTAATAACTAATTAGTTCTAAAATATATTATGGGATATGCTTTATCTTATTTTTAGTACGTTAGAAAATCTAATTTACTTCCCCAACTATGCTGCTTAAGGCTTAAACGCTATGCTAAATATTTGTTGGTAAAGAGTGAAACATGAGGAAATTGCAGTATACAACCCCCAAAATGTAATTACAACTAAACCATACAGCAAGGGCTTCAAATATTTAACAAATTGGAAATAAACTTATTAAACATTCGATCAAAATCAAAAACAAAATTCATTTAAATACACACACACACACACCGATGTCGAGCAAACACACACGTGAAAATCTAATATTCGCACGGAAACAAATTGCCTCAATAACATATTTTTTCATCTGCGTTTTCTGTGTTTTTTCTAACCCACTGAACATTAATTAGATTTGTGCCCTTGGGATGTTAACAAATTTTGACGTGTTATTAATGAAAACTCAAGGGCAACCAGTTAATCAACCTTAATAGTGAATAGCTTTCATGTATGGAGGAAATTCTTACAATATATATATATATTTATAATAAAGAATTCTAAAGCGTTCATTTCGCTCGTAACACCAGCGAGTAACAAAAAATGGTGCTGTCAAGGTTTAAGATGAAAATTTGTTTTGAACAAAGTCATAAGTTACAATATTCGGGCTTTATTGTAAAAATACGAGCCATCACTCCTGAGCCTACGTTCTTTACAGCAACCAAGCAGATGGGATTCTGGTGGAAATTGCTGCCTCAGAAACATTTATCTAAATTTTTAATATCTTAAGAGATCTCTGATAAAATTAAACTTGTCGCTATTTGTCTCATTGGGTTTTTAATAAAATTTAATAACAAAGAGAGTGAGAGAGATAGAAGAAAAAGGTCAATAGATAGAAATATTGCGAAGAAACTTTCCAGCAAAATTAATTGAGTGTGTGTTTTTCTCCAAACTGAATTGTTTTTTTCTGGGTTCTATAAGAAACATAAATGAAGTAATGTTACCAAGAGATAAAAGTTTGAAGAATTCCCGCGCGATTTATCCTAAACAAAGACAAACCGCTAGGAGCACGTGGATGGTTAATATTTGTGAAAAACCATGTACAACAGCTCGGTTTTCAAGGAAAAATCTGTTCCTATGGAAATTATAGCAACACTTTTTGTCATAAACTTAAGTTTGCTATCTCAGGGAGACTCGTGACAGTTTTCCTCGGCAAATTTTAAAATGTCTGCGGAATAAAAAGTTATTTTTAAGAGTTTGTTTAATTAATTAAAATGTAACAAAGTGTTGTAGAAAACTCGGTCGAAGGAGAGAGAACAGGAAAACAAATTAAAATTTCAATATAAATGAGCGAGAAAGAGGAAGCCAAGGAAATTACTTAAAAAGAGAATAACGCGGTCTAGAGAGAGATGGTTTCTAGAATGAACGATGCAATAAGAAGTTGGAGAAGTGTTTAAAGAAAACAATTTGAGGAAGAAGCAAAGTAGAGCTAAATTAAAGATACCTCTCTCGATTTTTGCATTTCGTTATCTTAAGCCCTTGTTTATCTAATTAACATTTTTGGTCAAATAGTGTATTTTCCGGTAATTTGATATATTTCGAGGTAAATTTACTGTAATAATATTTTTATTAGCTTGGTTTATACGTTCAAAATAAACTTTTAGGAAGATGGGACCTTTTAAATAATTATATACGAGATTATTTTAACCTTAATTGCTCCGTTTGTTTATTTTTATGTGTTTTCCAATGTTAACCAAACATTGGATGATACAGAATTTCTGCGTAATTACCCTAAATGAGAAGGTTATCTATGATGGTTTTCTTGAGTAAATTGCTTAAATTGCTATAAAGCAATAGAATTCTCCATTTGAATGTTATAGCAGCCATAAAACCTTCTAATCAAAACAAGAGTTTAATTTGAAAGCCTAAAGATATATTAGAATTTGACACGGAAAGGTTCTTATCAAAATTTCCTGCACAATTGTTGTTCCCAAATAGATAGATAAATATTTAAAATGCATTTTATAGGTACATGAAAAGTCATTCACTTTGAAATTCAATTTAAGAGGAAAATATATTTTCATAAACACGAGACGTCTTAAAACTGTTACAAAAGGTAGCAGAAACGGCAGAGTTGTTATTAAAGATGAAGCAGTGGCCTTTACGAAACTTTAATGAGTGTCTCTGACGACTTTGACAGGACAATAACCGGGAAACCTTCTCGAAGCTTGCAAAAGCCACGTTTTAGTAAAAAATCTAGTTTAATTTGATATTTGATAGAGGTTAGACGTTTATCAGTTGAATTAACTAACCTTTCTGTTTCTCTGTAGGTAGGGGCTCACATTAATTTTTCAAATCAATCCAATTTTAATTGCGTTTTAAGAATTTATTTAATAAATGGAAATAAAAGAAATGTTCGAGCATTCCAAAAGCTTAGAAATATGAATTAGGTATTTTACATTTATTGGACCCATCCTTTGTTAGCTCAAAAATATCAAACTTATCACATTAGAGTAATTTAAAAACAGAAAGGTGAAATATGAAGTCCGTAGAATGACGTATCAACAACACTGTCGGATCCATTTAATAGTTTTCTCGATCGATCATGCAGCAGGACACGTCTCGATCATATACCACACTCTCAACACATACTATTATATGTTCAAATCTAGAGGGATGGTAATGTTTCAGACAGTTTTCTTCTAAAAACCAATTCAACCTCAAGGAAAATATTTTCCAAAAAAACTCGACGAAGAAATCGAGGACCTCCTGCGCATATTAGCGAAATGCGACACATTCTTTGCCATAAAATTGTATTCGTCGTGGCTGTAGAACATTCCATAAAATAAAAGAAAGGCAACCACGAAGATTATTAACAGTAGCAATATTCTCGCTGAAGATGAAATAGAAAACCAATTAATAGATACCGTGGATAGAGAGTCCTGGAAGAATGCACTGGGAGACATGGCCGTAGAAAAGCCTAGGGTTTTACTAACACGTGACGCAATAGGAAAACGCACTTAGATTAGGCACCACTTACGGGAAGACAAAAAAGCCTACCAAACGAACCATACTTTCCTTTAACGGAAATCCAAACCGCTGTCAAATACTTGAAGGTCGAAAAAGTTTCAGGTTCAGATGACATTCTACTATGAATACACCTACCCTTAAACAAGCTTTTTTATCTGTGTAGTTCCTGCTGGACCAATAAAATTATAATTGAAGGCGAATGTGGTAGCCGTCTGTAAACTGTAATGATGCTAAAAGTTACCACCCAATATCATTGTTATGCTATTCATTCAAAGTGTATAAGCGACGTATACTAAATACAACTGGACTCTGAATAGAAAACCATCTTATCCGAAAAAAATGAGTTTCAGTATTCAGTCTTATGCAACATACTGCAACGAATGTGGAAACCCCTATACACGGGCGGCAGAACATTCCAGAGCGACAGCGTCATACACCCGCGAGAACATTCTAGTATGTTCTCTACACTTCAGTATCCATTTATAATGGTCGCCGCGCCAGGAAGAGAATCAGTTAGCATTCAACCGGTGAATTAAAATGTGCTTTGTGTAATTAGTAGTATTAGTGAATAAATAAGTGTTTAAATAAATGTTGTAATAATAAATAAATGAATAGTCCTTATATAATCTACTTTAAGTTTGTGAATATCTTGCATTTAAGTTCGTTAGCAGTTTTTAATTATAGTGTTAAATAATTAGTTAAGATTGAATTAGTGTATGTAAACAATATTTCTCTTGGTAATAGACGATTAAACAGCATTTTTTGTTATGATTTTAAAAATAACATTGCAATATTGAGGACGGGATCTAAAAGTAACGAGGCAACCGGCGTAGTCTTTACAGCAACGTACGTACGATACTATAAATCACAAAATTCTACTTAATAGAATTTTTAATATGTCTGGCGACTGAGGTCGATAAGATCAATCGATTTTAAGTAGAATTTCAAGGTACGAAGAACAGAGTAATCAGAGAAGTGAGCTTTCCTAAGGTAGCGTATTATTCGTAAAGTTTGCGCACATGCAGTGTGAATTCTAAACCGCATGCAAGCCTGCTATTAAAAATGGACACTCTGCTATGAACGTTTGCATCACGTATGGTATGCCATGACCACTGTCGCTACAGTTCCGTATTATGACCAGAATCTTGGGACTGGCCTAGGTACGAGTCTTTAATATTATTGCTTGTAGACGATTTTTACGGAGTTAGTTTCCAGCTTCAATTGCTCAATTGCCAAAAATTCCTTAACTCTAACAACATACAAATACACCACACGACGAAACAGAAAACAGAAAAATAAGTAAAACCAAGTATATCATTTATTAACATACATAAAAATAAATCGTACCAGTAGTTGTAACTAATGTTAATTGAAATAATAAAGGTTACAACAATATGTGTATGTCAAGCAATTAATGTTTTTATAGAATAACTTAGATTAGATCGTAAAAAATATCTTATTAACCATCGTAATAACGTCATACATACCTTGATCTTTATTGACTTTTTCATTTTTTATTGATAAATGATATTTTAATTTCAAAAATATTTTGTTAGTATGGATTTTCTCAATATTATGAAAATTATTTGAATTGCGACAGTGTTAGGATGGTAATAATTATAAAAAAATAATAAAATACTTTTTATTAAAATTTTAGGATAACTATGAATAATTAACCCTTCCACTAAAAACTTCAGATGGACTAGCTAACATTATTGCCTCGTATTCAGATCCAACACTGAAAGCCCAAAATAAATCAAATTAACATAAGTTCACTACTGCATAAGTTGACAAAAAGCAACGTCCACCTTTCATTCACCAGGTTTCGTTATCTGGTAATGGGCGCCTCGTGGCTCCACAACAAAGAAAAAATCGGAAATTCCAGCAAAACAACGATGCCAAACGCAAAAAAAAAACGATTCTAGGGAGGAAACAAACACAACGTAGAGGGTGCCAGAAAAAATTGAACGGGTTATTAAGATGGCGGGATACCTTCAATTTCCACAACAAAGGAATGTTAAATTTTCGTTGGTTTTAAGCTACCGAATCAAAGTAGCAGGCCATCGTTATGACCATATTGGGAAGCTCATAAAATCGATATTTGTGTAGTTAGATCGCTCAAACTTGATTGCACTAATCAAAAATATAAAATTCGAATTTTCTCGAAAGGGTAATATTAATTAAGATGAATATACATTGTGTATACCAAAAAGGCAACCAGGAAATCTGCCTGTTATCTCTGCTGTAGATATAATTTTAGCTTTTCCAGTGGAGACTCATCAAAGTTATACACCATCCAACTGTTTAAACAAAACGTCAATATTCACGGAATTAAATGTATTGCTGAATGCCAGATGGACCAAGTAAGCCCCCTAGACCCTATTGCAAAGCGAATGTCCTATGTCATGTTAGAGATTAAATTTTAAGATTTGCCAGTGCGGCACTCTTTCCAGTACATTTGACAGGACAGGTACCTGGTTACCTTAAGATTATTAACTTCGGTAACGGTCAAATGTACGTCTATTTCCAAAGGGACGGATACTATCTAGAGGACGAGAAAGGGGTAAATCTTTTAGTTATGGAAAGAAGCAGCAATGATGAAATTTTGTAGATAATTTGAATAGATGACCTTTGATAGTGACCTTCAGAAATTCCTTTCAGCGGTAGTACGAAACTTTGAATTGGGCACGTAGGGGAATATAGGACAGAAGTTGGGGAGGTCAGTTGTAATGATTTCCTATTGATGTCCAGAGGTATATGAAGGTAGGGAGAGTGCTTATTAAGGGTATGACAGTTCCGATATGTCCAAGCGCTTTGGCCGGCTTTTGGTATCGCTACACTTTGACTGGACTGGTCTCAGCGTTAGTTTAGGGGCGGGTCCAGAATGGGGCTAGAATTCAATACGCGAGGGATACAAAAAAAATTTATCCCCGCAGCGACCCCCAGGTCACTGCTCAAGTGGAGACTGGATCGCCAGATGCTTCTCCTGGGTAGTCGCATTGCACTGTGGATTGGATGCCGCGAGAGTAACATTGCGATGGACCAGTAATTTAAGTCACTTTCGGTGACATATCTATAGGTATGGCCAATCCCAGGAAAGCTACTTCAGGGGATCACTTTCTAAGGGATGCGAATATAGAACCTCTCACACTAAGACAACGCCAGCTCCTTGTTGGTACTAATCGGGTCTCTGCTTTTAGGCAGAGTCGGACAGGGCTCTGTCGGGGCTCACCAAGCCTTAATATTGTAGTGCGGGGTGGATAAATTCTGGGCTATCCTAGGCAGACCCAGTTTCCAAGTCCCAGCCACTCTTGAGGTTTTGGGTTCGTCCTGGCAGTGAAAGTCCGCATTCTAGACTAGGGGTAATGAGACTCCCTCGGAGACGGATCCCAACCGGTAAGCACGTTAATAGCTTCGGCACTAGCTTAGAGAGCTAGGGTAGATAGGCAACCTCGCTCCCACCAGCGAGGAGTGGTAGCTCTTACAAATGTAACTGACGCGCTAATTGAGCGTAACTAAATTCGTAGTCCTCTAAGGGGGACCGTGATCATAAAGCTAGCTAACGCAGGTAGACTACATTAAATAAAAAATTTTTGATTGTGTACAAGGGTTGTGCTTGTGGCGGCACCAGAAAAAGGTACCTAAGATACCTTTTTGCAAAGTTACATTTAGTTTTGCAAATAAATAAATCATGACTATAATCAGATAAATAAATAAGAAATCTAAGTACGCTATTATACAATTTAAATCATGTTGTACACTACTGCGAAAATTTCAATCCAAAGTACTAAGGTCCTTAGTTAATGCACCGTGGTACATCCCCAACGAAACCATAAGTCCCGATCTTGGAGTTCCAACGGTTAACCAAGAGATACAATAGTTTAGTGCGCGCTATTACGATCGTATCACTGATCACCCAAACATCTTTTAGCGGAGTGCTTACTAGACAATGACGACGAAGTGCAACCACGTTTAAAAAGATTCAAACCCGCAGACCTAATTGACAGATTCGTGCAGTAATATGTCGGCTAATCAACAGTTTCAATGGTGTATAGGATAAACTAGTTTTAAGATTAATAGCGGAGTGTCATCAGTGGATGCACATCCCTCATGTTCCTTATGTTATTAACCATATATGTCATATCAACTACTGAATGTCTAAAGACAGATTGTAGTGTAATAATAATTTAAAAAAATGTTGTACACGTTTATTTCTACCTCTAGGACTGCAGATGATCGTTGAACTTAAACTTCAAAAGATGAATCTTAGTCAGTAGATTGTTAATAGATGTTGATGTTGTACAGAATATACTCTTCAGAAGTTTAAATAAAACTAATAGTTTAGAAAATCAGGAATTAAGGCATGAAACAGTTTATATTTTCATGGTTAACTAACACTAAGCTTCTTAGCAGCTAAAAGCCGAGGAGTTCTTTCAAATCTAAGTTGAAATGATTTAAAATTAATATTGAGCAGTTATAATGTGCAGCCGGAAACAAATAAGGTAACCTTCAAGACCGAAAACATTTTAAATTAATATTTTAGAAACGTAATCTTAATCTGTGAAAAGAGGCAACCCAATAGTTGTTATTACGCAATTCTGTACCTCAGTTAGTCAGAAACTAGTTGCCATAATTTGTATTTTCATTAACCTCTTAGGCACCATTGTTGTAATATGATGAAGTATTACTAAGACCGCAACTAATGGATAGCAAAATTGTACACAAATTTACCTTTGTTAGGGTATGGTGTTATGTAAATCTGTTGGATATCCTTTTTGGTCCTTTCTACCTAGAAACTGTTCTTCAGAAACTACATAACGGAAATAGATACCTGAAGCCGCCTGAAGGTATCATGATCGAGGCCACTGGTTTGATTACTGTTACGGTGTCAAACCAGTCAAGTCGAACCAGTAATCGATTCCACCTGATTGTATTACACTAGCTGCCTAACATTTTTTCCTTTAATTTTTCAGCATTTTACAACAGAAGAATGTAGAAAATACAAATTCTTAGTTTTTATTTTATCTATAAATCTTTCTTAAAAAACTAATTCGTATGTAAATGAAGTGAGATAAATTTTTTATGGTATAATTCTGAATGTCGTGATATCGTATCAGGACAAAAAATGTAAATTAGAAATGTGGAGGATTCTAGGGAGTGTTGAATGGCCTATGGATCTCATGCTTAGATTCCAAACGATTGCTCGTGCCGAAGCAAATAAACATTTGGAATACAATAAAGTCGACCTACTCGCTTTTCCCCCGCGTTTCACTAATAGCTCAGGAGGGTAAGGCAATCATTTATTGATCCTGGCAGCTTTAATTCCTTAAATAAGCTACAAGGGATAATTATATTTCTTTTACTCTTTAAAAGATTAGTGCGAAGACGTCCTAGTTAGTTTGGAGAAAAGAATCCGAAAATAAAACGCTTTAACCTAACTTTTAATGCGAAATTAGTGTCAAAAGTAATTCGACTCCAATTATTACAAGTTGAGTGTCACTACAGGGAACAGTCTGTAAGAAATTTAAGGATAATTAATATTAGAAAGGCAATCTCTTGATTAATTTGTGAATCCAATCATAAATTTTCCATTATACGTCAAAGTAACGACGAGTAGAGCTCAAAATGAGCGATTAATTGGATGAAGTACACTAAACGTGTATATAATTAAAAGTTGCAGTAAGAAGCCCCTCATGCTTCCGTTTCAAACTTTTTAATTTAAAGGATGCCGCAAGTCTTGACGTATATATAACGTACTGCTTTGAAACCAGAGGAGTTGATAGTTTTATTTCGTAATATTTTCTCACTTTTTGTAAGAGAAGCCCAATTAATGTTGTGTGCGCCGCCACAGGAAAAATATCATAAACTCGAATTTCAAACAACATTTAACACTGGTGCTACTACTCTCTGAACAAATTACAAAAAATTCTCGTCGCAAACTCATCCTCATCGTTCTCTTCTCCATGCTTATTGTTCTCGGCAGAAAAATTTAATTACGACCGTCTTCCCTCAAGCAAGCATACCTGTTGGTCTTAACTCGTACATTAAAAGGGACAAGAAAATTTTCCCAGGAAACATCACACACTCTCTCAGCACAAAACTTTAGCCTTTTAACGAAGTTTCAAACAAGCACTTTCATGTGAAAAGGGAAATATCAAACCCCCATCTAAAAGGAAATATAAATTATTTTGCGTTCGATTTTGCGACGTTTTCGTATATATAAAAAGGTACATTTGTGTAATCATTTATTAAAAAATATATTTTGTGTGTTGTGGGGAAATTCTTTCTCGTAAGAAAACACATTTTAAGTATTTTATTCGGGAAAATTCAATTTAACAAATCGGATAACATAATTCGTTCTGTTAAAATACAACCTTTTTAAATCAGTTTGCAATAAATGCAACTTAATCATTTAATTTGTTAAATATTTTGTTTGGGATGGGGGAAGGGAGTAACCGGCATTTATCAATGTCTACTAGACTGTAGACGTCCGAAGTTGAGTCACTTATAAGCGCTGGAGCGGATAGGTAATAGGAAGTGCAGGAGTATGATAGCTTCTTTTAAATAAGATTATTATATCTATCATATATCATCTGATTTTGAATTAGAGTTTATAGAACTGCAAACATAAAATCACTTTAATTCTGAAATAGTCTGCGTAAAAATATAAATGAAATAAGTAAGATTCGTTTAATTATACTGCGATGATGTAAAAAAGAACACATGCTTAAAAGGTAGTTTATTTATGTTAAACAATGTACATGCAATTTTTTAAATTAGCAAGATTGTGACGAGTTACAATTTAATAGGAAGTTTTACGATTAATCATGCATGCCTAACCCCTAACCTTTTAAATTAACTTAAAGATTCAAAACATACATTAAAGAGCTAATTAACAAAATATAGGATACAATACCAACTGTTTTATAGAAATGATTTTTATTTCACATATGTGAGTTACTGTAGATACGAATTGGTATCTATCGATAAGCTAAATCAGTCTCAAGTTACGTTTTACCTGAAAACAAATAAAATGAGTCACTGTCTAAAACTCTATAATGGATGGAATGGATCTAAAAAAACAATTTAGTTAGCATATTCTACAGAGGCGAAACTACGGCGCACTGACTCAAAAATTATAAAAAAAGTAGTGTTTATTGTAAACAAATAAAATTTATATCATACAACTCTTTTATCTTCCTTTTTAAGCATTATTATAATAAACAGAATGATCATTACTTCTCTATGGAATTATTGGAGGGTATGTTATTTTAAAACTCGAGATTTTGAAATTAATAAAATCAATTAATCAATGTTGGTGTTTGATAGCTGGAGTTTGTTGTCAAGGGTGTATGCTGTGTTTCCCATACTGAATTTCCAACGGGTAAATAAGAAAACAGTGTGGTTTTCGTGAACGATTTTTAAATAATGTATCTAAAAAAATTAATAAAAGACAACGTAAAGAGCTTATCATTGTTACTATTTTTAGTAAGAACATTAATTTTATCCGTTTTGAAAAATATTCTTTGTTTAGGTTTACTTGGAATCGATGGGAATCATATGATTGTTCAATCAGAAAGTATCTAAAATTATTATTCAACATTAAATTTTTTATAAATCAAATTTGACAATCATTAGTAAACCATATTCGTAGGGTTTTATTTATTTACTGGTTTATTTCTATTATTTATTTCTTTTCATTTTTCTGTTTTTTTTGTTTATTTATTTCTTTGTGTGTTATCTAATTTATTTAGCTATTTGTATGGTAAAAATCATATAACCAGTTCTCGTACAGGTGATCTTGATATATGATAAATAGAGGTATACAAATAGGTAAATTCATTCAATGGCCTTCTACAATTGTTTCATTTTCAAAAAAAATAATAAGACTGAGTTAGCCTATTGGGTAAAGAGATATTGGGGTGTTTTATTTTTATTTTTAGTCAGTTTAATAAATTCAATTATTTCATAAATTAATTACTATTTAAGGGTGATAACACCGCAATACTTTTCTATTTTCAACTATATCCATGAGTGCATGATATCTATACATTGTTAACCGATAAGTGAACGAATTCCCTTCCCTACTACTAGCCGAAGACCTGTTGCTCTAGTAGACATTGACGAAATAAATTGTTAAATATACAGGACGTAAACAATATAGAATGTAAAAATGAATAATAAAAATTTAAAATAATTATATTATTTTAAACTTTTGCTTTTTAGAATTAGAAATAATAATTTAGTTTTTTAAACAAATGTGTGCATTTTTCTGGATTAAATTCAAAAAAATAAGAAAATACATATAATTCATAGTTTCTTTATAATTATGTCAAATAAACTTAATTTAATTTAATTAATTTTCATTTTGTGCATGATAACGTAAATAAACAGTATAACATTATTATTTTCATTATCATAACAAAATTTCATAATTCAAACTGTACAATCTTATAATAACACAAAATATTTGATACTTACTGTACAACTTATAAATGCACCGGCTGTTGAAATCTCTTATTATGTAAATTTAAATATAGGTGTGGGTGTTAACCCCAAAAGCTTTTTTTTAATTAATGGAATCGGCAACAAACAAAAAATTAGAAAATAGTGGGCGCCACCAAATTGCTGTTAACAAAATCTAAGAATTCCAATTTGGAAAGATTCCTCATTTAAAATTGACGTTAATTTAATCAAACACATATCAATTGATACTACTGAATTTTAATTTATAGCCTACAGAATTACAAAGGCTACTTTTATATATATATATATATATAAATACCTAACCTACCAACATATAGCTGGGCTGGAAGTATCAGCTTGACCTAAATAATACTACTTCAGTTTTTGCCGGCTAACCCCAATAAGTCGGAGAGGGGCGGAATAATACAAGATATACAAGCTTTAAACTTATTAGTTAAACGAAGAAATAGATCTTAAGATATAGGCAACTTCCACAATTCTGGTCGTACGGTGCATATACACTTACAGTTGACGAGCTGGAAAGCAATATTAAAACCACACAATAAATAAACAGAAATAAATAAAACAAACATGTAGTGAAATGTAAACTTCCTAAGTAGGGCTTTATTGTTTAATGCAAATTGTAAACTAGTATTGCAAACGGTAATTATACTGATTAAGAACTTTAATGTATGGCAAAATTAACAGAATGGTGATTTGTATCACAGCTGGTTATAAATCTTAGAAACTACCCTATGATAATTTCACTACTCGAGATCTCGCTTTAACTAGTTCTTAAAACTAACATGCATGAATAAATAAATTATAGAAACGTTTTATAAATATATATAAATATAGATAAAATGACACAATATATATACATACAATTTCAAACAAACATCCCACCATTCGATGACCCTCGGATGATACGATACGGTTTTAAAGCCTTGCTTATGGTTTTTCGTTTCACCCTATGGTATAATCTTGTTTAATCTTGTACACAACCCTGCACTTGTGTATGCAGGTACGAACCCAAAGGGGAAGACCTTCAAATTAAACTCAACCCAAACTCAAAGGGGCTGGACCAGGAAAAAGACAACGACGAAACGAGCAACAAAACCCAAAAGAAAAGATAAAAGACCTACAAATAAAACACCCTGTATGTTATATTAATTTTAAATATTTGCACAGAATTTTACCTTTCTATTAACTAAAAGGTCTTTTATTACACAAATCCTTCAAGGCAACTGATAGGAAAATGTTACCTAAAATAGAAAAAGATTTTGAGATTGCAGCACATGGGAGAAAATAAAAAGGGTTTAGCTAAATGGTTAGCACTAGAATTTAATCCGTCTAATTTGACGATTGATCACATATAAACAATCAGATGATCATTTTGTTCACTGCGGGATTTTCTCCGTTAAAGCGATTTATAACAAAACCAATTTTCTAATTCATCCCACATTCAACTTCTAATGCAACCCAACCATTTTGTTATATCAACAGCACTATACGAGAATTCGCTCGACCGCGCAGGTACGACTTTACGATAAACAGAGGGAAAGGGAAAACCAGTGACAACCAAACTAATGGAGAAGCTTGGTTTTAAACAGTGACCGTCAAACAATCAATGGTTTGTGAATTTCAGCGTTATAAATGGACAAAAATTTGTTGAGCCAAACTATATCATACGATAATTAAATTTGAAATCTGTATATTGTGTAAGATAAAAAAAATTTGAAAATACAATACACAAATGAAACATGTTAGAAAATAATACAATAATAATTCATCATATTCTAAAAGTATTTCGGGATCCAAACCAACTATTAAATTAAACATAACTAAACTTACATAAACAAAAACGTAATCCCAATACAAGTCTCCTTCATTTTCATAAATTTCTAGCACAAACAGAAGGCTCTGAACGTTTCACAAAAACCATAATAAATGACCATAACACATAAGTTTTCACTGTCAAATGTTGACCTGAAGAACCAAAACGGGGACAAATCTTCTGAATTCTGAACTATATTGACTTAACGAGATTCATAAGCTTTCGTGCAATGCTTCCGAACGGAACAGATTCTCGAAAGTTACTACGGTACCGGCACCTTTTAACACTATTTACTTGAAGGCTGCTTAACAAACCATTAATCGATAATACAAAATTATACTTAATTTTTCGGTACGACAAGACGGTATTATTTTCTTTGTCAAACTAACAAATATTTACGAAATAATCCTAGTATGGATTTATTTTCAAATAACTAAATCGGTACAAAGTAACACTAATTTGAAGTGAGACGAAAACGATAATACGGAATAAATTATCAAATTTACTAATTCCGAACTAAATACATTTATTAATATGGGCATACATTTTTTTGTAACGACCCTGTTAAGAATATACCCGGTGCGCGGATCGCCCGGAGAAGTTTCGAGGCAACAGCCTCTTCGATAGTGGTCTATTGCGGACTGACTTAACTAAAAAAGCTTCAATTTTACACAGTGACAAATAATCTTAAGGGGGATATTTTAAATTGGCCAATAGTGAAACAATGCAGCTTTAACAAACCAATCAAAATTAATATTTTTGAACAAAGAACGGTCACGAAAGAGGGACTTTACCCATAATTAAAATCTGCTACATTTAGCATAATAATAATTAGAACCCGATACGCTCCGATCGAAAGTTGTTTATCCAAAGCCTACTAAAAAGCACGTACAAGGAAATCATGAATTAAAACAAATTGGATTTTATTAATGTGCTTTTCTATAAAACAAAAATTATAAGCTTGGGAACGTTTTAAAATGATCGTTCACACCAACGAAAACTTTGCTGATTTTAAAATACTGTTTGTAAATGCACAAAGGTGACTCATTTATACTTGAAAGAAAACATTATTTAGCTTAATGTAATATTCGCAGTTTTGACGTATTTAAAATTGTTAGACTGCACAGGATCGTACTAAGGATTCTTTTATTATTTATGCATATAAAATGATATTTATTAAATTGAAAAAACGTAATGTTACAATAGTTGCGTCCAAGATTTAAAATGTATTGTGTTAAATATTTATTTGTAAAAATTAAAAATTATAATTTAATTTAATGCATGTGCGTCTTTTTACCTAATTTTCTTTTCTGCATTTAATTCATAGAAATGATAGGGAATATATGTTATATAATATAATTTCAGTTTCTTTATAATAATGCCAAAGAAATAAATTTTCAATTTTCTTTTTATGTAATTCTAAACGTAAAAATAATTAAATTGTAATAATTTCTAATTTAACATGTATATTTAACACATATTTTTTTTATTTACAAAGGAATGTTTTGTATTGATATTTAACAAATTTTGGCCTGAAAAGTTCACAGTGTTCTAAATATGATTGAAAATTAGTGTTATATTTCTATATTATTTACATTCAATATTGTTTGTTCTACATAAAATCTTGAGGAAAGGTTTTCCCAATTTCTGATAACTTATTCAGATATTATCAAATACTTATTTTATTTAACTTCAAAGGGTTGAATTTTTTTAGTGTAAGTTATTTGGCTCCACATGCCACTATTATCATTTTCAAATGTGTTAAACGGTCACTTTAAATACGAATTACTAAAAACTGAGGTTCCAAAATTAAAAAACGAATTAATAATTACTACCTGAAGATTAACGTCTTAGAATTGATGTTCTATTACCAACGCTTTATTTTTTAGTATTATGAGGATTATCATTACTGTATCCAAAAATATATCGTTTTTAATTTTAATTTGATCTCTGTAAACAAACTATTTGCCGATTTAACTAAATAAAAACAAATCACTTACTCAAGGTTTTAAACGGCTTACTTAAATTTGTGTAGCCTGATATGCGAAGTAGTTTTCTCAAAATCCTTTTACGAGATAACATAAAATTATATATATATATATATATATATATATATATATATATATATATATATATATATATATATATATATATATAAGACCAAATTTAAGCTCTTTATGAATTTTCGATAACTTAATGTTCCGGAAAACATTTTCATTTTTAAAATCTTCTTATATTTGAAACGCCTCTTCAAATAATATTTTTGTATTGTAGAAAAACGTTACTTGCAATGAATATCAATGAACATCAACTTGTTACGTTTGAAAATGTTAATGACTTTACAAACTTTATAAATTAAGTTTAATGTTTTCAATAAATATGTATTAGATAATCTTGGTTTTAGTTTGTAATTTAATTCTGTGATCCTCTATATTCCTACATAATGCTAAAGAGGTTTAGTAGTTTACGTTGTGTTCAGCAGTGTTGGTTACAATTTAACAAAATAGTAAATCACATTTAATTCTCTATAGTTTACAGTGTGACGTCGGAGAGGGATTTTGCGTTTTATTTTGTGAGTTCTTACTTTCAGTTTAATACCTCTACGTTAATCCTACGGAAAAACAATGGATAATAAATAATTTTGCATACGTTTACTTATGTTAGAAGGATATAACTCAGGCATTCACATGTAAGAGATACATTTATTCCCTATACGGTAATCAACAGTCTTACTATAACTTTAAGGATAAGGGTTAATGTGCATGGTAATTAGAAATCATAGAAGTACAAATATTTATTAAAAGTGAAAGTTTAAAATCTACCGTAGTTAAAAAAAGAAATCTCTGTGGCCTATAGATCTTTCTGCACAAATAATAATTATTTTAAATAAGATAAGCTATAAATAACTGGTCTAAATCTCCCTAGTAAGCTAGCAAATAGATTAATATTTTTATATAGGTACATAAAACTGAAATTGATTCATACAAAATTGAACTTCAAATTTAAGCAACCCGAAGCACAGAAAGTGAATGCCAAACAAACAGATCAGCAATAAAACACATAAACATCAAGGCAGATTTTGTAAGTTTGCAAAGTAAAGTAAATATATAAATATAAAAAATTAAAAAGATAGCTATTTGGTAGTTTAAAAAAATTAAAACAGCAAGAAAAATAAATGAGGATTCTTGTAATAAAAATTTAAACCGATATTTAAATTAGAACATATACTTTTTAAAGATTAAAATTAGTGAAAGTGAGATCAATTAGAAAAAAAACAGGAAAAAAGTGTGTGTCGCAAATTGTACCAGGAAAATATTTTCTGATTGTAATAATACAATGTTACTTTACAGAAAATAAAATAACACAATTAAGATTAATGGGCCATGATGTACAAAATGAGAGTACAAAATTGAATTAAATTAAATAGAGTTTAAACAACATTGCAAATATATCTAATTCTGTAAGAATTGGCACCATTACAAGTAGTAATATGAAATCAACACTACACACTAAATATTCTAAAAATTAGGCTGAATTGTTATATATTTTTCATCAAGTCCAAATGTTGATTTATTATCTTTATTGATCATAATTCTATGTTAATATTATATTAACAAAAAATTACAGTTAAAAAACTAGATACATTTTAAAATTATATGTGATGCATATTATTATATAGTAATTAAAAATAAAAGTTTAATTTTTCTTATTTATTTTAAATTAAAGTTAAAATTTATTTAAAATCATGGTTCAAGTTTTCTCTTTGTAAACAATTAATTATGAAATATTTTTAAATGATTAAAAATTAGTAATAATTACAAATTGTTAAAGAATAATGTTTTTTGCAATTCTAATTAAAACTATTCATTTCATTTTTGTTCATCATACCTAACAAATCTTTTTTCAATTTAAAAAAACAGCAGTTAGTAATTTTTGTTTAATGCTAATTTTGGTATTTGAACCTCCGACCCGTAGCTCAGCAAGGACTTAGCACTCTGGGTCATGCTATTGTAAATTCTAAATAAACCTTTATTTAATTTTTCCAGCCGCACGTTTTGCCAATTTTCCAACAAACGGCTCCGGCGAATTACTTTACAGATATCGAGATTTCTTGCTCCCAACTGACACTTTTCTCTGATTTAGAAGTTCCTTCTGCTTTAGGAGTTTTTAAAATTTGATCACCACTGTTTAATATTTATTAAGTTTCATCGATACTATGTATTAGTGTTACAGGTAATAAACCTTTTCCATCGTTTTCGCAAAATATTTTCTTTAGGATGTCTTTACACATCTTTGCATTATAAATTAAAAAAAGAAATGTGTTGACATTAATTTAATTCATCACCATGTAAGTAAATTTAAACTTTCTCTTTGTTGAAAGTCTCTATTGAATCCTATTGAAATGGTTTTAGAAATGTTTCTTCTTTTGTTTGCAAACTGACGCTTACTTTAGGAAAAAGCTGACATGAAATTTAAGATAAAATGCAAATACGAAACGAAAACGAGATTTAGTAAAAAAAATCAACAAATTTTGTAATTATCTTTTGCGCGGATCTGAACAGCAATCTTTTGTTTGACAACTTTGAAATAACAAACCTGGAAAGCGTTAAATAAGACACGATAAAAAAATAAATTTCCAGAAACTACCAGAACATAGATCGTTGCGTTTCAAGGTCTTATACTTAGAAAAGATTAAATCGTATTTATTTATTGTTATATGCATTTATTAAAATTCTGAGTTAGTTTTTCTTTCTCGGAGGAAATTTTACAGATTGTTGACGACAGTTAAAAATAACTAATTCCAGAGGATATAAATACGTCGGGATATATTTATGACTTCTATATAAACCAGGTATAATAAAAGTTGTGGGTGCAAAACCAAGCACTTTTCCTAGTAAGTAACAAAGTCAGATATTATTGATTATCTACAACTATCTTTAAATCTCAAACGAATTATTGAGCACCCACTGGACTGAGTCATCATGTTCAAATGAAGTATCGGTTGTAAAAGCTATGAATAAACTAAAACTAGACGGTAAACAATTAACACTAAACCAGAAAGAAGATCTTATGAGAGAAAAATTTACTATTGTATCTGATGAGCTTTTCAGCAACTACAGGATTAAACCAAATTAAAACTTGAACCTGTAAAATTAAATTTGGACAACCAAATTTGGAACACATTTAAATTCATTTTTAATAGAACAGTTTAGATGTAAGTTAGCCTTCTTTTATTTATTCGATTTAATTGTGTTGTAAGATATGTGTGTTGTTTTTTAATCTAAATCTAATAACAATCGATGTAATTTTGGCTCTCTGATGGATTCAAGACTGATAATCTACTACGGTTTTACCTCTTATTTGTAATTAATTAACTTTTATTCGAATTACTTATATTGAATCCAGTGGCCCCCCAGAAACATTTTCATCTCATTTTCATTATAACTACGTAAAACTCTTTGATTACTCTTGAATGACTTTCTGTCTTCCTCAAATTGTTGAATCCAGTGACACCCAGAACGCTGTTCATCGCATTTGTATTATAACTCATAACACTCTTTGATTGCTCTTGATTGACTTTCTGTCTTATCAAATCGTTAGAATTAGTTTAATTATGTTTGTCCATCAAATGAATCGATAGGTCTGAATTTATTTGTATTGCTAGGTATCAAAAGCTTTTTTTTTCAATTACTTATTACCGTTAACAGGTTCCTCTGCCTAAGATGTATAGATAAAAGTTCTCGCAGTGTAGGAGGAAGGTAGTTACGTAAGTTCATCTTGCTGAATAACTTTCGCGTTTTATTATTAATTGTTAGTTGAACCGCCGAAATTATATGTACACTCTGTACAAGAAAATACGTACCTTTGGAAAGTCATCTTCCATTAGAATGTATATATAGCCTACTTTTATTGCCATTTAAGGATTAGATGTACTTGTAAAAGCAACAAGTTTTCAGGCTCAAAATTACATTAAGAAATACAGTAAATAATTATTTATTGCATTAATCAAAGGACTCGATAAAAAATGAAATGATTGGCAATTTCGTTAATTTCACAGAAACATTTTAAATGAAGCACTGTAGCATTTTCACATTCAAGTTTAACGATCCCACCTAATGAAATTGTGGGAGATATAGTTGTATCATCGTAAACAATATAACATAGATTGGGTGTTGACCTCTACAAATTTCATGCCTTCATGGGTCTAAGGTTTCTTCAGGAAGTCGTTAACCACTTCATAGAACGGTCAATTTCGCTTTATGGTTACGACATACATAATGTGACTGACCTAACACTTGATGTCTCTTCTGTTTTAAGCAACAGACCATATTGTTTTGCTTTTAGTATTATAGGCAATATTCGCTGTTCTCTTCAGCTCTTGGTTTAACCTTAACCTTTAATTTTCTTTAAGCTTTAGAAATCTGCGCTTTATTGAAAGTGTTTTTACATGTGGAAAAACTATTGCCTTATAAAATTATTTAAACGTTTAAATAAATACATATATGCAAGTTACGTTATTACTTAAAATAATAATAGATTTGTTGGCATTTTGCAAGATTGGAACATCGCTTAAAATCTAAGCTTAGTAAACGCCCTCTTAACTATTAAATCTGATACAGTTTCAAATCAGCACGTAGAGTCATTAAAATCTGGTGCCGGCCAGCGGTGGTGTTCATGTTTTCTAAAATACACTGACTTAACACGTAGTGTATGAAAGAATAATTCACAGAACACATAGGGACGCCACTGCTTATGCATTCGGGCTTATTCGGGGATTTCATGGTTTATTCGACTCCGTACGAACATACTTTTTTTGACTGGTACTTCTTGATATCTGTCTGGGTCAAGTAAATAGTAGTTGTTCTACTATTAGTCCTGTTTTATCTGATGTTTTGAATACACGACAATTTAATTCGCTCCATTCACGTTTTGTCTGCAATTTTACCGTTAAGGATCTACAGTACCTAGGAATATATGATCGCTAAAAATGTCTTACGCTATGCTATGCTTCTTATTCAGTTATTCCTTAAAATTTTCATACCCGATTTAAACAAAATAAAGATCATAGTCTATTCTAGCGCCTGTTTATCGGATTTGAGGAAAAAGTTTTTCATGGGAAAAAGCTTACAAGAAAGCAGAAAAAACCCTAAAATATTAACAAAACGCCGGTTATAATCCGACTGGATTAATTTTTCTTTTAGTAAAATATTTAATAAATTTTATAAACTTTTTTTATAAATATAATGTTTATAAAAAGGAATTATTATATATATAGAATAATCCATTAATTTTATAGTCACTGTTTAAATGTATTTTTATGTTAATTAAAAATAAAACTAAATTATTATACATACTATATTAGCATTCAGTTGTAAATTATTGTTTTTTATAAATATTATATTGTTAGAAAAATTGTTTATTTATAAAATATATTAAATAATTTTTTTATAAAAAAATTACCGCATCCGGAAACAGAACCCGCTTTATGTAAATGGAAATCGAGCACGCCTTCCATTCGACTATCCTGGGTGTTATGTTTTTTGCTTCTTTAATGAATGTCATTTATCATGTTTTTTGTTTGCCAGCCAACATTTGTTTATTTTCATCTTTACGAAATAAGACCTGTGACTTTGTGTGATGTCTGTAACCTGCTTAATTTCCCCTACACTGTTCTTTCATCCAGTTTTCTTTGGCTTTTTCAATTTTTTACTTTATTAAATAATAGGTTTCATTGTATTTATAATCGTTTTGAAATTTTTAATTCTTTTATTCTTTACTAATTGAAATATCTCATGTTCTTTCGTTTCTTGTTGTGGTTTGTTTTTTTACCAGATCTCCTGTGTCTATTATTCCTTGTTTTATCCGATACCATTTTTGATCGATATCAATGTTTTAGAATTTCCGGTATATTGTTTTTTTTTCTTTTCTATTTTCTATATGTTTCCATTTTCTTAATTTTTTTAATTGTTCCAGGTTGTATTTTGGTTTTTGAATTGATTTAAAAAATCTTTAAGTTGAACTTCGATTATTGCTATTACCAATTACGGTCGGAAGCGACATCGGCGCTTGGGTAAGTTTTTGCATTGGATCGAATTTCTAAAGCAGCTGTCAATTATGATATAGTCTGTTTAATTTGGTATGATGTTATCAACTCGACCGGGGAGTTACTTAAGTGTATAGACATCTCTTGTCTATTGACTTCTAAATCTAAGAGTTTACACTAACCAAGAGTGCTTGCTCTTCTATAAGCGGTCTGATCCTGGACGGTTAGGAGTTAAGATCTGCATATCACGATCATGAAGACCTAAACCAAATGCTTGCTGCAACGGACATTTAGCAGAGGAGCGCCGGAATATCGGATCTAAACACCGTCATGTCCACACTTCCCTTGAGATTACCTCTGGTTGAAATTGATATATGAGAAGCTCAGAAATAACAATTATGTCATTATGTTGGCGGAAAGCACTGGTAATACTTTACTTATGTTAGCCGGGTCAAAGTTGAGTGTCAAGCCACGGCGGACGTGCACAAAAAGCACTGTGCGCTTAATTTACTTTATAGAGCTCATCAATAACAACATTAACCATGGAAATCTAACAAGTCTTTCAACATGATAAACATTTCGAATTGCTCAGCAATATTAACGATAATAGCAACATCATACGTCCCAACGATAATAACAGTAATAGTATGTATTATAGCCTACATAATCGCAAAGGCTACTTTTCTATATATAAATACCAAACCTACCAAAATATAGCTGCGCTGGAAGTATCAGCTTGACCTAAATAACACTACTTTAGTTTTTGCCGGCTAACCCCAATAAGTCGGAGAGGGTCGGAATAATACAAGATATGTATACAAGATAAAAAAACAAGCGCCACTTCGTTTTAAAACAATTCTTATTACTATAGCTTCAAACTTATGAGATAAACGAAGAAATAGATCTTTTACTAACATATTTAATAACTATGACATATTTACGACAACTTCCACGATTTTGATCGTACGGTGCATATACTTACAGGTTAAAAGCTAGAAAGCAAATATTAAAACCACACAATAAATAAATAGTAATAAATAAAACACAAACATGTAGTGAAATGTAAACTTTCTAAGTAGGGCTTTATTGTTTGATGCAAATTGTAAACGATAATTATACTGATTAAGGATTTTAATGTCTAGCAAAATTAACAGAATTGTGATTTGTATCACAGTGGTTGTAAATCTTAAAAACTACCCTATGACAATTTCACTACTCGAGATCTCGTGTTAACTAGTTCTTAAAACTAACATGCATGAATAAATAAATTATATAAACGTTTTATAAATATATAGACACATAGATAAAATGACAATATACATATACAACATATATATATATTATACAGACATTGTATGTCTGCTATAATATCTAATTCATATGGAAAATTTCTCGCTATGCTGGTAGTCGTACTCTGTAGCTCAGTTGGTAGAGATACCACCTAGACAGTGGAGGGTCCTGGGTTCGAATCCCAGCAGAGTCGATAAATTTTTCTATATGAATTTGCATTCAAAATATTATATATATATATATATATATATATTTGCAAATTTACAATCTACTTATTGAACAAGTAATTAGTAAATGGTATATAGTTTTTTTACATGTCACGTAGGGTGCCGTGGCCATTGCCACTTCCCCATATGTATTAGATTATTATTGATTGATATTATAGTAAATCATGTAGCCATTGTCGCTACAGTCTTCTAATGACATCTGGTTGGTTGTTGAGCTGTCCTATTAGTTCGTTTCCATGCCCTGCCAAGTTGAAGGTGTATATTCTAGCGAGCCTCTGAATCTCGTTGACCACGTATGGAATTCCTAGATCTGTATGGAGAGTTGCATTGGTTACGTACCATGGAGCATGGATAATTGAGGTCATGCGACCAATCTAACGTGTTTCTTTGAAATTTCATAAATTTCAAAAGCCAGAAATTTCAAATTATTCAAAATTGTGAAATTGTAATTTCGAATTCGTAGAATTTCAAAACTGCGAGACTTTGAACTGCTAAGGGTATAAAACCTTCAAAAGCACTAGAAAATTTATAACTTTAATTTATTAAATTAAGAAGAAACCTTTGAAAATCAAGTTTTATAGTAACCTCAAAAATTACGGATGTCTTTGTCTCGCAAATATTCATAGTCTCGAAAATTATTTCCAGAACCTTTAGTTTTTCCAAAATAGCAAATGTATCTCCAGAAATTCATATTACAACCTAAAAATATTTTAAAACAAGATCTATTGCTTAATTCACGTAAATTAACAAGAGACATTGATCAATTTGAACAAAGAGAATTAATCAAATTTACAAAAAATGTCCAAACATAGCTTTATGTGATATAAATTATGCATTACAAGAGATCATTCAACTGCAATAAACGAGTTTAAATATATTATCTTGGACTAGCAGGCGCAAAATAATACAACTAGGACTAAGTGGCCATTTATTACATTTGTTTTGAAAAGAACATAAGAAGAAGAAGGATATTGTTTACTCAAACAAAAAGAATATATAAGATGTTAGTAAAATCATTAAAAGACCAGCTGTCGCACAAGGAAACACGTCACAGAAATTCAACTGTAATACAATAATTAACTCAATAAATAGATAAAAAAAACTTTCTAATAAAAAAAACTTGATTATAATTTAATATAATTTCAAGTATAATCTATACTTAAGTCTTCCTTTGTGTGAAAAGGGAGTTATATAAAAATAAATGTCGCTGGGAATGGACAGAACTAAAGAAGTAAGAAAGTAGTAAAAGAGATGAATCTAAAACTTGACGTCGCGGATAAATTGGATGAGAAATTTTGAATCTTTTGAAAATAACAGTTATTGCAGCTAAGCCGTGCTTAAAATATCTTAGCTAATAGAGTAGATTTACAATAAATTTTAATCGGAGGAAATAATTATTCGCACAGGTAATAAACATGTATAGTTTTTGTCTATTTTGAGACCGGCATCGTTTTTAAAACAATTTAAATGATCAATAACACCATGAGTTAAAATACAAAAAATCGAGTTTTGAGGGTTTATTGGTAGTAAAGACATCCCTATTATTTGTCAGTTATGGGTGTTTACTCTTACACGGTTAATGTCTATTTTCGCTTCAACATTAACCTAATCATCTGGTTATTAATCATGTCTGTAGCGAAATTCTACAAAATGAAGGATCACTAAGAGTTGGAATTAGTGTCAGATTAAACTTAAGCCTGTGCTGCCTGCCTCATAGATTAAACTTCACCCAACCATAGGTATTGCTTGGTGATATATTAACCTGAGACTACTCATGAATAAATGATTACAATTTCAACTATTTTATGTGTTTATAAAATATTTCCGCCCAAGATAAATTCCTTTCTTTCATTTCAAGTGTGAATGTTATAACGTTTATAAACCGTAAACAACGCTAAAATTACCCATTAAGAGGTTTTAAGTACAGTTGTATAAGGAGGAATAGGGGCAGTGTATTCTCCTTAATATACCGCTGTAAGGAAGCATCGTTTCGTGTTAATCTTTTTGTGGATCAAAAGTACAAACTATGCGAGGTTCTTAAACATAAAGTTTCACGCAGCGTGTACTTCACTTCTGTGTAGCAATAGCAGCAGCAGTGAATCAAGGGGGAAATTAAAAGGCTTAAGGTATTACTCCCTAACCTCACACTCAGAGGTGGATGGATGTATCTGCAGTCGTCACGCTATAGCAACAGTAGCAGCGGCGGTGACGACTAGAGTACTGTTATACATTATTAAAATATTCGTAGCGACTTCGTCACGTTTACGAGTTGTAACAAAAACTGAGCGATACATTATGCATAGCTCATCCGTGAACTAGTTACGGGTCGGTCGTAGAGGCGGGCGTGCGAGCGTTATTAGGTCGGCACAAAGACAGGCGTTCAAAGGGCGTCTCTCAGGGAATGACGAGACATGCAGCCGAAGGTGAGTAAGACGAAAGATACGTCTAGGTCAAAGAGCAGAGCACGATACTGTAGCCTGTAAATGCAGGAAGATATGAACAGAGTAGGAAATTGCCGATGAAACTAATTAAGTGTACCTTGTTTATGAGGGTGCTAGTACATACTGAAGCGCAGACGTGCACCAGCTTATTACGTCTTTTAAAGAAATGTGCTGCCCGTCATCTTGAGATACGGTTCGAAGATTAATCCGGTGCGAGGTTGGCGCATTATGCGGGATAATCTCGAGTTGCCATTTCCACGTCCCGAAATTTGCTATTTAGAAGCAACGCAAACAACTCGGCCTGGGTCTCAACTGGATTTCCCAATACGGCTTGATTACTACGGACTGCGATTGATAGATTTCGATTACCCCTGCCTCCGGAGGAGCACGTCCCTGTCCCAATAGACATCGTTTCGTAATCGAGTAAACAACGGCGCCCGATTAGCCGGGATGATTGCACAGATTAGACGAGGCGTCGCGGCACTTCAGGAATTTGCAGGAATGCATTACATTCAGATTTGAACTTGTAGTGGTAATCAATAGACGACCACTCGGAGAAGCTTTGATATTGAGAAATGTCGGTGGCTTATGCGGGTGTCAGCGCTTCGGAGATTTATTTAAATGCATTCGAGTGGAGAATGTTAGGAAACGCTCGATTGATTTATGTGATGTTCATAAAGAATAGAAATGTCACTCCTCATTTTATCAATCCGATTAGTGTGAATGGAGCTAACTGCACCTGTGAGCTGCTGCCGGCTCGTCTCTTATAATTTTTATATAATCGTAGCGAGCAGCGAAAACGCCTTGCACATCCTTCATCCGGAGAGTGGATCCGGTTCCGGTCTCTTTGTTTCGAACCTCATCTCCGCTCCGCACGTGATCAAAGACATCACTCCACCGTCAAGCGCACGTGATGCTGACAGATGCTGTGATTGGTGTAGCCAGATATAACAACGCGAAGCAATACCTCTATAAAAATCTATCTCTTAGTCCCATATCACATTTTTAGAGCTACATCTTTCTTTTGAGTGGTTGTGTGTGGTTCTATGTAACAGCTTTCAGACTAAAATGTCACGAAGGAAATGTAAAATTGTTTTTCCTGTTTTCTTTTTATTATTAAACTGTTTTGATTTCGCGAAGAAATAGAATAAAGAAAATAGCCCACTCATACTTGTTTGCTTTATTGATTGTTAAGTGGAGATAAAACTATATGTGTGTGGGTGTGTGTATGGTACGCATCTATCATAACAAAGTGATAACAGTAACTTATTTCTTATAATTGCTTTCGTAAACAAAACTCTAGTTATGCTTGTTATTACTAGATTCACGGCAAGATCTGGAAAGGGCCTTATTACTTCGAACTTTGGTCGGCAACAAGTTTCAGTGTTGGAGATAGTTGGTTTTACAGCTCCGAGCTATTTATATTAGTAATATTACCGGTAACATTTCATACATAAACATTATTCGCCGTTCTAATGTCAACTAATACGTTTACAGATTTCTTGATGATTTGCTTTCTATTATGATAATTAGGTCAGATTAACACGAACAGTTATGTCAGTAGGATGACTACCACAAGCAAAATTTAATTAAACTCTTAAAACTAACGAAGAAGTAAAGAAAATATTAATTTACATTTTAAACCACACAGGAAAAATAATGCTTGAATAATAAAATGTTTAATCTTCCTACATATTATTCCTACCACTGAAATTTAGTAGATTAAACTATTTAGAATAAATAGTATGTATCTAGGTGAGCTGGTACTTTACTAGGCTCTACCACTTTTTATACTTTTATACTTAAAAGTCGATATTCCACCTTCCCGATTCTTTCAAAATTGCAGGACATAAGCACTGAACTTAACAAGACATTATAGGATGGCAAAAAAGAAGGACGGTTGGTTTTGTTTCTGCGTTGATCTTCGTAAATTAAAGTATTACAGAGCGGTAACATCTGATTTCTTGATAATGTTGGATATCTCTAGCATATTCGAATAACGAACGATTTAATACTATTACTGCGTCTACTGTTTCTAATAGGGGCCTATTCCAATCACGGCCCATGCCTTTTACGATCTAGAAATAATTGACGATCTTGTGACAATTGTACTCGTTATGCAGGAAGCTTGTATCAAGCGTCTCGAATTACTTTTTATCAACTTTTCTACATAATAATACTGTGGTCGGCTTCTTCAATTCCTAAAAGTTCATCGTGTATAATCTGCAGTTCTAACTTAGCTTTAAAGATGTTTGTTTTCCTTTTCTGGACAGACTTAAAAGTTTCGTTAAAAGTAAAAGTGCAGGTCCCAAAGGTTTACAACCTCACCACATCTAAACAATGGTGAACGATTCGTTTTATCATTAAGTCATAAGTTAATAATTTAATAAATAAGTTTTTCACAGTCACAGCAAATACTTAAACGATGCTTAAATTCAATATAGACTCTTTAAGACTAAATAATGGCTGAACGTTGTTTATTAGCAAGTTTTACTCTTTGTATTGTCACGAATGAAATAATTCAAATTTACTTATTTTACTTTAACTAACATATACACTGGCACGAATTTGACACAAACGGACCCTTGCATTTCGTACTAGTCTGCAGTCAAGAATAAATTACGGACGCTTCGCTCCCCACGCAGTACCGGTGTATGCATATGATATTGCATCTTAATCTGCATGCAAGAAAGAGACAATACACCTAATGTGGACATGCACAACCTCATTATGTGTAGCTGAATGACGCTGTAACCTGTTTGCTACTCAAGCTGATTATCCAAGCGAATTATCGAATTGCTTATGTCAGCATACTATGCATAAAGAAACTATATTTAAACAGGTTTACCCTAAGCCGTCAGCCTGGTAAAAGTCTTTATTTGCTTGTTGGCGATTTTCACCTCTGGCATGACTGGCATACTGAATTTCTACGCTCACCTAATATTTCTGTATTCGTTACTTTGAAATGGAAATCAATTTATTTGATAGCTTATTAATTTGCGAAACAGTTTAGTGTCCTTTTAACTGGTGAAAATCATTCCTTCATGTATTAAAGCGACTTTAAAATTAAAAAAAAACTTTATTTTAGGGAGTGTGTTTTAGGTTTAAAGCGATTTTTAAGAAATAATATTCTACCAGGGAGAAGGAACAACATCTAGCCACCAAGCTAATAGACTATCCGACAAATTGATTCCTATCTCAAGAATTCTCACTTCTGCGGACAAGACGACTTCTTCCTAAACGAACAGCGTTGCGACACGTTCTGTTTTGTTGCAAAGCAAGTTTTCGCACTAAACTTAAACTTAAAAAAAGTTAAAATTACCCCAAAGCAACTTAATTGATCGATCATCTGATTTACAGAGGTCATTAAAGGTCAACTACATTGAATTTGATTTCTTGAGGTCATCGCTTTGAGATAATTATAACATTGTTTAGGAAATCAAGATTTATAAAACCACAAAGTTTGAATAATTCTACGAAGTCCAATCCAATCCAATGTACTTGACTGTTGCCGATATCCGAATATCAAAAATGTATTAGATCGCTTTGAAGATACTTTCAATAGTCAACTCAAGTTCTGTAAGTCTAAGGAGTTTCAATTTTCAGTTTTATAAAATCCAATATTTATTGTACTTTATCATTGATGACCACTGAATGTAAAACGGACCATTAAGTGTCTTTGAGGGTAATTTAAACATTGTTCAGGGCGGCAAGTTCTAAATATCTACAGAGTTTCTACTGATTCTACGAAATCGAATATTCTTTGACCTATGATGACCTCTAGAGATAGAACAATCTATCGAATCGCTTTGAGGGTAATATAAAGTTTGTTCGAAAGGTCAAGGTCTGTACTTTTACAAAGTTTTAAACAATTCTACGAAATCTAATATTTTAATGTATTGACCTTTATTGACCTCTAAAGGTCAAACGATCCATCTTTTTTTTAGTGTAATTTAAACATTGTTTACAACAAGTTCTATAAATCTACATATACTAAACAATATATCGAATCGTTTTGAGGATAGTTGAAAACAAGTTTAATAAATTTACTGAGTTTCAGGTAATTCCACGGATTCCAATATTTTAATGAACTTGGCCTTTAATGACTTCAGAATATCAAACTGCCCAACAGATCGCTTTGAGGGTAACAAAACAAGTGCTATAAATCTACAAAGTCTCAAGTAATTCTTCAAAATCTAATATTTGGTTGTACCTGACCTTACTGATATCTGGAGGTCAAGCAATCCATCGTGTGGCCTTTAAGGTAATTTTAACATGTTTAAAACGAGTTCTGTATATCTACAAACTTCCAAGTAATTCTACAAAATCCAACATTTTAATGTTTATAAACAACAAATTATGTTTACCTTTATTGACCTCTGGAAGTCAAACAATTTATCGAGTGGCTTGGACAGTAATTTAAACATTGCTCAGAGCAACAACTTCTATGAATCTACAAACTTCCAAATAATTCTACAAAATCTAATACTTTAATATATATTACTTTTATTGATCTCTGGATGTTAAACAATTTATTGAGTGGCTTAGGGAGTAACTTAAACATTGCACAAATCAACAAGTTCTACAAAGTTCCAAGTAATTATACGAAATCCAATATTTTAATGTACTTTACTTTTATTAACCTCTTGAGGTCAATTTATCAAGTGGCTTGGAGAGTAATTTGAACATTGCTCAGAGCAACAACTTCTATGAATCTACAAACTTCCAAATAATTCTACAAAATCTAATACTTTAATATATATTACTTTTATTGATCTCTGGATGTTAAACAATTTATTGAGTGGCTTAGAAAGTAACTTAAACATTGCTCAGATCAACAACTTCTGCAAAGTTCCAAGTAATTCTACGAAATCCAATATTTCAATGTACTTTACTTCTATTGATCTCTGGAAGTCAAGCAATTTATCGAGTGGCTTGGAGAGCAATTTAAACATTTCTCAGAGCAGCAAGTCTACAAATCTAAAACTTTCTAAGCAATTCTACGAAATCCAATAATTTAATATACTTTACTTGTATTGACTTCTTGAGGTCAAACAATTGATCGAGTGACTTGGAGAGTAATTTAAACTTCGCTCAGAGCAACAATTTCTGCAAATCTACAAAGTTTTAAGTAATTCTACGAAATCAAATCTTTTAATGTACTTTACTTTTATTGACCTCTGGAAGTCAATAAATTTATCAAGTGGCTTGGAGAGTAATTCTTCGCTCAGAGCAACAAGTTCTGCAAATCTACAAAGTTACAAGTAATTCTACGAATTCCAATATTTTAATGTACTTTACTTTTATTGACTTCTGTTGGTCAAACAATTTATCTATTATTTATTTATATTATTAAACATAGCTCATAGCAACAGGTTCTATAAATCTACAAAGTTCCAAGTAATTCTACGGAAATCTAATATTTTATTGCACTTAAATTTACTGATCTCTGGATGTCAAACGATTCATCGAGTGGCGTTGAAGATATTTTAAACATTGTTCCTGAGGTTAGGTTCTATAAATTTAGATAGTTCCAAGTAATTCCACGAAATTCAATCTTTTAATGTACTTGGCTTTAATGATTTCTGGAGGTCAAACAATCCATTGAGTGACTTTAAAGATAATTTAAACATTCAGAACAACAAGTTCTATACATTAACAAACTTTCAAGCAATTCTACGAAATCCCATATTTGAATGTACTTGATATTTAATTACCTTTGGAGGTCAAACGACCCATCAGGGGCCTTGGAAAGTAATGTAAACATAGTTCAGAGCAACAAGTTCTATAAATCTGCACAGTCTCAAGTAATTATACGAAATCCAATATTTTAATGTACTTTACTTCTATTGACCTCTGGATGCCAAACAATTTATTGAGTGGGTTGGAGTGTAATTTAAACATTGCTGAGATCAACTAGTTCTACAAAGTTCCAAGTAATTCTACGAAATTCAATATTTTAATGCACTTTACTTTTATTGACCTCTGGAGGTCGAGCAATTTATTGAGTGGCTTGGAGAATAATTTAAACATTGCTCAGAGCAACAAGTCTACAAATCTAAAACTTTCCAAGCAATTCTACAACATCCAATAATTTAATATACTTTTATTGACCTCTTGAGGTCAAACAAGTGATTGAGTGGCTTGGAGAGTAATTTAAACTTGGCTCAGAGCAACAAATTCTGCAAATCTACAAAGTTCCAAGTAATTCTACGAAATCTAATATTTTAATATACTTTACTTTTATGGACCTCTGAAGGTCAAGCAATTTATCGAGTGGCTTGGAGAGTAATTCTTCGCTCAGAGTAACAAATTCTGCAAATCTACAAAGTTTCAGGTAATTCTACGAAATCCAATATTTTAATGTACTTTACTTTTATTGGCTTCTGTAGGTCAAACAATTTATCTATTATTTATTTATATAATTAAACAATGCTCATAGCAACTAGTTCTAAAATCTACAAGTTCCAAGTAATTCTACGAAATCCGATATTTTAATGTTCTTAACCTTACTGATCTCTGGATGTCAAACAATTAATCGAGTGGCGTTGAAGGTAATTTAAACATTGTTCATAGCAACAAGTTCTGTAAATCTGCAGAGTTCCAAGTAATTCTAAGAAATACAATATTTTAATGTACTTTACTTCTATTGACCTCTAGATGTCAAACAATTTATTGAGTGGCTTGGAGAGTAATTTAAACATTGCGCAGATCAACAAAGTTCCAAGTAATTCTACGAAATTCAATATTTTAATGTACTTTACCTTTATTGACCTCTGCAGATCAAGCAATTTATCGAGTGGCTTGGAGAGTAATTTAAACATTGCTAGCAACAGGTCTACAAATCTAAAACTTTCCAAGCAATTTTACAAAATCCAATAATTTAATATACTTTACTTTTATTTTTTCTTGAGGTCAAACAATTGATCGAGTGGCTTGGAGAGTAATTTAAACTTCTCTCATAGCAACAAGTTCTGCAAATCTACAAAGCTTCAAGTAATTCTACGAAATCCAATATTTTAATGTACTTTACTTTTAATGACCTCTGGAGGTCAAGCAATTTATCGAGTGGCTTGGAGAGTAATTCTTTGCTCATAGCAATAAGTTCTGCAAATCTACAAAACTTCAAGTAATTCTATGAAATCCAATATTTTAATGTACTTTACTTTTATTGACTTTTGTAGGTCAAACAATTTATCTATTATTTATTTATATTATTAAACATTGCTCATAACAACAAGTTCTATAAATCTACAAAGTTTCAATTCTACAAAATCCAATATTTTAATGTACAGTTCGGATCATTCGCTAAAGAACAATGAAAAAATAATGATTGCCAATTTTTTAGTATTCTGTATAACATACGCTGCAACTCGACCTGATTTATGAACTGGGCAATAATAATGTTAAAAAGTGAAATGTTTTTGAATACCATATAATAACCCTACATTTATATTGTACAAAAATCTGGAAAATCGGCGGTTATGATTTTTGCATCTTTCCTTAGCGAATGATCGCAACTGTACTTAACCTTACTAATCTCTGGATGTCAAACGATCCATCGAGTGGCGTTTAAGGTATTTTAAACATTATTCGTGAGGTCAAGTTCTATAAATTTAGATAGTTTCAAGTAATTCTCAAAATCCAATATTTTAATATACTTGACATTAATAATCTCTGGAGGTCAAACTATCCATCGAGTGTCTTTGAGGGTAATTTTAACATTGTTCGGAACAACAAGTTCTATACATGAACATACTTTCAAGTAATTCTATGAAATCCAATATTTGAATGTACTTGATCTTTAATGACCTTTGGAGGTCAAACGACCGATCAGGCGGCTTTGAGAGTAATTAAAAAATTGTTAAAGCTCTAGAAGTTTACAAAGTTTCAAATAATTGTACAAAATTCTAAATACTATGTATTTGACCTTTGATGACCTTATGGTTCACATATATGAGTATTTGATGAAATATATCTTGTCAGTCTCAGAAATCTGATGATGTGAGCAAGCAGTCAGGTCAACTATTCAAAACTTAAATCGGATTATAGACCTGCTTGCTTACAGACTGCAACTTACAGACCACGAAAAAGGAAATTTTGATAACATGTCAAACTTCAACTATATATAACTTCTTACTTGAAGTTTATATTTAGTGCTCTAAATCACCATACACAGAGGTAATAATTACGTAGATTAGATTGATTGTACGTTTAAGATCAATTTGTTCATTCATTAAAGATATGTGTTTGTAACTGTAAACAAAATTGCAAACCTTCTAAGATGGCCAAATTTTGTTGTTGTTTAACACAAAAGTGTTAGAATTTGATGTTATTTAGAGGAGTCCTACTTGCCTGGTTTTGTTCTAAAAGGTATTTTGGAGATTTGATGTTATTGGATTCATATTTGTTGATTTTTTCTAGAAAGATAAATTATAGTGGTGTCTCCTATATGCGAAGTATCAACTTTGCATTCGCCAAAGTAATGAACCTGTTGAGCGTGTTAACATTTAAAAGTTATTAAATGATTCAATCATGTTATAACTAGAAGGATGGACGTCTAATTTTCAGAATAACTTCAACGGAAGGTTCATTAACGTAATTGCTCGTATTCGTAGGAGTAATATAAATTATGTAACATGATTAATTTTCTATTGGGAATTACCTAGCACAGTGTTCGAAAACTTTGCTTGCAATTATATTGAATCTGCATAGTTATGTACTCCCATATGTGGGATAACGAAAGGCAAATAATTATTGTTCAGTTTTTCTAATCTAAGCTGTTGGTAATTGTGGTATCAAATAATCAGGAAAATTCTATGCATGCTCTATGTTATTAGGCTGAAGGTTAGTTTTACAGTCGAGTATTTTTTACAACATTCAATAAAAACTATACTTATGACAAATAATAAAACATTAATTTTCGAAATATTAATAATTGTTAGAAATAGTTCGTTCTAGCAGGTGAGAAATTTCCTGAGATTTTTCCGAAATTATAATTATCTGAATAAAACTGCTGTATTTTTTCCTTAGGCGAAAACAGCTCAATCTTCTCGAGAATAACCAAAACGGCTCCAACATGGGTTTTGCGGTATCAGCAGTGGCAGCAATCAGTAAATTAGTTTTGATTACACTCAAGCCTTGTTAGCGGATTTTTCAATAATAGCAGGGGCGACTCGTGGCCCGAAGCACACCCCAGAGCTGATTGACAGTCTCCGGAAATACTGCCGTGTTACGCCGACGGAGCGGAAACAGCCTTAATGCATTCCAACCTGAGGAAATTTCATTTCTCGTTAATAACATTGGGTTGGGATTTGTTTGTGCTGTGCTGTCATTGCCGGTTCTAAATGTAGGTCGCACAATTGATACTTAATTTAACAGGCACCAGAGTAAGCCTAATGTCACATAAGAATTTAAGGAATTTCGTCGCAATCGAGCGGTATTCGCAAGCAAGGTGCTTAGAATTTTAAATTCCATTTTAAAGAGATTCCAAGCTCGCGTTTCTCTTACGCACGCGGAGGCAATAAAACACACCTCACTTTGTCTAACGCAGATATTGCTGACGGCGAATCGGGCGACGTTTGAAATTCAAATCCGTAAGATTTAGCATGTTAGGTAGATCCTACGCCCTTGTGCGATAAGTATAAGAAGCAATCATGTATATTACATTTTAAAATGCAGCTTTTATCATAAAACCCGTTTGTTCCGGTTTTGCCTAACACAAGCACGCGAATGCGTCAAATTGACGTGAAGCGCTTTTTGTGCAAAACCGATACCACTTTCATATACAACCGGATGCTGTAGTGTAATATTCTGTAGCATCGTAAGTTTTTTTTTGCTTAAGTAAATGAGCTTATTATTATTTTCGTTGTTTGTTAACTAAAAAACAAAAGAACTTTTAAAGAAATCAGAAGTTTGCAGCTAGTTTACAGTGTAATTAACAATATCACTATTATTTAAAGAATACAAAAGCTAGGAAATTCAGAATAATTTAAAGAAAGTTTCCTAAAACTTTTGAAGAACTAAACTAAACCTGCACACTGAATGAATGAATTTCCCAAGCAGATACATTTATTTATGTACTTATTTATAAAATATAAATTAACATTATTAAAAGAATTTAAATCACATTTTATTTACTTTCAAAACTCTTAGAATTCAAAAATGAAATAACCTTTAAATAAAGGATTTTTAGAGTGTTTTTCTTATTTAACTAATATTTAATTGCCTCGATCGTAAATATTAACTATGTTAGCCAAGTATACCTAGTCTAGATATCTTAACTATCACTTTCTCCCTCCCAGTGTGTTATTTAAAATATAATTCATTCATATGGTCGTTTGGATAGGAGGTATATTAATTAATTTTCTTGTTAATTATACAAAAAAGAGATCCTGTGTGGAGGATGTGTCCTTGTGTTATTTGCTTAAGTTGAAATAAAGTACCGTTGAGTTGTTTAATGGAACTTGATGATTAAAAAAATCAACATCTTACCGTTTCGTCACTGCAGATTTATTTTTAAAAATATAATTATCTTGAATTGTGAAGTAAGTTGCAGTTATTGATAATTAGATTTTGTTATCCGAATATTTAAATAAATTTAAATATTTAATAGAAACTGTATTACAAGCTGATACGCGCTTGCTTATAAAGTGAGTACATTCTTTTTGACGAGTAAATAATTCCTTTTTTCATCTTTTTATTTAAAATTTTATTTTTATTTTTTGTTTAACAATTACCTTTTATTTGTGGAAATGTTTTAAGAAGAAAAGAGAAACTTATGTTTTTTAAATGTTTGTCTAATTCCTTTAATTACATAAAATTCAAAAAATAAAAAAAAATAAATATAGTATGGGCAAAAAGTAACTCCATCAAAGGTGCCTTTGGAATTTTTAAGTCATGTGCAATAACACCAAAAAATTATACAAAATAATCAGAGTCCTATGACAGTGACAGTTGTTATTAATTTGATATAATTTTCTGGTGTTATAATACACATGAGTTTAAAATTTGAGATGATATAGTATCATCAGGTTGAAAATTTACTTAACGAATTACAATTTTGGGATATTTAAAGGCTAAGATTAGGCCCCGGAAATACAAATATAAAAATATCATGCATTAAATAGAAAAACAGTCATGCTAGGATATTAATTTTAATTTTTTAATTGATACGATACATGCGAGGTTACATGAAAATTTATAGTATAGAACAGAGATATAGGAGTATGTTAGGTATCGATGGTCCTTAACCTCACTCTTTATGAGAAGGTGTTGAATTTATAAAAAGGATATATAAAGTATTTAGGTTGTTTTATAGTAATACATGTTTTATGCAACCAGGTCACATGTTAGGATGGTTTTTCTATTTTTCTGGAAAGTTTTATCTTCCTGTTAGATTTGAGTTTTATGAGTTTCCAACGTAGAACAGATTTTTCTTTCTCCCAGAGATCTAAGTCAGGTTCGGGTACATATTTCAATGGAAATAGTTATATTAGATCAGTAATTTGATATTTATAATTTTACAATTTGCTTACGGAGTCTTTGTAGATATCCATTGATTTTTCAAATGTTGGTATTATTTTGATGATTTGCATTGTTGTTTGGATGAAGGCACATGGAATACTGTACTCTGGACAATATTAGTGGAAGTTTGAATTCATATATATGGTTTATTTGTTTATACTTGCAAAAGCATCAGTTGATGTCTAAAACGGAAGATTATTTTTTTAAGTTAAGTTTTTATTTAAAGTTGGTATTTTGTTATAAATTGTATAAGCTTCATATGTTTAAGTTACCTTGTGCAGTTATGTAAATATTGTATATACAAGTATAGCTGTATATACTTGTATATATCATTTTAATCGTCTTTTTGTCAGCTACCTTCTGTCTTTTTAGAATTTAGTTTAGTGGTAATTTTGGTCAGCTGTTTTCGTTTGTGACGTTATAACAGATCGTGATGTTCCGTTGTTTGTGAAATTTCGCTGTGTTTTTCAACTGTTTTTCGGAAATCATATAAATGGACCCCGGAAAAAGAACAAGTTCAGTCGATAAAGCGCATTGGAAGGATCCACGCTCGGCTCATATTCAAAAACCCTAAAATAAAGTTAGGCTATGATTAACCACGTGTTTTCAATGTAAAGTTACTTTTATTTTAATAATCACTGACAATTGTGATCGATTTATTTTAATAAATCAAAAAAAATAATTTGATTAATTTCCATTTCTACAATTTCTATGAATTTGGTTTTCAACATTACTGGATCACAGCTGATTTGTATGTAATAATAATGTTTAGATTATCGACTGAGTACAAAGATTATTTTAAGGATAAATCATCAATAGATTTGGTTTGTTAACCATATACAAGGTGGGTCAAAATAAAGGATTTGTTTTAGATTAGGAACAATAAACGATAAAGACGATCAGAAAATAAATTTAAATTCATTTTTAAGGTTCTTTTGAGAGGTTCTTTGAGAACAATGTTTGTAACATTTTTATAATTTTCAATTTGTGTACTGGTTTAACATTTTCATTTTGATTGACAGTTTTATGTTTGTCTTAGTTTGTTCAAATGGAGACCAGTTACAACCTCCATGTCAGGTTGGTAACTAATACACAACACATTCGAGCAAGCTCAAGGAAGATTTTCCTTTTTTATATTCTTTTCCATTTAAACAATTGTTTTCATTTTCTCTTGAATAAATATTCTTATTTACTTTTAATAAGATAAAAAGCTGTGTTTGATTTTATTGATTTTTTTTGTTATTGTTCAATTTAGATAATAAGTGTCTTGTGTCATTTTAATCGTTTCTTTGTCAGCTACCTTTCTGTCTTTTTAGAATTTAGTTTAGTGGTAATTTTGATCAGCTGTTTTCGTTTGTGACGTCATAACAGATCGTGATTTATTTTAATCACTTTGATTGGCGCAGAACGTGGTTCTTTCTTTTAAATTCTTATTTAATTTTTTATCAGTTTATATAGCATTAAACATCTCATATTTTATTGGTGCCCAGAACGTGGGGTTTCTTTTAAACTCTTAATTCATTTATTTAGTTTATTTATTTAGCATATAACATCTCAATATATTATGATGTAAATAGCAACAACTGACTTTTTTATATTAAATATATATTATACTCCGTCGTGCCTTTTTACTTAAATAAATTTTAGTTCAATAATTTAAAGATTTGTTATTTCGAGTTTTAATCCTTCCAATTAAATTGTACAAAGAAAAACTGCACAACTGCTAAAGAATTTCCTATCCTAGGTATAGAAAGTGTTAAAGGAGTGGAATAAAAATTGGTATGCATAGGATTTACGTACATTTTACTATCACAACAAAATAGTCTGTTACATTTGAAAGAAATTTAACATGGCTTAAGTTTTTTTTTCAAAACAAATACTGCATCTATCTATAGGAAAAGAACAAAAGTGTCAAATTTTGCTGAAGTCGAACATTCGAAGCATTAGCAATCGATGCAAGAATTTCTAGATGATTCTTGGGCCGAATTTATATACGATAAAAAAATAATACATCAAATTTACCTATAAGGGAATTTATATTTATAGTATCAACATATTTAAATGTTCATTAATAAAATTAATGTACGATATATGGAGTTTTGTTTTATGTTTTTGTTAAAAAAAATTCTTTATTGACATTGTTGAACTATATCCAAGGTTCTCCAAAAGAGAAAACAGATTATATTAAATTAGTGTTATGATTTATAGACATGTGGCAAAACGTCAAAATACAGAAAGTAATTGGTTACGAAGATTGGTTAGTAGGCATGGAGATTGAATCTCTTGTTATTTTTGTAATAATACCTTGAAAAGGCAATAAAATATTCAACTAACTTTCCAGACGATTGATTAGGGAAAAGGTAATCTCAAAAGGAAGTGAATAATCGTCTCCTAGAGGTAGAAAAACGAAATAAAAATAATAAGAATATCTTAACAAAAAAACGAAAGGACAAATACAATGTTTGTTAATGATATTTTGTCTTAAATTATAATTTAATTATATAAAAAGTGAAAATAATGTGTTTTTAATTAATGTAAACATTGTGTACAATAGAAAGAAACTAATTAATATTAGTTAATAGAAACTTGCCATCAAAAGTGTCCCAGTTATTATCATTTGGGGAAAGGATAACAATAATCTTGTTTCATGAGATTCAGATTCATATTTAAGTCTGGTAGAATCCAGACTACAGGAAAATTTAATTTTTTCTAAGGTGTAATCTAATTTCGGAGATCAAAGTAATTATCCAGCAGCGCTAAAAGAAGAAGGACAAATTGGAAATATGCTACATATATGTCTAAGTAAAAATAAGTGTAGTTATCTTACAAAAAAGCAGAGTAAAGTGAAAGTCCGACTGTTATAAAAAAATACAGAAAGAGAACATTTACTTACCTATTTATAATTTTTGGTAGTTGCAGGAGCGGATTATGCGGTTGGTGGCTGCCAGGGGCCCCGAATCTCTAAAGGGCTCCGAGCTCGATAAATCCTAGTCAAAAACTGCCACAACAGAAAAAGCGAAAGATGTAATATTTAATACACTGTTCAAAAAAGTCTAAGGAACAATTGTATTTTTACTCATAAGAATACTTTTATTAGGCCTTACGCTGATATTACACTAGTATAAAATATCTTTGACAACATCTTTTATCAAATGTTTTTAGGATTTATTTTAAGAACTTTCGTTGACGAATCTCAAAGAGGCGTTATTACACTGTTTAAAAGCTTGTGTAATAGTTCAATGTATAACGCATTAGATGAAAAACAGGAATAGTGTCGTCTCACTTCTGCATTTTTCGTTTTAAAGCGGTAATGAATACAAATTTTGTTTTTATGCAATTTGGCTAGCTGAGTCGAATGACACTAATCTCGAGGTGCGGAAATACTCCATTCAAAAGTTACGCATCGTTCAGGCTACCTATGTTAAGTCTATTACGGCGTTAGGTTATATTAGGTTAGTTTGGGCTAGGTTAGGTTAGGTTAGATTAGGACAAGTTAGGTCAGGTTGGGTTAGGCTAGGTTAAATTTAACACCCTTAAATTTAATGCGCCATTGAATTTCAATGACATTCGATTACGATCTGTTCCAACGTCAATATTAAATTCTTAATAAATAACGAGCGTGTTAACAGGGACTGCTTATCAACTTTATTTATTATCAACTTTATTTAGTTATCAACTTTGTTTAAAAATGTGTAATTTGTAAACGGTGCAACTTAGATAGATGTGCAGCTTTATTTAAAAATAGGCATTCCTTAACATTCTTTTAGCTGGACATACAAAAAGAACTTGTCGCATATTTAAAGAATGTGATCAGGCACATACGATGCAAATTCTTTTTATCATTATTGCTTTTATCACTACATGCCTATAATATAAAAAACTTAACATTTATTTTCTATTAAGAAAAAATGTTAATAATACAAAGTGGAAGAATTATTTTAAGTGAATTGAAGTGATTGTTATTCTTACGGTCTGTTTTTTTTTATTTTCAGGTAAGCTTTCCCAGGATCCCTAATAACATTTGAGTTGGGTGGATGTAATGTACTCGAAGATAATAAAGGTTTGTAGCAAACATTAACATAACTTTTAAGCGTTCATTGTTAGCAGTTGTTTTACTCAAACTAATAAAGCCAGAGATAAAAGCTCGGATGCACGTGTCATTTGGTTTTTAAGCGCCATTGCATGCATCCCCGAAAATTTATGCATAACGGATATCTAAGCGACTTGTCTTGTTGTGTCTCGGATAGCTTCCGTGCCCCATTGTGTTCCTGTGTGCCATTTTCTGATATCTTTCGTGCATTTTTACTCATATTGGTGTAGTTATGCGCTTGCCGAGAGCGAAAATACCACCGCATATTGCCCCGAGAAAATGGAAGCAGAGATATATGATAATACATGTCAGTCAAGTCATGTAGCGTCGCGGCGGCTGCAAACAGCGCGTGTTTTACCCTGACCTCAGAGTTCCGAAGCTCCCTTTAGAGCAGATTCGCTGAAACAAGGGGACCTATAATCAGATCTCGGTGATGAACGGGGACGACATTTAGATCATCCCAAAACTCTTAGGAGAGCAAAAACCTGTAATGTTCGTCTTTCGGCTTGCCCTTGTCACCACCAGCCCTCAGAGTTAATGTGCTGTGTGTATTGCCCCACTCGCTGCCTTTAATTTACTGGAAACTGAGATTTTATTAGAGCCATAGCTTTCTACATTTTGCTAATGCATCTCGGACACCGAATATTTACTGACTACTTTTCTAATCGGGTTTTAACTGCCACTGTTATTGTCTCCACTTAAAACAATTTGGTTTTAAATCTAAGCGAAACAAAAAGGATTAAATACTTTTAGAGGAGATTAATTTTCACTAAAACTGATTTTATTTTCTTCAGAGATTTTTAAATTGACTGGTATTTGCAATACACAAATACTGCATTTTAAAGCAAAGTAATTTAACGAAAGAAACATTTTAAATATTTATTCGTGTACATAGTTCTTTTATCTCAAACCATACAATGCTTCTAAATAGAAGTGGGGACTATCTACTCACGTAATTTCAAACTATCTAATTTTCAAAGTTCTGTAGTTAAACCATCATAATTTGAAACCTTCAGAGTTTCAGGGTTGTGGAGATCCTAGCTTTCATGTTACAAGAGATTTACAGACTCAAAAGCTCGCATATTTTAAGAGACCATAGTTCCAGACACTCAAAGTTTCGAGTATTTCTGTTTAAACTAACTAAAATTAATCTCTTTAAGTACTAAATGTTAATGATTTGAAAATTTAAAATAATACAAAATTTCAAGATCTTTCAAAAGGATTTCCAATAAATGTACGAAGAAGCAAATTATTTATTCTTGGGGATATTTTTTCCATTAAAAGCTCCTTTTCAGGTGGATTGAAGGAATGCTTGTTTTTTTTAGCGTATAACATTTTTTAATTTCCGAATGTCAAGTTTAGTCGAGTTGTTTTCCTACTTTACTACTACCACTAAGGTTTGATCCATTATCGCTGTATATCTTCTCAGGAAAATCCTCTCCTACATCCAAATATCCGGAAAACCATCAACAACATGTAAATAACCGTTAGCGCTTATATCATTTACAAGTTCCAAATGTACAGCACGGGTTGTCATGCAGGTGGATATCACGCCCCAACTCTTCGCTAGACTTCTGTAATTGCAATTTCTATGGAAAGGGCGTTATAGTAGATTCTAAACGACAAACTGGCAGTTACATCGCCAGGAACTTTACGATTGGCAGTGCCGTTATTGCATTTAACAATTAACCCAGTAATTTCTTCCGGCTTGTCTAAATCTCAATATCCAGTATGTTTCTCGTAGATTGTTGATGACAGTTTCTTGGTCATGATAGTTGTCGAGTTCGTGGTAATCGGTTTAACAATTTATGTTTTGTGTGTAAAAGTATGGGTTATTTAGTTACTTTAACCAAAGAACTATTATTCAGTTTTCTACCAAATCTTGCAAAATCACAACGTCCTTGCTATATAAGCAATTAACACAAAACAACTTATTTTTCCTTCTTTAAGAAGAGCTACAATACTTCTTCATGTAGTGGCCCACCTGCGACTTCTTCAGAAGTAAATTTCCCGTTGCAGCTACTTGACATTTGTTAAGTTCGCCATTTTATTTAGTGCTCTGACAATTCTTTATAAAGCTGCGGATTCATCCTGTTGGTCCAAATCATTTCTGCCATCTTGTAAAATATTCTGTTAGGTGTTTTTACGCTATCCTTACTTACATGAACAAACACGAATTATTTTCTGAAATGTCTTCGTTAGGTTACCGGCGTTAGCGATCCACAAAAGGGGTCGCTAATTGGGAAATGCATATACAACTATTAGCCGCAACTAATTCTGCCGACTGCCAGATAACTATTATGCGATCTTTACACACAATTACAATTTTTTATTGTAGCAATCATCCACTAACTTAGTAAAGTAGTTACAACTCATTCATAAACATTGTACCTATAATTAAAACATTATTAAATTGCTGAACTAATGCAAACGCGGGTAATAACCTAGAAAGGGGCATCAACTTGTTTATCAATAATAAATTAATCATAACATTAGAAGGTCACGGTCGATGCTACCGCGACTACTGGTTGCAGAGATGGTTGATCAATCGTTCCAAATGTTCCAGTAGGTAACAAAATAGTTCAATTATCTGACGCGATTACAAAATAAACGTGTTATCTCACATGGTAATTCTTACATATGTATGTTAGGATACCCTACAAGTGTTTCGATTCAATAAATCAAAAGGAAAACGAACCCAAAAATTACTAATAAAATTGCACAATTGCAATTTCTAGGTAATTATTAATCATATATCTCAATAAACAAAGCGACAAATACAAAACCATTAATGTCACGTTAAATATCTCGAATGTTACAAACATTAGAATGTTATATAAAATTTGACAAATCAATTCATCTCTTAAAGCGTCTCAAAGTGTTTTTAAAACACTTTTTATTTCTTCTAATTTGTACACTAAAAATGTAGAAAAAAGCAGTAAGAATTATGAGCAGTCTTGGCCCCGGAGAACCTTCTAGAGATATTTTTGGGGGATTGAACTTAATGACTGCAGTAAATATTTTTGTATGAAAGCTGGCTGTTCGTTTTTATTAATAGAAGCAAGGGGTGGGTAATACTAAAAGATAATGGTAATTTATTTACTAAGCCACATGTGTTTGCCCTAATTTTAAGATTTTAAAGGTTAAGTAACCGCGAAATTAAAAGTTTTACTGTTATTATATACTATAAAATAAGTTTATATCAAACTAAAACATCCTTAGTTATTTATTAATAGTCTCATTTACCCTTTTTCTAAATCCACTGAATTAATAATGTTCGAATAAAACAGAACGTAATGTACAACATAACTATGCGTTTCATTTATGGAAATCTAGTTATCTATTTATTATGAAAGAGATAATTAGTCTAGAGTAATATAAACGAACCCCTATCATTTGTAATCATTATGATATAACTCAATATTAATGTTATTGTTTGTTATGCAACGTTTATTAAATTGATATTTTGTTTTGTTAAAAAACATAAAGGCAGCATGTTTAATTGAAATCTAACATTTGAATCAAAATCTGTACAATGTTGTCGTTTTATTTTAAATGACAGCTACCCAAGACCACATCTTTTTTAAGATATTAATTAAATGTCTTACGTAGGTGCATGATTTATAATGAATGATATAGTTAATAACTAACTACTACAATTATGGTTTCATTAATTCATTATTTTTATCAATTCAAATATTAATAGCAAAAACTGAAGAATGGACAAGTTTATTTTTATTTTGTGAAATCAATCACTACAGTTATTGTTTATGTTTCGTAGGTATAGTGATAAGCAATTAACCAACGCACCAAGAATAAAAATCACTTAATATCTTCAACTCAGAGAATTTTAGTTAGTTCATTTAAATAAGAACTATAGATCTTCAAACCAGGATTAATTCCTTTGTAGAGCCATGTCAAATCGTCTGTAAACATGTCACCTTAAGTGCAAATCTGTAGTCCACACAATAATCCTGACCACACATAAATTAACTCGTGATAACTGTTAATGTCTTGATAGTCGTAAGGTAATCTCTTAGTACACGTAGCGAAGAGGAATAGATTAAAGAAAAAACAAAGGAATAGATGTGAAATAACCACAAACTATTTATTAATTAGGAAGGTCTCTCCGTGAATATGTTTCCATGAATATTCAAGATCATAGTTCTCATAATTCTCATAGTTATCATAGTTCTTGCAGAGTCCTAATATTCTGGCAATTCATATATTATCACAGTTCTTACATTTCTCGTAGTTCTAACAATTCCCCAAGTTCTCACAGTTCCCACAATTCTCACAGTTTCCATAGTTCACACATTTCTCACAGGCCTGACATTTTCAAATTTTCACCATTCTCAGAGTTATCATAGGCCTCATACTTACCATAGTCCTAACGGTTCTCATAGATTTCATAGTTATAATAGATTTAACCGTTCTCGCAGTTATCAAGTTCTTACAGTTTTCACAGTTCCCACAATGTTTTACAGTTCTCACACTTCCCACAATTTTTTTAAGATTTTATGTTCCTCACAGTTGTCATATGCTTTACATTCTCATAATTTTCACAGTTACCACAGTTTTCACAGTTCTAGTACTTCTCATAGTCCTAATATTTTTATAGATCTAATAATATAGTTCTCACAATACCCATAGTTCTCATATTATATTATAATAAATGTTAAATAGCGGTCATAGTTGCTATAGTTTTTATATATTTCAGAGTTCTAACAGTTCCTACAGTTCTCACATTTATTACAGTTATCACAGTTTCCGCAGCTCTCGCAGTCTTACAGTTCTCGCAGTTATCGCAACTCTTACAGTTCTGGTAGTTGTCATTCGTTCTGATAGGCCTCGTACTTTTCATAGTCCTCATAGTTGTCATAGATTTCAGAGTTTTAATAGTTTTCGCAATTATCAAGTTCTTACGGTTCTCACAGTTTTTTACAGTTCTCACAGGTCTCCCAGTTTCCGCAGTGCTCATAGGCTTCATATTCTCAATAGTACTATTAGTTTTCGTAGATCTCATAGTTGTCACAAGTCTCACATTTCCATAGTTTTTGCAATACCTACGGTTCAGGTATTATATTATAATAAATGTCAAATAGTTGGCATAGTTTCTATAGTTCTCTTCATTGGTCTCTTCTCATAGTCCTCATAGTTCTCATACTTCTCACAAATATTATAGATTTTATAGATCTTATAGTTTTAGTACATTTCACAGTTTCTACTGTTTTCGCAGTTATATAATTAGTTCTCACAATTCCCACAATTCCCGTAGTTCTCACAGTTGCCAGTGTTCTCGCATTGCTTATAGTTCCCACAATTCTCACCGTTATCAATTTCTCATAGTATCGCATTGCTCACGGTTCTCACAGTTCTCGCAGTTGCCACAGTACTCGCGGTTATCAAGTTCTCACAATTTTTGCATTTCTCGCAGTTTTCACAGTTCTTGCAGTTCTCGTAGTTGTCATTCGTTCATATTATTCTCATATGTCTCATACTTGTCATAGTTCTCACAGATCTCATAGTTCTAGTAGATCTCACAGTCTTGTATTGCTCACGGTTCTCATTGTTTTTGCAGTTACCACAGTTTTTACAGTTCTAACATTTCCAACAGTTTCAGCAGTTTTCACAGCTTTCGCGATTTTCTCATTTCTGACAATTCCCACAATTCTCACAGTTCTTGCAGTTTTCACAGTTCTTACTGTTCTCATAGTAGTCATAGTTCTCGTAGTTGTCATTCGTTCTCATCCTTCTCATTAGTATCGTAATTCTCATAGTTCTCACATATGTCATAGTTTTCATAGATCTTATAGTTCTAGTAGATCTAAGGGCAGTTCCGACAGTTATCATAGTTTTCAGAATTTTTATAATTCCCTCAGTTATTACAATTCTCATAGTTATCAAGTTCACCTACTTCTCACAGTTCCCACAATTGCATTTCTCATGGTTTGCATAGTTCTCAAGTTTTTAGAGTTGTCACAGTTTTCTCATTTCTCACAGTTTCCACAGTTCTCTCATTATTTACGGTTCCCACAGTTCTAGCAGTTATCACAGTTATCAATCTCTCACAGTTTCCACAGTTCTCGCAGTTACCACAGTTTGTACAGTGATCAAGTTCTAACATTTCCGACAGCTTCAGCAGTTCTCACAATTTTCGAATTTCTCACAGTTCCTCTAGTTCTCACAGTTTTCACAGTTTTCGCGTTTCTCGCAGTTCTCGTAGTTATCATTTGTTCTTATAGGTCTCATACTTGTCATAGTTCTCACAGATCTCAGTTCTAGTAGATCTCACAGTTCTCACATTGCTCACGGTTCTTATAGTTTTCGCAGTTACCACAGTTTTTACAAGTTACCACATTTCCAACAGTTTCCGTAGTTTTGAAACGTCCCACAATTTTCTCATTTCTTACAGTTTCCACAATTTACACAGTTCTTACAGTTCTCACAGTTTCTACAGTTCTCGAATTTCTTGCAGTTCTCACAGTTCTTACAGTTCTCGTAGTTCTCATTCGTTCTCATTCTTCTCATTGGTATCCTAATTCTCATAGTTCTCGCATATCTGATAGTTTTCATAGAACTTATAGTCCTAGTTGATCTAACAGTTCCCATAGTTCTCGCAGTTATCATAGTTCTCACAATTTCCATAATTCCCTCAGTTATTACAATTCTCACGGTTGCCAAGTTCACCTAGTACCACAGTTCCTCCAGTTTTCACGTTCACACAATCTCGCATTTCTTATAGTTTCCATAGTTCTGAAATTTTTACAGTTTTCGCATTTCTCACAGTTCCGACAGTTTTCATAAATTTTTGGTCCAGTAGTAAGAGTCACTTCGGTTAGAGATCTATAGGTACGTCCGATCCTAGAAAGGCTACTCTAGTTCACTTGGTTCACTTTGGTAGTTGGTATTGGCTGGGTCTCTACTTTTAGATAGAGTCGGTCTGAGCTCACCAACCCTTTATATGGTAGGATGGGCTGCTAAATTCTGGGATATCCTAGGCTGACCCAGTTTCCAAGTCCCAGTCACACTTGAGACTCGCACTTGGACTGCTCAGGGCAGTGAAATACACCATGCGGGACTGGGAGTGATGGAACTCCCTCGGAGACGGACTTGAATCGGTGAGCTCCGGCACAAGCCTGGAGAGCTTGTAGAGGGTAGATAGGCAACCTCGCTCCTACCAGTGAGTACTGGTAGCTCTTACAAATGTAACTGACGCGATAATTGAGCATAACTAAATTCGTAGTCCCCTAAGGGAGTCTTGGTCATAAGCTAACGCAGGTGGTCCACGTTAGATAAAACTTGAATTAGTTCTGATAAATCTCAAGAATCTTTTTTACTAAATCTTTAATTTTAAAAGAATCTCCAGGACAATAAGTGTTTAGGAATCTTTTTTACTATTTTCGGAAATATTGATAAACCTTACAAGTTTTTTTTACTAAATCTTCAAAAAGATTTCATGCTCTTGCCGTTTGACTAAAATGTTTATGAGCTGGGTGGTGGAGTGATACCAATTCAGGGATTTAGGTATGGAGACTTTCAGGCGCCTTTAGATTTTAGATTTCAGATTGATCTAGAGTCTTGAGATGTATTGAGTTTCTCAGAAATTAAAAGTTTTCTCATTTAATACTCAACGATTCCAGGCCAGTTATTAAGAAATTCATGCAGTTGAGAAATCTAGAATTTTAAAGTTTTCTAATTTTAAGGTTTCAATCTTTGGATATATTAGTGAAGCTTTACATCTTTAAAGTGTTAGAGCTCTATAATTTCAGGTTAGCCAAGGCTAGTACTTATGTAAGTCGTCAGTGTTTCATACACTAGGAGTTTTGTATAAACAAAGCTGCTGATATTTAGAAGTTTCAAACATGAAAGTATAACGCATATCAAATATAAAGTTTTGAAAATTACATATCGTACTTTCAAGATTTTTTTTAAATTAACCGAAGTAAGCCACCGCTTACTATTAGTTAAGTTACCATTAGGTTAGGTTCATTTAAGGTCGGAAAGTTTTGAATTGTCTGACAATGCTGCTAAATAAAGGTCGTCTATGGTGATAGACGACCTTTATTTAGCAGCATTGTCAGACAATTCAAAACTTTCCGACCTTAAATGAACCTAACCTAATGGTAACTTAACTATTCTAACTTTACTAGCATGACATAACTGCTCTAGGATAACCTAACCTAATATTGCTTAGCCTAACCCAATTAGGTGATCGCAGATGTCACAACTACTATAACCGCAGCCTCGGATCCTACAGGCCAACTATCAGAAACTAACTATAGATACCGTAACCTGCTAGTTGTAAGCGAACCTAGTCACCCAATCACTGTCTAAGTTCAACGAGCTCCTTCGGACGATTCTGTATTTATGAGACTAATTAGAGTCACCCAAAAGAACTTAAATTTCCAAATTCAAGTTTGGTAGTTTATTTCAAAGCTGCCTATTTTTAAAAAACCACATTTGCACGAATATATCGATACTACTTTCTAGATAATAACATATATATATGCTTCGGTATAATAATTGAGCATCAGTCTTAACTAATTTTACATATGATTAAATCACATCAGGGCGTAAAGTACCCTTTACAGCCCGTACTCGATAGATTTGGCCAGCGAGACAGAAAATAATTTTTTTATCTGTTAGGTACCATAGTTACATGCACTATTAATGAAGAATAATTTCAATATTGAAGATTATCTATAAGTGCGAAATTAGAGGAAACTAAAAATCAGAGAATAATCCTTTCTCAAAGAAGTAATGTAGGTTTTCGATATGTAACTAATTATTATTATGATGATTGTTTAAACATAGTAATATACTCTGCCATATACTGTTGCCATTTCTATTCTAAAAGTTTTGTGATCCAATAAAGAAAGATCCCAAAGCATAAAAGAACAATGTAGAATTGTTGTATAAAAAGAACAAATATCAAGAACCTGTAAATATATATGTTCTTTTTGCCTAAATAGGTAATTTATAACCTTTACTATATCTTATAAAAATTTATAGTAAACAAATCGTATAACCCTTTCAAAAATTTTATATGCCCCCCGAAATACTTATTTAGAAGATTCGCGTCTATTCAGTTTACTGGGATTTTATGTAATAAGTTCAAAGCAAGCTCCCGTCGGCGTCGTTGTTGATTTTATATTAAATGGTTTCCAACTCTGCCAAGGATGCAATAAAATAAGCGTCCCGTTTCTTTGATTCGGTGAGTCTACATCAGGAGAGGAACTTTTATTGTGACGAACTTTACTATTCAAATAAATTCTGTATAATGACTTCTAACTTTCAGTATACGTTTTTACTAGTTCTTTCATAGATCGAATAAACATCGGATTCTTTTTAATTATTTTTGCTGGAAAGGATAAGGAAAGTTTCCATGGAAGAATTTCTTATTTATTCTAGTTATTTATGGTTTTCAACATCATAGTGGTAATCAACTGTTAAAGAGAAATAAACTAAACTAAACTAAGTAATTAGTTTCACATACACAAAGCACGAGCGCTAGTGTATGAGTCAACACAAGCTAGGAGAGCTGAGGGCAAGGTTGCTAGCATTCCAATATGAGCCACATTGTCAAACCTATTTGTGGATGTGGTAAGAGAAATGTAGAAAAACTTTTTAACTTCCCCTGGAATTATTTATTATTATTAGTCGAGTTTTTGGAAGTTTTTTTGCGATTTTCAAAAGCCACATTCAGAATTCAGAAGATTCTCTAGACACAGAATCACTGAAACTGAATGATCCTTTTTTTATTGGCTTATTGGCGGTGGCTTTTAAATATTAGAGAAGTGGATCTGTATGTATTTGAAAATGCACTCTGAGAAAAAGAATCACGCCCCTACTATAAGATAAATGCCACCAGAAATCTTGGAAATTCTGTTTTAGATTTTATCCAATACTTCTAAATAAAAAAAGCGCTATCTTGATGTTTTAAATAATCAAAGTTAAAGTTTACTCACTAGTGGATAGAAAAACTTCTTACCAACTATAGAATATAATTGGCTGCTGTTGTGGGTAGTAGCTAATCACCAGCTTATATTGCATAATATTATTAAAATTCAGTCATCGGTATAGCGTATCAAATTTATTACCGTCAAAGACTACAGGTTAACTGTTATATATTGCAAATTCAATATTTAAACTTAAATAAAGAGGTGTTGGTTAAAACGTTGTATGGCTGATGTCAGTTAAGGATATTATCCACTCAGGAAAAACTAAGCGATTACTGCAATTCCAAGCCATCTAGGCATGGATTATCGGCCATCGTAATGTAAAACTTTCTTAACAATACAGAAGCTCATCCTAAGAAGTAGTCTATTACGGTACGACATTGGTAAGTGCTTTAGTCAAATTTATTCCATTTTTGAAATTTGTTGTTTGCAAAAAAAGGTAACAGCTTGTTAATTTAACTAAATGTTCATACATGTCGGTCGCAATTTTTTAAGTTGAAATACGCCCTTATAGTACACCCTTACTACACTCACACTGTTAGCTCACTCAGGACACGAGTCTTAACAGCTAAGCTGTTACCTTCAGCAGTCGCTAAAAAAACTAAACTAAAATCTAAATTCTAATAAGGATTATTAGAGTAACAACTCTTGACCGTATTTGTTGATCCCTTTTCAGCCCCGACCTCATCCTGTTTCCACCCGCTTTACCGTACCTTACCCGAGACCTGGCTGTGTGTATTCCTGGGGGTCTCATTCTAAATCCGCCCTCTTGTCCGCACCTTACCTAAGACCTCGTTGTGTGTATTCTTTAGGGTCTCATACTAAATCCGCCCTCCTACCAGAGACCACGCTGTGCGTATTCCTGGGGGTCTCATTCGAACTTGCACCCTTACCGCAATCCCTGGACTTTTATATCCTCCCGTTCACATGCCTTACCATACCCGCACGTTGATTTTGCTGCTTACGCTTTGCACCCTCTTGCTGTGCCTTACCGTACAGTAACGTATGAATTTGCTGTTTTTGCACCCACTTTCTGAGACCACGATTGAGTGGCGTAGGGTAATAATCAGGGGTTAAATACAATTACTGTTTTACGTGGGGTTCCCGTGTTAACATACCCCCACGTTCCTTCCCTTGGGAGGAAGTAATTGAGAATTGCACAGCAATTGCTCCCAGTTACTCACTGGTCGGAGCGAGGTTGCCTATCCACCCTCTACTAGCTAACCAGGTTAGTACCGGAGCGATTGACTTAACACGTGCTCACCCGCCGGCACCCTCCTCGTCCTCTTTCATACGGGGTCAAATGCCTCGTCCAGCATTAGGACTATTCCCCCAACTTAGCTCAGTACAGTACAGTACCGAGCCAGAGTTGGGGCCAATGCCCGATCGATCCAGCCTCAAATGTGGCGGGACTTGGTTTTCAAATGGGTTCGCCACCCCGATCTCCCAGTTATAGGCCTGGTGCGCCCTCGACAGAGCTTCGTTTCGAGGCTACTTTAAGGGCCCATCAAAGTAGCATCCCGGTGTGTACCCATTAAGGTGAAGTTGTCTTGAACGTGAGAGGCTATGTATCTTCGCATCAACGTTCTTTAAGTGTAGGTCTCTAGACGATTTCTGGGAATTCGACGCTGGAACTGACAGCATATGCCAGACCCCCGTACTGTCACCTCCGAAACGCTACCTGGTGGCATGCAGTTTCTCATGGGTTAGCCTGAGATAAACCTGACTTGAATCTTCTCCATTCGTCTAGGCCAGACAGCGGGATACTTAGCTCCATAAAAGACCCTACGTCAGGTAAGATTCAATCCACCATACCGGACCCAATTGTTAGCAGAGCTCCCTCCGCAACGTTTTAGGGTCATCGTCGAGAAACACTTTAGTGAAACGTAAACGCAACACCTCGGCATAACTCTACCACACACATTTAATTCTGATCGCGTCATCCGTTGCCCAGACAAGCCTGTGATTAAGTAGACAACGATCAGTTCTAAGGGTGAACGCTGTGTGGTCTGCCCTCAAGCTAGTCTTGAATCCTAAATCAGGGGTTGAGTTGAATGATTTGTTTTGCTAGTAGTATTAATAATAAAACCATTTGGTTAATATTGTGTGTTTTATTTATTACTATAGGTACCCCCCTTAGTGAGAACGTTAGAGTCAGGTGGAGTGTTCCAGGCAGGGTCAACATCAGCGACGCCAGCAGTTCCCTGGATTACCTTTTCTCCACTTATAGTTACCCGGAGCTGTGGAGCATACCATGTTAAAATAACTGGCGCCCGAGAGTACCGCCGAGCACCGAATACCACACCGCGCCACTTCGTAAGCAAGCCACATATAAATTTGGCGTCCGAGTTGGGATGCGTACCGAGGCAAACCCCGGGGCACCCCCGAACGCTTACAGTTGTGAATAGTAGTATGTTTATTACATTTTCATAAAAATATCAATATTAAGGTTATGTAATGTATCGTTAAATGAAAAAATTGAAAAACCCATCAAAATATCGAAACCTTAAAGGGTTCGGTAACCCTTAAAGGAGGGAGGTGCATGTTACAACTTTTCATATATGTAGTTTAATGAATTCTGAACTCTTAGGTAAATGCAAAAATACTAACGTATAATTAATAGAATCTTATAACAAGTGATCAAATAGACCACTATATTATTTGTCAATAATGCGGATAATTATTAAAAAGAGCCATTTATTAAGCTGAAGACTTCACGAAAAAATAAGTATTTCTATGTCTTTATCACCATAAAGAATGCAAGTAGAATGAGTTACTGCAGGTGTATTACACCTGAAGGTACCACTTAACGGATTCGATTATATGTTTCTCCTACCAGAGTATGTCGTGTTTGCTCTATATCATGCGACTCGTAGTCTAATTCTCCCTCCTTCACTCTTATTGCTAAAACCAAAGGACTAAGTTTAACTGCTCTTACTATAAGTATTGTGTTGTCATGTACGTATTATTCTTTAATCTAAACTGATATTGCTTGAATGGGCTTCCAAATCTTCTTACCACTTTTTGATTTAATACTGGCATTTCGACCACTTGTGACATCCTAGTAGCCAGGATGTACAATATTAATGCTCACGGTGCTCAAGGTTAAAAGGAGAGCTGGTAGGTTGGTTCGTCGATGATAGCTACTAAAAAATAACGATTTGCTGCCTGGGCGCCATTCTAGAAACCTAGAAAGAAGGGGAATGGCCAAATACACACAATCATAACAAAAACACAACACGATCATGTAAAACGTATAATTATTATTAAGATTTAATAATGTAATATAAATGTAAATAGTAACAGTAGTAATAACAAATACACAAATAAGTAATAACAAAAGGTACAAAAATTTAATAAACAACAATAATCACCAAGGGCTAAACAAACACCCTACTATAATAATAAGAATAAATGGCCACAATAATGTATGAAAAACGACCACTGATATGACTAACTGCCAGTATAATATTTGATAAATAATCAACTTGATAAATAATCAATTTGAAGCATCAATACTATGACATGCATTTTAAACAAAACAATAATAATATTACAAAATACATATAAATAATTAAATGCAACAGTAGTGAACAGAGGTGTAAATAATTAAAGTTGAAAAAAAATTGGGAGCAGTAAAAGGTGGGTAGGAAGTAATATAACAGGTAAGAACGCTTAAACTCAATTCCTAACCTTAAATCTTTACCAAACAACAAGTAATGTAAAAGTAAAAGGATCATATAAAAATAACCTGTAATAGTTTCAGGCAAGCTTGCTTAATAAGGCGCCGTACCAGCAATAATTAATACCGAAGCAAAAATTTACAAGTACCACCAGTACAACTTATTAAAGATTTGATCACAACGAAGGTAAGTAATTAACTTTAATTAGGAATCAGGACAATAAGAAGGAAAAACACTTCTGTAATACTTACACTTACAACTCTTAAAATTTACCAAATTAATATAGTACCAAAGATGTCGAATGCTGACAAAACCAGCTACTATAATTAAACGGCAGGGACACTTAACTCCTGGCTGTGAGACAATGTGGTCTACGGGTGTCTTCATAGAGTTAAAACCACCATTACCGGAAAGTAAGATTATCACATCCAAATCCCAAATAGCAGGATAAAATAAGTTGACAACAACCAACTCCTGGTTGCGAGACAGTGCTGTGGCCTACAGGTGTCTTCAATGATTTAAACCACCATCACCTAAGATTCTCACATGGAAATTCCAACTAGCAGGATAAAAAAATACTATTCTTTTAGAACTTGCTTAAACCAAAGCAACCATTTCCATGATGTAAGACAATAAGATTAGCCAAGTAGATCTCAATAAAATTAGAAAACCCTCATCCATTAAGGTGAAAAATGTGGGGTATATAAGAGAGGCCTAAAAATAAAATAATAAAATAATAAATTACCCCCAAGCAAAAGTAGGTATAAATCTCAAATGAAAATCAAAGAATTAGAAAAATTCAAAAATTAGCAAACATATTTACCTAGATGTTCTTGGGCCAAAAGTTCAATATGAAAAGAGCTTGAAAAATTTAAAATGTCTTCTCATTATCAAAAGGAGATTAGAATTCCTCCTGCACATAGTTTGTAAAACTTTCACACCAAGAGATAAAAAGAAAGTAGAAATGGCTGACAATTGTTTAGAATAAGATAACCAAAAATACACAGGGGAAAATATCAGAAAACACCCTTAAAGGAAAAATCCGAATAGTAATTTAAAGAATAAAAATAATTAAAGTTAGTTAGGTAAGCACATCATACAATAAAGACAATTCCTTTTCTTTTTTTTTAGGAAACGACTCCAAAGAATCAAGAGGAATAAATAAAAATTGGGAACGTCACACACTTTACTTTAAAATTAGCCCAGAGAAAGAACCACGAAATATTACCGTTTTTGGTATTCCTTAATCAATACAGAGTCCCTAATCTAAGATGTGTATGTACTGATACATTCAATTGTACATAATTGTACGCAACTGTATATTCTGACAGTTGAACTCGTTTTAGTTGCACAATTAGTTGCATAACCAAACTATTCACAATATACTTCATTTTCCGTAAGCAGATACCTTAATAATAATAATAATAATTGCTACAACCCATAACCTGGAAACCAGGCCCCAGAAGCTATAAGCTTGTGCGGGAGGGAGGGGGCGATTATTATTACGTAAGCCCTACGTGCGGCTGCAGCTGACTTACAGATGGAACAGCGCAAATCCCACATTTGTGTCACAACTAAGGAAAACTGCAGAAAACCTTAACCAGATCTGCCGGTAACAGGAGTCGAACCTGGCCCGCTTGGGTGAAAGTCCAGCACGCTAGACATTACACTACCAAGGGTGTCTGGTTATATCAAAGACCTTTATATAAAAAACCTTTCTCAGTTATATTAAAGAAAGTGTATCCCAGTTTTTTAACTGCCACAATAAGCTCAATTAAACCAATCGTTGTCGTTGTTGCTATGGAAACAACAAAACAATAGGACTGTTATGATTTATAAAGTGTCTAGGAAAATTCTGACGCAATGTGACTTTTTATATAGGTACATTTTTAGTTTTAAGTAGTGTTGTTCGCACAAAATACCCTATTATTAGGTGCTTACAACAAATTTAAAAAATAAAAGAAATTTGACTAATACACTTACCAATGTCGTATCGTAATATGCTATTTCTTAGAGTGAACGTCTGTGCAATTGCAGCTTTACATAACGATGGCCGGTAATTCATGCCTCGATGGCTACAATTGCAATAATCCTAACCATTATGTTTACTTAATATTTACTATTTGATAGTTACTGGTTACCGCTTGCGTTTACCCTTTACCACTTACCGCCTACTACTTATCGTTAACACTTACTGTTTACCGTTTACCACTTACCACTATCGCTTACTATTTACCATTTACCACTTACCACTTAGTACTTATGAATACCTGAGCTTAGTCCAGTACTTGTCACATTTATTTCCTGATTAGCTGACTCGAGTATTTCTATAGCATATTCTCCATGCAACAGATACATTATGTACAGTCTGTGCAGTTGAACTTTAAGTACTAAGCAATGTTTGTTAATAACGATCGATTACAATTTTTATCGAACAATTGAAATCATTTAAGCTGAGTAAATACCACATCAATGTTTACCATATCGTTGAATACTTATTAACAAACTTTGAAATTTAACTAACCAATAACCTAATTAGTTACCTTGATATCCACAGAATTATATGTTTTTTTTTCTAAAGTTGACAGCAATGGGTTGGTCGTAATTTAAAGGCCATCCATTAAAATATTCTCTTAATTTAGTTTTTAGCAAAACTAGCATCCAAGCAATTACTACTGCATGTTTTTGAAAACATCGAAGGTGTTCTAAAAGTAACTTGGGGACTGTATCATAATGATCCGGACTTTAGTCTACTGTAATCACTAATTAATCCCTGACAAAAGCAATAAAATGATAAAATAAGGCCTACAAACTTTATAAATTTTTAGTAAGCAAATAAACGGGAAACGCAGACAAAATTCACGTGACGTAATTATTTGGTGAATTTGATTTAATTAAGGATTGCTGATGGAACACGGAAACTGGGGTCACAGTTGCTTGATTTTATCTAATGCAATTCCACGTGAAAAATAATTATTATTTATAGGAAACTGGAGAAAATTTTTATGCACCTGATTAATAGCACTTTAGTAATTTAAATGATTTAAAAAAATGTAACATTGCTTCCAATTTCCAATAAATGCTCCCCATACTAGACTATACATAATGTAAAAAGAGGCGATTGAATCTGTATTTTCAAAGAAAAGCAAATTCGTCGGTTTTTTCACAATTTACTGATCACTTGGTAGTTTCAGCACTGCAATGGTACTTTTTTATTCTTTTTGTTATAATACATGTTTACACACAGGCACTCTATTTTATAAAAAGTAGATTGTCTGCCATCAATTACTGAAAGTAAATATTTTATTCCGTTTGTGACTACCCTGAAACGTAGCAAAAAGTCCTGACAAAAATATACTTTTTATGATCCAATCTAATTTAAAGATTAATAATGCAGAATGAAAGCTTCAGCTTTGAATAACTTATGAAATTAAGCAACATTTCACGGTCTGCTTATATAAAATTAATGAATTACCTTTAATTTAAAAAATGGGTGTTGAAATATAATGCGACTATACGATTTAGTTAAGGCGGAAATTCTAGGGTTGGAAATGTTCTAGATATTTCCCTTCATTTCCCCAACTTCCTCGCTTCCATGGTAGCGCCCACAACACACTATGTAAAGCCGGCTTTAGAGAGTTACTTACTAGCCGGAACTTAGTGAAAATTTAATAACTCCCTTCTTCATCTAGTTCGTAAAATGTATTAAAGCGGAGTTGCATCCAAATCGAATTATAAAGATTAAATATCGAGAGACGAAATAATTCCGTCTGTGAGCGTTTTGATTTAATTAATGGGCTGATGAAGAGTCCTGCGGTAATTGTCGACCCTCCAACATGAACAACCTCGTCGAAATCCGTCTCGGTAATGCTGCATTGAGCAGACATAATTCTTCATCCAACAACCCCAAAGCGCCGTCGACAAAGAACCCATATTAGAACCTCGTGCTAATTATTATTTACCGAGGTTCGCTGAAATGTAAAAGATATTCGATTTGATACTTAATGGAACTGTGCACTGGAGGGTTTTGTCAGTTCCCTTCCCACTCGTACCTGTAACAACGTAGATAACATTCATAACCCTTAATACTCGGCTTCAAAGCTAATCTCAATTATCGATATGAAATGCACGTAATACTTCATATATGTATTCTCTCTAAACAATTTGCTTTATGGTTCATGTTTGTTTGGTGTATTGAAAAAGGAAGTATAAAGCCAACAACTCATTGTTTACAAAGAAAAATAAAATGAACTGAAATGATAATAATTTTCAGTCCGAAATTTTTTATGAGAATTATTTTCAAAAAATACATCACAAATCGTTTCAGAGAAATGATAGCTGGTTAAATGCGTAGGTTTTTCGAATTTGAATAAAATAAGTGATGTTTATTTCAGTTTTATCGACATTCGTTTGATTAATAGGTTTTTAATTCAACTGTCGATTTTCTATTCGTATTCCGTTTCCTATTCAGTGTATTTTTTACGTCGTTTCATATTTAATCTTCCACTTAACGTTTACAACAGTCACCCATTTTGTACAAACCTTTGTTGACGACAACAAATTAAAATGCAATTAGTCAAGTCCTCGTTACGTTATTACCTAATAAAGAAGTGAAATGAATGTAAACATCCGAAGTAGTAATTATAGTTGAACTTGTGTTATTGATTTGTCAAAGTCATATTATGCAGTACTGAAACTAGAACCAAATTAGAAGCTGTTAAATGCAAGCATAAAGAACTTTAGTTGGTATGAAATCTGCGATGACTACCAGAAATCAGAGTATAACTAAAAGATAATTGTGTTAGAAGTGCAGTTGCTAATGAGAATGCAGTTGAAGGGATGATGCATGCACGATCAAGTTGGCAAAATTAAATGAACGAAGACAAAACGAGCGTTATGGTGTTAACACTACATCGATTTCCTTGTCTGTTTTATTTAGGTTGCTGTGGATGAGCGTGCACTTCATAAAATTCAATTAACTGGTATTGTCAGGAGATTCTCGTAACTATTAGGTTTATAGCATATTTACAGCCATGTTTAAAGTTTAAAATAAAACCATGGAAGTCGTCACCCTAAACCTATAATTATCATTTTCTATTAATAAGAATATGCTTATAATAATCCACAGGCTTACATTTGACCCGAAGCTGTTGGAAGAATGATGCATTTTTGAGTTTCGCTTGGAAGCTGAACGTCAGCTCTCAGCAGCTCGGTTCAAATACACACGTGATATATTTACATAACAACTTTATATTTTTCATTCGGCACGAAATCGCTCTATTTTACTCTACTGTATCTCGTTGAAGACACTACACTCTTGTAAGATTTTCTGCATTTTCTAAATAATAATTGGTATCGTTTAACTTTGAATTAAATTATGTTCTATTAATAGTTTTCTATCTTGAATGGTTTTTGAGAAAATCTCACTTGAAGGTGCACTTGTGCTAGAAGAAGGGTGAAAAGAGAGAAGAAGGAAGCTTTTTATTATTAAATTTAAGTATGTCAGTAGCGGCCTGTGCAAATAATTGTGGATGTGCTGCACCTCCCAAAATGTTTGTTTTGCGTTGCTTTTTTTATTTTGGCAAATAAAGCGAATCATATTTCATTGCTAATATGAATTTTATTAAAAGATTTATTTCAGGGTGAGAGGTTTCCAGTCGCAGGTACCCTAAAAAGGAACATGTCAATAGAATTAATAAAAATGTAAAACATTTTAGCATCTTATTGACAATAAAATAAAATAATGTTAGGTTACAATAAGAATCCAAAATAGCCGTGTTAACGGTTACTTGAGAAGTAATCACTTTATTAAAATAATGTAATAGAGAATTAATATAGTTGCATAATTTTAATGGATTTTACAATAATCATGATGGAATAAAGACCTAAAGCCAGGCTAGTCTGTGATGTAAAAATAAATAACAGTATGAAAAATGCACTCTAAAAGAATGGGAGTTTCTGGGAGTATTTAGGATAAATTAAGATGGTTCATTTTTGTACACAGAGTAACATGTAAAATCTTGAACTCTGTAAAATTTAATAAACACTGTTTAACAAGTGTAACAAAAGGACCTATATTATTTCTAAATAAAATAAAGCAGAGAATATAAATAAAGAAAAAATAATTTAAAACAACTTACCAAAAAACGGAAAATCATCCAAGGGTAGGTTCTGCACTAGAAATCTTCATAAATCGGAGAGGTGTTTGGTTCAACTAAAGAAAATATGAGAGAATTAAACTGAACTTTATCCAAAATAAGCTGAAAAAGATAAAAATAAAGAGAGAATATTTTCCTCGACAGTTTTAGCTTCGGTTGATCATCGTATCCTGAGGAGAGTTCCAGAGTCCCCATACAAGGACGTTTCCCGTGTATTCGAGAGTTCGAGAAAGCAGACTGTGCAGAAGAAAAACGTCAAAGTTTCAAGACAGCAGGTTTGTGCACAATCAAAGTGTGCAAATAAAAGCAGAGCTTGTGATTTGTTTTAAAAGAAATGAAATATTTTCTCCAAGACTGGTTATATTTTAACGTTAAAATAACTTACCTTGAGTTTACAAAGTACTTCATTGTAAAGACTTCATATGACCTAAAAAGTAAAATAATTAATGTCAATAATAAATATTCTTCAATTCAACTAAATATCAAAACTTACTTGAATTGTATCAGCTCTGCTACAGACATTTTAGGGTTGTGATAACAAAATGTCAATGTTTAATAATTTAACAAGAATTATTTCTCATTGAATCAAATTATCATAAGAGTTAATATAAGGAATTATATCTTTAATTAAAAAATTCCCTTTATATATTTATAAATTTTCAACGAAGAACTCGTTGGATATTCATTACTTATATTTTAAGCTTCACAAAAGGTAATTATAAACAAAAGGTTATAACAAAACTGCATGTCCATTATTCTGCCCGAAATCATTTTCTTGTACTTTGTTTGAGTGCAGTAACTAAAAACAAAATTTTCGTTTTATAAAAATAGCCTTTGTGGGTATAGTTTACTGTTCAGAATAAATATAAAATTACATCTACCTAATACTGGCACTATTTTGTACTGGGTTTTCAACTAAGCTTAATTATTATATTATTATTTAGATAATATACGAAACGCCATAGCTCACAAGAACACATGCAACAAACGACTTGAAAACATTCCAATACTAAGTGTGCTGCACGAACTGCAGTTATTTTCAACATTTATTTAACGCCTGTGAAACCAGCTGATGATAGGTGACACTTATCGATATACTGCCCTAACAACGTAGTTACACAGCGATTTTATGGATCTCAGTATGGCACTAGCGGATTCAATATCAACATTCAATTCTGCATTTATTTTCGTTTATTAATTAGGCAGTTTTTTAATTTAATAATCTGTTTAGAACCAAATGGCTATTATTCATAATTATTATTATTAGTATATGTTAAACATCTTAATACTTATCATTTATAATAATTGATGCAGCTCTGCAGCACTTATGAATGTGTCGCCGCTGGTGCAAATTGGTAAGAAAAAGCTAGGTAAGAAAGTGCCCGCAATAGATATTTTATAAAGACATTATAAACAATCTATACATCAGATAATTATCTACAATATTAACCGGGTTATTTAAATATATATATTGTTGTGGAATTGGTAGATGCGTACTTGCTTCCGTTCGATTCCAACATTAATCTACGATTGTAAAATAATAAAATGTCAAATGTTACGTAATTATTATTTTTAGGTTAGGCTGTCAACATCAAAATCAATTTTAGTCATGTTAATATCAATGTCATCTTTTAGACTGCCAATATTATTTTTAGGTTAGAATATGAACGTTAGTAGTGTTATTTGTTTTTGATCTAGTTATATTATAAAAAATAAAATAGAGAGATTCAATTGTTATTATTGATTTGATAAGAAAAATAAACACATAAAAAAAGGAAGTTGTTAATTCTTTTGTAAAAAGAGAAATAATAAATAAAATAAACTAAAACTTATAAAATAATAAAAAAGAAAGAAAGAAGAAGAAGAAAGAAATTTAATTACCTAATCAAAGAAGACAAATGAAATAAAATTATAATATAAACTAATAATACACTTATAAAATAATTAAATTGGGAGAGAAAGAAGAAGAATTAAATTAATTAAAGAAGATAAAGGAAATTAAAATAAAATATAAACAAATAGTAACTTATAAAACTTAATATAAAATGTATAAAATAATTTAAAGATTATAAAGAAGAAAAAAGAGTAATAAGATAGTCTAAGTTGTGTAGAGAACTCACGTAGTATTTAATGTATAATCCCTGAGAATATTTATATTTTTAAATTGTAGTGGACAGTAAATATATTTAGATTGGTGGTAATAAATGGAAAAGTACCACTCGACTGATGATCCACAACAATATATATAAAATACATTGCATAATTAGACATTAGTCTTATTTATTTATTACATTATATCAACACAATAATCAAAACATCAGCAAATTATTTATAGTGCTCAATTTAATTCAGATTAATTCGAACTCGTTCGTTTACAAAAGGTAATTTAATTTAAAAGTTTGTACCAGTGAAGCTTACCCTTTAGCTCCCCTAAATAAAAGCACCCCCAGACCCCTGCGTTCTCCTGTTTACTGACTAATTCGATACAGTAATGATGATGCGACGAAAATTGAAAGTAAGTGCTCTGGAACTTTAATTTACATCATTGCACTTGAAATTTTTTTGGTTCAAGATTTGAAACTTTTTAAAGTACTCAAAACTACAATTCTGGGAGGAAAATATTAATAATTTAACACTTGTTGAACTTGTTAACTTTAAAACCTCAAGGCCGATGAATATTAGTAGAAATTTCAGAATCTTAAATTATAGAAAAGATAGGGAAGAAAACGTTACTCGTTAATAATACTGCATCTTTTTCCAAGCGATTAGATACCCTCTACACATACGAGTATTATATAGTAATTATATTATATTATATAGTATTATATAGTAATTATATCGTATTATATAGTAAAACAAATATATACTACAGATTTTCACAACAGGAAACTACATCTAAAAGTAAATAAGAAAATATAACCTAACTTTCAAAACTCTGCTAACACATGGATTATATTCGAAAAATAATTAATACTTAATTATAAAATAATTAATAAATAATAAAAATAGTTAATACTGATTAACTAAGCGACATAGTAGACGTCTGTTAAGAAAGATCTTAAAACCGAGTATCTATGATGGGAACAATACGCCGTTGTCATATTTTTAAAAAGTACTATCACTTGTATTCTTACGCATATAATTCTTGTAATTTCAAGCAGTTAACACTTTGAAGACTGTCCGAAGGAGCTATCGGAGAAAAAAATGTTATTAGAGTTTTAAACTCAATTTTTGTCGTAGAACAAAACAAAAACTTCCCTACTGGAAGATTTTACTTATCGAATCACACCCTGTATATAATAATATATATAATATTTTAACTGTGAAACTTTTTTCTAACAATTAGGTTAGATCTTAATTGGTTTTGATATTAACGACTTCTTTGGTTTATAATGATAGTATTTTTGGAAAAATTGTGTGAGATAACTATTGGTACAAAATCAAAAAATTAACAAAAATTCCAAAAAATGAATTTAAAAATCTGTATAAACTATATTAAATTCAAATCTATTTCAATTCAATAAACAAATTTGGTGTTGGTATGGGTTACGATTTGACCCAAGTACTATCACGGAACTAGTATTACAAGATATAGAGGAAAAAGTAATTAACAACTTTAAAACAATATGTATCAAGTTTTAATAGATGTTGATGTCATATAAAAGTGCGGAAAAATAGTACTTCCAATAATAATAATAGATGCTTTTAATAACATTCACCCAAGATTAAAATATACAACAGATCAAGAAAACTCACAAAAATCAATAAACTTTGTAGATTTAACAATAATTAGAAATTCAAATAAAACTATAGACACAAATTGGTACAGAATAAAAGTTAAAACTGATAGATATTTAAATTTTTATTTATATACAGTAGTTGTAAATTTTTTTTTTATTAACTTAAGCATACAATCTATCCGTAATGCGGATAATAAGTACATGATATATGAATGTACATATAAATAATATAAGGTATGTATCATGACATGTGGAGAAACCTCCAATGGAAGTTCTCCATAAGTTGTAAAATATAAAAAAATAATTAGTAATCTAGTAGTCAGAGCAATAAAATTATTATCAAAAAATTTTATAAAGAATATTAAAAAAAATTAAAATCACCGTACAAAAAAATTAATTATCCTTTAACATTCATAAATTTAAACAACAAAAAGATTAAAAAAACTCAAATCTTTAAAACAAACAATAAAATTACAACCAAATTTTCTAGATGATTGACCAATTAAAAAAAATTAAAACTAGTATTACGTACAGGAATCATAATACAAAAGGAAAATGTCAGTAATCTAAAAGACAAAATAAATATAGAAAATGGAACAAATACAGTTTATTAAAGTAATTGTAGTAATTGTAATGCAAATTATATAGGACAAACAAGACAAAATGTAAAATAAATAAACCAACATAAAAATTCAAAATTCAAATTCAGAATTATGATAAAAATGTCAACGCCTCAAGAAATAAAAAACGTCCAACAGCTATCAATTACAAAACAGATATTGAAAATTTAAACACTATTTATAATAATTTATTTTAAAATATAGTAATTGTTGTCATTTAAAATATTAAATAACAATAAAATACTTAAAATATAATATAATAAAATATAATTAATTTTGATTTGTTACGATTATTAAATACATAATTTTAGTAATTAAATATTTAACTAATTCAAATTGTTTCTCATTTTATTTGTCATGCGTATTACTTCTTATCTAATATCGACAGAAGAAAGAAAAATAATTTGTTTTAACACATTATGTACATATTGAATTATTTCAACATATAAATATTGCGGTGTAATCATTTCACCGTGTTGAAAATTTACTAACGATAGTTCGTCGACGTTAATACAAATATTTTTGTATCGGATTTAGATTAAATGAGGGACATATTATGTCATGGGTATAATTAATATAAATGTCATAAATTGGACCACAGTTAGGTTCATTAATACTTAAATCAAAATTTAAAAATAAAGATTTCATGCAAACATAACCTAGCTTTTTCATGCATAATAATAATAGGTTTCAATTTTAGAAAAAGGATATAATTTAGTTAGATTGCTTGATTATAATCATGTTTATGCGACCCATGTTACTTTGGGACGGTTTCCCACTAGTTAGGAAGAAGTATTTTCCATATTGAAATTTACACTTTACGATGTTTATCGTCAAATAGATTTTTCTAATTTCCAGAAGGCCAGCTCAAGTTTATGTTGCTAATTTGCTGAAAATAGATTAATTAGGTCAATCTTATTATGACTGATACAATACAATTAATCTTTGAATTTTGTTTACAAGATTTCTGGTCACTTTTATTAATGAAGGTATAAAATCCTCACGTTTTGTGTTAACTGACTCTTATAGACTTTTATCCTGTTTTTCCTCACCATTGTTTTTATGTAAATGCTTAGAGTACTGTATGCTTGACATTTTCTGCATAATTTGGTTAATGTTGACTTAATATTTAAGCTGGCATTTGTATAAGCATCAATTGACTTATTTACTGCAGTTCGTACTGTAAAAAATTATGTTTGTATTAATTTGTAAAGATGTTTCTATGGATAAACAAATTGTATTACCTATATCATGTATTCATGTAGCTATTTTGTAAAAGATGAACCTTGATTTGCTAAATTGTATATGTAATTAAATCATAACGAGTTTTGTACATTGTCAAACGTTTCTCTTGAATATCATCGTTACGATACATTTTAGGACCATAGATGTATAATACTTTTTTGATTCTTGTATTAAGCTCTATAATTCTATAATAATAGAATTAGGATTAGTGACAATTAAAATCAGCTGTGCCGAATTAATGACGTCACAAACTTACTCGATGTTCCGCTGTTTTGGAAAAAGTGTCATAGTTTTCATTTGTTCTGGCAGAAACTATATAAGCTGGGGCAATTTGGAACAAAGTCAGTCGATAAAACATTGAAGGCAGAAGCTATGCCCGGCTCCGGATAGAATATATCTGTAATTTGAGGTAAGATATTTAACCATATGTTTTGACACACATATCATTGTATAAACAAGGTTTAAAATAAACTCAAGTGTTACCTGAACATTTTTATAAGGATTAAAGGAAGATTTAATTATTGTGCAACAATAAATAAAGTGAACGTGATTGTTCTAATAAATTCAAGTGAATTTATTTTTTGACATCGATTTTTGTATCGATAATTTTAATAAACAAGAAGTCAGCTGTTTGGTTTCGTCGCAGTGTTACCAATAAAAGGATTATTTTAAAAAGGGACAATATATCGTAATATACCAGGTTCGTTAAAATAAATGATTTTTGTTGCGTTTATAAATAATAATTAATTTATAAAGTTCATCCTCAATAATAAAAATCTATTTGATTTAGCTTAATAGATTCTTTTGAGAATTTATTCAATCTCAAATAAATAAAACAATTAAATTTCTTTTAATAAAAATTTATTTTATTTTTTTTAGTTATAAACAAACTTTATTTGTGTTGGTTAGTTCAAACGAATGACCGTAGTTATCCTATGTCAGATCTCCACTATTATTTATAACGTTTGAGTAAACCTGAGAAGTCACTTCTCAATCTAACATTTGTATTATTTTGAAAAACATTTTTATTTTTATTTTGACGTTCTATTTGATTTTATTTTGTTTGTTAAATAAAGTTTTTGTGTTTTCAATTTTACATATGTGTTTAATTGATGTTAATGCAAGCATCCAGCGTTCTATTCTTTTAAATTCAGAGTTTAGCAGCAGTTGTCCAGTTTGCAGGAGTTTTAGTGATTATGATATAAGTTTTTCCTTCTTTCCAAGCATAAAAGTAAATAAGAATCTCGCAATTCAAATAATTTATTCTTTACTGAGCAAACCTGAGCTAGCTGAGAGGAATAAAGAATATCTGTGGTGTTTTCTCAATTTAATCCACCGTATATAATTTATGTTTATATTTGGAACGGTGGATATTGTATTATATTTTATTTTATTCTAATTTCATAGATCACCGCAATATACTATTATTAAAAAAAATCAATTTACGATGTAATAACAATAGAGTAATAGTAAGCTTAATTCCACCACTTAATATAATTTATATTTATTTTAACTTCTTTCAAAAACATTTCAAACCTAAGTAGAAAATTCTCTCACAATACTAATTTTTTTAATTTAGGTGTTATAAATATTATCTTATATTGCAGTTTAAATTATATTTTATTACATCACTGAAGAAGGATATAAAAAATTCGAAATGATCATTTGAAAAATAGTAAATTACTAATTCCCAAAAACCTAAAGCGGTTCATTATAAAATTTTTCCAAAAAATATAATAATAGGTTAGGCTAGTTTAGATTAGATTAGGTGAGGTAATGCTAAGTAGGTTAGGTTAGGATAAGTTAGGTTAGTTTTGGTTAGGTACGGTTAGGTTAGGTTGGATTAGATGGGGTTAGGTTAGGTTAATAATAGAACAACTCGTGCCCAACGTGGGGCACGAACCCACGACCTTGAGATTAAGAGTCTCATGGTCTACCGACGGAGATTCCCCAAAGATGGAGAGATAAATAAAGAACAGAAGAAAACAAACGGCGAGAGGAGTTACTCTAATCACGACGGAAAAACTAACTACAACCGCCAACAAAATAAAAATTTAAAAAGCACCAGGCCAGGACGATATGGCCTCAGAGGCTATAAAGATCATACTGAACCAAATCCCAGGTACTATAATAAAACAACTACATAAATGAGCTAATGGAAAAATAAGAATTCCCAGAGTATTGGTAGAAGGCCAGAGTAATACTCATAAGGAAATATGGCAAACCATTTGACAAAGCAACATCTTTCCGCCCAATATGTCTTTTGGATGTATTAGGAAAAGCGTTCGAAATTATTATCAAACAACTAAATGATCAAAAAATGATCTAGCAAATTAATGGGGGACTATCGGAATTCCAATATATGTAGATCCCAAAAAAGAAAATCCACAACTCATGATATACGTAACAGAGCGAGATACACATATGCTAATACAGAAAGTGGACTGGAACAAGGCACTGGAAAAAATTACAAACTGGACGACAGAAAATAAACTAGAACTAGCTCAACAAAAAAACAGAGACAATGATACTTGCAGGCCCCAGGACTAACAAAATAAGACAACCGATCAAATTTAAGTTACCAGACACCAATATAACATCGACAAAAAAGATTAAATATTCAGATGTATATCTGGATTTATTCAAAACAAGCGAGGAAAAAACACTAAAAGCCTAGCAGAACAGATGAGACAATAAGAACAGGTGAAGCCTAATGAACCAAAATATTTATACTGTAATTAGATAGTTGGGTAAACTGCAAATTTCAAGCAACACAGACTATTTTCTAACACAATTCCTGTCGACAACAGCTCTTTTAAGGAGATATACATTCAGAATAAAAAAAATGGAAACACACACTTAAGGACATAAAATATAATCAAAGAAATGACAAAATAAACAAAAACTGAAAATAATAAATGATCTAGTAATGAAAGTAAAATCTCACGAAGAACAAGCCGAAAGACAATAGAAAAATGTAAACTAGAAGTGAGAGAAAATCGAAAAACAAAAGCGGTGAGCCCCTCTAATGTATATTGAGAATGATGGATTCAGGAGAGCTCATGCAAGATGGGCATACAGGGCACTGGAGTCCCACTCTGCGGTTCGCGATAGACGAAAAGAAAAACTATGGCTTGTATAAAACATTTCCTCCCAAGGAAAAAAAACGTTAGGTTAGGTTAGGTTAGGTTAACGTACTGTAAAGTTCTTTTTAAATAATATAATAATAATTACTACAACCCATAACCTAAACCAAGGCCCCAGAAGCTATAAGCTTGTGCGGGAGGGAGGGGGCGATTATTATTATGTAGGCCCAATAAAACTAAAGATGCTGTTTTAACCGTTTCATAACAAGAGAGAAATATTAGCAATAATAATTAAGATTTAAACTTTACTAATTAAAAACACAAACTACCAACGAACTAAAACTGGTTTATTTACAGGTTATTTATTAATTTAATTAAATACAATATTTATTTTAAATACACAGATATTTAATTTTACTAATTTACGTTGGACGTTCCTAATTAACTCGTTCGTTCTCCCGCGGCGGATGTTATATATCTCGTGCAGAATGTTCTAGAATGTTCTAGAATAAAGTAGATAAGGGTAACACTTTGGTAATCCTTTCGAAAGATGTTTACACACAAAAGGTTAATGATTTTATTAATAAAGAAAATTTAGATGTTTTAAACAAAGATCCTACCACAAAATTACAAAAAGAAATAAAACAAGCTTTAGCAAACTGCAATATCTGCTTTAACGAATTAGAAAAACAACAAATCATACATAAAAACCCACAACCACCGAAACTATATGGACTGATTAAAACACATAAACACAACATGCCTATACGACCAGTAGTATCATATATCAACGCACCTAATCACACCTTGTCCAAGAAACTCAACCATATTATTAACATAATACGATACAAATCGAAATACTCTGTCAAAAATTCATTAGAATTAGTAGAATAACTACAGAACATACATCTTCCAGCACATTCAAAACTTGTAAGCTTTGACATTTATTGTAACATGTTTTCAAAGATTCCACCACAAGACTGTATTCCTTTGTTAGATAATTTCCTAGTTAATAGTAATGTAGAATTAGTAAAAAGATTAGAGTTAATTCAATTATTTGATCTTTGTATCAGTCAAAATGATTTCACTTTTAATAATATAATATATTTACAGAAGGATGGTTTACCTATGGGTAATTCGCTGAGTCCTCTATTAGCTAACATATTTATGGATAATTTGGAAGATCGAATATTTGAATTAGATCTTTCTAAACACATTATTTTTTGGTTTCGTTACGTTGATGACATTTTAGCTTGTTTTGACAGTTCTTTTGAGGTTATCAATGAATTTTTAATTCTTATTAACAGTCTTCACACAAACATCACGTTTACACTAGAAACAGAACAAAATAGAGCTATTAATTTTTTGGATTTAACTATTACAATTAATACAGACAATGAATTTGATTTTTCCATATACAGAAAACCCACAAGCACAGACGTCACTATACCTAACGATTCATGTCATCATAAAATGCATCAACTAGCGGCTTATAGATCTTTAGTACACGGAGCTTTAACTACTCCAATGAAACGATCACATTTTGATAAAGAAATTTCAATCATCAAACAATTAGCACATGCAAAACATTATAACCATAACATGATTGACACTTTAATTCAACAAAAAGATTATAGGTTAGCTATCAAAAGAATATTTCCAATTGACACTCAAATACAAGACACAAACTACATATCAATACCATACTTTGGCAAGAGTAGTATAGCTATGTTCGTTCTAGCGCAAAATCCCATGTATTTTCTTATGAAGGTTCGTTTTGCATTTCAAGGTCATCCGCGAAATTTGAGGTTCATTTGCATATCATTCGCGGGGTCATTAGTGGATCATTTGCATATCATTCGCGGTGTTATGTATGTATCATTAACGGTATTATTTGCATATCATGATCTAATTAATTTAATTCGCGGGATCATTAGCGGATCATTTTTTATATCTCGCGGGGTCATCTGCATATCTCCCTCTCTCTCCTCATTTCCAACTTGTCATCATTTCCCGCTGAAAGATTTGAATTCCTAGCGCTGCTAATGCCATCTATCGGTGACGTCATATGATCGGTATAGTAGATTTCTATACGCCTGTAGATAGGCAACCCGCTATACTTTTTTACAAAACCAATGGAGCCGGCAGGGTTTGAACGCTCGACCGTCTGGTTATAAGCTTAGGACTTAACCCCGAGACCACGGAGCTTGTCTTTTAAATTACTACATACGAGTTATTTATAAAAATGCTTTCACGTATATTTGATTAACTCCAATTTATTTAAAAATAATTCCCGGAAAATATTTATAAATATTGTACATTAATAATATTAAATCTTTAGGATTCCAAAATTATAAGCCAATTATGATTATTATCATGAGTCATTGAGATGAGACAATTATTAACCTTAATATTTTGAAGGTATCGAAAATGGTTACAAATTATTATTATTCATAAACGTTTAGTGATGAATACTCTGTGTTCTAGAATACTTGTATAGAGGCTAGGAAGCTTGATTTGAATACTACAATCTTGATCACGTGGTTGGAGTGTACTGATACATCGATTGTGTGCATAGAAGTATAATGAGTACCCGTTATCGTATATTCAAATTAGTTGAATATATGTAGTACAACTTTATAGATTCTAGAAAGTTCCTATCAATATTAGAACGATGAATGTAGACTGATGTGATATGCAGATGACCCCGGGAGATATAAAAAATGATCCGCTAATGATCCCGCGAATTAAATTAATTAGATCATGATATACAAATAATACCGTTAATGATACATACATAACACCGCGAATGATATGCAAATGATCCACTAATGACCCCGCGAATGATATGCAAATGAACCTCAAATTTCGCGGATGACCTTGAAATGCAAAACGAACCTTCATAAGAAAATACATGGGATTTTGCGCTAGAACGAACATAGCTATACTACTGGCAAGATATCAAAACAAATTGCAACTATACTAAGAAAAACCACCAGTTACAAAATAACCTATAAAACTAACACCAACACTTTTTCATTTTTATTCAATGCTAAAGACAAAACACAAGATATCATGAAATCCGGCATTTACCGTTTGAATTGTTCTTTTTGTAACTCAGTTTATATTGGACAAACACTTAGAAATTTCGACATAAGATACAAACAACACGTACGCTCTTATAGACTTAAACATCCAGAAAAATCGAATTATGCCAAACACATTTTGGAATAGAACCACCCAATGACACCTCAAAACAACATTAAATTCTTACATTTTTGCAACAACAAACACAAATTAGACATTTTAGAAGCTTTTTAAATATACAGACATAAACGCACAGTACCTTTAATGAATGAACAAACTGAGATTAGTAATTATCCTTTATTAGAAGTGTTAGATATTTAGTTTTTGTTATGTATTGTATCTAGTTACCTATTTTCTGTATGTATTTATCCTTAGCAACGTGTTTGTTTATCAATCTTATCTACCTTTGACAATGACACAAAGTGTCGAAACAATATTGTCAGGTTAAGATATTAATAAAACTTGTGAAACTTTAACTAATCTTTGTATTTATATTATATTTCATGATTATGGAGTTCCACAAAGTAAGGCTGGAGACAATAAATTTCATCTAATTCTAATAGGTGGGAAAAGATTACAATTGGTCACCATGGTAATTAAACATGCTGTTAAGTTAATAGGGGGATGTGAATACGGCTTAATAAATTTAAAAATGAATTTATGATTTTATTTCTTGTTATGTGTTTATTTCGTGTTATGGGGTGTGTAGGTTGTACAGTAGGGTGGATCGAAAAAGTCAATTTTTCGAGTATCGAATTCTAATAGAACTCGAAAGTTGCGTATTTGCATGCTAATCAACGGAAAAATATTGAAAAAAAATTATACGTTAGATCTTCAGTTTTCGCAAAGGACCTAAAGTTTGGAAAAATGACAAAAAACACCAAATGTGTACCTTTACCCTCAAAATATACAGGTGGCGTTTGTTGGCTTTTAATAGTGTCTAAGTACTTTATTCGTGATGTGTGATAATAGAAAAAATATTTTTAAAAATTACTTCTCTTACAATTCTTTTATAACTCTTCATCCATTTCACAATCTTTTTATGAAACGACCCAGAACTCGCCACGAGTAGGTGGCTGCTATTCGAGTATCACCCACACTCTACCCAACCTCCATCTCACCAATTAGGATGTGTTAAATTATGTTGATTTAGTCAAAGACGTTGTCTTAAATTGAAATTTTTGAACAAACTTTGGCATTGTGGATCTTGAGAGAAAAGTTGCTCTAATGTAGCCATCTGCTATCTTGCCGCACACATTTCCTGCAGACTCTGTGACAAGTTTCTTTCAACTACTTGAGTATGGCATGGAAAATTTAAGAAATGAAACTCGGGCAGAGTTTTACCGTGCAGAACTGGCGAAATAGTCTCTGATGTATAGCTTTTCATCATTGGAGGGGTCAACAGCTTACATTTTGTCCAATTATCAGCTGACTGTAGTCCGCGGCATCAAATTTATTGAGGAAGTCGTAAAAGTTCTAACATCCTTCCCCTTCGGATTTTCAGTTCTTGCCTTTAGTACCCTCCTGTAACCCAACTCTCCTATATGTTGTCTCTCATCCACTACCATAGTCAACAATATGTTCTTTGGGTGACAGAACAACGTGTTTCTCTCAATCACAGTATCGATGATTCTTTCAATGTCGTCTGTCTCGTTGTTTGAACAACCTTAAAGATATGTTTAGGACCATATTTCACTGACTGATATCTTTTAATGTCGAGCCAGACAGGAACATATGTCTTCACCATGTGGTTTACAAGCATCTTGAGTTCGTTTTGCAGGACTTGTTCACTTGTTTGGGAAATGACCAACTGTAAGACCCGGTTTGCACATGTCAGCCATCGAGAGTGACTGAGAGGTCTAGGATCTCTTACAGTCAGATCTGGAGCACATTCTGCGACTGGTGCACATGCAGAGCACTAGTCTGGATTGCTCTGACAATATCCAGAAGGTACTGCTGGTATTTACTAAAATCGGTTTCATTTACATTGATTTCATCTAATTCAATTGCTTTGAAATTTATAACGAGTAATTTCTTACACTAAGGCAGATTGCCGATTTTCCCAGAGAATTACGCTGGTCCTGATCCCGTAAGTAAAACACTTATTATATTTGTGAATCGATAAAACCCGATTTCTCACCGAAAGTTCGAAAATCTTAGCCCTAATGTGCGAACTCAAAATGATGCGTGTGATTTTTAAAAATATTGTTTTATTATCAGGCATCAAAAATGAAGTACTTAGACACTATTAAAAACCAAAAAAGGCACCTGTATATTTTCAGCGTAAAGATACAAATTTGGTGTTTTTGTCCTTTTGTTAAAACTTTAGGCCCTTTACGCGAACTGAAGATCCAACGTATTGTTTTTTTTTTCAATATTTTTCCGTTGATTAGCATGCAAATGCGCAACTTTTGAGCCCTATAAGAATTCGATAATCGAAAAATTGACTTTTTCGACTCACCCTATTGTACAGTATGCATTTAAGTTCTATATTATGGATTTCAGGGTAGAAATTCACACATCTAAGTAAGTATCGTATAGAGCTGCTAATGACAAATTAACACTACTGGAAATTCTTATTTTTCAAGACTCCTAAAATAACTTCCAATGGGGAAGTTTCCTTAAAAAAAAGATATAAACTCAAATTTAATACAACGCAAGAAAGAACTGCAAATGTAAGTTTTTAAATATAAAGTTTTAATTTAAATAAATTTCTCTCCTTTTTTTAATTTACAATGCCGACAAGTGAATCTAAAATATTCGTTTAAGTAAAAATTATTAAGAAATGTAATGTAATGTAGATTTCGGTGGAAATTTTAATTCGGTGCACGTTACAGAAAACGTGGGCGCACTGTAAATGACGTGCCCTATCAATAATTTCCAAATTTAGTTTAAAATGAAGTTTAAACCAACAAACTTGGTATTAAATTTATTAATCCTACTTGTTTATGCAATAGAACGTTTATTCCATGATTTAAACAGCGTTAACATAATATGAATTCTGTTGTTGAAGTACATACAAAAAGCAATCCCTTTTATTAAATCAGACAATTGACTTCAATACTGATCATTTCGTGCTCTATTAACGTGTATGAAAACGACATGTGTGTTTGTCATTTGAGAAACTTCAATTGTGATTGAAATTGATTGTAGATAAAAGACTTGATAACATAATATCAACCTTTTATTTAATGTTTTATTGTCGAATCAGAAAAATGATTCGGAATCTTTTAAATAAAAATCTCCCATGGATTATATATTATAAAGCTTTGTGTTTTTTTTTTCAGAGAGAATTACGTAAAAAATACCCATCAAGATCCTTTGTTAAAACTTCGAGAAAACTCCTGTAAAGTAACATATCATATATTTTTAACGATATAACAAGAACATTGTAAATAATGCAGAAGGTAATTTTAATTTTAATTTCGTCAGGTTCGTTTTGCTCTTGAAATATTAATTTAGTAAGACAGAAAATTGGTTCTCATTTTCACCTCTGTTATATGTTCACCTTATTAATAAAATATTCGCCTTATTATTAATATAATAAGGGGAACAACACAGTTCGTGTTATATATATTGACGTGAATTCTCTTTGAAACGTTAATTGAAGGCTGTATGTTGACTGAAATGACGACTTAGCAGAGTTGCGACGCGCACGCTAAAAAGAAAATTTCAACTGAAATTGAATTCGTGTTATTATTAAGACGGTATCCTGTAATAATAAGAAACACTGTAATTATAGATGAAAATCAAATTTTTAACACAGCCGTGTGGAAAATATCACACAATCTATTTGAATTGATATAAATAGTATTTTAGGATTGAAGAATCGATCACAATGCGAAGATCACTTAAGGGGAAGATTCGCTAGTAGAAAAGTAATGTGTTCGTATCTGCAAAATAACTTTTTTATTTATGTAAATAGTGACACGGGACAAAAAGCAATTTGTTAAGATAGGTTTTCTGTAGGTACCTACGACTCGAATATCTTTACAAAACGTAATCTGTTTTAGAAAAAAATTGCTTAAGTTAGTATATTTTCGACTAATCAAAGCAGGCCTGATAAACATAAAATTAAATAAATCTCGTCGTAGGTACTTCAATTTAAGTTTTTTCTTTCATTTAGTAAAAACCCCATCGTATAGTGTCTTCTACTTTTTAAAATATCTTACATTTACGATGATAAGATACGGGTTTTTTTCTTAATACAATTGCCTAACTATCAGGCGCAATGGCAATAGTTTTCGATGGTTAATTACTCATGTAGGCTACACTGTTAAAATAAGTTCATATTATGCGCGGTCTATTATTATTTATGGTATTTTATTTTATTCCTTAATTTAATTTAATTGAATCTTATTTCTTAATTTAACTGAAACGTTGATTGCAAAAAGGGTATACTAAGTTGCAATTTTAACAAAAATCAAATTTCTGTCGGAAATTACACGTCCTACTAAATAAAAGGTATATCAGTTTTTTTCACTTATCATTGCTTGAGGTGTCCATACAACGAATATACAATAATTGCGGTTCGTAATATGTAACTGTCCTTGTATTTGAAAGTAATAATTATGAGTTCTTTTTAAACAGATTTCACCAGCCCGGTTTTCCAAAAATTTAATTTTCTTTTCTTTAACAACACTTATAACTTTTATCCTTGCAGCTGATGCAGGGCATTTGATTTCAATTAATCCGTCATCGCTTAATAGTCCGTCTGGTGATGCAAAAAGAAATCATCTTTATCAATAAAAAGTCCGCATTGTCGAATTTGGATATTAAATTTCTCTTGAACTTCTCTAAGTGCTACTGTTTCATGATCTTGTCCCCATCGTGTAGCGAGATTTCCTTTAAAAGTGCTATACAACAGATTTTTGACTATATTTTTACAATGTGTTATAATAAATAATAATAATAATAGGTCCCATTATTCCCTTAAGGGACACAGGGTTTTAATATAGTCCTTCCAACTCTTCTTGTCTACTGCTATTTGTGCCAGCTCTCTAATCGTCATCGTTTCCTTTTCTGCTATATTTCTCCAGGTACCTTTTGGATGCCCCCTTTTTCTGTTTCCTTCAGAATTCCATTTTAGTATCTTCTTACCAATTTCATTTCCATTTTTACGCAGAGTGAGCCCCAGCCAGCCATACTTTCTCCTTCTTATCTCCATATTTATATCTGCTTGGTTTGTTCTTCTCAATAACTCTTCATTTCTAATGGTTTCTTTTAACAATGTGTTAAGCTTTTCATTTTACAAATCTTACCAAAATTAGAAGCTGTTATTCGCGATGATCTTTCTTGACGCCAAAGTAGATTATTATTCTGACCAGTTGTTTCTAACTGTATCAGATGTAATTCGTCTTTAATTTTTTCATTACTTGTAAAATTTCTTTTAAAGAATCTTCTTCTGCCGATAACCTGCATGTTTTCTTCCTCTACTTTTCCATATTCGCTATCGGCTGGTACCGACTTGTAAGTCTTCCTTCTTTGCGATTTTTCACTTAAACGGTCTCTTTCGACATGTAACCCACTTTTATTTGGTTTTCGCAGCTTTCACGTAGTTTTTGTAAATTGTCCAGGACTTTTGCCAACTACCTTTTTATGGATTACGTTCGAAATATGGCCTGGTTCAAGATTGAAAGTTAAAGCAGCTGCTTCGCATCGTGTTTTATAGGAACTATTTCCCGTAAAGGTAATTCGTTTACCTCCTGTATATTTTGCAACTATAGAGTTTAACACTCGACAGCGTTATTGTCCATATTTCATGGCAAAACTTTCAGAATTAAGCGCTACTCTGTCAGTAACAACCATTATGTCTTGATATTATCCCGAGTCTTTGAAGTCAATAATCCAATTGTTTTCATTTTCACGTTTGGGTCCTTGCAAAAGTAAGTGGCGCAATTATTGTGATCCCCAAAAACATGATGAGAACAGTTCAAAATGTCATTTCTCAGCTGTTGTACTCTCTCACAATGAGTTAAAGTTGCATTTGTAATATAAAAAAGAACGACACCTTGTATACCCGACTTCATTCGTTTGATAGAGTTGTTCAGCTTATTCATATTATACAACAAAAAACAATTATCATTGTGCTGCTTATTATTTTTTGGGTCAGTTCTCTTAATTTACTACAAAAATTTCGTAGAAGATGGTTACGACATTCGATTTTTTTAATTACTTTCTGTCCATACTCAATTGCTTCCTTCTGGAAGGAACGTCGGGATTAAGTCTAACGACAGGTGCTCCACGTTAAACATTCTTGGATTTTTTACCATACGGACGAACTTCCAATTCTTAAGACATTTATGCGGGGGAGCTTCAGAATGTTTTGATTTACCATGGTTACACATACAACAGTATTTATTTGTAATCCCTAAGAATAACACCTTTTTTTCGTTTTTTTTACCAACAATAACGCCAACTCCGACAGCTGCATTATAGTTGGTTCTGTATTATCTTTTACTCCAGGATCCATCTGCAATAACAGTAATGAATGTAATGCCGTCTGAATCAACTCGGCCTTCTTCAATTGCTAAACGGGATTCTTCTAAAACAGCTTTTTCCATATATTCCCATGCAGTTTCTTCAATATAAGTAGCAAGAAGTTGTTCTGCTTTTGCATAAAGATTTGGGCCCATGCAAGGAATATCACAATTAGCCAACATTTTCTTCAATTGTGAGTACATCCTATTCCGGTTGCGATACTTTTTAGAACTGCTGCCTTGTTTAAATATCCATTGCCTGATCATTACAGTCAGTTGATATAACAATGTTAACTCCGCACATCTCACATTGTACAACAATTTTACTTTGCAGGTCAATTCTTTGCTCAGAAACCATTTTCAGATGTTCCTTTCTACGCGAAAACAATCCAACATGAGGAAAATGTATAATTGCATTAAAAAATTAGGAATTTCCACAATTCTCCTTCCACTGACATCTTCGTGCTCTTTTTTAACATTGAACACCTCATTTTCGACGTCAGTAGTATAAGTAGGTGGAATTTCTTCTGGGCTGTGGCTACTATTTGTGGAAGTACAAAGTTGATGTGCTGGAGCTGAAAGTTGATCAAATGAAGTTGAAGGTTGACCTGTTGAAGTTGAAGGTTGATCTTATGAAGATGAAGTTTGATCTAATAAAATTAAAGGTTAATCAACAGAAACAAATTCTGCTGATTGTACTTTTTGGGAAGACCTTGTAAAACCAGAAACGTTTTGCATTCTTCGACGTATGCTCTTTCTTCTAGCTGATACCGTTAATAGTGGGATAATCTTACATAAATAAATTGCACGTACAATATGGTATATAAGTACTTGTTACACTTCACTACGTTACACTAGAATACACTACACGATAATTACACTATGCTATATTAATACTTGCTACGCTTACTTATGTAAGCGTACTTATGTACTAACACGAAAACTATAGCAGTACGGTAAACATTTGTAAACTTATGTAAAAATTTCGTTGTCTGTGGTACAGTTGGTTTCAAAAAAATCGAATACACTTTACAAATCAGTAGTCCATGATTATGAAAATTTTTTACAATGTAAAATGATCTTTATTTATTTAGGTTATGTTTTGTGACATAAGTTGACAACTAACTTTGACATTTTATTTGTCATTGTGACAACATGATTTATACCACTTAAAAAGGATGTACTCGATTATTTTGAAACCAACTGTACATAAAAATGCAACAACCAAGCTCAACAAATTTTTCAAACGGATTCGTAAAACTGCGATTACAAAATTACATTCCGATGTTCTGTTTTAAAGGTTGAGTTAAAAGTGGCTGGACAGGCTGCTTTTTGACTAGTTCTGATGTAATGCATCTTTAAACGCTATTATTATAAAGTAGTTATCTTTGCCGAGACTTTGTCATTTTTATTAGACCCGTACCGCAAGTACCGCTATAGTATAATAAAGCAGGCTTTGGGATAATTTACAAATTTACGATAGGGTTTGCAAGAAGTCTACAATAATAGTCGGTTTATGTGAACAGAAGGTATTGTGCCTTTTACAAAATGCCGAAAACGAAGGATTCCCTAGAAGTATTTCTTTTAATAGACAATATAGGGGAGGGTCGCCCCAATTGGACCGCCTCCTCAATTGAACCAGTCAATTATCTTTTTAAAGACTAGAGTCACTCTATATTACCTATAAGAGTTGAGCCAACGCGAATGTCAATCCGCCATTTTGGATCCAAAAATATACATTGCAAAAATGATTGGTTATGTTTGCCTGGCAAATGTCAAATGTTTCATAACCTGACATTTATTTCATTATAATTTACCATAGTTTATTTGAATTGATTAATATAATAAAATTCCTAAATAGAGTAATATATATATTCATATTATTTGCAAAATTGAGAAAAGAAGAAACTACTCTCAGCTACAAAAAAAACTGTTAATGTCTCTTGTGCTCTAGTAAGTCAATTTCCATTTGAATTATTTCCGTAACAAAAACACTGGAAAAGTAGTGAAAATATTTTGCTTTTTTAAATCGTTTTATTTCAGAGTTATTACTCAGTAACATATTTTGCATATTTTATCAAATGGGGCGACCAAGAAAGATATTTTTAACTTCAAACTGTCGACTGATAAGTTTTTTGTAAAGAATAGTCGACCACCTATTCCACTAAAGTCTTCGCAAATGTATGGCATACATTCAGTCAATAACATTTTTGTGTTAAATAAATAAATTTATAGAATAAGAGATAGCTGTTCTGGAACGTAGAGACAATGCATAATTAGAAGCAAGACCATATTACTAGTGAATTACAACGTGTAGGTACCTATCGAGATCAATCATGCAAAACTAAAAGATCTTCAAGCCCTTTGTGCAGTATTATCTAATCGAGAACACCGTGGTTTCTATGATATTCTGGGCACTAATGAAGACCTAGATGACATTGTCGAGGACGACAACAGCAGTGCTTACATATATTTTTTCTTTCATGCTAGAGATATGAATCTTTTGTTTAAAAAAGTATATACATACCTATTTTAATATTTTTAAATCTGCCAGACCGATTTAATTAAAATGTATCTTATGTTTAATAAAAAAATAACAAATCTGTTTTGCCAAATTTTCGTCAAAAACCACAGATTTTTGGATTGTGTAAGAATGTTTCATAAACTGCACATAGTTCCAAATAATAAAAACTTTGGCCTTACATTAGCTTTTGGTTCTCCTAAAGGTTACAGTTTTTTGACAAATGCCGTGTTTGACATCAACCCTTCAATTGCAATTTATATTTCTTAAAAACTTGAAGAGAAATACATAAAAATTCTTACTAAACATCATATTATTTGTCAAATTAAGGGCGATCTTTTCACCACCTTGTAACTTTATTTGTCAGTTAATTGTTATGGATACAATTTATCCTATGGATACAATTGCAGAAACAGTTGTAACCATAGTAAGTAACTTCCACATAAATTTATGAGGAAGTGAAAAGACCTGTCGTATTATTACATAATTTTATCAAACTTCGTGTTTTTAAATTGGCATTAGTGCAAATGGATCCAACCAATCAGCGTCAATTCCCGCGTTGGCCCAACTCTTATAAGTAATATAGAGTGACTCTATTAAAGACTATATTGCAATGCCATCTATCGTCGAAAATAGTAACAGGAGGACTATAGAATGCTGTAGTTTCAATATGACTACAGTGTTCCCGCGATTATCGATGTAATTGCAAATTGTATGTTTATGCCTTCATTTATGTAATTTTCTCCATATGTTTCGTAAAGACTGGTGCAGAAAATTTCGGAAATGTCTGGAAGGCAGTATATACCATTATTTTGTTATACTATTTTAAACAGTTTCGCGCAATTTCGGCGCTGATTACAATTTGAAAAAAAAAGATTCAGGTTAAATTGAATAAAACGAATGAGTTGCCTAAATTGAACTGGTTAGGTTCATTGAAAAGACAAATGGCAAACAGTTCTTCTGATGGTTTGGCAAAGTCGTGTGCAGAAGATGCTTCATGTCTTTATTGTAAGGATATAACTACCTGAATTCACTTGAAAATGAATGCACGGTGCCTAAGTAGTGCATAGTGGGCCTACGAAGAATGTGCTGGGGTAGAAGATGAGGATTTCCATCTTCCAGTCGTTAGACTTAACAGGTTTATTGTGATTTCTAGTATAATATTACCCAGTGTCATAGTAAATAATTAAGTTTTTTTTGGTTTTATTATTTAGAACGATGTTTATTTGAATATCTGCTAGTCGTTAAAATTAGGGAACTCTTGGTTCAATTTAGGCGACTGGTTCCCTAAATCGAACTGATTCCACATTTTTCTAATTTATTATTTTAATAGAGAATTTATGTTTTTTTCAATATATTTTTTAATTGAATATATGATAAACATTATAAAGTATGCCTTAGTGTGAATTTTAATTTAAATAACCGACAATGACCTGAAATACCAACTTTTTCTAAAAAAGGTTCAATTTGGGCGGCTCTCCCCTACTTTCGGTAAAGTGCAGTTTTTCAACGCTCACTTAGAACACCAACTAGTGATAATATATGTAGCAAGAAAATTTTGTTAAATCATATCAAATTATTTAAGAAATTACCTACCAAATAAATTTTGTTTTAGTAATTCAACCATGATCGTAAGCGACGATAACATCATAATTACTAATTACATTAAGAAAATGAACAATATCGCTGATACTTGATAATATTATATTTTACTTTTCTTTTAATTAAATATTAGGTGCATTATCACGAATATCCTATAGATACGCATTATTATTACTATTTATACACAGAATTATTAAAGCAAATGAACATTCCATTGTAACAGTGTATATCATATTTCAGTCTCAACTTTGTTGTGACTCATTCACGTTAGAAGCAATTAAATTTTGCTTGCAAGTTAGATCTGCAAATACATACAGCATTTATTAGTCAGCTATGTGTGTCTCACTTCTAACTATTTGATCTTCGTTGCAAAATATATCAGGCTATAGCGAATCTTGGCCTTAAACGGTTAGTCAACACTTAACTCAATCAATTTAATTGCGCAATTCTGTTTTTGTAAATTTTTAATTACATGCAAAACATTGCCAAAGAAAATTTGTTACTATAGTGCTTCAAGGTTCCAGCTCTAACAGCTCCGTAACGCCAGCTTCCTCACTTCAATTAAATTAAAAAAATTTTTAGTCTCTAATAAAGAACTAATTAAAGACTAATTTGTACCTACAAAAAAATTGTACCTATTCCCGTTTAGTCGTAATTTACGCTTTAAAAGTAGGGGTGCTGGTAGCAGCTGAAACTGGCAACCCCACTTGAATTAAATTTAACCACTTCAATTTAATTCAAAAATTTCTAGCGTATAATTAAACACTAATTAAAGACTAATTTGCACCTACAAAAAAAATTGTTCCTCTCCCCGTTTAGCCATGATTTAAATTTAAAAATTGGGGTGCTGACAGAAGCTGAAGGTACCCTCACTGTAATTAAATTTAAAAATTTTAGCCCACACTGAAGCACTAATTAAAGACCACATTGACTACTGATTTAAAACTTGCCGCGTGGTAAGTGATTGATAAAAAGGCCGTTTAAAAAATTAAAATCTAATTAACACAATACTAAGTAATAACTAAAGACTAATTCGTATCAACAAACCTTGCATAATTATTGTAATTTAACGTTATTAAAATCAGTTAAACTGGGATAGCTTAATTGTTTTTTAGGTACAAATTTTTAAATTTAATTGAATTGGTACCATTTAATTCAAGTGGGGGTGCCAGCTTGAACACTTTTAAAGCGTAAATTACGACTAAACGGAGATAAGTCAAATTTTCTTTGTAGGTACAAATTAGTCTTTAATTAGTACTTAATTATAAGCTAGAAATTTTTTAATTTAATTGAAATGAGGTTACTAGCTTCGGATCCCGCTAGCACCCCCATTTTTAAAAATTAAATTACGGCTAAACGGGGATAGGTGCAGTTTTTTTGTAGGTACAAATTTTTGAATTTAATTGAATTGGTACCATTTAATTCAAGTGGGGGTGCCAGCTTCAACACTTTTAAAGCGTAAATTACGACTAAACGGAGATAAGTCAAATTTTCTTTGTAGGCACAAATTAGTCTTTAATAAGTACTTAATTATAAACTAGACATTTTTTAATTTAATTGAAGTGAGGTTACTAGCTTCGAATTCTGCTAGCACCCCCATTTTTAATATTTAAATTACGGCTAAACTGGGATAGCTGCAGTTTTTTTAGGTACAAATTTTTGAATTTAATTGAATTGGTACCATTTAGTTCAAGTGGGGGTGCCAGCTTCAACACTTTTAAAACGTAAATTACGACTAAACGGGGATAGGTCAAATTTTCTTTGTAGGTACAAATTAGTCTTTAATTAGTACTTAATTATAAGCTAGACATTTTTAAATTTAATTTAAGTGAGGTTACTAGCTTCGGATCCCGCTAGCACCCCCATTTTCAAAACTTAAATTACGGCTAAACGGGGATAGGTGCAGTTTTTTTGTAGGTATAAATTTTTGAATTTAATTGAATTGGTACCATTCAATTCAAGTGGGGGTGCCAGCTTCAACACTTTTAAAGCGTAGATTACGACTAAACGGAGATAAGTCAAATTTTCTTTGTAGGTACAAATTAGTCTTTAATTAGTACTTAATTATAAGCTAGACATTTTTTTATTTAATTGAAGTGAGGTTACTAGCTTCGAATTCTGCTAGCACCCCCATTTTTAATATTTAAATTACGGCTAAACTGGGATAGCTGCAGTTTTTTTAGGTACAAATTTTTGAATTTAATTGAATTGGTACCATTTAGTTCAAGTGGGGGTGCCAGCTTCAACACTTTTAAAACGTAAATTACGACTAAACGGGGATAGGTCAAATTTTCTTTGTAGGTACAAATTAGTCTTTAATTAGTACTTAATTATAAGCTAGACATTTTTAAATTTAATTTAAGTGAGGTTACTAGCTTCGGATCCCGCTAGCACCCCCATTTTCAAAACTTAAATTACGGCTAAACGGGGATAGGTGCAGTTTTTTGTAGGTACAAATTTTTGAATTTAATTGAATTGGTACCATTTAATTCAAGTGGGGGTGCCAGCTTCAACACTTTTAAAGCGTAGATTACGACTAAACGGAGATAAGTCAAATTTTCTTTGTAGGTACAAATTAGTCTTTAATTAGTACTTAATTATAAGCTAGACATTTTTTAATTTAATTTAAGTGAAGTTACTAGCTTCGGATTCTGCTAGCACCCCCATTTTTAAAACTTAAATTACGGCTAAACTGGGATAGCTGCAGTTTTTTTTAGGTACAAATTTTTGAATTTAATTGAATTGGTATTATTTAATTCAAGTGGGGGTGCCAGCTTCAACACTTTTAAAGCGTAAATTACGACTAAACAGGGATAGGTCAAATTGTCTTCGTAGGTACAAATTAGTCTTTAATTAGTACTTAATCATAAGCTAGACATTTTTGAATTTAATTGAAGTGGGGGTGCTAGCTTCAGCGTCTGCCAGCGTCCCCATTTTCTTAAATTTAAATTTCGGCTAAACAGGGATACGTGCAATATTTTTGTAGGTACAAATTAATCTTTAATTATTTTTTAATTATATGCTAGAAATTTTCGAATTTAATTGAGAATTGGTTACATTTAATTGAAGTGCGCGTGTCAGCCTCAACTGCTGCCAGCACTCACACTTTCCAAGCGTAAATTACGACTGAACGGGAATAGGTGCCAATTTTCTTTGTACATATTAGTACTTAATTATAGGTAAAAGTTTTCGAATTTAATTGAAGTGGGGGGCTCTGACATTACGAACCTAGCTTTAACTATAAATAGCTTCTAAATTATATTTTTATATTTGCGTGTTCTAATGAAGCCATTAGGACACGCATTTTGCGTTTCCTAAAGAGATTTATTAGAATACGGAAAACAGTTTAACATTTTATTTTTTAAAGTTAATATCAGTATTGAACAGCTGTTTTTAAAATGTCAAACTTATTTAATGCCGTAAAGAAAAACAAATGCGGAACCTGAGTTTTCAGTGTTGCCAACTGTTAAAAAAGTTAACAGAGTTCCTCTAACAAATTTTATTTAAAATTAAATTATTTCTTTTTTAAAATGATTAAAAATAAGGCAAATAGAAGAAATAGTATAAAGTATTCGTTTCATATGATGTTTTAGCGCACTTGTCCTTTAGAAAATTCCCCACTACGCGGGTCGTTTTCTAAACTCGGACGCGTGCGCTAAAACCGTGTCTTATGAAACTAATACTTTAATATACTATTAGTGCACCAGCATAATGACTCTTACAAAACTATATACAGTGTAAGTAGCACACTCTAAATAACATGTTTTTGGTTTATCCGAGGTCGAAATCCTCGGACAAACAAAGTTTTTAATGGCGCATATTTTTTACATTGAAAAGTTTTTTCGCCCCCAGCCCCTTTTTTGCAATGACGTCATAATATTTTTTAAAATAGCAACCCCTACTTTATCATTCAAATTCTGCATAAGGCAGTATGAGATTTCATGATTTAACGTGATATTTTATAAGATTATAAACGTTTTAAGTTGTTAAATTTAAAAACAACAATTTACAATTGTTAAGACATTTTTGCTGATTTAATCAAAATAAAAAATATTTAAACTTAAAAAACATAACAAAAATTAAAGAAAAAACATTAAAATTATTGAATTAAGTGTTCAAATTGGGATCCATTAACTTCTTGACTTAAAGCCAGTCGATAGATGAACTCATTTTTAACGTTTTAAATATTTCTGGCGTAATCGTTCTAATTTCATTTCTAATTATTTCCCTTAAGGCATTACTAGAATTTGGTCCGTTAAAATACACCTTACTCCTTAGGTAACCTTACAGAAAAAAATGTAGGGGTGCAAGGTCTGGTGATCGTGCTGACCACTTAATTGCCCCATGCTTCCCAATCCATCGATCTGGAAATACTGTATTTAAATATTCCGGAACAGCAACACTATAATGAGGAGATGCCACATCCTGGTGGTACAATAAAGTATTATTAGTAGGTATAGGATTTCTTTGCATTTGCATGTTTTTTCTGCTTATACCAAACATATGCAGAGTTATATTTCTACATATTTAAGCCACATATTATGAATCACATATGTCAATTTGAAAGTGCATATAAATGCATATTTAGGTGTTTTTTATAAATGCATGCATATTTTAGCATTTTTGAACGAGTGTGCATATTTTACCACTTTTTGAGCGTTTTACATGCTTTAATTATGAAATTTCTAATATTTTTTAAATAATTTTAGCATTTTAGACAACCAAAGTAGTATAGCTATGTTCGTCCGAGCGCAAAATCCCATGTATTTTCTTATGAAGGTTCGTTTTGGATTTCAAGGTCATCCGCGTAATTCGAGGTTCATTTGCATATCATTCGCGGGGTCATTCGCGGATCATTTGCATATCATTCGCGGTGTTATGTATGTATCATTAACGGTATTATTTGCATATCACGATCTAATTAATTTAATTCGCGGGGTCATTAGCGGATCATTTTTTATATCTCGCGGGGTCATCTGCATATCTCCCTCTCTCTGCTCATTTCCAACTTGTCATCATTTCCCGCTGAAAGATTTGAATTCCTAGCGCTGCTAATGCCATCTATCGGTGACGTCATATGATCGGTATAGTAGATTTCTATACGCCTGTAGATAGGCAACCCGCTATACTTTTTTACAAAACCAATGGAGCCGGCAGGGTTTGAACGCTCGACTGTCTGGTTATAAGCCTAGGACTTAACCATTACACCACGAAGGTAATCTATTAAAGCACTGTAAACGGGTTATAAAAAAAAATTGTTGACTAGCGACTTTATTGCATAGGATGTCTAATTAAAATAATTTCTGTAAATAAAATGTAAATAACGCTAAACAGGTGTTTTTTTAATAATGAAAGTGCATATATTTATTAGAAATTTCTAATAAACGCATATTTCGTGATTTTTAAGTGCATATTTCACGTTTTTATAGTGCATAAGTGCATGCATATTTCAGCATTTTTAAGTGCATACAAATCCTATACCTAATTATTAGGAATGTCGAATTCCTCATGATCAGGATATAGCACAGCTAAGGATGGAACAATATGGTTTTCTTAGCAGCTCCAAATATTTGCTGCAGTTAAAGTTGTTTTTATAAAATAAGGGCCTAGAATCATATTTTCGTTGTTAATATTCTCATATCCTCAAAATTAAAATTAAATTTTTTTGCGTTTCTTTAAATAGTGAACCATTTCTATTAACTACACAGGAGGATTAATTGACAAAAACAAAGAATTCCCTCTAAACCATTTTTTCTGCTGCAGATAATTTCTGATTAGAGTTCTCATCTATAAACAATTCCCGAAAGTGGGGACTAAGGTTTCATGGTTGTAAACGTGGTTCCAAATTTATAGCCTGTAGGTAGATTTTCAGCCTACAGGAGCACGTTATAGTGACGTCGTTTCTAAGTGATTATTGATCGGTGATGTCGCAATCCAATAAGTAACGTAAACATGACGTCATAATGGTACCAATATTTGACGTTTTTTGAAATGGCTACACAATACATTACAATAACGTCACACCCACGCTTTTGAGCAGGATCACATTTGTTTCTTTTGTGTAGGTATTACCTGTAAATCATTTTTTCTATAAATTCTACATATGTTTGTAACGGTATATTTTTATTAATCCTGAACAAATGTAGTTTTGTCTATATATTCACTAAAAATCGTAAGTCCGGTTCTGCAAATTTACGTTCTTTTTAAAATGTGAACTTGTGTTAGCATTTGGTATAAACAACCCCATAAAAATTATTTTAAAAAAAGCTGTGTCTCGAACTTTCTTAGAATTATAAAAAGCATTTGGGCAATAAATTATTTCTTTCTGTATTCTATTTATGCACGTGTACATTGGTTAAAGTGGCTTCTTTGTTAAAAATCTTGGAAACTATTAAATATGGTTTGTGATAAACTTAAAGTAAGTCACCTTTATCGAATTTCGTGCTTGCTATGTGTTAAAAAAAATAATACCTTGAAGCGTCTGCAGTCTTAGCAAAAAACAACATCTGCATTGCACTACTTGTCTGCGGGAACATAAAATGCGTAGTACTTGGTTCTTTAAAACCAGTCTAGTAGTAAACACTAAGAAAATTCTACTTATTGACTCCACGTGGACTAATTAGTTCTGATTTGTTCAATTTTGGGCGGGCGTCCTTTCGATTGGTGTACTCGATTTGCACCCTGCGAATTATAATACTATAACCTTCAGCTTTTAAAAAAGGAAGACACTTGTTTTTGAGTTGCGGTGAAGAGACGACACTTGTCTTGAAGTGAGACTCCGAGATGGTACAGTTTTGAATAATTCAGCTGATAAATTTGAATATACAGTACAGCTTATAGCTAAAAGTGGCTTGTTATATTGTGATGGGTCATTAAAACAATTATGAAATAAATAAAGATTATTAAAAGTTTCACAGTTTTATTAAAATATACCTGACAATATTGTTTCGACAGCTATGCTGTCATTATCAAAGGTAATATAATTATAAACAAACACGTCGCTAAGGTAGATACAAAATAGGTAACTAGATAAAATAATAATAATAATAAAAATTAATAATAAAAATCATAATTAAACATCTAATACTTCCAGTAACGGAGAATTACTGAGCTCAAGTTGTTCATTCATTAAAGGTACCCTGAGTTTGTGTTTGTATATCTCAAAGGCTTCTAAAATGTCTAATTTGCGTTTGTTATTACAAAAATGTAGGAATTTAATATTATTTTGAGGAGTCATTGTGTGATTTTGTTCTAAAAGGTGTTTGGCGTAATTCGATTTTTCAGGATGTTTATTTTTGTAATGACGTACGTGTTCTTTATATCTTATGTCAAAATTTCGAAGTGTTTGTCCAATATATACCGAACTACAAAAAGAACAATTTAAACGGTAAATGCCCGATTTCATGATATCATGTGTTCTGTCTTTAGCATTAAATAAGAATGAAAAAGTGTTAGTGTTGGTTTTAAATGTTATTTTATAATTGTTGGTTTTTCTTAGTATATGTGCAATTTTTTCTGATATTTTGCCAAAATATGGTATAGATATGTAATTTGTGTCTTCTGTTTGATTGTCAATGGGATATATTCTTTTGATAGCTAACCTATAATCTTTTTGTTTAATTAAAGTGTCAATCATGTTCGGATTATAATGATTTGCATGTGCTAGTTGTTTAATGGTTGATATCTCTTTGCTAAAATCTGATTTTGTTAGTGGAATAGTTAAATAAACAATAAACAAGATTAAAACAATTATTTCTACCGTTCCAGTTTTAATTAGTGGACTTATGTTATTAAAAATCTAGTGGTTTTTAAAATGTGACGGAGTCATTGTTAACAAAAGTAACAGAGGCGTATCTGTTTGGGATTATCGTTTATTTGCGGATGGATTCATAATATAATTAATAAATTCCCGTTCCATAAGTGGATAAAAATAAATAATTACCGATTTTATCGGAATTAACTAAACTAGCAAGTGCTAACTGAGTTTAAATTTGTTTAAGATTTTAAAGATATTTATCGGACGCAAGTTATTAAAAATAAAATTATAATAGAGATAGGATTGTTTTAAAATGTGTTTTAACAAAGAATGTTAGTTAAACCATATGGATTGTTCCAATGTTTTGTTTGATTAAAATGAACTAAAAAAAGAAACAGTTTCTTTGGACCTGCTGTAGTCAAAAATAATTGATCACCATTAACGTTCAGCAATCATCACCTAATGAGAAGCGTTTCCAATTTCTACCAGCCAATAGTAATGGTTTTTGTGATGCAAGTAATTATTGGTTTAAGAGGAATTCGATCTATAGGATCAAGCTATTGTAATTTAAGAATTATCTATTTTTTGTGTAATTTTTGAGTAATTTTGTTTGTGTTTACGGACTATTTGGATAGTTGATTTTTATTGTCTACTATAAAAAGAGAGCTCTCTAGTAGGATTTAACCTTAGTAAGTTAACTTCAACAAAATTCAAATATATTAACTCCAGTAATAATCGAATAAACTTAATTCCGTAATACTTTTATAAATTTATGTTCAATAAAATTCAAATAATTTTATGTTTAATAAATTTTGTCTTAATACATTTCTGAATATTTTATGTTCAATAAATTCTGAATAACTTGAAATTTCAATAGTAGATGGCTAGTTTAAGTTTAATAAAATAATGTTTCTTATGTTCTTTGATTATATATGTATATGATCTTTTATTTTTAATATCCAATAAATATGTTTTCAAATCTATACCAAGTGAGCTAAATGGAACCATATAATTATAAATGTTTTATTCATTTTTTATTTTAAAATCGATAAATACAACCAAATTTTGTCCAAAACCAGGTAAATTGAATTTATTTTCTGATTAGTGAATTTAATATCTCTTCTGGCTTAATTAATGTCATTAAATTTCATAATCAGATGGCGCCCTTTAGAGTATTTATTTGAGTTCTGAAACCCTTATCTACTCCTTTTACAAATAAGACAACTGCAGAACCAATATCTGCGACATGAAATTAAAAAGAATTTGTAAGAAAGAGCTAAATCTCAAGCCGTGGTAATCTTGAGCATCTTTTTAACGTAAGTATAATAATTTTATAATTATTATTTAATTTTTATTGTTTATTTTATCGTACAGATAGGAGTGTGTTACATGTTATAAGATTACCGAAGTTACTCTTAAGAAACGTGTTAAGTTCGTTAATGCAATCTCTACGGCATAATAAATAAATAAATACACATATTTATATATATATACAGGGTGTTCCACAATGCTGTTTACACGCAATATCTCCCTTATTTGAAAAGATAAAAAAAGAAAAAAGTGAATTACTCAAAATAGACCTTCAGAAAACATCTTTAAATGCTTGTTGCATAGCAACGTTTAAGAGATCATGCCAACTTGATTAATTTTTCAAATTGCACCCTCTGTTTTTTTTTCACGGAAATGTATTCTTAACTTCATTCTACATACGGTAGTATGCCTTACTGAATTATCTAATGTGCATTTAGGGGTTGAAAAAAAATATTTTTTATAAATTGTACACTTCATAATCACTAACTAAATTATTTATTCAAAAATATGATTAGAGCCGTGTCTACAAGGGAACTACCGAAGCACTTTAAAGCCCGTGTAGAGTCCACAGGAGGGCATTTTGAGCATTTACTTTGAAATAAATTCAACTTATAAATCGCGCGTGGCGCATGTGAGCAATAGAATGTACGTAATGCGCAAGTGCAAGGTACTTTCAAAATCGCCAATCGCCAAATAGCCGTTTTTTTCTGTTCTAATTGTTCATCTGTTTACCTTGGCCATTTGCCTTTTGAACGTGTGCTCCTTAGTTAAACGTTCTACTACTACTGAACTGCTCGTATTATGGGTTGTTTATCTTGTCAGATTCATTTACATGAAATCCTAGACAGTTTGCATGCTTTCTATTTGCTTCTAAATATTCCAAAAAATGTTACTTAGACGCGTTTATATTTTTTGATAGAAATTTTATTGTATCATAAATATTTTTTATTTCATTTTCACACCACGTCAAAAAGACGTCAAAGCAACGTCATTTTTAGTTTGAACTCTCATTTGTGTAACTTTAGAATATGGCGTCTTGAGGCTGTGATATTAACACGTAATTCTTTCGTCATTACGTCAGATATAAGATGCTTTTGATGTTAAACTGACTGTTTTAATTAAATTTGAAGATTAAGGCGGTCTTTATTAGTATGCCATTAACTGTATATTAAATAATATATATTTAATATATAAATAATTAATATTAATATTTATATATTACAGTTTAGAAACTTAAACTTAGATTTTTACATGCAATAGAATTCTTACCTTTTACAGTAAACAAACCCAATGTTAGAGCATGTTTTATATCAATTGGTAAATTATTAAAAACACGTAATCCTTCATTTAACAATGATTGCATTAAAAACGACTTTGTAGTAAAATCGATATTAAAATTATTTATTGATCTTATTCAGCCTGAATGAAAATCATCATTAAATCGTTTCAACAGAAAAGATCTCAGATATTTAGAAGCTTGCTGATGGATCATCTTGTATATAAAAATTAAATTTGTCATTTTGATATTTTGTTCAACTGACCTCAAATCCATTTGCTCATGCATTAGACGAATCGGCGTATAAATACTGTGATAACACTATTCTCAAACATTTATTTTGAAAAACTTGCAACCTGTTTATTTGTTTTTTAGGGCATATCAATAACAGAAAAGTACAGTAGATGAAATGAGGACGTATAACGATGCTGTAAACTAGAAATCTTGACTACTAAGACACATTAAGAGAAATTCTTCTAAAAATGCCAAATTTTTACCTCATTTTTACACAAATAGTTAGCATGGCCACTAAAAGTTAATTGTGAATCAACAATAACTTTCAAGTATTTCATCTCCTGAACTTAATTACTTCACTATTTATTTCAATTGCGTGATGTAACATACTAAGCTTCTGTCGAGAAACTATTAACAATTAGCACACAAAAATTCCGCGATGGGTGCTAATTAAAACAAACGCTTTAGTTATAGTCACGCTCCCAATAAACGAATACAGTCTAAAAATCGGCGATATTTACGTTAACATATATTCCGACAGACGTCTTATTAATTCAAATTATGCTCAGGTTACGTGGGTGTTAATCGCAAAGGCTTACTGATTAGGAATTGAAAGCAAAAACAATTAAAAATATTATAGGACGCCACCCAAACTGTTTGATATTAATAATTAATGGCAAAAGTTGAGAATTCTATAATTCGGAAAAATATTCCCCATACGTTACATTTATTTTGACCAATTTCTCCTGTATTTTGAAATTTATTTTATGAATTGAACACCAACAACTTATCGTGTCGAATTATACCACTGATTATGAATTCTGAAATCTACATTAAAATAATTACGAAAATAAATCGTTTACACAATACAAAAAATGCATGCAACAGTTGAAGATCATAAAAACTTGTTCGACTGTGTACGTTGTTATATAAATACTGCCTTCACAATTGACCTTTGCCTATCATCAGGTACAAGACCGCCATCAATTTCATTCACTTTCCTCTAAACACGACGTCGCCTGCCTCTAAGTCAATCATCTTTAAATAACACCATTACTACCAGCTTGCGTCTCTTCGAATCGAACGTCCCGACTAATGTTTTTTTTACACTATTTCTAAAACCCCACAGGCTGAAGAGGAGAAGTTTCCTATAACAGCAACTGTTTACTTTTGATTTGCAGGCTTCCTTGCGCTTCTTGCCTGCAAAAGCAGACAGTAAATTTGAAAAGCAAAACCTGAATCAGTTCCAATGTGGTGTTCGTGATGTTTCTACACCTAGCAGTAATGTCTCGAAAAGATTTTGCGAATTCCCGGTAGATACGCTCCTCTTGGCGGTTACATCGTGACCTATATTACGAACAAGTTACTCTATGTTCTATGTCTCTATGTCAAGAAGCAGGTTGTCAGTAACTTCTAGTGACACTAACTTTAGGGTACCAGAATACGAGTGTGCGTAGGTGCCGTCACTAGGCAAGCAGACTACATTCCATCTCTGCCATAGCAGTTAAGTAATGATCTCCTCAAAATTTAAAGAATCCGAAGCTTCATCCAAGAAAGACACTGCTCCCAAAGTAATTCATTATCACCAGCGAACGACTGCTAAACCCAGCATCTTATTTTTTCATTTCAGAAAGCTTGGTAGCAGATCGCCAGTTGAATCAACGAAGTGTCTGACACGACCCCCCATCCCTTCGAGTGTTTTACCTAGGAGCGTGGTTCTGAAGAACCACCTTAAGCTTTTCCTTTCTATTTTACAGTTTTCAACACTAGTTTTCCATCATTAATCATTTTTACACCATTTCTTGCATTCCCTAAACCACAAAACCGATTATACATTTACAACAAACTACAGTTGCCTGCCGCTGCCACCAATAGCTATCTACTTGACTCTACTGCAAATCCTCATTCATCAGAATCAACACTGTCGACACGCGTGCACCACATCAATTATTTTACCAACAGGCTGAAGAGAATAGCCTACAAGTCCGTTCCGTACTATTTCGTCCGTTTTTATTTTTGTTAAAGGGCGTCCGCAATTTTTACTCTGAATTTTTTTGTTTACGAAGCAGCTATTGTAGCTCTTGTAGCTGGAACAAAGTATTGATGCCCCATATTGTAGGTCCGCGTCCGCAGATTGTTCCGAGTTGAATGGAAAGTACCACGAAACCCTTTCATATAATTTCATGAAACTTGGCACGGAGTAAATACAAAGGCAGAAGGCAGTGAGTGCTTCACTATAGCAAAATATAATGATTTACCTACACATGATAATACAATTTCTGTTAAAAAGAAACGGCCTTTCCTCATGCCAAAAAAGCAGGGTGTCCTTTAACAAAAAAAAAGTAGGCCAACTAGTATGAGACGAGGCTCGTAGGTCATGCTATGTTCCCTAGACTGTTCCGAGCTCTTGTGCTATCCGATTGATTGTACTTATTTTCAGCCATTAGTTTATAATTATTATGTTGGCAGATATTTATATAATATCTACCGGAACGGAATGTAGTGAGGTGATTTCCAAATAATTATCCGTTTTCAGACACCAGTAGATAAAATTGAGAGTTCTGAACCCACCCCCCACTCCTGACCTTGACCTTGAACCTATCTCTCTCTAACACTTGGTGACCTTGAATCTATCTCCGACACGTAAACGTGGCAACACCGCATTCTCAAGGTCAACAATATGGCAACAACGCATTCTCAAGGCCATCAATATGGCAACACCGCATTACCAATATGACAACAATGTTTTGACCTTGCACTCAAGACCACTCTTCAAGGTCATCAAACACCATTCTAGGCCATGCGCAAGGTCATCAAACACCATTCAAGGTCAAGCTGTAGATATATATAGCAGGTCACATGTATTGAAAATTCAAAATGTGTGTAGAAGCGAGCTTACAGAATACGTGCTTGACAGAACAAGTGTTATCATTTAGTAATTGGAAGGGTGTACAAACCATACACGGATTATTACTACGTATTACTTATTTTTCCTTGCGTAATCGTTAATAGGTAATTGAATTTGCAGTGCAGCGAAGAATTGGCATATTTCAGAGAAACCAAAATATTACTATCAGATATTCTATATCTAAAGAAAATTTACACATAAAGAACCAACAATGTAGACTATCTAACGTCGATCGAGCATAATGTGTCGACATAAATTCTCAACAAAATGTTACTTAAAGGTTATACGTACCATATATTAAAATGACAACTTAAGTTCCAAAGGTACATTAAAAAAGAAAACCCAACCAAAATCGTTTCCGTATTATTAACACAACGTTTTACAACAAAAATGTAATCATAGTGTGGTATATATTACATTATTAATACGGAAATGTAAAAAAGTGTTTTAGTATTATGAGGTTTTAATGGAATTCCAACGATGAAGTCAAAGTAATTTTTTGATACTTTGTTCGAAAACATTATGGCTGTTTCCTGCTTAAAGTGCCGCACTGTATTGCATTGTAAATGCATTTTACGTTGCCGCGTCTATGAAATGTATTGAATAGCGCATTTTTACTGCAGCCGTTAAATTGATACGTACTTAAAATCGAAACGCGGTCATCTTTATACCTCTTTCATGACAATTAATTCGAAGATATAAAATTGTAATGCCATTGTGTTGTAATATTTTTATATGTCATTTTAAAAAATAAAATGAAGAGCGAAGAGAACGAGCAACTCTTATATGGCCTTTTTGTCATAACTCGTTATTTCGATATCTGCAAAATGACAGGCTATTCTCATATTCAGACCGTTAGGTTCAATGTGCGGTCTCCCAGGAGTGTTACAATTTTTACTGCTTATTGTTAGCTCAAAAGCAGCTAGGGATTGTAATAGATATGACAATTCCTTACATTTTGAAAACATAAAAATGAACTGTTTTGAAGTAGTTGTCGCAAACATTCTAATTATATTTGTTTTGAAGCGAAACTGCTTAGTCTTGTTTATTTCTTTATTGTTATTGAGGAACAAAAATACGACTACATACAATGCGAAACACAAGACAGAAATATTGAGTATAAAAACCACCACACACTATCATCCCGGTTGTCGCCCGAGTTATGATGCACGGTTTATATTTGCTGTAATTTATTGCAGCAAATAAAAGATAGACATTAAATTGTGTTTTTACAATACATTGAAATAAATATTAACGTCAGAAACACAAATCTATTTGTTTAGTTAGGAATATTTTAATAAATAAAAAAATAGTTATATAAATAATAAATAGGTAAAATTCCATTAAGTATTATGCGTTTTTACCCATAGAATCCTAAATATTGCTTTCTAACGTTATATATTCATTTTTTAACTAAATTAAGAAATTGAATTCATAAAATGGCCTCTCTCGATTCTAATGTAAAATTTCCCATTCTAATCTCAAGGTTTTGGAAAATATTTGATACGTCTCCCTCATAATTAAATTAATGAACAACTTTATGTATATATTTTATAGTTTTCTTTTGTTTATATAATTTTTATTTTTATATAAAAGGGTTATTAAAAATTATTTTTATATTGCTTATGTATTTTTTCTACTACTTGAGAATAGCAGCCGTTTTTAATTAATTATTATTAAGTAATTAATTTATAAACAAATAGATTTGCGCAGATAATATTAACTTTGATCAACACGATCTAAATCAATACATGAATTACAAATAATCTCAAGGCACAACTTAATTGTCTGCAATAAATTATAGCACATGTTAACAGTGCGTCATTACGGTCCACCAACCCAGATGATGTGTGCGATTGGCTTAAGAGAAGTTGAAAGGGTTTTCTGAAGAATGCTCAAAAACATGGATTTAGAAATTGTATTGATGCTTGGTTGTGGCACCATCTTCTATATGAACTCACTGAAGATGATTTTATTAGGAGCCACTTTCGTGAAATTATCCAAAACTGTTGCAATGCATATGTATTATATCGTTTGGTCGTGATCAGCCTGATATCAGAATCTGTCTGATCTGAGTTTCTGTCGCGCTGTCTTCTCTGACATTGCCTAATGTCTATCATTGCAGTGTAATAATATCCTAAACCGACTGCTTAAGCTATCCTCCAAAGCACGGCCTTCTGTAATCTTAATACCAATATAGAAATTATCCATCCAAATTTTGACCCACTCTTGGATTAAAGTTTGAGTTAAATATCCGTAAAAGGTTAATGTGTGGTCTGACTTACTACAAGCTAGCATATTCGGGTTATATTTTTTAGATGGAGCGTTGAGCACTAAGAGGTACTTTTCTGACTTCGTTTTGATGTGTTTTCGATTTTAGCCGGTTTATTTTCAAATGAAGAAAATCTACATATACCTGCTAAAATAAAGTGTGCCAACACAGAGTCAATAAGGTAGAAGATTTGAAGAATACAACTAGAAATAAGATAAGACAGATCTCTCCTGGGGCTATTAGAAATGTGCAGGATGAAGTTGTTCCAACCTTTAAAACAATTGAATACGAAATTTTTCAAAATACTGAGTCCCATGAATGCCCCAAGTCCCATTCAAGAAATATAAATCATCGTGTTTGAGCGTTTATCGCAAAACCCAAATTTTTGTTTTACAGTCAATATGTCAATATGTTCACTTTTGTTACGCCCGTTATTTGTACATAAGATAAAGCGGGTTTTATGTTAACTTATACCCAGTACATCATTTTTATATTTCTTCATTTACATATTTGACTTCCAATCATTAGCAGTGCGACGAATTTACACATTTTTGGTAACATGTCCTAGTTGTCGGTTATATTTATTTTTATTTTGAATTTATTTGAAAGAAATGCTAACAGGAAAAATCCCAAGAATGCCATATAATCACAAGATGAGGATAATTCAAATCAAATTGGACATTGGGAATATAAGTTCAGTTTTTTCCTTGTGAACTTAATAATGGTTAAAGCGATTACAGTTTTTCCGGTTTCGTTATGTCACCAATCTTAGCCTATCATCAACTTTAATCAGTTCATCTGTGTGTGTGTTGCTGCACTTTACCAATTGTAACCCAAATGGAGTTTCGTGTAAGATCATGTTGGCCACTTGCATATTGTAGGATTCTTTTATTTAGGTTGAGTTTCTTCATTGAAATTTAAAAATAACACGCTGGAGTTTTGATTATATTCTGTGGCCGAAGCTTTTTTTAAAACTTAATTTATTGAATATAATAAAACACATTTATATATTTCGTTTGCAGTCGTAGAATATATTTTATTATTTTTAATCGAGAGAAAACTTTATCTCTTTTAACATTTAGAATACAAATATTAATATTACTTTGTCTGTAATTATTTAACGAGTTTAAGACGAGTTTAAATAATTAAATTTGAATTATCACACTTAACAGAACAATTTTAAAATTCACATTTAAATGACATTAAGCAAAATAATTAATTAAAACTCGAATGAGCCTTTATGTTTTTACTAGCAAGACAATTTTAAAATCCACATCTAGTTTTAATACTCACTCTGGATAAACACTTGTTGAATACTTAATAAAGATCTTGTGTGTTGAATGAATATTTAATAAAGACTAAAGACTTAAGATTAAAACAGAGGTATTTATACCTTATCTGCCTACACAGTTCTCATGGTCATGAGAGAATAAATGCCAAAGAAGTTCTCATAGAGATAACATAGACTTAGCAGAAAAACTGTAATTTGATATCGTGAGTTTTATTATCTTAAGCAATTCTCATGTAACATGATCTTATCTATAGTGCGATTCTATGTACGTTACTCTGGCGGATTTACGTTCGTCATAGTCAAATAGATTCATGCTATTTTGTTTGAATAATCAGTTGTACTTGATTTAAAATTATAAAAAGTTAATTAAACATGTAATGCAGGTGTTTAATGAGATAAAGCAGCATATAATCATGTTTAAAGTAATTTATTATAATTTTAATTATAATAAATTGACAATAAATAGTAAGGTTAATGTTGTATCTGTTTAAGCCAATAGTGTTGTATATTGTTATAATCAGTGAAATTATGGCTCCCTTTCTATTTAATTTTAATTTCAGAACAATTTGACAAACATGGATGTATTGTTTTGAAAAATTTCAATAGTTTTCTTGTGATAGATACGAGGTGAATAAACAAAGAAGTAGCTATAAACCATCAAAGGAAAAAGATGTGTTCCTCCTGCTACTCAAAGTTTACAATCTGAGGTTAGAATTAATAATGGGGTTAAAATAATTTCCCATGTAAATAAATAAAAAGTAAAGTTAAAATAACTTCAAATAATATAATTGTTGAAGTGATTATTGATGATATCAATGACTGTTGATGTTACCAAGTAAACTGGATTTAATTAAATAGAAAGTCGGCGGTGATCTGCGAATTAGACGAGGTCATATTTAAAACAAATGAGATTTTTTTAAAAGACAAAAATGGTTATTCAATTTTTTTTTATTTTTAAGTTGTCGTTAAGTTAATTGTTTTCTTATGTTTAAAAATATAATTTAGCTTCCATTTAAAAGTAAAAAATCAGACAGATTGATTTATTATTTCGTTTCTTCATAATTATTAATCAGTTAAAATTAACCCAAGCAGTCTTTAGTCTGAATCTTGTTTAAATGTTTTCTCGTTTATCGTTTTTCTATTGACGTTAGTTCAATAAGAGTTAATAAATGAAACTTTGTGTTCTTCATAATTTTTTTATTTTATTTGTGTCTTTTATTCTATATTTCTTTTATTTTTGTTAACAAGAAATATAACCTATAATATAATAAAAATAGCAACGAGATCCACACTGAAAAGAGTCCCAATAGTTACCATGAGAAAGATATCTCCTCAGCAATAATTAATTATTTTTTCTAGGAAATTACTTAGAAGGTAAATTAACACCGACTTTGTCAGTTATTTATATTTTTATATATTTCAACTAGAATTCAAAGCAAATATAATCATAACATTAAATCTGGTAAAAACGTGGACGCAAATCAATTATTTTAAGAGCTGTTGTAAGCCGGGGTCGTAATTCGATAATGATTGAAATTTTGTTAAACATTCTTTTGGTACATTTATTTTAAAGAACTTGTAATTCTCACAAATCAAAGTTAATCCCAAGTCTGAATGTTACATTTGGCAGGTGCTTTCGTGTCGTGTGACTGCTTACTCCGGAGTGGGCGGGAACGGTCGGTTACGCTTCACTAGCAGTAATTCATATGCATTCCATTTTGAGACCAAAACGTAAAATACCACAGAGCCGGATTAAGGCACACATAAAAACATAATTACAACACATTAGTCGCTTACCCTTTAAATGGAAATTAGCAGTACTTACGGGGGGATTGGGAATCCCCCGTGCCGTCTCACGTTGGTTCTAGATGATTGGCGCCTTCGGGAGTGAAGACCTTCAGTGCACTATCACGATCATGCTGACCTAAAAAAGATGCTTACCGTATCGGGCGCCCTTTAGCCGAACGCTAACAGGACCAGGTACCCGGAGGTGCTGTCAATGTATTCATCTCCCTCCGAGTCCGCCCCTCGTTGGGATTGCAATACAGGAACGTAGGGGAACAAGCACCCCATTGCTGCCCAGTGATCAGCTGGGGCCACTGGTGTAATTCTCATTGATTACCCACGTCGAGGGTGAACGTCAAGATCCTCCCATCTTTCCGACTCCCAAGCAAACAGTATACTGCGCGGTTAATTTTACAGAGCTCAATTCACATATCATCAACAACAACAGCAATTCTACCAATTGCTAACAAAGCAACACAACAACAGGCAATTCCTCAATTACCAACACATCAATATAATACAGCAATTCCAACCAATTGCTAACATCAACATAAAACCAATATCACACATTGGCCAACAATCCAAGCAACAACTCATGTTGCCTAATGATAACAACAAAACAGGTGCCAGCACTTCTAAGTGCCGTACCACAAACACAGTAAATATTAGCAATACGGATCTTTACGTTTGTAGTCTCAATTTAAAATACAAGCACTACACTCGAAACCGCTAAAGACCTTTTATACGTTCGAAGCCTACCGCCCGTTTACATCACCATAATGCAACTGTCCGTTCTCGTATAATATCCCCGACTGATTCCTTAACAACCCTAATTCTTGTAAACTTTTGAATATGTGTTTTCTCTAGCTTCGGAGGGTGTGACAAAAACTATTAAGACCAGATGTAGGGTCAGAAGGGTCACTACTTTATAAATACACATTCTTTCATATTTCGTAAATACATTTTGGTTCCTACAAAGAATTTAAAACTGAACTTATTTAAGACATTACCTATTATCAGTTACTATTAATTAATCTCTAAAGATGCTAAATTCGCATACAGAAAATAAATATCCCGCACTATAAATAATCATACCGTTTTGGCACCCCAATTCATTTAAAAAAAAAATTAAATATCAAAGCAATAGAGAATAAATTCTTCTCGTTTTTTTTTTCAAAAAGAAAATTAATATTGCATTACAATAAAATATTAGCTGCTTAGCTATTTAAAGTAAATTTCGTAGCAGATAACATAGGAGATTGTAGTCCCTTAAAGGTGTTAGAAAAATCAATAAAAAATTTCAACAATGTTTAAAATCTTAAAAATTTCTTTGTAGTGGAATTTCTTGTATGCACGAATTCTGTAATCTACAGAATATGTAAACTTAAAAAGTAATAATTATTATTTATGGTTTTATCTTTAAAAGACAGTTCCCATAAAATTAATTAAATATTTTTTATAAATCTTTCTTCAATAACTAAGTAAATATTACAGAAAAACAAAATAGTTCTCGCTGAAACAAAATACCATTTGATTGAATTTAAAAAAACAGGAGCAAAAAATCGGAAACGTATTTACCATTAATATTAAAGTTTTAAAGTTTGTTGTAGCAGAAACATTAATGTAACAAAGTACAAACATTGTAGGTATACTCTAGGAATTAGTAAATTATTGAATTTCCGCATAAAGTCCAAAACTTAATTAAAGTTTGCAGATTGAGGAAAAGCACTGTATGTTTATTTGTGGTCAAAGTTGTATTACTACCTAACGGAACAATTCAATTTAGGTATATCTGCTTCATCATTAAAATGTATTATTTTAAACAGCCCTAGGATAACGTCTCGTATGGTGTGTATTTTTTAGATAAAAGTGGTTTAACGCAAAAGTTATGCAAATGCATAACTGGCTGAAAAGTGCGGTGTGCTTATGACCGAATTCATTTATAAAATGAAGCTTAAGAATCGTAGATTTCGATATAATCCGGTTGGTACGTTCAACAAATCAAACAGATATCAATCACAAATAGTCAATAAATAAAAAAATATATGAATCAACAGTAAATCAATATAACGCAAAATCATAATAAAGAATCGGATTAAGTATTAAATATCATTAATGATAAATTATCATTATACACAAGTTAAAACAAAAATCAGAACAAAAGTCTTAAGAAAAAAAAATGTAAGAGGTAAACTGTATTCAATGGGGGCAGTGCTTACTCATCTAAAAATATTTAAACAAATTCATAATTGTTTAACTACATAGAGATTATAATAACTCAAATACTATCAAATAGAATTTGTATGCAACCACTATATCTCAATTTTTAAAATAATTCTAATTAAATCTCAGGAGGCGTACATTAATACAGAAGCCCTTATCTTAGCCCTTACAGTAGCCCTTAAAACAAGGTCTTAAGATTAATTAAATCTTCTAGTTGAAAATCGATTTCAAATATTATGACATTCAGAAAAATAATTCCAAAGTGTTAAAATGTTATTAAAAGCTCTAGGGTAGAGAGAAGAATCTGTCAAGAAAAAAGTTATAGCTAACATAATACAAATTAGTAGATTAAATAGCGAGCAGCGCAGTATCTATAATTTAACTTACTTTGATATCTTACATAGATAGCAAGAAATCAATTTAGCCTTCGTAAAAACGAAGGTTTCTCAAAACAGCGCTACAGGAAAATATTCACCGGAATATACCAGGAATCAGAATTCCTAAAGCTGGAGACAGTATAATTAGAGATTTTTTTGTAGCTATAAAAAGGAACTCGCAGCTCATTGCAGAAGAAAGATGTAATAAATTTACCCAACAAAAAAAGTGAATAATAGCAAAAGGAGATGTTCAAAAACACAGAAATTTCCAATTTGGTAGTTAATAAACACAGAGGCTTCAAAGAAAACAGGAAAACAAGGGATGAGGTGTTTCCAAATAATAGATTCAATAGTCATGGTGTACAAACAACAAACTACGATACAACCTAAAATTCTTAACTTGTAAAATTTAACTCTTAAACTTTAACTTCGAAATCGCAAAATTTCATTTTACATTCATGTACGATTGTGCAATTAGAGAAAAATCGTTAAAATTTATTTCGGTATATTCAAATCTATCTTTTATTGATTCTGATTTGATACAATTCTTCTTGGCTTTTACTACCTTTTATTAGATATCGAGCTTTTATGTTAAGGATAATTCTTCTCTAAAAGAAAAAACGTAGATTACGTATAATTTTGGACACATAAGTTTTGAAAAAATGATAAAAACTTTACATTAAATAGTAACAAATAATAGAGGTCCATCCCATTGAAGTTAAATGTGCCACTATAGATATTAGTATTTTAGTATTAGTCATACCTCTGACCTAGCCTTACCTAGCCTCTGACCTAAGCTAACTTGAATTTTACGTTTACCTAATCTGTAGCGTATCCTCTAATGTAAACTAGCCTGTAAGTTCTAACGTAAATTAACGCAACCCAATCTCTAACCTCACCTCTATCGTAGCAACCTAACCTAGCCTAACTCAACCTAATCTATTAATCAACCTAATCTTCAATTTAGTCTAACCAAACTTAATCTATCCTCTCACCTAAATTGTAACCTCACCTAACTTCTGATCCTACCTCATCTAATCAAACCAGAACGTAGCCCTCCTTAACTTCTAACCTAATCTAGCCTCCAACATAACCTAATATGTAAGCTTGCCCCACCTAAGCAAACTTCTAACCCTATCTAACCTCTAACTAAACCTACCATTACATTTCACATAACCTCACCCCTAACTTAGTCTAACCTAACCCGCAACCTAACCTACAAGCTATTTTTGATCCTAGCGTAGCCTAACCGTTAAACTGTAATCCTAACTTAACACAATCTTTATACTAACCTGTACCCGAATGTAGTCTAACCTCTAATGTAACCTAAATTATATCACATCCCAACAAATTGTTTCCACGCCTTGAAGTGTGACGTTGGACACACCTTGTCAGCTACTCTCAGAATATATTTGGTTTAACCGTCATCCGCGATTTCGCTGAAGCAAATCTGTTTCTTCAACTTTAAGCTAACTTCGATTTAACTAATTTCTAGCATTACTCCTAACTTAACTACGCCAAGCTATACTGCAACTTAACCGTCTCAGCTAGACATAACTTATACACCTAACCTATAATATAATCCAGTTAATACCAATATAACATGTTTTTTTACCTAACCTATGCAATTAATATATTGGTTGCACAAGAACACTTTTCTGATAGATCAGATCTGATTTTTACGTGGACTGATATACCACGTCCGGGAGGCAAATGACCGACTCGATAAGCTTTGGAAAAGTTTTGAAGCGGTAGGATCATGTCTTCTTCATGTTCTTCTAGAAGGATCGGTAGTCTTTTTCATGTCGCGGACGTTCTGTATTTAATCATTTCTTGCAGTATAGTTTAAAGTTTTGATGTTCCTTTACAATTAAATTTTCTTTAAATTTACTTCATATTCAAGAACTGTTTAATATGTCTTCAGCTTCTGTCATTAAAGTCATTATATTTTAAATATAAAAGATGTATAACAAGACGAATTAAGCCCATAATAGCGATAAAATGTGTAGAATTTACAAGTAATCAACCAAATAAATAAACTTTGTTCAAAAAGCAAATTTCTTGCTGTTCTCAGCAGAAGTCGCGTCAACTTTCATTTTATTTTGTTTTGGTTAGTTTACCACAATACTTCGCCTTTCTATGGTAAGTTAGGATATTTTAAGTTCTTATAGGTTAGTTTACGCCAATACTCTGCATTTTTAGGTTAGTTTGTCATTTTACGATTTTCAAGGTTTTTTAGGTTAGTTTATGACAGGTAATACTTCGGTTTTTTAGGGTAGGTTAGGTTATTTTACGTTTTTTTAGGTTAGTTTAAGTCATTCTACGATTTTTGAGGTTAGTTTGTCATTGTACTTCTTTTTTTTGGGTGGTTTCTGTTTGCAGTTCAATAGCGCTTTTATGATGGAGTATCTTTTTAGTCTTTTTAGGCTAGGCTATGTGCAGGAAACAGATAAAAGCCTTCGTAGCCGCGTGTAACTCGGAATGGCAACAAACGTCGTCTTTTAGGCTAGTCATTTACGTTTATTTAGGGCCAATCTATTCACCTCCTTTTAAATTTATCTGGAAGTTAGTTGCTATAGTTACAATTGTTCCCACAATTGTATCCATGACAATTAACTGGCAGATACAGTTACAAAGAGATGAATAGATCGGCCCTTAAAAATTTAAAAAAATATTTTTTATTTCTTTTTTGTCCTACTTTGATAAAGGTTTTGAACAGAAATTGTCCTACTTTTCTATTTAGCATATTTGGTAACCCTAGTCAACATAGTTTCACTAAAAATTTAACTCATACATACCTTTGGTTTTGGAATAAGAATCTTGCTTTAAAAGTACCTTTTGTTGAATTTACCTACCCTTGCATCGCCTATAATTAGATACTGATCAATTTATCTGGTTTTAAGTTGTGGGTCTTCGATGACATTTTCAATTCTGGAGTGTATTTTTTAATTTTCAGTCTGTTTCTCCTGCTTGGACATTCTTTTCATAGTTATTTGTGTATAGTTTCCATTATTGTATTCAGTATTGTATTTTCTTTTTATAAAAAAAGTCCCAAAATCTGTCCAGAAGCGACTATTTGGCCGTAATAAAGGGATCCAAGCATATCTCTTTCAAACAAAGACAATATCATGTTTTAGTAGGAAATTAACTGCTTCGCCATTAAAGGTAAAAATATATGTGAGAAGGATATAACTAAAATTCAATATAATATAAGATCATATAGACGTACTTAATACTACAAATATAATAGTACAAAATATAATTTTAATCGGAATGAATAATTCTTCGAAGAAGTAGTTTATAAAAGTAGTAGTAGTAAAACAACAGCATTTTGAATAACATGATTAGGTAAACATTAATTACGATGTTATATTTATTTATTATAAGACAAATTCTTGTCATAAAGCCTTTAATTGTTTTTGCACCAAGCTGCATTTACGCAAATATGAATTTGAAAAGAAAATACATACCTTATACGATTTTAATTCAAGTTTATGAATATATATATATATATATATATATATATATATATATATATATATATATATATATCTAAAATACTCGAAAGGAAATTAAAACACAAAATTTTCAAAAGAACAAACCAAGGTAAATATCACTTAAATTTCTAATCAGTGCCGAAACAAAACCATTTAGGGCAAAGAATAAATAAACTGAAGAATTTACATTTCAAATCTTTGATACCCTTTTTTTCTGCCGAAACTTCTCAAACACTGCAAACATTGTTTAAGAAAGTTTGTTTTCTTTAAACTCCAGTTAAAATAACATTTTTTCCCCGCGAGTGTAAAAAACCGCTTAGATCACGATCAAACCTCAAACATCTCAAACACTTTATCTAAAATTGGGGTCTTTTGATATTTATTAATAAAGGGATTTATTTCAAAAACAGTCTCTGAAAATAACATTAACTTATTATTAATTTTTATCGGGATCTTTAATTAAGTAGAAAAAGAGAAGGATACCTCTTACACACTTGCAGCGATGCACTATTAATGCCTATTGTGTCTATAGACGCTTGGTTTCCAGCAAAAGAGCTTTTGTTTTAAGAGAATTTCTAGTGGACAATAAGGTTTAAAAGCATGAAGGTAAAAATAAGTTGAGCTTTTTCACAAAGCTTTATTTCTTCTACATGAGATATTGTCAAGGTTCAAAGGAATTGATGGAGCCCTAAAGCAACTTCTGAATTTTATTCTTTTATTAAGAGAATTCCATGGGATCTTATCATTTTACTGAATTTACGTTCAATAAATTATTAACATTCCTCTTTCTATATAACGATGAAGTTTATTACTTCGTTTTCTGATTTAAAAAACAGCAGAGAAATATATTAATTTTCATCTTGAAATGCTGCAATTAAACCGAAAATGGAAAAAAAATTTAAATTCATTATTATATCCTGTTTAACGCGTTATCTGCTGTTTCATCAAAATAAAGTTTGCGAAGAATTCATGTAATGGTTGAGAAAATTAGTGAAATGGTACATTATTTCAGGATGAAGGGCATAGGCGTAGTTTAGGGCAATAAACATTATTGTTATCATCAGAACTTTCAGGAGTTATATTCGAAACAACATAACGATACAATAGGTCCTGTTGCCCTACTACAGTCGCGCATGTTGAGGTCAGGTTATTTGTCCCATTCATATATGCAGTTTAAATGCAGTTCCGTGCATCGAGTACGTGTGGAGATGTGCCTGCACTATGTTACCCGCTAATGTCATAGCACCCTATATAGCTATGCTTTTCAGTTATATTGTATAGTGTTAGGGATTTTTGCATGTTCTCTCCGTTTTAGTTGCCATTTTGTTCGGGAACTAACTTCCTGTTGATAAGAGAACTGACACTTCGTTTTGTTCGTTCGTGTGAAGCAAATTCTTTAAAAGAATGTTTTAGTGGCATCGCCGTTAGATTAATTTTCCCTTTATGTTGTAATATGGCAATTGCATTTTTGCAGATTTATAATTAATTTTTGGTGGTGATTTCCAAATTTATTGGTACCGTAAGGGATTTACCGCTACTTCTTTTGGAGGTTAAAAGCACGTTTCGAGGTTTGTAGATTTTAGCTTTTCTTTACACTCAGTCTCTTATACTGTCATTCTTTTTACTGGATTCGATATTTAATCGACGTTAGCTGCATTTAGAAGCGATATAACTAGTTCACTAGATCGCCTTTTATCTAAGGTACCTATTAAATGTTTGCTTGGTGCATTCTGGTAATTGATTTTGTTTGTTACAGACCCTTTTCTCTTTTCCTTTATTTTACCGTATATTCTTCGCTGTATATTTGGATTGTTAAAAGTCTATTACGCTCAGCTACTTACTGATGTACCGTTACTTGGTCGTCTCCTTCGATCACGCTACGTTCGACCTGCTTGGTGACGTTCCTATCCAGATTTCAAGAACACACACCAGTATTGTGAGTCACTTATATTGTAGCAACTATTGATAACAGCATTAATATTTGACTATCCTTTATTGTAATTATAAAACATTACTTTATATTTGTATATTATAATTTTTTGTGTTAAATGGTTTTTCCCCAGTGTACGTGTAGCACTTATATCTACGTATCTATTTCATGTATATTATTTTATCAGTTTACATTGTTAGAAATATTTGCGAGTAAATGCAATATATATATATATATATATATATATATATATATATATATATATATATATACGTGCCAAGCTATCAGTGTGGCACCCAACACATATTCCGGCAAAGTAGCACCCACTTGATAGAGTTGAGATAATGGTGTATATTTTACACCAAGTGACTCATCGCAAGTAGTAAAGAAAAAGTAAGTTGAAAAACTGCAATATTCTTTTATACTGTCTAAAAGATATATAATGTTAAACTCGCACCCAACATACTAACTGGTTAACTGGCACCCATTTGTATAATAATTATATAAACTTCGACCAAGTGGCACCACTCCAGTGATGCCATATTTATGGGTGCCTTTTTACCTTTTGCTTTATTATTTATATACAGTATGGAAGCTTATGCAAAATTTTTGAATAATTCACCTTACAGTTTTGGATGCCAGATTTTAACTTTTTATTGTTTACCTCGGATTGTTGCATTTGCCTTGCCTAAAGTCTAACTACAAATACTTTTAGATGTTATAATAAACCTTTCCAATCTTCGTGAATTATGGAATACTGACGGGGATTAAGGGAAAATGTGTAAACTTTCTAGTCATTGCATGATATAATCAAACATCTAGTGCAATTGCCATTATTGCATGATTAATATAATTTATTTGATATTTTGGAGCTTACATTAATAAGACTTTATATTATTGACATATTAACAATAAAATAACTGAGATTAGAATATACTCCATAGTTGTGAAAATCATAAGCAAACATTGTGCACTACTAATTAATAAAGGCAGCTTTAAAAATCATTTAATTTTACTCAAAACAACAAACTATTCTCAATTCAGTTAATTATAAATATAAATCAAAAACAAAGAATTCTTAACATTTGAAGATATTTTGCTTAGCTTTATTTTATGTCAATGACTATCCAACAAAAGCAAATTAACGGTTATTAAAATAAGTAGATGTTGAAGTTCTTAATATTTCTGTTTATGCATCCTCATGAAAGCAAAAATCTTTTTCGCAAAACCTAATAGTACCGATATTTACAGATTTGTTTACCGATCGGTAATAAAATTTTATTGTTTTATTGCTTTGTTACTTTTAGTTGCACATTTTGGCATTTCTTAATCTGTTTGCCCATGATTTTGTTTAAAGCTACTTCAATATATATTTTAAAACCAGCCAAGTTTTATTAAATGTCCATAACGTAATATTTGTATATATGTAGGTATAGTGATATTTCATCTATGTTTAATGAAGTTTCTTTGACTTCTGCAAATCAGGAATTAGGTAATTAGGAATGTTTTCATCTAGGGATAAAAGTTTTAATAATTTAAAGTTTTAATTATTTTAATTGAAATAAAAGGCACATATTTTTTAGAAAACTCAGAATCGAGTGTTATAAAAATAAATAATGTGTTTTTTTGTAACAACAATATTCTTTTCTATTTTATTGAAATTAAAGTATAGAACTGCTAACTAAAACCTGCTTTTGATTTAATGACTTAAAAACACATAACAAGTTACATGGTAACATTAAATATTTTGCATTAGTTTGTAAAATAAAATTAGATGTTTTGTTGTTATCTTTATTTCCTGTTTAAATTCTTAAAACATAGGTGCACACGTATTATCGAAATTGAATCAATGTTATACACTGTTTCATTATTTGAACCTATAAATTGTCCGGCAGTAGTTTGCCTATAAACAAAAACTTCAAATACGTATACACTACTAACTATTAGAGGGTATAAATAGTGGGATAAAAGACTCGACGATTCAGCGTGAGTAGAAAGGACTATTGTGTATTTTAATCTTGCCTCAGATCTTAATCAATGGGATTCCTACAGGCAGCAGAGAACGAAAGTGCATGTTGGGTATTGAGTTTGAGTAACAGTAATCATATTTTGAAAACATATTTTGAATTTTGTAAATAATCCAACATCAGTAATTACCACTAAAATAATCTGCAATATCAAAACTTATCTAATGAGCGCTAATGTAAATTCTACGTGAAATAACGATATAAACAAAAATATCAATCAAAATAGATTCCAAGGAATGGTTCAAAACCTGCAAGAATAGGCATTAAAAAGAACATGTAAACTATAAACAAGTATAAATATTTTTATTTGTTCCTAACTTGTAAACATCGATTTATCAAGTCACTGTATTCCCCTTGAAAATGTCTAATAACTGGACCACGGGTGTAAAAAAATAACTGGCTAGCATGTAATAGTTATTTATGTATTAAGGGCTTAATGAAGCTTTTATGGCCAGAAGCGACGCCTCGGGCTAGGAAAAGGCTGTAGGTCCCTAACAGCAAGTTATGCCCGCTATACATACACTATTTTATGCACAGATTAAGTTTTTATGTCAAATCTATTATTGTGTAAAAATATAATTGAATCAGTACGTAGGTATATCAAGCAGCTGTGCGTATACTTATGTGATTATACGAAGTTCGTTACTATAGTTACTATTCCAAAATATTTAATTTCAGCTTATTTTCATTGGTAAGAAGTTTACAAATTATATTAAGAACCAATCAAGTTCTACAAAAAAACTTCTGACATTTAATTGACGTTTCATTATTGCCCGTCTAACCATAAAGAGACCCTTGGGCCATAAAAAGACTTTTATGTTTAGATGAGTCTTGCAATAATAGTCTAATTATAATGCATCTGTGCATAAAAAATTTTACACGCATCCTCATATTTTCTATTATTATATAATTTGAAATGAAAGCCAAACTCTTTAGCAGTAATTTAATTGTTACTAACATATGAGAATTATTGCATCTTATTACTATCAAATAATTAAATATCATAGTACAGCCGTTATTTCCACTAAAGCTGAAATTTCCGAACAATTTTAAGTCATTACTACTTGTATTTGCACTATATATATGCTCTGTAGAAGTAGATGGCGCAGATTCTTTAACTGGAAACAATCTTTTTGACATTTCGATCTTGTTATTGATTGAGTCATCCACGTAGCTCTCTGCAATTTTTGTTGATTTCCATCCACCTCCACGTTTCAAAGTTAAAGTATCACCACCTACATCAACAACCATCGTTGCTCCAGTCCGTCTAAATGAGTGACCTGTATACAATGCAGGTTCTTGTAATCCTAAATATTCAGCAATTTCTTTAGGTATTGTACCAACAGTATGTTGACCTGCATTTAGGGCGACACATTTTCCATTACGGTACGTCAAGAACAACCGCAGGTCCTTACTTTTTTGAGGTCGTAGAGTCGCATATTTCCGATAAATAGCACAAGGTTTAAAAATACACTCATCGTCCGTTATTGTAAACCTCCTGGTTGTTAAATTTTTGGTATCGCGTAAGGTGACAACAATATATTTGGCCAAATCATCCACTTCATTTAAAGTGAGCTATAGAAGCTCATCACCGAAAACAACCAAATATACCAAAAATGGTAACGACTTTGGCAAACAACCACTTCTCGTCAGGAGCTTCAAGTATAAATTTTACCACTTGTTCTTTCGTCAGTACCTTAGCTTTCTTGAGAACATAGCGCTCATTCAGTCTTTTCAAAAACGCAATCACTTTATGATATCTAGAATTGACAAATAAAAACTTTTTTGCCTTTTAAACTAATTATAAAAGAAAACAAACCTGCCAATATCAACGTTTTCTCTAACTGATAAACAACTTTTAACCATTGACCACTTCGACCATAACGAACTCTGACTGAATTTCTTAGACAAATTATTGATATACGCTAATACGTCTTCCGTCACACCAATCACGTTGTTTTCCTGTTGCCACTTTTTGAATTCAGCGTACTCGTGCTCGTATCTAGCTGAAGATTTTTCAGGTAACAAACTTGCAGCCACACTTGCTGCTTCATCGATGATAGTTTGCGGCACACTCATTTCAATAAATCTGATTAGCAAAATCTAGTTCCAAAAATGCACCACAAACGGTAATTCTAAATGACATAGTAACCAACAAAACAAGTAGCGAGCATTTCCAAAGCAATAGTTCTAAGCTCATACTATTTTTTTAATATCGAAATTTCTAGAATTTTTAATAGAATTATGTAGTTTGATGAATGAAATATTTATTTACAAGTGTGGAACAAATAAAACATTCAACAATACACGCAAGGTAACGAGTTTTACTGGCTCAAAGAGGTAACTGACTCGTCTACGACTCGTCAGTTATATCCTCCATTCGCCAGTAAAAACCCTTTTACCATGCTAGTAATGTTAAATACTATAAGAAACGTTCTAAAATGCTTCATAGAAATTTGATACGATGTATTTATAGTAGTCGCTTCTTTATAGGTTTATTTTTATCATTGAGAATTACCCAATATAATGCAACTCTATGTATAATCAAAAATAGAAAAATACATTTTATAAACTGTTAGGTTTTTAACTATTTTTTTAAATGTTATCCAATTATCGACACTGGGCTTAATGTTTGACATTCTACGTACGACTAATGAAAATGTATAAAACTTGGCAAGCAATATATGAACGATTAAGCTACCTTTACAACGTTTTGAATAATGAATTAGTTGTTACAATTTTTATGACTAGATTACGTCAGTATTAGTTAAAGAGAAAAAACATAGCACAAGAATTTTAAGACTTCTAATCGTAAAAATCTTTCACCAACTTTCTTTAACAGTCGAAAGAATATTTAAATACCAAAATCGTTTAAAAACGAAAAATATATGTACACACCTTTTTCTGTACGTTCTTCCCGCAAAAAGTTTACATAATATTAGCAATATTATATATTGAAAGGATTTAAAATATTGAAGGAATTAAACTTTTTCCTATTTATGTGTTACTTGGTTTATAGTATTCTACTGTTTTCTTAGTATATTACGTACCAAACCAGAAATTGTACAATGCATGCACTGTACAGTAATTTTGTACCGACCGCGAAGTGTAAAGTAATCGCAAAATGAGAAAAGCCTGTTGACGTCACATGCGTACTAGACGAAACTACGTTCGAACTTAGTTTATTATTTTAATAGGGGTATGTTTTACTTGTCAAGTTGTTCAATAGCGTTCGTCTTTCGTATAGTAGTAATTAAAAACAATGTTACGCCACTACTGCGATGTTAGCGCGAACACAACGCGCATCTTTTATGACGTCAACAGGCTTTTCACATTTTGCTACTTCTCTACAGACTACTTTGTACGAAGTGGGATTTACCGGACTTGGTATTATAAGTTTTGTACTGTTCGGGTTCAGTCAATCTATTTATACCGAGTTGTTAGTTTCAAGCTTTCAGTCAACTTCGTACATCACTTTTTGTACAAAGCACGAATAATAGATAGTGAAGGTAAAAACGAAAGAATAAAGTTCCATGTTTCATGGAATGACAGCGAACGAGTTTGCGAGTACACAAGTTAGTGACTAAAGAGGGCTTGCTTGTTCTTTGGAATTTATAATAAATAAATTTATTTATTTATTACTATAAATTAGAAAGCACAAAAATTATATTTATTTATTTATATTTATATAATAAACTAGAATAGTCTGTATTTCAAAATATCTATTTTCCTTTTCTTGTTATTACAATTTTAGCTCTTCTTGTTCATAGGAGGTGCGAGGCTCAATAATAATAATATTTCGGACCATAAAAAACCCTCGAGTTAGTCAGGCGACTCCTCTTTCGGGCTTTGTACAAGATTAAATTGTACCAAGTTAACTGAAAGCTTAAAACTAATAGATCAGTACAAATATGTTGTTCAGAACCCGAACAGTACAAAACTCGTATAGTACCAAGTCTGGTAAATCGCATTTCGTGCAGTCTGCGCACTTTGCGCTTGGTACAAAAATCACTGTGCAATGCGCGAATTGTACAATTTCTGGCTTGGTACGTAACATATAATATATGTATAGTAGATTTACTCTATAATGTTACTTGCTTATAGTAATATTTTATAATTTCCAGTGCAAAAATTTATTCGTAAGTTTTAAAAGGTTTGACAGGTAATCAGTAGACAATCAGGTAATGAAATATATACTGATTGTGAGTAGGAGTCAAAAATGAACGTGTATGCCAGGCTTGTGGAGAAACCAGGCACAAATCGCTGTATAATACAGTACACATTGTTTTTGTGCGTGTATGAGGCGCACAACGGGTTTATACAATCATCAGTTTATTCTTGTTATTGTTGTTTAATTGTTAAACTAACGAGTATGATCTTATTCAATTGTTCAACAATTTTCTGTTGCGCCTTTATTGTTGGAATAATATTCCTTATATGCGATTTCCAAATGAGTCATACGGCATTAAAAACAGAAAATATATTCTGACAGGAACACTGAAAACTAGGAATATGTAGGCATTGAGACGCGTCAATAAATATAAACAGCGTTGTACTGGTTGTACACAAACAAAATTAAACAAAACAACGTCGACGAATACATAAAACCAAGTTAATGATATTCCTATATCCGAACAAACAAATGAAGGATCTCGGCCAACGCGTGATCAACAGCTGTGAAATACATTAAGTTAATATAAGAGAGTAACCAGCATCTTGTGTTACTCTCGGCTGTTAAAGAAAGTAAGCAACGGTATGTTAGGATTGTACTTTTTAAAATTTCGAGCATGTGATAACCGCATCTCGCCTCATGATCGCCGCGTGTTTTGCGATATGTTAAGCATTTTCACCGTCGTGATTTCGGGGACCTGGATTCTTCATTTGTTTGTTTGGGTATAGTAATATTCCTAGATATGCTATGATACTAATCTTCCTAGATCTCGTATATTTGTCTTTTTTCAATTTACTGTTTACAATTAGGTAAGCCATACGTAGTGTGTTTCTCTTTCTGGAAAACGTTATAACAACGCATTTATTAATATTGAAATATAACTTTTGTTTACACTCCACCATATATTCTGTCCATCTTCAGGAGTGTCAATTGTATATCGTTAGAAAATGGAAAACATTTGGAGTTTGTTACTACCGAAGGAAGATCATTTATTAGCAATAAAAAAGCAGAGGTCTAAGATTTGATCCCTGGGGGAACACTAAAGTCATAATGTTGATATGTATCAAGAACGTCGCTGGCAGGGTTGGCAAAAAACATGTTTTAAAAAACAAAAACAGTTGTTTTTTTAAATAAAAAATGTTTCTTATCGAAAATGAGTGTAAAACACCCCATATAAAAACATATTTAAAACATGATTTAAACTGTTTTAAATTAATAAACATTTTGAAATATTTTAATAAAAGCTTTCAAGAAAGATATTATTAAATTCAGATACAAATTATCATCATGAATCATGATTACGCGTGCCTGAAACAATAATAAAAGTTCTTATTCTTATCATCACTTTTTTAATTTTACAACTTCCTAGCAAGAGTAACTTAAATAAAAAATACACTAATAAAAATTCTACTTCAATTCTCGCCAAACCAAAAGTGTTAAATATTATTAAGTCAACACTTTGTAATTTATAAATAAAATGATCATTATTCTTTTTAAATGCGTCTTCAGATCTCTAAAAAGAATGCAGAATTAGAAAATCAGTCAAATATTATATATTCATGATGACGGGTTAACGAAAGTGCCGTATATGACAACATTTTTTAACAATTTTATTAAATTTTGTTTATTGTTTCCAGCCTTATTTTGTGGAACTCCATAATCATGAAATAAATAAAGATTATTAAAAGTTTCACAGTTTTATTAAAATACAACCTGACAATATTGTTTCGACAGCTATCAAAGGTAATATAATTATAAACAAACACGTCGCTAAGGTAGATACAAAATAGGTAACTAGATAAAATAATAATAATAATCAGAATTAAATATCTAATACTTCCAGTAACGGAGAATTACTGAGCTCAAGTTGTTCATTCATTAAACAGAGATATCAACCATTAAACAACTAGCACATGCAAATCATTATAATCCGAACATGATTGACACTTTAATTAAACAAAAAGACTATAGGTTAGCTATCAAAAGAATATATCCTATTGACAATCAAACAGAAGACACAAATTAAATATCTATATCATATTTTGGCAAAATATCAGAAAAAATTGCACATATACTAAGAAAAACCAACAATTAAAAAATAACATTTAAAACCAACACTAACACTTTTTCATTTTTATTTAATGCTAAAGACAGAACACATGATATCATGAAATCGGGCATTTACCGTTTAAATTGTTCTTTTTGTAGTTCGGTATATATTGGACAAACACTTCGAAATTTTGACATAAGATATAAAGAACACGTACGTCATTACAAAAATAAACATCCTGAAAAATCGAATTACGCCAAACACCTTTTAGAACAAAATCACACAATGACTCCTCAAAATAATATTGAATTCCTACATTTTTGTAATAACAAACGCAAATTAGACATTTTAGAAGCCTTTGAGATATACAAACACAAACTCAGGGTACCTTTAATGAATGAACAACTTGAGCTCAGTAATTCTCCGTTACTGGAAGTATTAGATATTTAATTATGATTATTATTATTATTTTATCTAGTTACCTATTTTGTATCTACCTTAGCGACGTGTTTGTTTATAATTATATTACCTTTGATAATGACAGCATAGCTGTCGAAACAATATTGTCAGGTTGTATTTTAATAAAACTGTGAAACTTTTAATAATCTTTATTTATTTCAATTTTATTAAAGATGCTATTGAACCTAATAAAATTCGTGCCAAATGTATCCATTGCAAAAAAGACTGTGTACGGTGTATTATTATACTTATGTAAAATAATACACTTTTCAGATGGAAACTGACCATTTAAATTCGAAAATGCAGTACAATAATCTAATATTTTTTCTTTCAAATGTTTGAAAAGTCGTTTTAAAACAATTACAACAAAACATATTTTAAATATACGTTTAATACATGTTTAAAAAGAAATAGTTTAAAACTTGGTTTGATCTTTTAAACTAGTTTTAAACATACCAACCCTCGTCGCTGGTAAGCAGGTATTGTTATTATTAAAATAAATCGAGGCAACTTTATATGAAGCAGAGTAAACAGATTGTAAATATGTATTTACTAAAGCTTTCCGCTACATCAAATTCTTCAATTAGCTGATTATAGTAATTGAAATGTAATATATTAGATCGTTTTTTATTTTTAGTGTTTACATAATTCCAAAATTCTTTGACATTCTGCTCTATACCAGTTTCAACATTTGCGATATAAGTATCATAAGCCTGTTTTACCAGTATATTTAAGTTCTTTCTTTCTTTCTTCTTCTTTGAATAACTCTTGCCGTTTATGTTTTCTGTAATGGTTTTTAAGTTTTAAACAATTGAATTTCAGAATTAAACCATACTGCATATATATTTTTATGGTTACGATATTTTGGTTTAATTTAATTTTAAATTATTATAAAAAAACAGCTACATTGTCCCAGCTTATGATATTTATTTCATTTTAGGTATATAGACGAACAAAGTTACATCTATTAAAATTAAATTTGCCAATAAGTAAGGATTTAGAAATGAATGCTTTTTGAGTATTGTTCTATTGTTTTTTATAGAAATACCTAATGATAGGTGATAGAGATCTTCCTTAAGTATTGGATTAAGGCATTTATCTACTTTATATTCTAAGTAAACGTATTCAGACATCGATATTAAATAGTCCAGTAAGTGTTTTTCCATAAGCATTTAATATGTTATTAAAATTTCTTACATTAAGGGCGTTAATGAATTCATTGTTGGGGCACATAGTCACTTCATATAAAACATAATTGATTTAGACTACAATTTCGACTTGCAAATGCAAAAAAACTGTTCGTAAAGTGTTAAAGAAGAATATATAGACGGATGTAAAGCTGTAAAAATCTGCGCATTGTAACACGTAATACTACCTATATCACATTTCAACATTTACAAAAAGAATCGTTCTTTGATGATTATAAGTGTTAATGTGGAAAAGTTGAAATGTCATATACAAGAGATTTTAAGTACCTATGTATTTTAAAAGTAAGTTTGAATGTATGGTTATGTAGAAAATAAAATAACAATTACAAAATTTGATTTGAAAAATCATATGAATGAATATGTGCAACGTTATTTTTGAGCGTTTTACCGATGCGTAGCGTTTGAATGTTATTATTTTTATTATTACGGCCAATAGAAGAAGAAATAAAATATACAACTACTTCTAGTTCTAGCAAAATTTCAGAATACAACTTTCAACGAGATATTCAACTTTTAAAATAGACCTAAACCAAAAATATTTGGAATCATAAACAAGGGTAATATTGCATGCGTAGCAGGTACCTAAGACGTCCGAACACTTTTTGTAGTTCCACTGACCCGTGATTTCTAACAGTAAGTATCTGGACCACTAGATAACCATTCTTTAGTTCTTCAACATGAATTTGCGGAAGGAAATCTTTTTAATTTAAGAACATAAAATAGTACAGCTAGTTCAAGTTCAATACCTGTACCTCCCCGAACATTTTATGAAAGTGATATATTTCGCGCCTAAAAGATGATTCTCACTATACGGCAAGCTCCCAACAGCCACCGGACCGACAAAACATGATACTCATTCACACTATACTGCTAGCCGGCGGCAGGTGACCAACAGGCAACGGACCGACAGTTTATTCCAAAACTAATAACTATGCGTTTGTTGCATCCATTATCTTAATAACTATTTTTATTATGTATAGTTTTGTCATTAAAAAGGTAATTTTGATAAAATACCATTCTGTTCCTTTTATAAAGTTTATTTAAAAAGGGATTAACAAGAATTCAAACGCTTAATAACTATCCTGCGTTAATTAACAGCGTTTCGTAAGCCAAAGACCCACAGATTATTTAGATTGTTTTTATCGTTCATTGTAGAATGTAAAGGTTTATTATGCTGTTTTCTTTTAAAATGTCTATGCAGTTTAAGAAATGTGAAATATTCCTCAAGAAAGTAATCAAAGTTTATTAATACGCCCCACATACGAAGAAAAAGGAATTCAATCAGTAATAATATTAATTATTATTATCAATAATAATAGTATTTTTAAAAATAAGGGTAATTTAACATTAACACTGTGGGTAATCAATATAGGTAATCAAATTCCATATAATTCAATGTCCCCAGTCGACCAACTTTTTATGAAATTCGTATGAGAGGACTCGTAATAAATCAATTTAAAACTAAATATGAATTGGTTTTATAGAGGGGTAAATTGAGTTTAATAGTCTTTCCTAACGAAATGCTTTATAATTAATCTTTTTACTTTAACTTAGTGTTAAAATTATTCTGATCAGCCTGACCTCCTCGTATTATAACGTCGGCCAGTAGCCAGCCGTCGAAACCGGCGGCCAGAGAATAAACTGAAAAGCAAATCAGAAGCAAAATGCGTAGTAATGCGATGTTGCCGGTAAAACGTGTGCTATGGGTGCCAGTAGAACAATAATTATGATGGGTGCCAGTACTGCGAGGCGGCATATACTTCTGTATATACAGAAATCGACTGCAGCGCCACTCGTGGTGATACGCTGAACTTTTCTGTATATCACTCGGTATATAACGTCCTTAAGGCACCCACACAAAAATTCGTTTCTAGGCGTTTCACAACTTGTACATGCCGAAACCGTAGAAAAAGGTATAAAACACTATGGCACCCAAAACGGGTGCCGCATTGAAAAATCCGGGTGCCACTTTGTATATTTCATATGTCGTTTGGGTGCGTATAAGTCATTTTATAAGTCTATATAAATATATATATATATATATATATATATATATATATATATATATATATATATATATGATACTTCACTACTTTTCCGGGTTTCACTCCGCGTATTCACTATTCGGCTCCTAGAGGAACCAGACAATGGTTGACGACGTTTCGGCAAGATCACACTTGCCATCTTCAGGTCACTTCTAACTTCCTTCTGCTTCGCGTGGTTACACGATGTAGACTGACGTCTTGCGGCAGCGGTTGGTCTTTATATACGGTTACGGTGTTGCGCATGGTTGCGGTCGGCTGGTTTTTGGCGCGGCTGCGTGTCATTGGTCTCGCTTGATCCGGTGGTTTTCTCTCGCTTTCTCTTTTATCGTTCTGCTGTGCTGGTTTTCGCTTCTTGACGGTGATACTAGTTATAGCTGGTTTCCAAGCTGATGGTAGTCGCTGTGTATCGTCCCTGGTATTAAGATTGTTCGGACGTTTCTCGATCTCAATGGCTTCTCTTATGGTTCGTCGGGTCTTGTGTTGTATATTCGCTAAAACTTTTGTATTTTCGAAATCTATGTTATGAGATGTACCACTTACATGTTGTGCTAGTGAAGACGTTCTCTCATTTTTGTTGACTGCATTTCGGTGTTCTTCTCTTCTTACTTGAATTCTTCTGTTGGTCTGCCCTATGTAGGATTCCCCGCAGTCTTTACATGGGATCTCGTATACTCCTTGGCTTTCTAGTGGTATTTTTGTTTTGGCGGATGGTAGCATGTTTCCAATCTTTTTATCGGTGTTGAAGATGGTATCGATGTTGTGTTTTCTCAGCACTCTACTTATTTTGTCCGTGGTCCCTTTGATGTACGGTAAGTGTGCTTTGGATACCGATGTTTCTTCTTCTTTTGGCTTTGGGTCCCTTGGTGTTAACGCTTTCTTGATATTTCTGGAAGAGAAACCATTTTGTTTTAATGCCAACTTCACCTGTTCTAGTTCTTGATGTTTATTATCGTCATCAGTCAAACGTTGTGATCTGGTTATTAATGTCTTGACTACTGACTGTAGTTGCGCTGGGTGGTGATGTGACTGCGCGTTCAGGTAGCGATTTGTGTGGGTTGATTTTCGGTATACTGTGTATCCCAGGCTGCCGTCTTCCTTCTTGATTATAGATACATCTAGGAAAGGTAGTTGATTGTCCTTTTCCACCTCCATTGTGAATTTGATCTTCTGGTGTATGTTGTTTAGATGCTGTAAGAAGGTCTGCAGCTTCTCTTCTCCATGGGTCCATATAATAAAAGTATCGTCTACATATCTTAGCCATAGTTTAGGTTTGTCACTTGCCGTTTCTATTGCTCGGACTTCTAATTCTTCCATGAATAGGTTCGCTATTACCGGCGATAAAGGTGATCCCATAGGTGCTCCTTCCACTTGTTTGTACCGTTGATCTTTGTAGATGAAGTAGGTGTTGTTTAGGCAGTGTCTTGTTAACTCGATGATTTCAACATGCTACCATCCGCCAAAACAAAAATACCACTAGAAAGCCAAGGAGTATACGAGATCCCATGTAAAGACTGCGGGGAATCCTACATAGGGCAGACCAACAGAAGAATTCAAGTAAGAAGAGAAGAACACCGAAATGCAGTCAACAAAAATGAGAGAACGTCTTCACTAGCACAACATGTAAGTGGTACATCTCATAACATAGATTTCGAAAATACAAAAGTTTTAGCGAATATACAACACAAGACCCGACGAACCATAAGAGAAGCCATTGAGATCGAGAAACGTCCGAACAATCTTAATACCAGGGATGATACACAGCGACTACCATCAGCTTGGAAACCAGCTATAACTAGTATCACCGTCAAGAAGCGAAAACCAGCACAGCAGAACGATAAAAGAGAAAGCGAGAGAAAACCACCGGATCAAGCGAGACCAATGACACGCAGCCGCGCCAAAAACCAGCCGACCGCAACCATGCGCAACACCGTAACCGTATATAAAGACCAACCGCTGCCGCAAGACGTCAGTCTACATCGTGTAACCACGCGAAGCAGAAGGAAGTTAGAAGTGACCTGAAGATGGCAAGTGTGATCTTGCCGAAACGTCGTCAACCATTGTCTGGTTCCTCTAGGAGCCGAATAGTGAATACGCGGAGTGAAACCCGGAAAAGTAGTGAAGTATCATATAATATCCGCGGAAACTTAAAATGTAACATATATATATATATATATATATATATATATATATATATATATATATATATATATATATATATATATATATATATATATATATATATATATATATTGCTGTAATATTGGTTAATTAAGAATAATAAATTATTTTTAAAAATTTTATTATATATTTTGAAACTGTGGATAATTGCCGCTGGATCGTAGATAATATTCTATAAAAAAATGACTGAACTTTGGAAATGCTTTTCAACTTCCCTATATTATAAATTATAATATGATTTGAAAATACCTTTTAATAGATTTAATAATGCAATGGTTATATAAATTTAATGTTACGTTAGTTTTTGACTAACTCAAGTTTACGTAAGAGAGTTGGGCGCCAGTTAATAACTTAAATTAACAGAATTATATTTAATAAAGACTCATCTCAGGGTGAATGTGGATTCTTGTGGTATTAAAAAAATATACAAATTGAAATTTAAAAACACTTTTAAAATTGAAATCTTAATTAATTTTTAACTATTACTAAATTGTTCAAATCACATTACTACACTTCACAAACGATAGTCTTTTCTCAGCGAATGCCAATACAAAAAAGGAAATAACTTCCTACCTTTTTATAATACTTCTTTTTTCCTTTTAGTATAGATGTCCTCTTTCCCAAACCATTGGCAGTGTAGATCACTTTATGTTGACCCAGGGCTGGCTTCCAATTCAGGGTTGACTTTCTTCCTTTTTGCATGGATTTTCCATATAATATCATACACACACTTGATTTTGGAACTCACTTTTGTTTATTAACTGCGGGTACAATTTCCCTTTTTCGTAGAATGCTTATAGTTGTTTTTTGTGTTTAATTAAATAAAACACCAGTTTATGGTTTTAACGTAGATTTATTATCTTGCTTAACTTTAGCAAGTAATATATCTTAAAGATGGTTCTTTATAATCTTATACACTTTTACAATTTATACTTTTTACACCTTCACCGTATTCAAATCACCAACTAACTTAACTTGTCTATTTAATTCTAGACTATTTAAATTTTTACAATATTATCAGCCACGACTTTACTTTGTCGCTTGATTTACTATAATATCTTTACTCTTTCGTCGTTTAACAGTAAGTGTCTTAAAATTATGATTTTCTAAGCTTATATACAATTGACTATTTACATAATTATATTACACAATTTGACGTCACCTTACGAACTAATACAAACTGTACACTCATATAATACATAATAGCAGATTAATATTCTTATAAAAGTGACACATCTATTACACATTAATTACACAATACTTTTACGCAATAAAAACGATCTATTTACATTAACTAAACCTTAAAGAATCACATAACCCGTCGATATACTCATTTGAAAGTATACATAATTGAATTACATCATAACAAAAACTTGCGAACAACTGGATGTTACGTACACTTAAGTAATCAGTGAGTAAGCTATTTGATAATAAATAAAGAAATATGTATTATTTAACCTTATTAAAAAGTATACACATTGATTTCAAAATCAATGACACACCATTAAATAACTTAAATTTACTTTTAACTGTAAAAGTTGATAAAAATATTTCAAAAGTGTTAGTTTTTAGCAAAGATTTTAGATTTTCACAAAATTTTCAAAATTTTCCAAAATTTTGAAACTACCATCCACAGCAATATATATATATATATATATATATATATATATATATATATATATATATCCTTTTCTCCGTAATAGTTGGACAGTCCACTACTGGAGGATTGTGCAATAGGATTAGTACCTGTAGTCGCGATAATTTTACTGTGCACTTTTGATTATTTTTGAGACTTGAACTTTTAGTCAGATTTAGAGTAAATAGTCCGACTCCCATGAATCTCATCCCGTTTAAATTTATATATGAGGATTATAATAACTTTAATTTTTGCCAAGGCTATTATCCTTAATTAAAATATAACCACACTTGATTGAATTGTTTTAATTCATAATAAAGCACTGTATATCATACCTGAAGACTTATTATTTATATGTGTGGTTTTTGTGATTTATATTTACAGCCATCGAGGAATCAATATTGGGAAAAGTCGACCACATTGGTAGTAGTCGCAAATGTTGTTCTTTTCAGATTTTGTCGGCAAATACTGGAGCTATTCTAGACGATTTTTGGCGCCCATTACAGAAGACCTCTGTGAGACCCACGACCTCACACTAGGTAGCTGGCAGCCGACAGATTTAACTGCGGTTAAAAGTTGTTACCGTTTCCCAATTAGCGATCCCCATTTTGTGGGTAACAACTAGTCTAACAATTAAATGAAGGAGATAATCAAGTGTTTGAGATGAGCATAGATATTCGGAATCGCGCGCTGCACACGCACCGCGAGCGTGTCAAGCAAGCGTAGTGCAACATTCAGTTGTATCCAGATTTTCTTTTATGCAATTTTATCTATTAGTAATACGCAGATGACGAAGTTCTTCATACAAACGTTGGACTAACTAGTACTATGTCGGCAGCAGAACGAATTGGTCCAAGGTTAGTTTGTGTCAGCTTCACATACCAGCATTCGGTAGATGTTCGTTTGCTGTTGCGGCAGATTGTCTATTTTTAGTACTAGGCTTGCCGCTTGCATTCGATTTTGAACTTTATTCAACACGTATGTGACATTGCGGATTTATTTTTAAATTAGTTAAAAAACATCTTTAAGATTTTTTAATTAAATACAAAATAATTAATTTAAATCATTTCATTCGTGACAATATTGTAATGGTATTTACTAGTAATGATCTATTACATTTATGTTAACGGATAATCGAATTACTACATTATGCTCGTTAAAGAAAGGGAATTATTATACTCCAACCAAAAATGCATGAAATGAGTCATTTTCGTTATCACACCGGAATAAAGAAATACGACCCGTGGTGAGATAAGATAAGAGTGCAAATTTCACGTTGCTAAGAATTCAGTAAGGTACGCTAGAACCAACACATTTTCATTGCTTCGTTCACATTAACTTTTAATTAAAAAGGGGTTTTGTTCCGCTAATGAACCTTTCTAGCTCATTTATTGTTTATTTTATCATTTAGATTACAGCGTGACCTTTAGGTAATTGTAGATGCATTTTCCATTTTCGCCCACGTGTTTGTGATGACTCATTTCTTGTCACTTTGGTCACAGTATAGATAACCTTAAATGTTAATTCATGTTCATACTCTTTATGCAGGTTAGTTGGTTTAACCAGTTTTCCATCTCATTTAATATTATGTACAGCGATTATCTGCAAATTAAGAGACTTGTGACTTGTGAAGTAAGTTGCAGTGATATGCGCAAATGCATATACTCTTTATAAACATAAAGAGAGGTTATATACATTTGTTTTGACAAGTGAATAATCCTTTTTCCATTTTTAATTTTAAAGGTTAGAATCGCACAGGTTTATATGAAGTCTTCTATAATTGTAAACGTAGTTTGAGAGTTATGGACCAGTTTAATAAATTCCAACAGTATGTATGTATTTATTGTCAGCAAAACGTGAGGCACTAAAATCACTCACAACAGTACATATAATTTTAGCGCCCAGAAGTAGGACATATCACTATAATATGTGCTGACTAAGGCATTTTTTCTTGTACCACCTTCCATCACTCTGTAACAAACACTTTCAATAAATTGTCTCTTGTTCCTGCATTTAATATCTCTGTAAAGAGGAAAAATGTTTCGAGTCCCAACCTCAAATATCCATTTTAACCGAATGTTGACTGGAGTTACTCCAATTTCACTCTAAATTTTCCTCTGCCCACACACATCGTCTTTCTACATGCTTCTCGGGAAGCAACCATTTTAGCCTAGTGCCTATGTAATGTTGTGGGGTGCTAAATAGAGTTTGATTGTCATAAGCCTTACTTTAAAACCTTTATCTGAGTTGAAGAAGTTTAGAACTTAGAATCTGTGCTGCATTCGATCACTACAGAAAGGCAACTGAGTTCCAACTTTCATGGCGTATTAGAATAACCTTTAAGGAGCTAGTTTGTCCCTATTTCAGGTAAACTCCAAGCCACCCTTCTGAAAAATTGAGTTGGAACTTTTATGGGATATGCTAAAAAGATTTCTGTTAGTGTAAGGCACCTTCGCGAATAAGCTTTATTGGCTTCGGTGTTTCACAAGAAATTTGGTTAATTAATGACCATTACTGTATCAATCAGCAGAGTTGATGTGATGTCTTAAGCACCAAACTATTGAACTATTTAATAGCTATGTGCTTGTAGAGAACAACGTATTTGCTAAAACTGATTTTTACCCAAACATGATTTTTTATTCCAATAAATAATTTGAACTAGAAGATTTAAAACTGAATCTTTGCACATCTAAAATTGAAATAGCAACTTCACGTGGGAAAAACTCCTATCTACATTTTCTGTGTTGGTTCCTGTCTGCTGATACTTATTACAAGCATACTATTTATCTGAAGACTACAATTAGATTAGTTTTTTTAGATCAATACATCATCGGGCATGATTAGTAAATGACCATATAAACCTGTTTCAGATATATTGACAATAAGTTTTGTCACAATTGTTCGAATTATATCATCATGTCCAATCTATCCTTCGCAATTCAGCCACCCATGTCTTATTGATGCTATAGGAAACAGGACTGGATCAAGCATTTAGAGACCTAAGGCTTTATAAGATTCAGGTACCCCTGCCGCCCGTACGTCCTTTATAAGTCTTATTGAATTTCCCGTTTGATTATTTATTATTATTTTTGAGTCTGTTACTATATTTTTTAACCATTTAACGACATTTCTAGCTAGATTTCACTAGCTCTAGGGCCGCATTATAGGTGTGGCTGCAGCTCCCAATAATTTAGTCTTAATCGTGGGAACAATACCCAAAGAATTTCGACGTTAAGAACCGTAGAAGTGTAACGGGCTCACTTTTTAAGATTTATCTCGCTTCATTTTAAATGATATTAAAAAAAGATGTACAACAACAATATTTCAATCTTCATACCTATTAAAATAAAATTATCACTTGTATAAACATATGTACTTTTCCATAAGGTTATATATTACCTTTTTAATCACGTATTTCTAACATATATAAAAAGACCATTGAAATAAAGCTAGCTTTTTAAAATATTGTAAGAAATTTGTTTTAACAACAATATATAGCATTTTATGACCCCTTTTTAGGCAAGCAGACGATTTGTTTGAGTTAAACTTCTGCAATATTTAAATATTCACAAACAAACAAATCGCTTTCAAAACCATAATTCATGCTTCACAAGACACTATTATAGTTAGGAAACTAATAATGTGCATCTGGTCTTAAAGTTTTATAGCTTTTTGCACCATTGAAAATTGGTATATATTTATGTACCAATAGATAAATTCACTTGTTTATAAAATATGAATCATACCATTACTAGTGACTTTCATGTAATCTGTTATTTACTTATTTACATACATTTAATAGAATTGTAAATATAGGAATGTTATGGGAACAAAACAAGAACAGACTCTTGTACTAATGATGATGATAAGAGTTAAATTTATTTTTCCTATTATAAACAACAGTTAACAAGTCAATTAATCATATACATAATAGTCAGTCTATCGTCGACGTGTCTCATAAAACCATTAAACTAAAGAAGACACTATGTAATCCCTTTTGAAATAAAATAATTTTGAAAAAAAAGGATTCTTAGAGTTTCATTTACAATTATATGTATGGTCTATGGATAGGTAAATAATGTTGTCAGGAATATTGTGCGGTTGGTTGAAACATAATTATTCCTCTTAAAATTTAAAAAAGGGAGTTGAAAATAAAAGATTTGGGCAGTCAAGCAAGAAATCGAGACTAGTCTCGAAGAGATGCGACCTCGCCTTTAGAGTGACTTGGTTGGTTGAACTGCTTGGTTTCAGCGTTAAATTTATCGATAAAGTCTAAGAGTGAAAATAATTGCATTCCAATTAGAAATAAGTGCAAATAAATTTTTTGTAAGGAGTTCAAAGTTCAACGACAGCTGTTCGGATTCCAGCCTCTTTAATATATGATATTGTTTGTTTTTTGGTTATTCTGATTACTACTGTGCACATGTGTTAGTGGAATTATAAATTAAAGTTAACACATACAACAATACATTGATTTTTGGCCAAATACACCTTCAGTGAGTTGCTTTGTAAATAATTTTTGAAATTCATTCATGAAAATATGTAATGTCTCAAAATGCTTATGCTACATTGCACATTTTGCTAACCGATTATTATGAATTTTAATTAATAAGCAAAATTCATAATCATTCGGTATAGCTTGGCATAACAAATTATTTGTGGTCCGTTTAAGAAAAATAAAAAAAAGAATAAGAGACAAAGAACTTGAGGTCACTCAAATGAATGTTTTTTTCTGAAATTGTAGATTCTCATCGTTGCTTTTAAATATTAACAACCAACAATTGGAGTGGCGCTCTCTTTATTGTTCCTATTATTCCTACGTCCTAGCTGAGATCAGCAAGCCTTTGCCGTTAACACCCACAACCTCTGAAAATAATTTGAATAAATAAGAAGTCTCTATCAGGAGCCATATTTTGCGTGAGTAATGTTTAAGCTTTATTTGATTGTTGGAATAATTGTTAATTGTACAACCTTGATGTCCACGTGTGGAGTTTTGGTTTATTTGCTCACTTTCGATTCTTACAAACGTAAGAATCTTACTATTAAATCTTAATCTACCTGCTGATCTGAGTTCACTATTTTGGGGGTTAGTTTGTGATATGTATTGAAAGCACCACGTCTCATGACTGTATAACCGAATTTAAAAATCTTGATTAATTTGTGTTAAAGTGTTTATGTACCTTCATAAAAGCGAAGGTTTATCAAAACATTAAAGCAGAAATGAATTTCCACAAAGAAAAAGAAACTTAAAGATAAAGTCTTCGACAGTGGGCATTTTAGATTTTAAAACCACATTACCAAGTACGTCCTCGCATACCTCACTACTCAAAAAGACTGGGGCATGTTCCCAAAATCTCTGATTCATTTCTTTTCTTAACTGTAAGTGTTGTGCTATTATTGTCTTATTTTTCTTCTCCCTCACGCCACCTATCGAATATTTTCTTATTAGTTTCCTGTTCTGCTGCTAAAGTATCTGCAGCATACTTGTAAGTATCTTTCACTACTTCTTGTGTTCACATGGACTTCACATTCCATGATCCAATTCTGACTTTGTTTTTACTTATTTTCCTTCTACGCTTCTTTGTATTAGTGATATGAATTTGGTTTTTCAATTCGCTATTGCATTTCTTGTGTTCTTGTTCATCTTTTGTTTGCTTGTCTGTTCGTTTTTGTTGTCTATATCTACCTCTTCATCTTCTATTTTTTTATTCGCTCTCCGACTCATTTTGCCTTTGGATGGACAGTTATGTTTATTCTCGCTACTTGTTTTTGTTAGTGTAATCCTCGCAAGAAGACCCTCCACAGTTATTGTTTGTTGTTTAGTACTCTTTTCTTTCTTCTTGATCATGAAATATTAGGCCTTCGTTTAATCATATTTTGGTCTCTTTCGGTTTGTTTGAACTTTTTAGCAGTTCAATTTTTTTTATTTTAGTTACCAAAGAATATCAGTACTAGTCTCTTTTTTGTTCTTCTCGTTTCATTTTTAGGACCAATATCTATTCCCATTTTATTTAGCACTATTTAAATTTTTTTCTTTCAATATTCCAACAAATCAAATTTTTATTTTATATTTCCTTTTCTAAATTGTCGATTTCTAGTTCTTCCTGTTTAATTTTCTCCTCTATTTTTGTTATTCTTACTTATCTATTATTATTCTTATTTATCAATTATTTATTTTCGTCTTTCTATCTTTAATCTTAATGGTTTCTATTTTTCTCCTTTACTGCTTCTGCTTTTCTCCGGTGTTTTCTCCATCATTTCAAGTTGTGTTACAATCTTTTCAATTGTTTTTTGTATTGTCTCCACTTTTTTTTCCATGTAGTGTATGATCTTATATCTAATTCACTATCTAGATGTAGCTGCGTCGATGTTTTCATCGCGAAATTTCCGTCTTCACACTTTTTAACCTCCAAACTATAAATTCACTAAATATTTACTAAATATTCACTAAATTATTTATTGTCATTCTAACACACTTATTACGTTTTTCAGTCTTTCTACAAATTATAATTCCAATATTAACTTTAATTTAGCATTCACTTACTATCTTTTAATGGGCACAAATTCACTATACAAGGTCAGAAACTCTCCGCCAAAAAGTCAAATCAGTGGACGAAAATCATGACAATATAAATTTGAATCTAATCCAATGGAGATGCAAGTAAACGGGAAAAAACGTCGCTATCGTTGAAATAATTCTAAACTGAACTATTCGAAGAAATCGTCGAAAGAAATCCGGTTAAGTTTTATTATTTAACTTTATTTATGGTAAAAAGACCGTCACAGTCTGGCTGTAAAAGAGGAAGCAAATACATTATACCATTTTTTACTTTATGGACATCCAAAAAACGCATACAATTGTATGTAACTTAAAACCTTTGTTAATTATAACCTTGGCTTTGTATTTTTTTGGAAACATAAAACTAAACAATATATAGCCCTTTTTCTTTTTAGTTAAAAAGTTTTTGTTGCATTTTATATGATCTCGAGCCTTTTTAAGTAATGTGTAGTATGAGTAAAACACCGTGTATAAGTTATTGGATTAACAATATTTTTTATTTACCTTTTTTAAAATAAAATAAAACGGTACCTCAAAATTAATAGTTTTGGATTATTTCCCATTTTACTAGACATTATTTCGCTATAACCATTTATCCTCAACGTTGGTCATAATAAGACAATAAAACTACTTATATGAGATTAGTGTTATAGATAGATTACTTTTCTACTTCTCTCTTGGGTATTACAGAAGTTATTATAGTTTACGATCTATAAAAGTCTTGTATTTCAGCTTTTTATGAAAATTAAATTTTCCATAATTAAATTTTAGAAGTCTTCATTAAAATATTTCTGTTTATTATTGATCGTAAGAAACAGAGAAAGGTTATTTGCAATTCTAAATTTGACGTATTAAAATAAATGACTACTATAAAAACATAAAAATTCATTTACTACTATCACAAAAAATGAAAACTCATAACCCTGTAACGCACAACCTACTCGCGTTATAGTATTATTTTTTAAGAAAAATTAACACGAAATGTGGAACGGCCTTCATTAAATTTATTTTGCGTATTCAATTAGCTAAATTATTTAAACCTATAACTTACAAAATTTTTAATTTTCTTTAACCGCGACAACCAAAATTAATAGGGAACGTTGTAGATTCAAAATGATTGTATTTTAATTTATATTTTTGTACGTATGGTCACTTTTAATATGTTAATTCATGTTAATACAAAGTCACACTAATTTTCACCCTTCTTTATTATTCGTCCCACTTTTAAGGTCATATTTTATATTTATTGGCTCTTGAAATTATGATTACTTACATGTGAGATAAAATAAATTCAAATAAATTGATTTATAGAAATTAATGTAGACTTTAATTAACACCAATTTTTTTTTAAATATATATTATCTAACATAGCATCATCTAAATAAAAATTCTATGCCTTTAATTACATAAAGAATTATTTTTTTATTAACCTCCACGAAGTTAATTTTAAATTAAAATGGAATGGAATAGACTTCACACACGAATAGAAGCTGTTAAAAGTTCTATAAATAAATTATGAACACTTGGTCGAAATAGTACCTCCATTTGTTCTTAACATGCAACTGGCATGCTAGCATTCAACAAGATACAGAGAAGTGAAATAGAGGGATGTGGTGCGGGGTGTAAAATAGGAATTTGGATATCTCTAAGTAGAAGTTCACGTAAGTCACGATTGCCGTTAAGTAAAACTTGCCTTTATGAAACCCGAGCTGCTGCAAGCATACACTCGGTTTCTAAGTAAAACTCGAAGATCAAACTTATTCGCATTTTTTTATAAGCATGCTTTTTGATTTAATATAATGTTAATTTTTAAACTATGGTTGTATTTCTAATTTTATTTTTTATAACACCCTAATCCTGTTAATTATAACATGTCAATATAACAATATATATTATATAATTGATATGCTTTAGAAAGAAGATGCTGATGTTTAATAAAGAATGCTCCACGTTTTGGGTGGCAAAATGATATGCTATTTACGAGTGTCGGGGCCGCCACTATATAGGTAAATAATGACAGCTAAATTGATAATGATGATGAATGACATTGATAAATTTAAATTAGGTTTATAATTGGTGATAATCAATGACACATAAAACACACTCTGGCAAAAGTACAGTGATAACATAGACAAAATATAAATCACTTACCTTTACCATCAAAGAAAAATGCCCCGGCTATAAGTAAAATTGGAAAAGAAATTCCTTACATAAACGTGACTTCTCAGATGGGTCGCTTGAATAGGACACTAACTAAATTAGATCTATAAAAGATTGTTAACTGACCATACATAAACAAAATAAATAAACCCAAGGTTACTTTTAAAAATATTCAAATGAAAAAATTTATTTAACATCACACAAAAAAGAAGAAAACAAACTACTTAAATTAAATTTGAAAAACAAAACACTTATAATTAAATATACAAAAAAAATTGGATACCATATAAAGAATGAAAGAAAAATGAATTATAAGACAGTATAATTTCCTTTGTCTTGTTAATTAATATTTCTATCACTACTAGAACTAGTTTAAAAACTAAATCATTACCTTAAATTTATTTTAAAATATTGTACCTCTAAAAAATTCTACCTCTATTCATTAAAAAGATTTTCAATTAAATTTAATTAAATAATGTTGAAATTATAAATACCATTAGTATTTCAGGCATATGGTAAATCCATTTAAATTTATTCATAAATAATTTTCCAAATTCCATCCCAATTCCAATGACAAAAATCCATCTTTATTATAAAAAAAATTTACCACAAAATAAAACTTCAATGACTAATTAACTTCACGGCACTGTTTATGTATTTAATTTAAAATGGTTTATTATTAATTGCACTACTTAAATTCAAAAACTTTATAACTCTTAACATTTTGACGTAACATTAAACATAACCTTTAATTTTGACAGGATTTAAACCAATTCAAACATACCTAAAAAAATTATCTATTGTTCACGTTGCACATAAAGTTTTACTTTTTTATTTTAAAGTTAAATTCTAACCTTACAATTTTAGTTTTTGAAGCAGCTAGAGACACATCTTGTTCTTCTGATAGAATATTGCTACTTAATTGTTAAAAAATTGATTCCTTTAATATACTGTTTTGGGAAACCAAAGAATTTTCTCAAAAACCAAAAAATCTTGAAATTCCCTATTCTACATAACCCAATTATTATATACTGTTCGTTCTCAAACTCGAACATATCTATTGAACGTTTTTTGGTTATTCCTGCTTTCAAATTTAACGAAAAGAAAGATAATGGTGTCAATAGAAAGATAAAATTATTGCGCTTCAAATGATATTAATAATAACATTAAAAGTGTGATTTTTATTTTAAAATGCCAATTTAAATGTTGACCTGTACTTTCTGTAAGTATTGAGTAATTGTAATTTTTATTTTCATTCAAAATAAATGTTATAACCAGTCGTAAATGTCTATTATTTATTGCAAGGAGTGAATTCAAGTTAATTAAATTATGTTGGCGATAAAAAATTATTTCATTGTAGCGTATAAACAATTGTAAGGTTAAGAATTTATTAAAAACTAGTGAAACTTTAATCTTTTGATTTTGATTGTATTTTATAAGTATAAACACTTGTTTATCTATGTTATTATGAAGGTAATAATAACAGTTTCAAACGTCCTTTAATATTTATTGATTTAGTATAGAAGTACAGCAAAATACATAAAAGTAAAATGTACAATGTTAATTGCACATGATCGACTTTGAGAGTGGACACCCGGTATATAAACTTTCATTAATGCAAAAAGTAATTATATAAACTTCTAGAAAAGAAAATTCTGAACTCAACTATATACAATACTAGGGTTGAAAAATAGAATAGCTTTAATTATAATGTCGACAAGAGAACAATTTCTATTACTAATAATTAATTTAATTTCATAAAAATACCTTCTTACACATTCCTTTTTCCATAAACCTAAACATTTAATCATTAATAATATCTGAATGTTGTTAGTTGCTAAGAACTTTGACATTACAAGCCAAATTGCATAATTCAATTGAAAGATAGAAAGGCTCAGCTTGTCAAACATGTTTTATGTGATTCCATCAACAAGATCCGACCTTTACTTTATTAAGATGTGTATGGATTCTGTGGTTATAATGTAACTCTATTATATTATATTATATATTCATATTATATTTAGATTTATTTTAATAAAGAAAGCACAAAAATATAAAGCTTTTTCATTTTTTCTTAACTCTCTCTCGATAACGGCTACCTCCATACATCGGTCATTTTTACAGTAAATTTTAATGGCTCCTATTTAGAGATTTTACTCTACTTATTGGTACACTAGGCCTGTGCCTTTTTTACACTGAATGTCCTTGCATAAAAAACTTGCATATTAACGTTGCATATTGAGCTTTTTAGCATTTTGTAACGTTTGTAAAGGATTGTAATTATTTTCTTTTGTTACAGGTAAGCCTAATAAGTGCCAACTGTTTTTGGTGGTAAGTTTCTTACTTCTTGTTTCTTAATTTCTTACTTCTCAACTTTGTCATGTCTAATTACCTTATTGCTTTAGCTTTTAATATACGGCCGTTATCAAGATTCAGAAAATCTAGAACGTCCTCTGCGAAATATTAACATGCGATAATATTAAGATTATAAGAGTATGATTCTTTTTGTTATTGCTTCTTGTTGTTATGCTTCCTCTTAAATAATTCAAAATATTTTTTCTATACATTGTTCACTAAGTATTTTAAAAATTAATTTTATCGTGCCTAATCGTTAAGTTCTGTTACCCATTTCCTGTTAAGTTGAATAATGATTTTACATTAAATAATATTTAGAATGCAAATTCATATAGAAAAATTTATCGTCAACTCTGCTGGGACTCGAACCCAGGACCCTCCACTGTCTAGGTGGTATCTCTACCAACTGAGCTACAGATTTCCTGTTAGTTCATAGACACTGTAATGTTTCCATGTACATGTGTAAATTACTTTGCGTTTTTGCCCTTTTGTAGCGTGTCAACAAAACCAAATTCATAAACCTAACTAAAAACCTGTGATTGAAACCTTGTCTAAAAATTAACCCATATGGAATGAACCATTTTTCATATAGAAATCAAAAAGGGATGCTTTAAATTCAGTTAAGTTAGAAATGTAGTCGACCTCTTTTCCGCGGTCCCTAACGCTAGAACTCGACGTTCGACATCAACTAACTAATTAATTAATTATGTTATTAGTGAATTGATTAATATCAGCGTATATTGATCTTTCTACACAACGTGTTTATACAAACGTGTAAATATGATCGGCAAATAAGCATCAAGTTAATTAATATTAAAAGTTTTATTTATACAAATATATAAACAATCCTACCAAAGATCTTAAAAGGTATGCATTCCTTTTATTACTCGACACAACACCAAATTGTATCGTTTAATTAATTAAACAGGAATAAGTCCCATTTAGTTACAATTTAATCGCTGCAATCAACATTACTGGCAAGACTGCACGTCGAAGAAATACAAGCTACTCGAAGAGGTAATTGTATACTTACATATGTTAGGAATTCTAATTCAGGGAGACAACTCTCAACAATCTTATAAGGATTTTCTAAATCGAGACGATTGCGAGAATTGTTGCGATTTGCGATTCAATGCACCCATAGAAAAATATTGACTATACTTAACTGATAAATTTGATACAATTTAAAACTGATAGTAATAGTTGTAATGTCTAATTTTTGCATCCTTCTACTAAAGAAACTCCTAAAATACTAAGATCTAAGAAAAAAAAAGTCATAAATCCTCAATTGGCGGCTCTGTTTCACGAAAAATATCATATACTTACATCGAAAGTGTACAATGTGCCACAATGTACAAGTGTGCACTGAACAATAAAAAGTAGTTAAGTGTACTAGTGTTAGAAAAGTACATGCTGAATTTATAAGTGAAAGCAAAAGCGAAATAAATTTTAACAAGGTGCCACCTTTGCTCTCTGTGAAGCTTAGTAGATTAGTACGGGCATGTGATCCCTCATCCTAATAATGCTGTCCACACCCCTGACGAAATCCACCGTAATTCGTCCTGCTGCGTAGCTAGTAACTAAAGAGAACAGTAAATTATCATGTGAATGTCAACCAGAGAGGTCGAAGATTGCAACGCGAAATATTTTATCAATAGGTTTGTTTAATGGACTTTATAAAGAAATTATACTACAACACATTTGTCCTGTAACTTAAATCCTGAAATCATTAAAATGCATTTATAAACCAAAATAATTCGAAAGGTTTATTCTTCGCAACCCGCATCAAAACCCAAAAGTGTTAAAAAACAATATTCACAAATTAATTAATTAACAAGAGACAAGCAAGAGAGAAAGGTAAATCAGATTTTGTTAGTAGACAGTAGTTAGTGTATCCAACCACAATGAAGCAAACCAAGCATATTATCTTCTTCTAGAAGCCAGAAAATAACACAATTAGGGTTGATTGGTGATATGCTTTACAAAAGCATTTTTGTTGCAAATAACGCAACTTTAAAAAGTTAACGTTGCGTGCGGGAACTGGATACTCAAAATTTTATTTGTACCATAGGTAGTCCAGTCAATAGGTAGGTTTACCCTGCAAAAGGCCAAGGAAGATTTATATTTGGTATAGTTGGTAAGTTCTACATATTAATTAATATTCTGAGTTTTCGACCTTGAGACGTTGTCGCTCGCGACGCCATATTAGAAAATAGCACCAAAATACATTTTTGATAATAAGTATTTGTCATGTGATTCACACCGGAAACGAAATACTTGCGAAAACATTTGAATTTTAGCGTTATTTTTCTAATATGGCGTCGCGAGCGGCAACGCTCCAACGTCATAAATTCAGAATATTAATGAATATACTTTCCTTGACCTCTTGCAGGACTTCGGCGTCCTGATCGATGACGTCATCGGTTCCAGGTTCTCGGAAATGTTTTTTCATTGCTTGCGTAGAAATTTCTTTCAATTAACGTGACACCGGTTTGAAATGGTTTATAATTATAGGACTAGATAGTGCGATGTAACATCACTTTTTATTTTATTTTGTATGATGGCAATAATAGCGTGAGCTTTGATCTATTTGAGAATGTTTTGCATGCATACATAGCCGTACACCAAAGTCTCTTGTTGCAGTTTCTTCTTTCCTTTGTTGCCAATGTAGGACACGACATGCAACAGTTTAGGCACAAAATATTTCAGCATGCAGTTTGGCACCAATTGGTGCAATTTTCTTCCAACACCAAGCACTAGGAAGCAGGACATTTTCAAGCGATTCTTGCATCTGGAGATAGACTAGGAGTGGCAGCTTTAATCCGTGAGGTAGACTGCATCAGGAACTAGACTTGTTGACAGGTTTACATTCTTTAATATTTGCCTTTAATGTAGAGAATTTAGGAAAACGCAACTCATGCATCTACATTTTTACAATTTTGAGCTCCATTGCACAAATACAAAAGAAACTGCTTTCCAGCTGGCGGAATTTCGTCGTGAAACCAGATGTTATAGCACAACCGACAGACAGTCTTGACTTATTGAATACCCTTGACTTTAAGAAATCCACTCTCGTATACGCGATTTTTGCCCCTTGCAGCTTATACAGGTCCCTGAGTTATAAAATGTTTGCCTGTTTTTAATTGCCCAGACATGTGTTGCCTCTTATGATTCCATGCTTTGCAGCCACGTAAGTATACGTTGGGACGTTTTCAGTTCCCCACTACCCTATCTGCAGTTCAGGTCTTCGTTCTATAATCCTTCTAGTAGTCAGTAGAGTTATACTTCTTAACTACCGAGTGGGAATGTTTTCTGGTAGATTTTATGTTGTTCGTTAATGAGTTAAGGAAGAGTTGGAGACTGAGGTCTCCAATATGGATTCTGAGCATACACTTGAGTATGCTCAGAGCTGGTTGTGAGTTAAACTAAGAAGTGACTTATCCTCTGCTTGTAAGCTCTCTTATTTCCCAAGATTCCACTGTGCCCCAGCACTATCTGATCATACACTTGGGTATACCCAGAACAGGTTATGGTCCAAGGTAAGGTGTGACTTATCCTCTTTTTGCAAGCTCTCTTTTTTGCTAAGATTTCGCTATGTCCCGGCAGCACACTTGGGTATACCCAGATCAGGTGATGGGTCAAACTAAGGTGTGGCTGATCCTTTTCTTGTAAGCTCTCTCATTTCCTGAAATTTTGCAGTGTGCCGGCACTGTCTAATCATACATGCACTTGAGCATTCCCAGAACAGGTTATGGACCACGGTGTAGACATAGCTGATGATTTCCTTACAAGCTGTTTCATTTTGCTGAGATTTTACAGTGCCCTTGCACTGTCTGATCGTACAGTTGGGTATACCCAGAACAGGTTATGGTACAAGGTAAAGTGTAGCCTATTCTTTTCCCACAAGCTCTGTCATTTTCTGAGATTTCGCAGTGCCTCGGCACTATTTGATTATACACTTGGAGATTCCCAGAACAGGTCATGGACGAAGGTAATGCATAGCGGATTATTTTCTTACAAGTTTTTCATTTTGCTGAGATTTTACAGTGCCCTTGCATTGTCTGATCTTACAGTTGTGTATACCCAGAACAGGTTACGGTACAAGGTAAGGTATAACTGATTTTTTTACCACAAGCTCCCTATTTTCTGAGATTTCACAGTGCCCCTGCACTATTTAATCATACACTTGGGTGTAACCAGAACAGGTTATAGCTTTTTTGGAACCGGATTGGTCAGCTTCCGCCCCGCAACATGTTCTCAGCCCCGCCGCTTATGCGTGTTCGTTTTAACGCGCCGTATCCTAATATTGAACAATAGCCACTACTCAACTGTGTGCATGGTACACTTTGTCAGCTCGCTGGTAGTGGGATAACAATACATTAGAAAGTCCGATAAGAAGAACGGCACAGGCAGAGGCATTTGAATCTACCATGTACGTTTGTACTATTTGATGATTTGATAGTTTTATCACAGTATGGTTAATACCAGTACCTACTGGTTGTAACTATACTGTGAGTGCACCTGCACTCTCGCAAATATTGAAAGCCGTCGTGCGTGACCTTGTTGATTCTCGGGCAACGAACACCAGTTATGTTGTCATATACGATCCTCGTTGTTAGCAGCATGCAATACGATGATGATCGCCAAGCTTCGGCGAACTGATCGTGGCTTATCACTGTTGTATGCAATATGCAAAGTGACTTATCAACTTCAAAGTGTGCCTAATATTCTACTGAGCCCCAGCACTGGCTGATCATATACACTTTGGTATACCCAGAACAGGTTAATAAGGTCCAGGTTAACAGGTTAATAAGGTAAGGTGTGGCGGATCCTCTTCTTGCACGCTTTTTCATTTCTTGAGATTTTACTATGCCCTGGCAAGAGCTGATCATACACTTGGGTATATCGAGAACAGGTTAAGGGCAAGCTAACATGTAGTTGATTCTTTTAACACATAAACTCTTTAAACACATTTTTTTACTATCAAAATATTAATCAAAATAATAACTTCACCTATCTCAATTTAGGAAATTTTACATATGTGTATAATAACTTTTAAATTATCTTTTAGAGAAGAATAAATTAGGTCAAAGAATAAATTTTCTTTTTTGTTTTACAGAACAAAATTCGTTTCTAACTTCTCAACCAAACAAAAACACCTGAACATCTGATGGTTTGAACATAGCCCATTTTAAAACCATTAACTTCTCAATGAGGTATACAATTCATTTTAGATTTTAAAAGTTTGAAATGTTAATTTGAGAGAAGAGGGTTAATATATTAATAACTGAGGAATCTATCAGTTACAACTAATTAGTTATTACCTAACCTACAACTAATCTTATATAATACAAATATAGGGATGTGCAATCAATTTTTATAAAGATTTATCGACGAACAAAAAGTTCGTCTCTGAATTCGTGACGTCTGTCTGTCTGTCGGCCTGTCGGTCTGTCGCCTTTTTCCATGTTGACTTTTTGAATTTTTCTTGGAATCTCATAGTACATCAAATTCTAAGAAACTTTTGGTGGAAACATTTTTTTGTATCTCTTCGGGAAAGTGGTCAAAATGACCACCGAAGATTTCGGTAAATTTTTGAAAAATGAAAAATTTTGTATTTTTTTAAAAATTTACGAGAAAAATAAACATTTTTAGCAACAATTTTTTTTTGTTTTTAACGAAAAGTCTTAGGACTTAGAATTTTAGTTTTTATGACAACTATGTGTTAGGTCAACATTAGTTTTCAAAAATAAATTAGTTTATTAAGTATACAGTTGTTTTTGTTCGTCATGGCAATGCTAGCTCTGCGCATTCTCAACTGGTTTTATTATGTACTTGTATGCAGTGATCACGTTTGTTCCTTTGTCAGAATTAAGTTAAGTCAAGACAAATCTTTAAAATATTACATTTTTGAAATTTATTGCAGTGTAATAATTTCAATTATCCTTTACGTATTTAACAAACCCTTTTACTACAATACCCCAATACTATTATTAGATGTTTATATCGCTATTCAGTATTCATACAAAATCGAAATAGTAATACCCAATTATCAAATGTCTCAAAAAAATGTCTCAGAAACTAGTAACAATTTCCGTTGTTTGTTCGACAATTATCATAAAAAAGCACAATTTAAAAGGTGACAGTGTCTTTTCAACACTGATGTATTAAAATTAAATATCATATTTGGGAAAACCGCTTTGACAAAGAAAAGGAAACAAGTATTTGATTTCTTTAAATTAGACCCTTTAAATATTACCAAAGAAACAAAAACCCACATTTTTTTATTTATGAAATGTATCTCTTTATTTAACAATTGTAAGAAATTTCAGGTCTTTGTTTGACGTACACATACCGTTAGGAATAAGAAATTATTTGCTTTTGAATGTAATGCCCTTAATAAATTTAAACGATGTTATACAACTTAAGATTTAGGAATGGCTTTAAAACCAAGTCATACTAACTACAATAACATAAATCCTAAAACTTTCCGTGCGTTTGTTTTCGCCCTTAATTATCCATCTAAATTAAAATATATTCATTAGAGAATCCGGAACTTCACATTAATTGTATAATATGTATATTTTAACGTGTATCAGATGCATGCACAAGGGGGTAGTTCCGAAAACTATTCATTACATGCGACTAGAGATAACAACAAGCTACCGAGCAGATACATGTAAAAAATGGTTTCAACGTCACGAACTTATCGAGCAAGACCAAAAAGTGAGTAGGTGGCGACATCTACACGAAACATGGTACGTGCGCAGCGCTCGCAGCGGAATTTCCACAAAGTTAATAATTTCGACTTTTAGATTCCTGAAATGCAGCGACAAATTGCCTTTGCATTTCTCACGACGTTCATAAGCTGGAACATATTTTATTACAAGAATATTAAAATGTTTATTTACGACGCACCATAAGTCGCGGTTTTTCAACAAAATCTAATTTCCTCTATCTCGCATCTGGAGACATAAAAAGAAAGCGGACGTAACCGCTACTAGAATAAAAATAGCGGACTTATCTACATCAATAATACCATTTGCGCATTGAAATGAAAGATAGCATAAAATCCACCGTGTTTCAAGTTAAACACGTTCCGGAGCTTCCGGAGCATTAAAAATAAAAACAGAGTCGTAGACTAAATGGACTTTGCAGAGTGGAAAATTAAATGCCGCATAAAATTATGAAAGCTAGTTCGAGGGGATTGCTTTTAGTTTGCCTCGTTTTCAGGGTACTTTTTCTATTAATGGTTTGCTTTTGTTTAATAAGGGGGTTACATCTTTAAAAATCTCAAACAACTTTTGAGTAAATTACGACAGAGGGCGCCTCTAGTCTTTTTCCGGTTATATTTTTTTAGGTCTTAAGTAAATTATATTTATTCTTTGTTGCAGAAACTTCTTTGTTTTTAGTTAGTGTTCAAAATAAAACATTTTAATTAATTTTCTTTTCCATTTGACGTCAAAGGTATTAATAGAAAAATAGATTGAATTAATTTATAGATGTATTTATTCAAAAGGATGTTTTCAATGTAAATATTTGATAAATTGAAGAAGTGCAACAGTTATTGATATTTCTGTCATATTCGTAAGAATGGACTGACGCGCGTGTTTCTCCTAGAAAGGTTTATTTTAATGTATACATATTTTATTAGAGGCGTTCGATGTTAACAACCGTTCCAAAAAAAGTTTCCGTAAGATAGTCGCCATCGGACGGTCATTAAAAAGAAAACTTGACCTTTCGGAAAGGCCGACAGGGAAATCAATTTTAATTAAGATAAGTATTTTTCTTATTGATCGATTTGAAAGCTTGTGTAAAAACTTTTGTTGGGGTTTCAAAATGTTTTATTTCATTTATTTTTACATACAGCTTTTAATTTTGTAATAAAGCAAATGTTTTTGTTCAGTCATTTTATAATAAATAAAACAAAACGAAATAAAAAATGTTATTCATTTAGTTGAGTGTAAACATTTTTATTAAATTAACGATTTTGTGTAGTGTAATTGTATTGTATTGAGATGTTATTTGAAATAAATAAATATAATTAGAATTTCATTTAAAATGCCCCACGTTGAGGCGACAATTAAACTTTGAGATTTTATAAGCTAAATAACCAAATAAATAATAATTATTATTTTATAAGAATGCCCCATGTACTGACGAACAATAAACTATGAATATTTAATTTGATTTAGCTAGCTTTAATAAAAATTAAAGATAACAACCCAATAGCTTTTCTCCTTTCCAGTAGGCTAACTCAGTTTAATTGAGCATGAGATAAAAATAAAAATTGATCTTATTAATTCCTGTACCTGGAAAGAAAAGCTTACTACAAGCCGCACCTAGAATGCTTAATCTGATCAAAAAATAATCTTTAACTCTGTACATAAAATTGGATACTTGCATCCACATGAATAATAAAAACAACTATTTAAAAAATTATAAAAGTTTTATTTATTCAAAATGAGATTACTAAAAAAAATATAAATTCCAACACAAAATTATATTTCAAAAGACTTTTTTTAATTTATTTAAATGAATTGTTAATTTGTGAATGATATGACATAGGTATTACCACAAGTTGCATTTAAATAAACTAACATCAAAGAAATTAAATTTAAAAACAAAGAAATGTGTTCTTCGAAGAACTAAATAACATGATATCAAATTTATTGAAATTATAATCAACTTGTTAATGTTACTGATCAGAGAACAAAATCTTAATTTCGACCCACCTTGTATATAGTGTAATAATAATCCAAAACATATGTGGCGCTAAAATTCACTTGACAAATATTTTTGAAAACCATCAAGATAAATATCAAATTGAATAAAATTGACGTTTGTTTACAAAAAAAAACACATGGGTCAACTCTAACCCTACTTTAATTTTCAGAAATTTTTTCCAGAGTCTACGTGGGTTCACCCTTATGCTTTTATCTGGTGAATTTGTTTGGTTTTAAGGGTGCTTTTATACGTTTAGCGAAAAACATATGAAAAAACAATAAAATCGTACAAAAATTCTGAGCATCGAAAAATCATGACGTTACAAATAAAAACATATGTTAATAATTAACACCAATCTTAATTCTAACTAGATGAAAAGATAGTTGGTGAAAAGGCAATCAAATGAACATAACACACTTATGGTTTACGTTTAACAATTACAGAGAAAATCAATAAAAACGATCAGCTGTCACCAAAACTCATTAAACTTAATTACATTGGAAATTATATGGTTTATAGCTATCTGAGTAAATGGAATATTTACATTGTTACACAAGGTAATCCAATCATATGGATTTTATACAAATTATAATTACATACTAGAAAAAAACTTAATTTAAAGATGCATCTGCAAGTTTTAAATAAATAAAAACATAAACTAAATAAAACTTCAATTTCCAGAGTACAGCACTCCAGGTGACTGACTCAAAACAATGATGAAAATCATCAAATTAATATTGAAATTTCCAAAATCAATCAATACTGCCGAATATCTTCATTTACATGACATGACTTCTACCAAATACAAGAATTCGTAAGCTGCTTGTAACCATGTAAAAATCAAGGTAGTGATCTGTTTTAACAATTTCTAGTGAAATATTTACCCGAAACAGATTTAGTTTTGTGGGAAAAGAAAATTTTCGAAAAGACTAGTTTTTGGAAAATCATTCGGTTCTCTAACTATATGGACCAAAATATACCGTATATCTCTATTAAAAGTCGACTTTTGAGGTTTTAGAACCCTGTTTGTAAAATTTGCAAAAAGAGAAATACATTTAGTCTGTTTTCTTGAGAAAAATTATTAAAATTTCTACAGCCTACTTTTAAAATAGGTGTATTGTGCTCTAGTGGGCAAATGATTACATAGCTCAATTAGCAGGAGGCGGCAGATAATAACCACCAATTGCTTGCGTCCCAGATTCGATCCCCGCTGACAGATAACTTCTTTTTTAGCATTTTTTACAACTCTTTTCGAAAATGTTTGTTTTCCACCTAATTATAATATATTGTATAATTAAATAACACTTTTATTTTAGGCTCTTTATTATGAGTAATACTTTCATTTTCCACTTTAATTTAATTTTATTCAACATTTTTTGTTTAAAGCACTTATTTACACATCAATAATTGACATCTGTACCCTCTCCACTATTTTCTGATACAAATGTTTTATTTTACTGCTTATTAAAATTTTTCGCATTTTTTATTGCATGTGACTGGTCTGTTAATTTGATAAAATCAATGCTCAAGTTATGTAATGAAGGGGTACGATATATATACCATTTTTCTGAAAACAAGAATTCACAAATTTAATATTCTTCTCTAAATCAGTAGCTACCTATTCAGATTGTTAGTACAGATAGATCATTATTTTTAATTTCACTGCTTTTTAGACATGTGCAATATTGTAGAACGAATTTACAATTTTGAAATGCAGTTTAATAAAATTATATATTTTCAATGGAAAAAATTGCCATTTTATATTTTGTTTTGTAAAAAAATCTAAAAAAAGAAGTTTTCTGCTGCTGGAGTGACGGAGAGGGGTTGTTATCACTCCGCTCCGACTAGTGTTGGAAAATGCTTGAGCATTTATTTTTGGAGAATATTCCAGGAGCACAAACGAGAAAAAACGAGAATAAACCCTCAAAAGTGAGCAGGACTGGAGAATATACCTTTAACTTGCAAAGATATACCCAAAATAAAGATAATTTCAAAAGTGCTTGAAAATTCTCAAAATGCTGAAAATGCTCGAATGTTCTCCAATTTTCCTCTTCTCATTTATAACGCTAGTAGTTGTAGTTAATTTGACTGTTGGAAGGTAATGTGTTGAAAAATAATGCAATAAGTGAGAATTGGAAATATTAAACCCGTTGGGCCATATTTAAATCTCACTATTAATTTAATAACGTGTTTAATTGCCATGGTGACCAATTCTAATCGTTTTCCAACTATTAGAATGAGATAAAGCTATCTTTTTTCTTGTTGATTCTAATTAGAACTTTAGTTAGTGCCACCTTTAATCATGGCAGTGCATACGTCCCATTATATTTAGATTAGAAGCTCAGTTATGCACCTTTACGGTGGATGGACACCAGTCGTGGACACTACGCCGACTGGCTGTTTTGGTCACTTCGCCGACTGTGGATACTACACCGACCCTTAAAATAAATTTTGTTACTGGACGCTTTGCCGACCGTGGATAATACGCTGACCACGCAAGGTGCCCATTACTTGCGGTCAGCGTAGTGTCTACGGTCGGCAAAGTGTCCAAAACCGCCAGTCGGCGTAGTGTCCGCGGCCGATGTCCAGTACCCAGCCACCGCATACACAAGTAAAACATGTTAAAAACTTTACATTTATCACTATTGGTATAAACAAAATATAACATATTTAAATAAAAGTTCATATATAATGAAAAACAAAACAGGTGCTTCCGGACGGTAACCCAAATTTCTAGTCAATGATGTTTCAAATTTCAAAGGCATAAATTGTGCAAACTATGCTTATAAAACTGCCTGTCTTTGAACATCCGACGCCAACAGCAGCTGCGAGTAACACGTATACGTTTTGCGTGGGCATACGGTTTAAGATCGTTTAATTTCGGTTTTATTCACGATTTTTAATGTTTTTGTTTATGCTCGTTTGTGCTGTATTATTCTAAAAGTTCTCGAGAATTATTATGAGAACGTTTGCGAACGTGCTTGATTATGCTCCTAGCTACTGCGAGTAACACATGTACATTTTGAGTGGACATGTGGTTTAGGTTCTGTTAGTTTCGGTTTTCATGCATTTGAAGCATGTTCTTGCTCATGCTTCGTATTATTGTGAGAGTTGTCGAGAATTATTATGAGAACGTTCGCGAACGTGCTTGATTATGCTGTCTAAGAGAACGTTCTTTTGACAAGGTTTTATCATGCGCGAACGTTCGCGAACGTTCTCATCAGCATTTTCAGAACGTTCTTTCATTTACAACACTAGCTCCGACTAACCGAACTATGGAATCATGTTGCCGATTTAGCGCACAACAGTTGTTTTAAAAGTAGTGTGTACTAATTTAAATAATCTTTTTTTCAGAAAAAAGAGGCTTAAGAGGTAACTCATACTATTTAAACTAATAAACAGTACTTTTTACCAAGTTGTTATTATAGATGTTAAGAAACCCGTGTTTTACTTATATAATTACCTACAATTATTGTCTTTGTAAATAAAGTTTCTATAAAGTAAGTAAAATTGGAGCTTGTAGAAGATTCATTCATTTAAAACTAAAACTTTTCATTCGTATTGAAGTATTAATTTGTATGAATAATGAAACAAATTAGAAAGGAAATTATATCTTATGTTAGAGAAGTTATTTCGAGATTTTCTTTTGTTCATGTATTATTGTAGCTTTGCGTGTTTACTTAATTGTATGAAAAGAAAGTAGAAATTGTATTTAAAAATTTAAATATAAGCGGATGGAAGAATTATTTATTCAAGACGTTGTCGAACTCAACGTAAATTCACTCTAATGGAAAGACTGCACTTTACAGCAAGTAGGTTTTGATTGCCCCCTCCGTTTTAAATTTTTAATGCACTCGTGATCGGGTATTTCTTTTTATAATTTACTTCTTTTAGTTACTTAAATTATTTTCTATTATAAAATTTTAAATTTCTATTTTACCGACCGGTGAATGTTTTTTTTTCTAAATAGGGATTTTATTTATGCTAACGGAGCTGAAAAATTGAAATCGAATTGGATTTTGAGTCTTAGGGTTGCTTAAGGGTTTAAAAGTATGCACGTCCTAACTAAAAAGTATCCTAACTATTTACAATACGTTTATGACCCCTGGTACGCAGACAGTTTCATCCCGGTTTATTTAGATTCCTGGATCGTAAAAAGCTAAAGAAAATCGCAGAGAAAGAGAAGCCATACTTTTTCCTTAAACACGCGCCTTATACTACAATTTCAATATGCAAATCTAGTCGTAATATTTGAATTATTCATTTATATTTAACCGCACGTTTAGATTCAAACGCGCTTGAAGGATGGGATATATACATACACACCTGAAAAACTTCATTTAGGTTCAACAGTATATATCTCCTTTTGGGGCCAAATGCTGCTGTTCCTACTGCTACTGAATTTACTTTGAGCTTTGTAGTTTGCGACTTTCGTGTAACCGATCTACACGGATGTAACATATGGCAGCAAACTTGAAGTTTCCAGTTGCTTGATTATTTTGGAAAGTTAACCAAACAACCTAAAGCGTATATATGAAGCAAAGGAGTAATTGGTAGCGATAATTCAGAAAGTACAAACTCGGATTTTATTTATTACTGGATGAATGGATCTATTCGTTTTACTGACAGTTTAGCAAAACTCTAAGATTACCTTTACGCTCTATATGTTTCCGAGCCACAAACACGCGTTTTACATCAATGCAGTGCGGTGAAATAAGAGAAGATGATATATATGTAACTGACTTCCACCGATCCATTATCTTTTCACAGAGATTATGAATTCACTACTAACAATTTCATATCATAGTCTTGTTTTAAATACTTAATCAATCTAACATTTGTAGTGGCATAAGAGTTAATCATACATTTATAAATTCATCGAAATTGTCTTCCAGTGGTGTTTCCGAGACTTATACCTAATTGAACATTATATCTTCTGATATTCTTCTAAACCACTAAATATTAGAGTCGCAATCCCACAGATTAGAAATATTACTATTTCAACGCTGGGGTTCGCAATATGTATTAGTTGGAATAAGCACTATGCCTAGGGCAGACGTGGTAAATCTGTGGCACGCGTGCCCAAAGTGCCTCGCGGAAATATTTATTGTCTTGGCATGGGGTTGCCCTTCAAATGAATAATATTTAATAGACTTATACATTACTTATGTATGTATGTAACGATTAGGTATGCCTAATGTGTATATAACGAAGTTGTTTATGAATATATTATAATACGTGTTCGGATGGTGGCTAATTAACACATGCTTAGCAGTCAATTAAAATTAAATGATCTAGCTAAACACTTTTTTATAATGCCACAAACATATATAGAGGCTATGTTTCATATATAATGCACTAATAATACATCTGTTATTAAATACCTTTCTACAGGATGATGTAACAGGTTAATTTCCTCAACAACAAATAAACATTAATTTGTAACATTAACAGTCCCAATAACTAAATAAAGCATAGAAAACTTAGTCGAATTATATTCAGAGGTTCTGGTTCTTATCAACAAAGCCTAACTAATTGTAGTTAGGACACATGAATAATTAACAATGTAGAGGACGCCACCCAATTTGTTTAGTGTTATTGTTTGAAAGCAAGGATGGGAATCTACACTTCGGGAATAAAGACTTCCGTCTGAGTTATGTTAAGTTCTTTGTCTGTTATTGTTATTATTTTATTTTTGTTAAACATACCACAAACAATTTTTAGTGCCAAGCTAGAACGAATGAGTATTGGTTTTTAACTTCATTTATTAATTCATTAAAATCATGAAAATCGGTTAGCAAAATATACAATGCACAATTTATGTAGTATATGAAACAGATGCAGTAATCACTTACAGTATGATACATAAAAGCATCTCGAGGCATTACACATTAACACTTATACTTAGAGATCTCATTCTAAATACATTTTTACTATTTTCTAAATCGAAAATCAATTTACTTTATTAATATTCTGAATAAATTCCAAAAACCATTATTTAATAAGTATAACATACCGTCAATCTGTGGATTGGGGTATATTGAGGGAAAGACACAATGATACTACAGATTTAATCAAATAAACAATATATTAAAAATAAAACATAAAAATGAAAAATGATGATTATAATAAAAATAATAAAATCGTTTCTTAGGTAACTAATAAGTGAAAAAGAGATATCTGACTATACTCCCTGATGAGTTTAAGTAACAACAATGAAAATAGTTTAAATACAAGTAAATTCAACTACATGGCTCCAAGATTTAAAGCATTTATAAGATACGATTGTGCAAATTTTTACCGTTTGCGTTTATAATAAATTAATCCAATTTCTCTGTCTGGAATTAGTTAATTAACACTTTAATTATTACGCTCTTGTGTTTTATTATTATTGTTATTTTTTGTATAAGTTTTAATTTGGAATATTTATGTTTAATTTATATTAAAATTCTTAAGTTGACCAGTAAATAAATGAGTCCCTAATGTTTGCTCTTTTTGTTAGATCTAATTAGTGCCAAACCGTTAAATTGTAAATCTTCCCGGGAACTGACTTACAAGTCCCGCGTTTCGAGTGACTAGCCAAAAGGGCTGATGCTTCAAAACTTCAGTAGTTTTCCAATTGGTTATGCCAAATTGCTAAACTGAACCCGTGCATTGTTGTGCTTGTCAGAACGCTACGAGTGAAATTTGCACCATCGTTTCCTGTCTTACGATAACCCAACTATTATATTTCGTGTGAAGTGTCTATTTAGCACAGTTACATTTTATTAAATTACATTTTATAATTTAAGTTGATACAGCTTAATACTTCCTGTCTTAAGTTTATCAAAGTTCAAAAAGGTACATTTCCTGTGAAGCGCAGCGTCAGCATTACCTCACATTTTATGAAAGCATTCCTGAATTAATAAAGATTAAAAAATTTAATTAGATATACCTGGAGTTCTAATATTTGGTACGATCATTAAATGATTATCGGCGCGTTGTTACCAAAGTAACTTAGTAAAGGAGTGTTTTGCAAATAATCTATTTATTATTGTATGTTTGTGTTAACCTTAATCCACATTGACACTAATACATATAAAGACTATAATCATAACAAAAAAATAAACATCGTCACTGTCACAAACTTAAAAATGCAAACTTTGAACCCCTTAAAAGAAAACTGAGTTTTTAAGTTTCTTTGGCGAATAATTATTTTTTTTGCTTCTTTGGGAAGTTTAGCCAAAAACGAGAATACGAAATACAAAGATTTAGTTTCAAGACAAGAAATTGGCTTCAGAATTGATTTGTCTAGAATAATAATTAATATAAAAAACTGTAAAAAAAGATTTTATAACGGTACATTCGTTAAAATTTATATCGTAATAAAAATATTCGTGTACATCTTTTTGTTTGTGCAGGTAGACACATCTCAATCATCACAGTTACATTTTAATCAAACTTGAATTTAATAAAATTTAAGAAAAATGAGTTAAAATCTATAGTTTCACGCTGGTGACTTTGTATTCCAAATTGAAAATGATTTGGGTGGGATATATTTTTCATTTATTTTCAAGGTATCTTGTTAAACTAAAAACTATTACTAACGTAATTTATTTCAATCCATACTTTTATCTTTGGATTTTTTCTTCAACTTCTTTTCTTCTTTTTGTAAACAACTGACCGGAACATCTAAAAACTATAATCTAGAAAACGGATAGGTAACATTCTTGTTGTTCCTTACCATTACCTTTTGTTTCAAAATTTTTAAATCTTATTTTGTAACTTTTTAGGCTATATCTAACAGTTTAATAGAATATTAATATTGTTGCATGATTTAAATTAATGCTACTTTTTCTACAGAAAAAGTATTGAGTACTATTGAATTTTTTTTTTGTTTTTAAAGTTATAGCTTTATTTTTGGTAACTGATGAACTAATTTATTTTTGATAATTTATTATTATTAAAAATTTGTTTTTCATTTGTGTCCATTGTCAGCAATAATTTTTCGAATAATACCAAAATGATACAAATATTTTAATGGTTTATTTGTAATTTCTACTCCAATTTATCTGTAAATGATCGGAAATATTGACCGTGAATTTTATATGTAGTATCTAAAAAGACAAGATTAAAGAGTTCGGGCGTTAGTTAGTTAGTGTTTGTTTCGAGATAATATTTAATTTTTGTTCCTGATCGACTGTAATGTCTGAGCAAATTTTTCGAAATGTGAACGGTAAAAGCATTTATGTTAAAAACCTAAATTATTATGTGGAATCGTATTTCTAAGTTTTTATCTAGTTGTTAATTTTTTGTATTTACCTTAGCGATGTGTTTGTTTATATTCATATTACCTTTCATAATGACAATTTAGCTATCGAAACAATAAGGTCAGGTTATAATTTAATAAATATTGCAAAAGTGTTTATTGATCTTTATTTATTTTAGAATAAATATTTAAATAGTGGCAAAAATCTGTAAAATACACACAATTAAATAAATAAAAGACAATCATAAATAAGGGTAATGTAGGAAATTTTTTTAATCAGCCGTTTTTTTTGTTAAATAAATTAAACGTTTCAATTAGTTTTATAATATGATCATTTCGGATTTATTAAATCCTTCTTCTGTTGATAAATTACATAATTAAAATTTTTTGTTGTTATAGGATTGAGATTATAAATTTTTTTTCTTCAGTTTGTGTAATATTACATTTTTATCTAAATTGGCAGAATTACAGAAAATAGGTTTTTCTAATAAGAATCACATATTAGAGAAATTATAAAATCATTTTAAACAATCATTCAAACAATTATACAAAATGAAATAACAAAAATCAAGTGGTTTGCTTAATTCCACCACAAACTGTAGAAAAAAAAATTTAAAATCTCATTAAAATTTAAACAAAATTATTTATAAATCCTAAACAAGTAAAACAAAAGTTTAATTAAGACTGCCAAATTTAGCTTATACATGCAACATACTAATACTTCAATATTATTGATTTGATAAGTAAATATGTAAATAATTAATTTAAAAATAATTAAAAAAAGGAAAAGGGCAGAAACAGAAAGACCTGAAAAACAATAAATACATTAACAAACGTCGAGAATATGCTAACTAATGATTTACGAACGAACTAGAAAATTAATCACTTACTCAAAGTCTTAAATATCCTGCAGAATTGTGTTGTGGCGCGAGATTATTTTCCCAACAATCCTCTCACGAGATCTGACTAAGTTATAGGCCCAACTATTCTCAATCTAAAAAGTAAAAAACAGTCGCAAACAGGAAAGCTATACAGTGTGTTTTTTGTAAACGATAATATAGGAAATCCAATGGAATTTTATCATTTTCCTCCTAAGTTTGTATCCTTGCAAATGTAAGTAGAAATTTTGGTATCAATCAATCGAAGAATTCATTTTACGTCAAAAACATATTAAGCTTTATGAAGAAAACCAAAATCTATTTAGAAAAATACTTAAAACCCTTATTGATTTACTGCTTTTGGTAATAAGCTATAAAAAAAGCTGAAAGCTGTACATCGATTGGTGTAGCGGTTAACGCTTCAGATTCCTAATCAGAAATCACGAGTTTAAACCCCATCTTCGTATACTTTTTTTTAAATTGTATTGCTTACTAATTATTATTTTTGGAACTTTATTACAACGATATTCGTGTTTTGCCCTTTTTTTCATTTGCTTTTCTGATAGGTAGTTAAAATTGTACAAAAGGTAACGGTAAACCCCCGTAGCAAAAATATCTAATAATAAAAAAAATAATGATAATTGTAATAATGTAAATAAAAAATAATCTTAGTTCTGAGCATATAAAAATGGTCCTTCGGCCCGTATGGAAGAAATCCATCTGTAAATTAGTAGATTGGAAGTTAAACACCAACGAAGATATCTAAGCAGGCCGCACAAAAGTTGTATTATTCAAGTTGAAGGTAGGCTTGATATCTCTCTTCTGATAATTCTCAGAACTATCCTATAACAATGTGTCTTTAGAATATCTCACGTCCATTTAAAATTTAAAAGTTGATGTCACGTCCTGCAAAATCGCCATTGGTAAATAATTCGATTATGTGTTAAGAAGTTTTAAAATTTATGAGTGTGAACTATGAGCGTATCAAGAAAACTATGTTACACCCGGTAAGTATATTTATATGTTTCGTAACAAAAGCAATACACAGAGTTTGCTAGTACATAATTCGTCAGAGGAAGCTTATGTTATGACCCTTGCACATATCTATTGGGTTTCGTGGTAAACCTTCCATAGTTTTCTCAGATAATGGAACAAATTTATAGAAGGAAATTCAGATTTACAGAAATTAGGTAACGTGTTACATTTTTTCGTTTGATGGTAGAATTCTTCAAGTTAGGTGGGGAGGGGTTGATGGTTATATTTCACTTACGTAAGTACATCTTCCTTTTATCGCATGTGTATAAGGTATTATAGATTTATAATTAAAAATTATTCGTGATGTAAGTTCCAATTTAAAAAAATAATTTACAAAAATTAAAACTTGTATTTATTAGAATTGAATGTATTTTACATTTTAATTGTTTTGTTTTCTATCCCAAATGTTAACGTGAATTGCTTACCATTTTCCCGCGAAGTATTCATTTCGCTTCACTTTGGAAGCCCTTCTAAAACCCTAGAAGGAGAGCAATAGCATGCTTACAAAACAAAATTGCGTGAAGTCCTTGTATATCTATATTTAGGTGTCCCGAATTTTCCAGAATACATCGATAGTGTAGAGTTTCTGTATGTCAATAAAAATATGCCACGTCAAATTTTCGTTATTATCACTAAAATATAAAAGGTAGTAAAAATAGAGTCCAAAATAGTCTCAAATACAAGGAACCAGCATATAAGACAGTTGGTATGAAATTAATCCCAATTAAGAAACGTTTTGAAATAAGATCCTCTAGATAAATAAATATATTCAGAGGATAACTTAATTGTACCTAATGAATTAACAAAAAGAAAACAAAAGGAAAATTTTTAATTATTAAAAATGTGTATGTATCTTCTCAAATTGTTTCTGACTGGGAATGTTTATCAATAATAATATTTAATTTGTTCTCTGTAAATTCTAATAAATGTGTTATAATTATTATAATTCCGTTTTCGGAACAGACGCTTTTATAAATCGGTTCAAAGGAGCAGACAAAATAAATTGATTCGATAATTATTTTTGAAGAACCTTTAAGTGCTATGTGGGGATAACATTTAGATGGATTATCGGTGTAGTTTACGTTCCCCGGTCGAAGATGACCCTAACATTAAACTTCCCTACCTTCCTTAAAAACCTATCTATGTTACTACCGATACGCTAGAAAGAGATAACCTTCGTTATACGGTAATCAATGCTCCCAACCACTTGTCTTTAAAAACTTACTTCTAAATAAAATTGAATAACCACTACTTCTTCTATTTACTTGTTAGGTGGACAAAAATATTTTTTCTGACTTAAAGGTCTGTTGTTTCCGTCAAAATCCCTCTAGGTGATAAGGTTCGTAGACTTCTACATTAACATATATAACAGGTAGCAGACAAAAAAGGAAAATTAAATCAAAAATGGTTAAGCTAAGTGTTTTACAAGAAAACTAATTTAAATATCTTGTTATTCTGGCGTTTACAACTAAATATTCCATTCTAGCTTTGATACAAAACGGGGCTTTTGCGAAATGATTAATGATGTTTTGATGTTTGTATCATTTGTCGTATTTTCATATCCATTTGTTAAGGTACGTCATAGGGTGTTGTCAAACGCAAGTTATGTTAATTTGAATGCAAATCCATTTTTGATTCAGCATTTTACCGTCGCTTTTGTATATCTCTGAATCGCCGTCGGGGTTTTCTCATAAAGAGAAAATTTGAATGAAATCAATTTTCGGGACCGTTTCTATAACGTGACAAATTTAGACTTTGAATGAGATTTATTGTAAATCTTGAAGTGTTCTTAATAAAACATCAAAAACACTAACTGGGGTCTGATTTACATTTACAAATCTACCGATTGCTTCCATTCGTTTCTTCGAATTTATTGCGACGAACTCAATAAAAGTTTTCTATAGTGTTAATCTTCATAAGCGAATTTAGCTAAATTTAAAATGAATTTAAAAATGTTTCCCCATAAATGCAAAATAACAAATTACACCACCCAATCTAGGGAGTTTTCTTCCTGGACGTCGCGTCTCGGCGGTTTTCGCTCTTTTACTTTGAAGGTGGCGTGAAATATCTTAAATGGCCGCATTTATAAAGTGGCAAAGAAGTTCGCGAACTCATTATGCAGTATTCAGAATAATATTACGAATACGTCGCACCTTGTTACAGACTCTCGTGCATAAATATTTATAATATTATGATTATTACTAAAGCAAGCGAACTTTCCCTAACAAGCACAGTTGTTTAGATTTGCCGAACATTATACATGCCTACCTACCTACGGCTGGCTGGCGGATTCTGAGCAGGAAGAAAACAACTTTTCCTGCTTCTCCGTAGAACAACTTACCCCCCGAAGGGTTTATTTATAAAGCGTTTTAGAATTTCCCTTTTTTTTGAGAGCAGAGTTTTTTCTTGGGGGGCCCGAAACAAAGCGTCCTTGCGGCAAACTGCGTAAACACGTTTCAGACTCATTAAGTAATTGTTTTGTTTCTCCGTTCTTTTGTGATTAAGACTTTAATTAGAATAATTAGTCGTCTGTTTTGATTAGCTTGAAAGGAACCTCTAGGAACACAAAGCAGGTACGAAACGTATTTCTTGCCGACGAAAACTTATTAAGTTATTTGCTTTTATTGAAGGAGCTTTCAAATTTAAGGTACGGTACAGAAAATACAGAAAAGTTATCAAAGGCTTATTTTCTGGTTCCAAACGTGATTTGAAAATAAATTTTATAATTACTGATAAACAGTATACAGCAATTAAAATACAAAACCTTGACATTTGCATAACAATGCTATAAAACAAATAAAAATTCTGTTTTGTGCCTACAACATTTATTTCCATTTAAAATGCTACGAGGAAGTACTGAATTATTTAAATTCTCGCTTTTCTTTTTCTTAAGAAAAGTATCAAATCCTCGACTGCAATGAGAGGGTTGTAACCGATTACTATAAATATGTACACTGTATGTAACCCTCTCCAAAGAAACCTGCCTTATATATAGATAATGCACTTTTTGTGCAAAACTTAGATTTTTAGAGCGTGTTTAAGTGCAAAAATCGGTTGTTTTGAATGTGTCGTATACTGTAAAACTACACACGACTATTACATCGCAAGCGTGCGATACGAGGCGTTTATCTGCACATGTTGAACAGCTAGCACTGGACGGCAAAGCTGCCTTGTTGTCTTGTGCTAGTGTAGGTAAAGCGTAGTTGCAGGTTTGTGTGTTACGTATATGCAAATACAGTTACGGCAGTAGTTATTGTAGTATTTGACAAAGTGAAAATTCGACCTTACCAAAACGCCAATGAAAGTAGACTACTTACAAGTAAACTACAGTAAGCAGTTTTTGAACCAAATGAAGTTTGTTTTGGTTTACGATATAAAATATTTGTATTATATTTTTTAAATACCAGAATATTGGACATTCCATATCCTCCAATCTTTAATGTTCGGTTTCTCCCTATCTTAAGATATTGACCTGAAGGCAACTTTCAGTAAAAACTACTATATAGTTTGTATATACAAACTATATGAGCACAGTTTAAATCTGAATAATCAATTGTATTATGCCAATATTGACTGTTTGCGTTTATCATTAATAATCAATTGCTAATTGAACATTGATAAAGAATTTACTTTGAAACTCATTATTAAAAATTAATTATTTTGAGTTGATAGGATTATTCAGTAGCAGTTACATCTGAAACAAAGGAATGTATTAGTTTAATGCAATTATAAAACATTACATGTCTCATTAACAATAATATAACAGTACAAAAGTAGTCTTAACGACGGTTATTAAAAAATCAATATCTGTCTTGAAATGCAGTTACATGGTTGACAATAATCATAATATCAAAATAATGATCAAATACAAGCTTTTTTGAATTGAAAGATAGACAAATGTAAAATATGAAAAATAATTACAATCAAAAACGATGTTAAGTTACCAAGAGGGTAGTTATGTACATTACAAAATGAAAATTTGTTCCCTGTAAAGAAATGAAAAAGCAAAAATAATGAAAGTTTGATAGTTGTCAAGAGTACAAGGCGTATATTTATTTCTATAATAATAAAATAAATAATATATAAAAATAAAAATAAATAAATAAATTTTCTTCTTGAACATCGTTCAAGAAGTCGTGTGTAAAAACCTTTTTACACACACTTAATTAAATTACCTAATTTAATTAAGTGCGATTTACTTCAACGTTTTAGCTGCGGCTGAGCATCCAGTCCTGAGGGGAGCTCCAGAAACAGTAAGCAGATTCCTGCGTGGTGATTTTCCAGACAGCAGATTGAAAAAGGGGAAACATAAATAAAACAAAATACAAGGTTTGTGACAGATATAAAAAATGTGAAAGAAAATCATAACTAGTGCTCTTCTGAAGAAAGAGAAAAAGTGGACCCGTTTTAAAATCAGTTTTGTTAGGGTTAAAACAACTTACCATAATTCCTTAGTAGATTATTGATTGTAAAACTGGAAGCGATAAAGCCTCATAACCTAAAATTAATTATCATTTTCAAGTATTAAACAAGAAATCAAAACTTACTTGATCGAGTAATCACAATTGTGCTATTCACTTTTTGCGGTTATGTTAGGGACCAAACATCAAAATTATCATGGGGATCAAGGGTTTCCCATTTAACATCAAAAAGCGAGGTGAGCATACCATTTATGAAAATCTCATTTCATCAAAACGGTGAATTCTTATAAAAGAACCCATTGGGGATTCATTATTGGTCTCATAAAAAAGAGTATAAATAATAATACGATTATTTACGACCATAAAACAGACCTGAGATATGTGTATAATATTTGTCTATGTAGTTGTATGTGCACATCAATAAACAGAATAAAAATTGTTATTAATAGTAATTAAAAGTCTGCAACATTACACAATATATATCAACTCTCATATTATACGTATACCATAGGATCCATAGGATACATCTTGTAATTTCCCAGTAGTAGTAGTTAATCCTTAATTTGGCAAAGTGTCTTTCAAATTATAAATGAAAATCTTTTATGACTTTTTGTATTGTTTATAATCTAAATTAACATATTCTAGCAAAAAAAAACAGATCTTGTGAAAACCCTGGGTTTTCTGAGTTGTATCCTAGATCATACTTTACCAAACTATTGAACACGCTAGTTGCTTCTGTTTTGTATCCTATCAGATACATCACCGGTTTCACCAGTTACAAAAAACAAATACTCTAGATAATAATATATATTTATTTCTACTGCAAAACTAATTTAAACTAATTTATTGTTTAACTAAATGGTATAAATCAAAATATAAATAAAAACAATGCAAAAAATGAAAAATTAGTGTAACTAATGTTCATAAATAGGTACCATCTGTATGTTTTTAGTAATATTTTGTCCATTCACATTGAACATTTATAAGTCTAGTTTTTTTTGTTTTCCTTATTGGTTCTTTATTTTTATCTTTTGTTGCATTTACATGTTCTTTGTTATTTTCGTTTGTCACTTACGACCTTTTCTTCAGTCTTCTTCTTTGGTTCCTGTTTGATTTACTTTATCTTTATTACTCTGCTTTCTCAGCAGATCATATCATTATTATTATATCATTATATCATCTTATGGAGATTATATCATCTCCAATTTCTTCTCTAACTTTTACTGGGGTTTAGAGAAATAAATATTGTGTATTGATGTATCATCTACTTTCTACAATATCTTCTAATTCTTTACTAACTGATTTAGATAGAGATGGTGCATCTGATGTATCAAAACTAATAATTTGCAAACATTTTTCGGTGTCAGATTTTTTTAAATATGATTCTTCTGAGGTTTGATTGTTTTTAAAAGTAATACCTTGTAAAAATTCTTCCATATAATCATTACTTGATTCATCCACATCTGAAGTTTGTGGTGGAAATAAAGTGTTGATTCTATCTTTTTGAGTTATCGTATTATGTATATTTGCGTTCGAGCGCGAAAAAATCAGTACCAGTTAATACCTACTGCAAACTTGAACACTGAAAGTATCAAAAAACAAATCTTCATCGTCGTGCAGCATTGTAAAGTGGACTTTAAGATACGAAAACAGAACAGTATTTATTTGCGGTTATTTGGCAATGTAGATTATAAGATACATTGTAAAAAAAAAGCTTTTTTCAAAAATATGTCAATGTTTTATTGAATCATTTTATAGATAATATCAAAGAGACATTCTTTATAAACAATACTGATGCATTTATTTTGAAACAAGAATAATTAATTTAATAAATAAGACATCCAACAATTTACTCTGCATGATTCCTCCAGCTACAGAGCCACTTTATCTTTTGAGATATAAAATATATATTTTGTCAGTAAGTGGCAGGGTTTCTTAAGAAATAATGTTAATTTGATATAATACATAAATATATCAAGTAAAAGTTGAAATTCTGAATTCTTGTAAGCCTATTAAGTTAATGTATCTTATAGGTCGTACAACGTCAAATTAAGGGTTAAATGTCTATATATTTAATATTAACAAATTTTAATTATAGAAAAATTTTATTGACTTAATTTACAACAAATGATTTACATCTGAATCTTTATATTTCATGCATATTGAATACATGTGTTGAACAAATACATAAAAATTTAGTATATAATATATTAATTTTTTTATAATATAAGAAAATTAATATACATAATAATTAACAAACAATATGTATATATTCAGTTTTAATACCACGAGAGCAAACGAAAATAATCGATTATACCTACCGAGCGACGAGACGTATTCTGCGAAACACCACGACAGCGTAGCTGGAGTGGTGTTTTAAGGAATACGTCGTGTCGCGAGGTAGGTATAAGATTATTTTCGGTTGCTCTAGTGGTATTCGATACGATTATATAACAAATAAAATTTAGAATCAACTATTATTTTTGCTTTCAAAAGCGATGCTTTTTTGACAGATTAATTTAATTTATTGCATGCACAGGTATGTCGATGACTTCAAAATAATTGTTACTCTGACAACGATTGCTTGAACCAATAGTGTTGCAGGCTTGGAAATACCGAAACGATTATACAACGTCGTGAAGCGTATATTCACTTATCTATATGTGGTAACTAGGATAATTCGCAACTACTATTGGCTAATTTTATTATGAGTTGTATAATCAATGTAATAATAATAATAAAGCTATAACAGCATGCGATAAGGCAAATACGCCTCTAAACTTGTCGGAAGAAAATGCAGTGCCGAATATAACCTCAGTCAAAGATAGGTTAACCAAATGGAAGTCTAAAGCAATCTACGGAAGATTTCTCCATTCTTTAGAAAATGCCGATAAGGACGCCTCAGTCCGATGGCTTATGGATGGGTTTCTTTTTGGTGAAACAGAGGGCTTCATACATGCCATACAAGATCAAGTTATAGCAACCAATAACTACAAGAAGTTTATTGAAAAACTAGATGTAGTCGATCAGTGCCGCATGTGCCATCGGTCATCAGAGACTACAATCATCTAATTTCGGGATGCACGATCCTAGCAAACACTGAATATCTACAATATAGGCAATAGGCACAACATAACTGCAAACATTCTACACCAAGCAATAGCTATCAAGTGTGGTCTATTACAAGACAAAAACCAGCCTCCGTATTATCAATACGTAGCCAGACCAGTCTTAGAAAATGATAACTACAGGTTATACTATGATCTTCCAATACATACAGATAAGACAGTAACCGCGAACAGACCGGATATTCTGTTACACAATCTCAAGGATAAGACGGCTTACCTCATAGATGTAACGCATCCAAACGACAACAACATTAAAAGGAATCCTATCAGTACTCGGAAATGCGTTAATATAGATTTACGTTTGTTACAAAATCAGGGACATCTTTGAGGTTAAGAACAAATACTGACATTTTTCCGAAAGAAAATGATCTGCTCTCTTGAACGCGGGTGTTGGTTTTTTGAGATTTTGTTTAATTCTTTAAATAAATGAAAGTAAATCTAATTAAAATGACTCCACTTTGCATTAAAATATTTCGCTATATTATTATATAAATGAAATTTCAAGACCCACATGCAAAAAGGATAAGATTTATCTATTACACTAACCAAATTTTAACGTCAAACAATTCTTCTGTACATAGGAATTACGTTTTGAAAAGCACACAACAAAGCAATTTTTGAATGGCGCGTATATAGGCACTGTTGTCAGGGAGGATTCCTCTTAATAAAGCAGAAATAGACAAAATATCAAAATACATACCACTTACAATAGAATACAAGGAAATCCACAAATTAAAATTTGTCGATGTAATACCTATTGTAGTAACAGCGACGGGGCTCATAAACAAAATTCTCGCGAGAAATATAACAAAACTACAATTATACGCCAATACTTTAATGTCGAAAATACAACGATCTGTCATTCTAGAAACCTGCAGAATCGTCCGCACTGTACTAAATATACCTACCCATGGTATAGAATAAAGTTTGCCGTGTGGCCCTTTATTCTTAAAAAACAGTTGAATAATCACTGTGAAAATAAAACATTATAATAATAATAATAATAATAATTTTTATTACTCAATTAGCCAAATAATCTAACATTAGGATTGAGATCGTCAGAAACATATAAATGTATATATAAATAGTACTGTAACGTACGGAAGACCAATGTGGTAATACAGGTTACTTGTGTGTGGTCTTGTACATTACTTATATGTATGTTATCTCTTGTAGAAGATAATAAAACACATGTTATAACTTCTATGAGATATTTATTTATACTTGTTGATTACTGTTGTCATGGCAATCACTTAGCATGCAATGCCTTCTTGAGGTAATATGGATTGAATATCATTACATTACACCCCGGGTAAAAAAGGCTGAACATGTACCAAAAGAAATGAGCCGTGAGTCAAAAGGGCATTTAATGTATTCCTCAACAAAAGAAAAATAGCATACATTAATGTCGTAGTTGCATGTATCGGCATGTTTAATGTATACTAGCTACAAAAAAATTGAGGTCGTTTGCATCTTTTCAATGGTTCCTTAATGCTAAGACAATAAAACTTATGTTAAGAATTAATTGCTAATAATCAAAGAATTGAAAAGCCTTTGCCGCTGGTAGCTAATAGTAGGCATCTATTGCTTAAGGCAAAAACATGAGTTGCTTATTGCAAGGTGATGTCGCAGACTTAACCTAATTAAAATAAACTTGATGTACAGGAATTACTTGTTAGGACGTTCTGTAATTCTTACTAGAAAGAAAGAAATAAAATTTAGGAACGTGAACAAAACCAAGGAACAACATAATAAGTGCTTCGTGAACAAGTGATGCTTGCGTTACGATTTATTTGGTGTAACTTTCAAAAATTAAAATTAACTATGCTAATTTAATTTAAAAGCGTTAGCCTAAGTAGTAAGTTTGTGGTCAACATTGATAAATGTAGTTATATTCATTTCATCCGTAGGAATGGAAGAAGTGGGGTTGTACTCATAAAACAGAGGTAGCATTCATAGCATTGTCCTAAGATTGTAGGAAGTACTAGGTGAAATTGCCTGTTGGAGAGTATGATTGAATCTTCTTGTATCCTGTTATTTGAGGAGAATGAACACTTGAAGCTTAATCCGGTAGCACATATATTTGGGAGGTCCAAATGCTATTCAGGATTGATTAGTTGAATGTTATCAATGTATGACATCATGTAATGTCCAGTAGACTAGGCTCACGTGGCAAAATATAAGTCACTACTGTTATTTTTTGCACTTGTGTTTATGGTGTAACTGGAAAGTTACACATGCACAGGAAACTGCACAGAATGCCAAAGTTTATTAGCGAAAAGGATTTTGCTATTATGATAAGATAATTTGAGTTCGGTCAATAGCAGTTGCACTGTTGTAATTTTCTCGGTTAGCAAAAAGTCGAATGTTCGCATTGTTCTAATTACGAGATAATAAGGCTGTTTAATCGCGTGACCTTTGCATAAAATTTCGCGTTTTGACATAACAAAATTTTGTTGGTTAAGCTTAACGTTTTTTCGAAGTTCGTTGATGGTTATCCGAGAAAACAAACTAAACATCAAAATTAAATAAAGAAAAAATATATTAATCCTGTTATATCCAAGAACAATCTCTTCTTATGGCATCGTTGGAATGGCGAACCGAGAGATGTCTGCATCGTTGTGTCCGAGAATTGCTGAAGACATTTTTAGGAGCTGTTACTACAGGTGTCGTAGCTTTTGGTTCTTGAGAAACGTTATTGATGTGATTTCCATCAGGAACTGGAGGTGTTGTAGCTTGTAGATTCCAGGAATGTTTTATTGGATCCAAGGGAGTCTTTGTAGAAGATGCGGCGGTTGATATCCCTAAACCGTCGGCCTTCGGAAGCTCTTGCATTTTCTATTAGGATTCAATATGCTGTATTTTAGCTGTACCCTAACTGACTGTGATGTTTTTTGAATGTTTGTAGAAGATTTTGATTCTGTTTGGTTGTTGAATAAAAGCACTTTTGAAATTGAATAATTTGTAATAGTTTCTGTAATGGAAGTATAAACCTGTGAAACGTGCTTTTCAATAATTGAATGCTCAGATTTATTAATACAGGAAGTATCAGTGGATGCAGGTGCATTGGAAAAGCAGGAAAGAGCATTGCATTGATAAATGACGTTTTGAGTATCGTCACTTAATTGGGGGTTAGGATCCTGCGATATTTGATTACAGTTTGTGTTTATGAAATTACAAGGATAAATGATTTCGTTTTTAAATAGGCCAACTAGACCAAAAAATTCAGGTGAATCATTTTGCTGTAACCAGAAATCTTTAATCTCTTTGGAAGAAGAGATAGTATTTGATGTTGGGTTGTATGGAATAGATTCGCTTCGCTCAGTCGCCAATATTGGAGGAGATCGGTAAACTCCTTACTGTTTGAGATGCTTATACTATTTTTTGTACGACCATTATGAATACAAAGCTATTAACTAAGGAAATATCCCCGAAAAAAATAGATTTAAGATAATTTATTTTTGCTCTGTATATCCACCAAACATTAAGTAGGTTTTGTCGTTACCATGGATACGTTTGTAATTACTATTATTTTTGAATGTCACGATATTTGTCAAACTCGTGAGAATGAGTGAATCTGAAAACGAATATAATTGGGATATTGAAGAAGCCTGAGCAAATTTAAATAAACAACATACATTTTTTTAAATAGTCCAATTATTTAGAAAATAAATGATTTCTCGCGAAAGAGACATCTAAAGATCATGCATTTATTTTATAAATTACATATAATTTACTTACCGTTCTGTTTTTGACAGAACTGAACGGTAAGTAATTACTTACCGACGCGTTTTTGCTTAGCAACCAGTAAATATAACCTACTGTTCTAAAACCAAGTATGGTAAACAATCCGAAATAGCATGGTCGTACAAAAAAGGGTATTTATAAACTTCTGAAAGTCGACTGCTTGCGTGAGATAATCAAATAACCAATTCAAGGAACTCCAGGTTGCAGGTTGCGTTTGTCGGCAGAGACAGAAAACCAGAGCAATGGAATATTGAAGATATGGTGTTGATTATCTAAGTTCTTGTTTCTTAACGTCGGGCGTCACCATGTAACGTATGGAAGACCAATGTGGTAATACAGGTTGCTTGTGTGTGGTCTTGTACATTACTTATATGTTATCTCTTGTAGAAGATAATAAAACACATGTAATAACTTCTATGAGATATTTATTTATACTTGTTGATTACTGTTGTCATGGCAATCACTTAGCATGCAATGCCTTCTTGAGGTAATATGGAATGAATATCATTACAGTACTACAAAACAGTAAATTCATACATAATATGTAGTGAAAAAATTAACAGTTCATGTAAAATTGTTATCACAGAGAAACATTTTCTGGAAGCTTGTTATACAATGATATTCCCGAGTATAATGGAGATTTTGCGTATAGCGTTCTTTTATTTTGTGGAAACGCTAGTAACATGTTACCATGACGGGTGGCGTAAGTATGTGTTTGCAAAAGAAACATAAAATCTTCGATATTAGATCTTACCCAAAGTATAGTTTTTAATATGTACATACTGGAAATAGTTAGGAGACCGTATTTCACAAAGAACGGCTTACAGGATTGAGTTCGAGATAAGCCAAAAATAAGTCTTATTATTTTCTTTTGTAGAATTAAAATTCGTGAAGCATTTCATAGTAAATAATCATAATAGAATGCATATTAAAGAAATCTTTTATGTTAAGAATAGCAAAATAAGCAGTATTTAATTTATTAGAAATGTTGTCAACTTCTTTGCGCCACGAAAGCTCAGAATCAAGAACAGTTCCTAAATATTTTACATTATCTGATAGCTTTAGAATATCTGAAGCTATGTTAAAAGATATGTCTGGTGGTAGAGGCTTACTATTATGAAAGTTAACGCAAATGGTTTTTTCATTGTTAACAATAAGGTAGTTGTTTTCGCACCAATTTTTAAAATCGCCAATGATTTTATTAACGCGGGTAATCAATAGTTCAGGAGTTGGTGCAGAAACCACCACCGCTGTGTCATCCGCATACATAACAACATGGCCCGCATTTATGTAGGACGGTAGATCATTTGCGAAGAGCACAAACAGTAGTGGTCCCAACACCGATCCCTGAACAACTCCAATATTAATGTCGTTAACGTCAGATTTAGTAGCATTGATATTTACCACAATTCTCCTTTCTTTCAAGAAAGACATTATCCAAGCAGCTACATTACCTCTAAAACCTAGAATAATTAGTTTATGCATTAGTATGTCAGGTCTCACAATATCGAATGCAATACTTAAATCAAAGAAGACCCCTACAACATAATAATTTTTATCAATTTGTTTGTATATATAGTCAAGAAGGTTGCAACAAGCATCTTGTGTAGATTTCTTTGGTCTACACCCATACTGCATGTGATTCATAATACTGTATTTATCCAGAAATGCTTCAGTTCGTTTACAAAATATTTTCTCTAATATTTTAGAAAACACACTTAAAATGGATATCGAACGATAGTTTTGTATTTCCCTTTTATTTCCACGTTTATATACAGGAATAATGTACGATATACACATAAAACTTCGCAGAAACTTTATTATGGTTGGAAATATTTACTAAATGTTTCATTTTCAGTCACAAATTTACATTTAAACTTCATATTTTATAAATATTTAACATACACCTTAAAAAAATATTTATAATTTAGGATATAATATATAAATTCTACATAGCTCATCAGGATTTAACGTATTTATGTAAAACGTGAGTTGAAGTGTGAAAATCTCTAAAGAATTTCATTTCAGATTTATAGATTTTTTAAATTATCAGATTTGTTACTCTCAAATTGGTAATGTCCGGTCCTTTTGTTAAATTAGTTACCAAAGAAAAATGAGTTTTTTGGTTTATTTTTTTATTTATTTCACTAAATATTTATGGCATATTCGTATTATATCAACTGTGTGTGTTCTCAGATCATGATATCTATTACAACACGTTTTTCGTCCGCTTTCTATCCTTAAGTCTAGAAACATGCTCCGTCCACTTCCGTTTAAATTTTGTAATGTGTTTTATAACTTCGCGTATTCGTGTTTGTCTTCGTAGGTTTTAATTTCGTATTTTGTCTCAGTGTTCCATTTCCCTTTGTTCTGTTCTGGGTTTTGTAGCAGTTTTTTCGAGAGTCAGTGACAAAGTTTCTACACTGTATTTTAAAACTGAGAGCACACATTGATGAAATACTTTTCGCTTTAGTGTTGTGGGGATGTCACCACACACTAAGTGTTGAGCCTAGGAAACTGAAAGGTGTCCATGCAAGAATCATTCTTTTACATATACAGCTTACACGTCTGCTTACCTCTTCTTATTTTAATTTTATGTCCAAAATAGACATATTCTTCGGTCAATTCGATGTCACCATGATACCAACACAATGTCGTCTGGGAAACAGAGATGGTTTAGTTTTGGTCATTTTTTGTTAGACCCTTGTAAAAGCTATTTAAATGCTTGTTCCAACACACCAATAAAAAATTTGGAAGACATTAGTTCTCTTTGCCTAACGCTTCTCTCGGTTTATATAAATTAGATGTATATTAGTCTTGAGTATTTTTAATCAATGCGATTTTCTTTCAGTGCTTTAATGATACTGTTGGGTGTTGAGTTCTATAGTGTCGAAGGCTTTGTGGAAGTCAACAAAAGTCAGTACTAATAATCTGTTACATTTAGTGAGGACTTACGTATACATTACAAATGGCCATTAGTTCGTTTGATTGATTAAAATGTAATGTTTCATCCAATCTGGATGTTAGAATTTTCAAGATCGGCCTTCTACCCTTTCTTATGTAACAATAGTTAGGGCGTTGTAACATTTATATGGTATAAGAAATAATTATCTCTCTAATACTACTGGACCTTCGATCTTGATTGCATCAATTACTATACCGTCTTTTCCTAGGAATATTTTATTTTTCATTTTTGATTTAATAGACCTATTCTTGATGTTAATTCTTAGTGGCTTCTTTTCCTGGCGAATTCCATTTCTGCGTAAAAATGTTCCACTATATTCAGTAATTCTTGTCTATTCGTCTTAATTGCTTCTGTTTTGTCTTTAAGTGTTGATATTTCCGCTTTTCGTTTGTTGAGCCTTCTTCTAAAAACCTTGAGACTCTTGTTTGCTCGACTGTCTGTCTTCTGGCTTCCGTATTGTATCTTCTAATGTCTTTCCTAATTCTATCTTATATTCAATGTGATAAAGGAGGTGACCAGATTTGGCGTTGTCTAACTTCGCAGAGGTGTATTACACTTCTCATTTTATTTTTGCTAACTCGATTTCCATTTCCGCAATCTTTTCATCTATGAACAGGGATCTGGCGTTGTAGTAGTTGGTTATATTGAGTATTTTGGGTTTGCGGTGTCTTTTTTTGAGAGTTTTGTTGCTAAATGGTTTGGGCGAATTCTTGCTACTCCCAAGCTCTTTAGACGGGTAGCATTTGGATATGACCTCTTGGGGGACCGAATCTGTTGTTTTAACTCGCCCTTTTGGAGGGTTTTTTATTCATAATTTTCCACGCTAGCTAAACGATATGGAAAAGGTGGAAGAAGTATTAGAAGGGTAGATCTAGCTAAGAGGGCATTATTTCCCCCGTGATGGAAAGTGGGAGAACACCATGGCTTGCATGAACAGATCGAGTGGAGGTAATAGTTTAACAATCCCGCTTATCCAGGCTTATACACAAGCCAAGTATCAAATTAATACCAAGAGGTAATTAATGCGACATATATAGAGTGCCAACCTCGCAAAGCGACTAATTTATGGAATTTATAGGATGTCATGAAAATGGCTATTGTAGCTCCAGCTGATGAGAGTACAACACAAACTCGAAACAATCTACCCTGAAGTATCGATTGTAAATTCCACACGCATGCAGTGCATCGCAGGTTGGTATTAACACCGATTGGTTCGGTTCTTTAACTTAACAATGCATCAATATTATTTTATGCAGATTTTACTACACGGCGATATACAGTGTGTTTTACTTCGCAGCTTGACACGCCTGTGTTTTTGTTATTTATAGTGCAATAAATTCTATCCTTTTCAATCTTTATTAGGTATAGAACCCCTTAAAAGAGATTTCTACGATCAAAACTATAAGAAATAATTAAAAAAACATAGTAGATCTTGTTTACTTGTAAAAGTCGTTACGAAAATTTGTTGTGTACCACCTGTAAACCCCAAAACCATATTTTGGTTGGAAAATCTTGAATAATTTCAGTTAACTTTCTATCGAATTTATTTTTTATACAAATCATCCCGTAGTTAGTAATTAAATATTTTATTAAACTAAATTATCTACTCAGTCCAGTACTAAAAATTTTCGGCGTTGGGACAGTAGTGATGTTAAGTTACAAAGTGAAATTCCTTCCGTTTGTTTGAGTTTACACCTAGTCTATTACTAAAATCCAAAATTAGTTTTTCAGTATGTACATATATCCTGTAAGTACCACCTCCAAACCAACCATATTGTTGACGTGCATTCGATAAATCCGGTGGGCGTGACTCCATGTAAGTAGGCGTGGTAGCTTTTTTTGTCCGTATGATTGCTCTTTTATATAAGCTTGGCCCATGTAGGTCCCAGCCATCAACGATTTGGTACTACGCATGAGTCTGAAGGCTACAGTGGAGGGTCAGGAGGTGAGCTTCGCTTTATGTTATTGGGCGTGATAAATAAAGTAGATCTTTTACGAGAGTGAATAATAAGCATAGGAGGAAAGCAAATTCGTATAACCTGCCATAAGGTTTCTTATCTTTGTTTAGGGAATTTGTTTTTGATACAAATCATCAATCGCAGGACAAATAAAGTCACGAAAAAGGCACGAAACAATGCGCTCAATTAAAATTAGTAAAGGTCGGATTTAAATGCATTTGCATATTCTTTTACTGGATATTCCAAGCCCATGCACTACCAGTGTAATCAAGCCTTGGTAGTGCAGGGATTTGCGTGCACTTCCTTCACCCAAGCGGGCCGGGTTCGATTCCCGATACCGGCAGATCTGGTTAAGGTTTTCTGTAGTTTCCCTTAGCTGTAATACAAATGTGGGATTTGTGCTTATACCATCCGTTAAGTCGGCTGCAGCCGACGAATGCACGTTGGGCCTGCGTAATAGTCATAATAGCCTCTCCCTCCCGCACAAGCTTCATAGCTTCTGGGCGTGGTTCGCCAGGTAATGGGTAGTAGAAATTATTATATTTCTAGTGGTTCTTTGAGATTTCTTTGCGCTTCAACATGTAGAAATAAATAGTAAGTTAGTAAGCACCTGGAGTCCATTCTAGATACATACAGCATGTAGTTAAAGGAAAGTTTAAGTTGATAGACACGTCGAGAAATATTACATAAATCGGAAATAATAAACGTTAACGGTGCAATACCAGGTACTTTTTCTAGTAAGTAGTTAAATTGTTTTACACAAATGAATGTATTTAAAATTTTGTTTATTTTGAAACTTCATACGAATTATTGAAATTCATCATATTCAGGAAAAATATTTTTTGTAAAAACTACAACTGCCTTTTAATACTTGCTGACAAAGAACACTAAACAGAAAAGGTTTTGTGATATAAAAGAAAAATATAAAGAAAGGAGGATATATTTATGTGCCTGTGTGCTGTGCTTAAAAGTAACTAGAGTTATTTTTACCACTTTTGAGGAATATGATTAGAGAAGCAATTAAAGTAATTTTAAAAAACGATTTTTTAAATTTTTTTTGTTTCCTATGTTCCTACGTAAAATTACTACCCGGGGAAATTTTTGTTGAGACTAACGTAGACTAACGATGAAGAAAAGAATGGCACAAAAAATTTGAAAAGTTTTATTTTTAAGGGGCCACTTTTCGAGGCTGGATACTAATTCTTCCATTCTGAAATGGAAGATAAAAATATTCATTTCAGACTAAAAATCACTTCACTTGATTCAACTGTTTGCACCCTTAACTTATCCACTTATACTTTTGAAACAATACCAGGGAAACTTTTTGTCTTTTGACCAATGAAAAATAGATCTATCTACAGAAACTTGCCACTTTCAAAGTCTACTACAGTTTGATCTTCAAGGTTAGACCAAAACCAAATAAAGAGGTGAAAACCTTTTATTCCATTCCCATTCCTTTCCGCCATTTTCTTTCATTAAAATACCTTAAAAAGTCCTCTTGGGAAGGAATCCATTGACCTATATCTTGATAAAAACGAAAATATTCCTGCAAAAAAAAGGTTATAATTCCTTGTAGAAATGTGAACATAAATAAGCCTTGAAAGGGCCTTGAAGTTCATGTTTCTTAATAAGAAGCTTTCAGAGAAAGTATCTAAATTACAACGTTTACTTCATTTAATTACGTGTGCTGTAATTATTTTGTGTGGTTTTGAGCTCTTGTAGCAAGCAACCCTCAACCCCTCTGCGTTCGCGTACCACAGCGTCTCCTATAATCCAGGCATGATATTGACAGACACAAACAATTACGTTACCTAATATGGATTTTCTTGCTTAATAAGTATTCGGGGATGCATCGTGGAGTGCGTCGCGCGTACACCACATCAATTAAAATTACACGCACCCTTTCTTAAGACGCGCCGATTCGACGAACACGATACCTAACTACTCGTCTTGTGTTATTTAAGGGAAAACCGGAAGGAGTGATGCAGTGGTTTCCGGTACACCTCTTGCACACTCGTTAGCGCCATCATTTATTACATACACCCTTGCACCCACCCCTCGTTATTGCATTATTTCTAGCTAAACAACGCTGCGCCCTAGCAAATGTATTTTTATCCGTGGGGAAACATTCTGTCCTTTTTTCGTCCATTGTTTTCAGTACGAATGTGAGGATTGCTTTATAATAAGGAATTTTCGATGAGAGAGGCTTTCCCTGTATTTTAAAATTCATTAATATTAATTGTGTAAGTTGTTTCAAGTTTACTAAACTTGAAATGTAAATTGAGAAAATTCTAAATGTTCCCTCATTGAGGCTTAATGGGAATGTTCCGGTTATCTTGTAGAATAGAAAAATTGTATAAAAATTAAAATAGAAGTGCTGCGCTACACGCTGTTATATAAAACAGCATTCTAGTTTTATTGTTTTTTGGGAGACTCGTTCCAGAATGGTGCCGATATTAGCGGAAGGAATTGTGGGACACGACGTCGGTTCCGTTGAAAATAGGAATCCCTTCGATATAATATCAGATAAATAAGGCAGTGATATCTTTGAAAGAATCGCTGGAATTTAATTAAGTATGACATTTAATAAACTATTCAGTGTGTCCTCGGTTCGACTGAGAAAACATTTCACATCCGTCTGATAAAAGTCTAGCTGATATCGGACCCAGAGACAAGAATTTAACCGTGAAATTCTGTTTTCCGGAAAAAGCATTTTCGCGTTGTATGGAGAGGAAATATTGCAGCCGTTGTTTTGTGCTCAAAGATCGAAAAGAATATTTTTCGAATACGCTTCTGAGTTCTTCGAATTTCTTGCATACTTGTAGGCCTTTCGTATAGAACTCCTTCAATTTTCAATGAAATAGGATGAAAGATTTATATTATTTTGTGTTCTCTTATATACATTTTTATACGTGAATAAATACCAATATAACCTAGAGGAATTTACGTTTCTTTAAAATCATAAAATGTTATTGGATATAAAAGGGTATAAACATTGTATATAGCACATATCTAGGTTTCATATTTTTCGCCGTGCTTAGATTTTTATACTTTTGTTTTTCCTTTAGCTTTATATTTTAAAATCATCCAAAGTAACGGACAATTTCGAAAAGCTTTAGACATACTGTATTGATTAAAAGGACGTAGTGATCTTGATTTAGACTTTAATCCAAATAAAAGTATTATTTCATCAGAACTTATTCGTAAAAATGAAGTGTCGCCCCAATAATGATATTGAGCATAGAGATAATCAATTTTATTGAATACCATATTTCAGGAGCTTTTTCGTCAGAATTGAAAAGCTACTTATGCCAGCAAATTTCAAAATGTTCTCAGAATGTCGTTCTGGAAACAATTCTGCTTTGTATCATTAGACGGATAACTCACCGGCCTAGTAGTAAATTTTATAGCTCAGGATAATATTATCACGATTGAGCGCTGTCGTGACTAGGGGTAGAGGAAGAATGAAACGCACAAAATTCAACTTAAAAATATAATCAACATAAAATGACTACAAACTAATAGAAAAGCAGTAGAAAAGTCGGGTAACCATCGTGTTAACTAAGAGAGGTTTTAGACTTGTCCTAAGTAAGCAGTAGGAAGGTCGGATAATTATCATGTTAACCATGGCAGATTCTAGATTTTTCCTAAGTATTCCTAAGTCACTTACCGAGGCAAGCTCTGAGATGATAGTCGGTGAGCTCCCAAAGGAACTGAGGTCCCTTAGAGCAAGCCTCATGTTAATATAGGATTTCTATATACAGAACCAGCAGTTTTGCAATTAGCAAAAGGCAACGGGGAAATTGTAATCTGGGCGATTTCGTTCTGCATGGTAAGGTCAATCAGCTCTCTCTCTCTATCCGGCAGGATGCAGGTGTTCAGAGCAGATATCTACAAAATCTTGAGCAGGAGAAAATTTGTTACGATTTAAATTTTTAAAATGCAGTTTTCAGGTACGCTGGATTGCCAATCTGATCTGGTTTCCTTTATGAAGGACATTTGCAGTTACCATTTTTGGGATTATTGGTTGATATGTTATCAATTTCAGAAAATTTTCTCATTTCTTGTGTCTTTTTGATAGAGCCGCACTTTTGTTGCTGCGTTTGGTGGGTGATACATATATTTTTAAAAAATTTTGAAATCAACAGAAGCTTTAGTCATATTAATTCTTTGTTCAAATTCCTATTGACTGGAATTGCCAAGATCTGTGGTATTTCTCTGTTTACTGTTAGACACACCAAATTTAGTCAAATTATGAAACCTTTTAAGTTTAAAGATCATGCAACGCCAAATATGAATTCAAGAAAATTAATAATCTTCGTTATCGATTAAATATGTATAACAACTTAACTTGTAAAAAAATAATATTAATTAATCCAAATAATCTTTGTACTTACTTTTTTTAATAAAAAGAAGAAAGGGATTTTATATTACAATAGTCAATAATATCCAGTTAGCAAATGTATGTCATAATGATGTCAGCATCTGGCGATAACTCGACATAAGACGTCAGTGCACCAAAAGTCGACGACATAATGACGTCCAGTAAATGACATTAGAATCACTTGCCACATATAACGTTATATTGTCGTCTTTTTTTTATATAATATTAGCAATATTATTTCGAAGATATTTTTTTCAGTTTCAGTTAGATTTTCCATAATACTAAATATTTGAGTAAGGCTATTGCAAAAACTCAAAGACTCGGTGTTCAAAGCGTGTTATTGTTGTGGTGAAAAACGTGTCAAACTTAAAGTACGGCCTATTACAGAAGTATTTGGCAAATACATTGTTTTGGCTTTTAAGGAAAGTCTATTGGCGATGCCTATTATTGATAGCATTTGCTTTATCTTTGAAGATTTTTGTAAAATTTCAAAGGAAACATTGGGTGTCATTTATTAGAAATAATGAGACAATTGTCAATAAAACCAGTGTGTGAACTATATGTTATCTTTAACTTTAATGAGCAAATTTTTGTTTGTAATTTTTAATATTTTTTTTACTATACAACCTTTCAAATATACTATTTTTTTATTGCAACCTTAAAAAGTACTAATAGTGTCAATATATTCCTAAAAATCTGGGGGTTGGGGTACCAAACATAAATTGAAAAAGACATTAAATTAACGTGTTTGTAAGACGTGAAATTAACGTCTAACATATGACGTCATTGGTTGAGACATTAGGAAGTCATTACCACGTCATATTAAGTCATCCAAAGACGACATTTATGTCGTTTCACGTCCAGTTTTTCATGTGCCTTTGCTACCTGAGTAACAGGATGAACTATCTTCAAAGTACTTCCATCTGTTCGAACGAAACTCAACAAAATGTTTGCAGATGAGTCAACACTAGCATTAATATTGGCCTCCAGGTAGTAACTTTTGTTAATTAATAGAACAGAGAACAAGGTCACGATCCGCCAGGTGTAAAGCAAATTGCTTAGCCCATAAACTAATCCAAGCTAAGATGAAAGTTAAACAATAAGTTTAAATACGTATTCCTCTACACTATGCAATGTCAAAAGGGCACTAGAATTAAAAATTACCAAAGGTTATTAAACTGAATAGCGTAAGGGAGTATTTAGAAACCTTTTCATTAAAATCAAATATTAAATAAACACTGCAGAAAGCACCAAAACCTAGCCTCACTTTAAAAAATAGGTTAGCACGTGGAGTGCGTTCAAACGCTTCATTAGGCTCCCCAAATTTAATAATAGAAAAGTGGTTCTCACCTTTTAAAAATTAAATGGAACTTAATGAGAGTAAGAAAGAAACAAAGATTTGACCAACCACATAACAATAAATGCAGTAATACTTAACTCAAAAAGCAATAAATTAATACAATAAATTAGCCTTTAATTAAAATATTCATAATACAGGTCTTTAGCATGGCTATTATATCTCTTATTATGATTGGACTGATCATAGATTCCCATCCTTTAGTTTGAGGATGTTCTAGAACAAGGCTGGACTTTATATTTATTATCCCGACTTTTTGGGAAACTGTGTCATCAGGTAATTCTGTGATGTAGCAAGACCGTGGGTCTTCTATATTCGACTCGATCTGGTGACCTGGGTTTCCTATGTTCTGCATCCAACTGGTACGTCCAAGTAAGCTGTGCTCGGGAGATCACCTATAAGTGATGTTGAACTGAACACCGAGCCTCTCACATGTAAGACAACACCATGTTCATGTGGTATATGCCTTATGTTTACTTTAGGTAGAGTTGCACTGGGCTCTGTCGAAGGCCCACCAAGCCTTTATTAGGATAGCCCGAGGTGGCAAAATTCTAAGATAACCCTAAGTAAGCCAAGAACCAAGTCCATCTATACTTGAGGTTAGACTCGGCCGGGCAATTGAAGTCCGCATCCTGAACTAGGGATGAAGGAATTCTTTCTCAGAAGACTGACTTCTACGTAGTAGAGAGTGAATAGTATAGTCGCTCCGACTACCAGTGAAAACTGGCAACACTCACATATTTAAGTATGTATGTCAAAGGCTGTTCTTTCTCGATAAGGAACCAACTTTTCAACGCGGAGCATTTAACCGCAGTCCGAAAATCGCCGATTGCAAAAAAATATATCTATCAGTTAAAGTACTTCACCAATCAAATTCGACCACTCAAAGCAACGACAGGAATAGAAGATAAAAAACAAACATATTATAGACGAAGAGATATCTACATTAACGAAATTAAACGATGCACAAAAGATTACGATTCCAGTTAAGTAGAGTATAGGACAGATAATGAACACAAGACCTTGATGTAAAGGTCGGAAGTATGCATGGCAAAGTAAAAGTACACCTATAGCTTAGGTGCCAACCGAGGCACTGCCCAACCGACTGCCCTAGACAAAAAACTATGGCAACTTAATTAAGGCAAGGGTGTAGATATGGCAAGTCATTTAGAATTGAGCATTGAAATAATATTTAAAATTTGAAATTATTCAGCCATCAGTCTAGTCAGTAGTTAAAGTTTTAATGTCTCGGCCCAGGAACTCTCAAGAAGCAGGTTATTAAAATTGACTCGTTTTCGATAGCTGTACTCAGAAATTGTGCCATTCTCTTTACGATTATGATGGATTCAATTTGTTTTCTGTTGTAAAAGTATTACCACAGCTTAAGAATCATTCTATTGTTGGCACTTTAAAGGTTTTTCAACTAATTTTGAATATCGCACACACCACGATTAGTTCGCTGAGGCTTGCCGATCGTCATTGTATGCTAGTAATAACGAGCAGCAAATATTACAGCATAACTGTTGTTCCGTAGCCCACCAACAGCCCAGAAATGCATCAAGGTCACACTCCTCCGGCTGAAAATATTATGCTGTGGTATTACATTCTCAATTGTATCTTCTAAAATTTCATTTATGTTTAGATCTGAATATTGCCAAAAATATTAGAAACACGCATTATATCTCTGTAAATCAACCATTACACGACAATGTCACACCGGTTACACTAGCAAGTTCTTTACTCTAAAAGTAAGCAAAATTAAATTTAAAAAAACTGATGATATATTTATATCTTCACAATAACAATTTTAGTTTTTAGGTAAAGAATTTTAAAGTGCATTACCGAAATGAAGCCGAACATGAAATGGCTGAAATTGTAATATCAAAGTATAAATATGTGAATAATTACTTTCATGTCAACACTACTCTGTCTTTTTTTATCTAGTGAGTGCAATTCCAAAACTGATGTAAAATGGAGTGATACATTTTAGAATCGTGTATACACTAAACGTTCCATGATTATCTCCCCAAACATCCATCATTATTTCACGTATATTAGAAAAAACCTTGATTAAAAATCCTCTACTAAAAAACTTTTGTTTTGATTTTAAAAATGAAGAGAATACAAACACATCGTTAACGCGTTATATGTTGTGTACACATGCACTTAATTTGGGGCCTGTGTTTGTTGTCCCATAGGATTGCATTACGTGTAGGTATTGATTGGCAATGTGTCAAATATCAAATAAAACATTAATGAACCTAGGGAAATATAAAAGAACAAACAAACAAGGCTTATTTTGTATTTAACAGGCTTATTTAAGCCTGCCAATGCTCAATTAGTGAAAATTTCACGGAAGGTTATTTTAGAACTTATCCTCTGGATTGAATGGGAATTATTATTATTATTATTTCCCCTCTTTCTGCTTCCTAAGTTATTAAATGTTGTGTAAAACTTTAAGTGCATGTAGCATAGTTATTTAATAATATTATTACTTTTTCAATATATCTAGAAACTACAGTAATAATTTCGCTTCGAGTTGTTGAGTCGAGGTTTGTTTTAGCGGTATGTAGGAAGTACCGAGATGAAAGACTTACAAAGTGGTTGTGGATTGTAGGAGGGGACGAGTGTGTAACAACTATAGGGGGTTGGAGCGAAGATAGGCACAACAGTAGACTGGAAACTTTAGCAGAAATTGAAATTCCACTGCCTTTGAGTGAGTTCTCGTATGCAGAGCTCCTGCAGTCTTTAAGATACGCGGAGAAGCTGGAGAATTCATGGTTCTAGAGTAGTACGCTCTGTGGGGACCGAGTTTTATTCAAGTTATAAACTAAGTAGTCTTAGAACTTGAAACACTGTCACTGTCACACAGAACAATTGAGGTATCAAGCCCTCCTCTATATTGCTGTTATCTAATTTAGTTAAGATAAATTAAGTAATAATCTTTGTTTTTGATAATTACGTCTAGTCGGCGCAGTATGATAATAATTAAAGTAATTTTACAGCAGTTTATGTGTAAGTAAGTTGTTACGGGTTTATTTCGATCGCGCCTCGTATATATATTTCTCTTTGTGAATTCCATAGTTAGTATACGCATCGAGTTTTCCCACTCTTTGCTTTTGATAATTTGACTGTTAGGAATTTGTACGTGAAGTTGTACTCAAGGATTCTACTACGATTATCCAAGCCGTCTAGGCGTGCTCGCTATTTAAGGTTTCGTACCTACCGAAAGGGATTTGTGCGTGCAGTGCCCTATAGGTCTTCTTTTTTCTCTGTTGAGTAATTTTGTCTGGATATTGTCTGGGAGAAGAACCTGATGTTAGGCAGCGTTGTGATATCGCAGAGAAGTTCTGATTATTCGAGTTGTCCTCATCTATTTGGTAGAATTAACCCCAATTGATATTTTGGGGTCCTTATTTCCGCTAGGGTTTTTCCCTGCTTCCGTTTATTTCATCTGGATGCATCGCCGTCAGTAGACGCATATCTTATTGACGATTAATCCAGGAGAATATTTTGCTGTGCTGCGCTTGACCGTACGTTAGAGATTGGTTCCAGCTTATAATCTTTTTTTTACCTGGAAGAAACGAAAATACCAGGATAAGGGTATATCTGTTATAAACATTTTTCTTATTGTATTAATTTAAAAGTTCATATTCATGAAGGATTTCAGCTTAATTTGTTTTAAAGGATCTTATTGATCAAAAGAATAATAAAACAATTGCGTTTGTTGAGCAATTATTATTTAATTGATAAATAAATAATATCATTGTTTTTTTTTTGGAATTAATTTAACCCATAAATATTTATTATTTTTTGTATATAATTTAAATTCTGTAGGGAGATTTTCCTTTTATATTTTATGGATGTGAAGGAACGTTCCTACAGTTCACGCATTCTGGCGTTATCATTATTTTTGCTTTAGCGCTTATCGCTAAAGTGCAATCTATTGTATTGTTCATTTAAAGAGGTAAAGGTTGATATCATTTCTTTATGTATGTAATATAAAATTTTGTTATTAGAAACTCTTAACTTTGGGAATACCGGGGTAGATCAGAAATTGCAATAACTAAGGTGGTTTTATGATATGGGTTATATTGCATTATTTAATAGATATAAGAGTGTTATGTCAAACTGAAGTGATTTATTTATTTGTGATAAATTTTATGTATCTATTTTTTCCCTTTATGTTGAATTAATAAACGAGGTACATGGTGTAAGAAGTATAGTTATTACCCACCAGCTCTCCCAGTATGATTAGACTTGATGATTAAGAGTGAAGTAAATAAAAATTATTATAACGGGCGAAAGGTTGTGCTAGCCGGAGGTGTGGTAGCCTGGAACCCCTTATAATTGGCGCCCAACTTTCTTTAATTACAGTTTAATTACGTATTCGTATAAATACTTCTTACGCTTATGCCTCTGTTGTTACAAAGTAATAGAACAGATACATCTTTTTTCTGGACTTCGTTATAAAATTTATTGGTTTGCATTGATACTGCTTCGCTTATTTGGTTAGGGGTGTGGAGTAGAAACATTATAGAAGTGAATACTATTGATCTTCGATTATTATTTAATACTGATTGATCTTTTATTACACTTTTTCGCGATATTTGTTATATATTTCAAGATGTTTCTTCGTATAGACGCTGGTTGTCTCAGAAAAGACGAATTAAAGTATGAATTGAAATTCAGGGGAATTCAGTCAGAGGACAATAACACTGTTGACGAACTTCGTAGTTTGTTAAGACCTTTACTTAGATTAGAAAACGTTAATAGTTCCTTTTCTTATCCAGAATTGCGAGTGAATGTGACTGAGGAAATAGATGTTTTGAACAATAAGTGTGATGAGCTAGTGACCATTTTGGGTAATTTAGAGACTGGTAGTAGATTGCAACCTTATACCATACGAATGAGGTTACATCATTGCATTAATCGCGTGAATAGAATTACTTCGGATTCTCTTACCTCGGAACAATCAGTTGGTAAATCTCAGTTACTGGCTAATTTTCTTTCTCTACTAGATCGTTTAGATAATCACAGCGCACTGCCAAGCTTCGAAACTTTAGTAGAACAAATTCGTTTACCTCTTGGTGCGAATGATAACGATGATTTGCAGTCACCTATTCATAATTCCACTCGTGTACCCAGACCAAATGTTTCTGGTTCCTTTTTTCCAGTGAGGAAATGGGAAATTAAATTTACTGGGGAATCTAAGGATGTTTCGGTTCATCATTTTCTAGAACGTGTTGAGGAGCTGATGTTGGCAAGAAACGTGTCTTCCCAACTGGTGTATGAGTCAGCGATTGATTTATTTGAAGGAAGGGCTTTATATTGGTATAGATCGAATAGGGATAGATTCACGGATTGGGATTCATTAAAAGGATTACTTATTAGACACTACGAACCTCCTGATTACAAGGCTCGATTATTGCAGGATATAATGATGCGTACTCAAGATCCGTCTGAGAGTTTTATTGACTATTACGCGTGCATGTTAGCTATGTTTCGTAGATACGGAACTATTCCGGAATCGGAGCAATTAGAAATCGTTTCCCGAAATTTAGCCCCGTTTTATACAATGCAACTTCCTGTTGTCAACACTTTGACTGATTTGGAAAATGAGTGTTTAAAGTTAGAAACAAAGAAGCATAGGGCGGATAATTATCAACCTCCATCTAGAAAGAAATCCTCTTATGTGGATACCGACTTCGCTTTTTCCTGTTCAGTAGGAGCAAAAAATAATTCTTTGGAGTCTGTATTACCTCAAACGAGTAGCAATTCTTCTGCTTCTTCCTCGCATCAAAGGCCTTCGTTGAGACCGGACCCAAGGTGCTTTAATTGCAATCTAGTAGGACATAGATTCAGTCATTGCCCTAGCCCTCGTAGGCGGTTTTGTTATCGATGTGGTCAATCAGGGACTATTAGTCGTAATTGCCCCAAGTGTTCGGAAAACACCACCGGGAGATGCTGAGCGGTCGAGTATGCTCTCCCATATCTTCGTCCTCGACCAAATCCATGTTTTTGCTAGACTATGTTTTGTCACATGTATCTGGTGATCAGCGTCCTTATCTGGAAATCTCAATATTAGGTGTACCCTTTGTTGGTTTATTGGATTCTGGTGCATCGCGAACCTTAGTTGGTAATTCGGGATTTCAAAAGTTAGAGAGATTAGGTTTGAAATTAAGACCACATATAGTAGAATGCGTTGTTGCCAACGGCGACAAATGTTACAGTTCAGGCTTTGTTTCGGTTCCTGTTTGTTTAGAGAATAAAGTGAAGGTTCTCGACATATTGGTGATACCTGATCTTCCTCACCAGTTGATTCTAGGAGTTGATTTCTGGATGTCCATGAACATTATACCCGATCTTCGACAGAACATCTGGCATTTTTCTGAAGTAGCTCCTTCAGTAGCTATAGGTAGTATCTCTAGTGCTTCTACACTTACCTCAGAGCAAAAGGAAGCCCTTGACCTGTTGTTGTCAGAAAAGAAACAGTTAATGAAAGGTAGTTTAGGGAGAACTCATGTGGTATCTCATGAAATCGAGATTTTGCCTGATACTAAACCCATCAAGCAAAGATATTATCCTGTATCTCCGGCTAGACAAAAACTTATTGAGGCTGAGATTAAATGTATGCTCGATGAAGATATTATTGAACCTTGTAAAAGTCCTTGGTCTTCACCTATCTGTCTTGTGCCCAAAAGGGATAATACCTTTCGTTTTTGCGTAGACTTTCGTAAGGTGAACAGTGTGACTCGTAAGGATGCTTATCCACTTCCGCTTATCTCATCAATCTTAGACCAGTTACGGGATGCTAAGTTCTTATCTTCGATAGATATTAAGAGTGCGTATTGGCAAGTTCCGGTGGCCGAAAACTCTCGTGATTTTACAGCTTTCACGGTACCTGGTGGACTCTATCGCTTTAAGGTTATGCCTTTTGGTTTGACCAATGCACCTGCCACTTGGCAAAGATTAATTGATGCAGTTTTAGGAGCTAATCTTCAACCCTCGGTGTTCGTTTATTTAGACGATATAATTATTATATCAAAAGATTTTGATAGTCATTTAGAAACCTTAAGGAAAGTGTTTGATAGTCTTCATGCTGCTGGACTTACTGTAGGATTCGACAAGTGTCAGTTTTGCCGACCCCAATTAAAATATTTAGGATTTGTTATAGATGAACTTGGTCTTCGTCCTGACCCTGGAAAAGTTCAAGCCATATTGGGCGTTCCTCCTCCTACGAATGTCAAGGAAGTCCGTCGTTTTGTTGGAACTGCCTCGTGGTATCGTCGGTTCGTGCCACAATTTGGCGCTATTGTCGCTCCCTTGACTCATTTGACCAAAAAGAATGTTAAATGGTCTTGGACTGCTGAGTGTGATAAGGCTTTTGCCACTCTGAAAGAATATTTAATTACAGCCCCTGTTTTGGCTCGGCCTGATTTCGAACGTACCTTTTACCTGCAAACCGATGCCTCGTCTTTTGGTTTAGGCTGCGTGCTTAGTCAACAGTTTGAGGATGGCGAAAAAGTCATTTGCTATCTCTCTCGTTCCTTAACTCATCAAGAAAGAAAATTTAGTGCAACCGAGCGTGAATGTCTTGCGGTTATATGGGCTATCGAAAAACTTCGACATTATCTTGAGGGATTTCATTTTAAAGTGATTACTGATTGTCACTCTCTGTTATGGTTACATAACCTCAAAGATCCTCAAGGACGTCTTGCCCGTTGGACATTACGTTTGCAGCCTTATGACTTTGAGTTAATTCATAGAAAAGGTTCTGAACATACTGTTCCAGACTTTCTCTCTCGTTCTGTTCCAATACCAATTGAATCGGTACAAGTTTCAGAAATAGTTGATACCTCCGACCTGTGGTATTTAAAAATGTATGGTGCTGTTAACCATAACCCTCGTAAGTATCCCTTATGGCGAGTTAGTAATAATAAGTTGTATAAGTATGCTAAGTCCCGTTATGTGGATCTCGATTATTCTCCGCAAGAATGGAGATTAGTCCCTCCTAAGGAAAAGCGTGCAGATATCATCAAATCCTGCCATGACGACCCTACTAGCGGTCATTTCGGTATTTCAAAGACTGTCGCTCGCGTGGTTAAGAATTATTATTGGCCTAAGCTTAGACAGGATATTGCCCGGTATGTTAGATGTTGTAATACTTGTCTTGCTACTAAACCTGACTTACAAGCTCCAGCGGGTCATTTATTGAGCAAAGTTGTCACTGCTACCAAGCCTTGGCAATTGATTAGTGCTGATTTGGTGGGCCCTTTGCCTCGTTCTTCCAAAGGATATTCTTACATTTTAGTTGTTTGCGACACATTTAGTAAGTTTGTTCTGCTCTTTCCCTTGCGTTCTGCTACAGCTTCTAGTGTAACTAGCGCGATGGAGGATCATGTTTTCCTTATGTTCGGTGCCCCGAAAACTCTGATAGTAGATAATGGAGTTCAATTTAAGGGAAAACTGTTTTTGGATATGTTGAACCGCTATGACGTTAAAGTGTCTTTTAATGCTCATTATCATCCCCAATGTAATCCTACCGAACGTGTTAATAGAGTTGTCAAAAGCATGTTAAGAGCCTATGTGAAGGACAATCATAAAACTTGGGCTCAGTACTTAGCTAAAATAGGTTATGCTATACGCTCTGCTAAACATGATGTTACGGATTTAACCCCAAACTTTATCAATTTCGGTAGGGAAGTCTCGTTAAAGGGTAGTGATGAAAACTTCTTACCCTCTGCAACGAATTCTGTCCCCGACCCTGTTGGTAGGGAGTTAGCGTTTTCCAAAATGTACAAAGATGTTCAGGCCAAAATTAAAAGAGCTCATGAGCGCAGTGCTAGACAGTATAATTTGCGTCGTCGACCTATTAAGTTTACTTTAAATCAAAAGGTTTGGCGCCGGAATTACGTACTTTCCGATGCCACAAAACATTTTAATGCCAAATTAGCCGCAAAGTATGTCGGCCCTTATACTATTTCCCGTGTGGTTTCTCCTTGGACGTATGAACTTATCGATGATTCAGGTAAAGCCACTATTTGGCATATTAAAGATTTAAAGGCTCATCCTCCGGATGATGAAAATTAGTTTGAATAGGTTATCTTGCTGTACCTTATAGTGTAACCAGTTTTGTTTTTTTTTTTTTTTTGGGCGGTTGGTTGGGTGCGACGGTAGGTCTCTGTGGAACCTGGCTCACCTCTATTTTCCGAGACAGTGTTCCGACTCTTCTATCTAGGTCTTGTGTTCCTTCTCTGTCCTTTACCTTCCTGTCTGTATTCGTATGCTTTTGTGTCTTGCTGTGTAATTGTGTGTAAATGTCCTTTTCGCCTATAACTTTCAGCTGCACTATCTTCTATCCTATATTCTTCCTTTCATTTCGTTGTTCTAATGCTCTTGTGTTAGAACGACCACTGGCCGTTAGTTTGGCGAGTGGTTCAGCTCCTTGCCGAGGGGGGATTGCTTTCGGGCGTTCTTTTCGAAGCAGGGGTGGCTGTGCTACTCACCCTTTCTAATTGTGCTTCTATTGACCTCTGCACCGTGATGTGACTATGACCGTTGGCGCGACCCTGTGCGCAGGGGAGCTACCTTGGTATAGTTTGTCTTGTCTTTTGTGTTTAGGGGTGTGGGTTGGGTCCGTTGATTTGGGGGGGGGGTTGGATGTCACTAGGTTAGGTTAGTTTAGTTGGGGTTTATCTTGGGGTGGGCCAACTTGTTAAGATTTGTTGGTGATCAGGGTTGGTTTGGCTGCAGCCTTTGAGGGTACATTGCTATTGATTGTGTTTTGGGCCTTAGGCCATAACGGATGACGCGTGCGCTTCCACCTGCTGCGACCGTGATCAATATGGGATGTACTCCTTAATTGCTGTTACCTAAACAACACTCTCCTGACAATCTTGGACAGATTTGCTACAAGTTGTTTCTTGTAGTAAATTGGTTGTTGTGGGTTGGTTTGGTTTTAACTTTTTGCTGAGTTGAGTTATAGTTAAGAGATTCCTTTATCTTGGTTGATCTAGTGCTTATTCCGCTTACGTCTCTCTCTAGGTTCGAGACTTGTCGGAGTAAGAGGGGGATTGTTACGGGTTTATTTCGATCGCGCCTCGTATATATATTTCTCTTTGTGAATTCCATAGTTAGTATACGCATCGAGTTTTCCCACTCTTTGCTTTTGATAATTTGACTGTTAGGAATTTGTACGTGAAGTTGTACTCAAGGATTCTACTACGATTATCCAAGCCGTCTAGGCGTGCTCGCTATTTAAGGTTTCGTACCTACCGAAAGGGATTTGTGCGTGCAGTGCCCTATAGGTCTTCTTTTTTCTCTGTTGAGTAATTTTGTCTGGATATTGTCTGGGAGAAGAACCTGATGTTAGGCAGCGTTGTGATATCGCAGAGAAGTTCTGATTATTCGAGTTGTCCTCATCTATTTGGTAGAATTAACCCCAATTGATATTTTGGGGTCCTTATTTCCGCTAGGGTTTTTCCCTGCTTCCGTTTATTTCATCTGGATGCATCGCCGTCAGTAGACGCATATCTTATTGACGATTAATCCAGGAGAATATTTTGCTGTGCTGCGCTTGACCGTACGTTAGAGATTGGTTCCAGCTTATAATCTTTTTTTTACCTGGAAGAAACGAAAATACCAGGATAAGGGTATATCTGTTATAAACATTTTTCTTATTGTATTAATTTAAAAGTTCATATTCATGAAGGATTTCAGCTTAATTTGTTTTAAAGGATCTTATTGATCAAAAGAATAATAAAACAATTGCGTTTGTTGAGCAATTATTATTTAATTGATAAATAAATAATATCATTGTTTTTTTTTTGGAATTAATTTAACCCATAAATATTTATTATTTTTTGTATATAATTTAAATTCTGTAGGGAGATTTTCCTTTTATATTTTATGGATGTGAAGGAACGTTCCTACAGTTCACGCATTCTGGCGTTATCATTATTTTTGCTTTAGCGCTTATCGCTAAAGTGCAATCTATTGTATTGTTCATTTAAAGAGGTAAAGGTTGATATCATTTCTTTATGTATGTAATATAAAATTTTGTTATTAGAAACTCTTAACTTTGGGAATACCGGGGTAGATCAGAAATTGCAATAACTAAGGTGGTTTTATGATATGGGTTATATTGCATTATTTAATAGATATAAGAGTGTTATGTCAAACTGAAGTGATTTATTTATTTGTGATAAATTTTATGTATCTATTTTTTCCCTTTATGTTGAATTAATAAACGAGGTACATGGTGTAAGAAGTATAGTTATTACCCACCAGCTCTCCCAGTATGATTAGACTTGATGATTAAGAGTGAAGTAAATAAAAATTATTATAACGGGCGAAAGGTTGTGCTAGCCGGAGGTGTGGTAGCCTGGAACCCCTTATAAAGTATTTAAAATTACATTTACCTTTTTATCTCACTATTTTATTTAGGGGTAGTGGTAATGTGTTTGCGTAAATTGCGTTTAAGGCATAGAGCCTCTTATAGGACTTTATATAAAGAAAAGATAAAAGTGGAAGACACCAACACTTCTTAAGGAGCATTTAATAATACTACAAGGAGCCTTCAACATCATACCGAACTTAGGTTGGAACTGTTCTTGTACCATTGCTTTTATTAATTAACTTTCGAGTACAGCTACATACATCTACAAGAGAAAGGAAGAACATGACAAGATACGTTGAGAGCTCAAGGACGCTCAGTCATAGTGTTCATTTAGAATTTACCTGTAAAGAAAACGATAATGCCGTTCAGTATCAAAGCTAAAAAAATAAAGCATCCCATGGTAAAAAATATTATTAAAACAGCTTCAAAAGGACAAGGAGGTTAATAACAAGCAATTTAATAACTAAATCACCGTTTAATAATAACAATTACATGAGTATCTGAACACTATTCATTGATGTGATTTTCATAACAAAAAAACGCGTTTTAATCAACATTGTTATATATTTTGATTAATTATTATCATTTGATTAAATATCCTTGGTAGTGGTCAATCAAACACACGTTTTTAAGGTATATAAGAATAAAAATATTCAATTTTAATAAGTACCTTAAAATTACATGAAAATACATTTTTATTAATAATAAACAATAATTACAATAATAAAAAGATATTTGCCTATTTGGGATAGTTGATCAGACAAGACCACTAATCCAAACTACACTAATTGGTCAAATAAAACACTTTTTCATCTATCACTTAAACAAACATTTTTTTAAAGAATAAAATAATACAATATAATTTTTTGTTTAATTTAATAACGACTTTGTTTTATAACATGTTAAAGGTGTAAATTCTTAACGAGTCGTTCTTATTGTTAATAATTAAAAATATCAATTTGCTTTCAATATGATCATTTGGGATACTGTTATTTAATAAATCCTACTTTAGTTGATTACGTTAATAATAATTAAAAAATTTGTTGTTTATTATTTAAGGTTAAATTATTTTAAAAATGTTATTGTAATATTTTGTGATGGAATTAAACCCAACATTTGATTCTTCTTATTCAATGGTTTATTAAAAGTTGTTATTTCTTAATGAAATTATACTTATTTTGATCTGAAACATAATTTTTTAATATATTTTCTTATTGAGAAACTAAAATTTCTCTTTCATTCTGTCAATTTAGGTATGAATTTTCTTAGTAGTTATTAAGTGGCGTAATGCAGCTATACTATATAATATTATAGCTTGGAGTTGTGTAATTCAGATATAATTAAAATTCTTATAATCCATTTGACAGCTGCGGTCAACGTTGATTTACAGCCTTATTTGTTGTTTTAAATATACAAGTAACTAATGTCATTTTTTGTAATTTTATGTTCTACATTTTTATGTTATTACTCAGTAGGTATAAGATTTCTATGCATTTGCATGTTTTTTCTGCTTATAGCAAACATATGCAGAGTTATATTTCTACATGTTTAAGCCACATATGAATTACATATGTCAATTTGAAAGTGCATATAAATGCATATTTAGGTGTTTTTTTATAAATGCATGCATATTTTAGCATTTTTGAACGAGTGTACATATTTTACCACTTTTTGAGCGTTTTACATGCTTTAATTATGAAATTTTTAATATTTTTTAAATAATTTTAGACAACCAACCAAGGGCGGCTTAGTTGAGTCTAGGGGAAACCCATAATTTAAGCTTATTGTTAAATACTAGGCTTTAAAATATTTTACTGCCTTAACCATCTGTGTACTTGTTAATAGTTTCTAAGAAAGAAAAAGTTTCAACTAAAATTTAAATACTTACATCCTGCGGTATTGTGATAAATAGGTATTAGGAAATTCCAAAGACCCTTTGACAACTTCCTGTTCATAGAAAAAATTGCCTGTACTTTTGTTTACTAATCTTGTAATCTTTCAATTAAGACAGTTCAGAAATTGCAAACTGCATTTCAGTTTGAGATTTTAGAGTGTAAAGATGGGTAAAGAAAAACGGTCTGTGTCTGTTACACTTCGAAGTTATGTTAAGGAATTCAGTGTTCTTACAACTGACGATAAGGTGTTGTATTGTACAGTGTGCGACGATAAAGTGACTGCAACGAAACGCTTTCAAGTGACACAACATCTGAACACGGTTCGACATCAAAAGTGAGTTGCCCTAAAATGAAAAAAACAAACATTGTTACCGGGGTACCTTAATAATTCGCGCGGTGAGTCCAGCAAATCGATCGAATTTAATAAAAAACTATGTAGTGCATTAGTGGCTGCAGATATCCCATTAAGTAAAATTAATCACTCAGCATTTCGTAATTTTCTGGAAGAAATTTCAAAAATGCCAATACTCGACGAGTCTACAATCAGGAAAAATTATTTACCTCGTTTATACGAAGAGACCATAAAATCAATTAGTAAACATGTAGCGAATAACTACATATGGGTTTCCATTGACGAATCTACTGACACTAATGGAAGGTGCGTAGAAACTTAATTTCCTTCGTTTTGTTAGTAAAATTTAACTAATTAAAGGCAGAGCAATTTACGGATGTTTTATTTTCTATTTTGTTAGTTACATATTTAATCACTACAATATTTTTGCTTGATTAAAATATAATTTTTTTTAAATAACTGTTTTGCGCTAATTGTTTGTAACCGACTAATTATGTAGTTCGATAAAATAAAAATCAAATTTTTGTTTTCAGATACGTGGCTAACGTTATAATTTTCGTTTTAAATTCAGAGGACAATCCCAAATCCTATCTATTAGCAGTGGACGTTTTCAAGAGCACCAATCATTGTTCTGTGGCAAAATTGTTTAATGATTCGATGGCTATTTTGTGGCCGCACGGCATACAGTACAACAAAGTACTCCTGTTCGTCACCGATGCGGCACCGTACATGATCAAGGCTGGAGCAGGCTTACAAGTTCTGTACGAAAAAATGATCCACTTAACTTGTCTTGCCCATCAATGCATAGAGTTGCGGAAGAAGTGCGGGAAATATATCCTAACGTAAACTCTATAATTTCAGATGTAAAAAAAATTGTTTGTAAAGCTCCATATCGCATACAAATATTTAGGGAAACTGTTCAAGAAGTGCCTCTTCCACTTGAGCCTGTAATAACAAAGTGGGGTACTTGGCTTTCTGCAGCAGAATATTATGCAACTTATTTTGATATTATTAAAGCATTTGTAAATAAACTTAATAAACACGATGCACTATGCATACAAAGCGCACAGGATGCTTTTAATACTAAGGCGGTGAGGGCAGAATTATTGTTTGTTTTGACAAATTTTGTACATTTAGCTAAAGTAATTCAGAAATTAGAAAGTCAGGGAAATTCATTAGATGAATCTCTTGAGCATGTAAATCTCCTGTAAAAATCCTGGTTTTCACTTAATTAAAAGCATAAACGATGCATTATCTGGCCAAGACATTTTAGACGAGCTAAAGCATTACTCGCTTGTAGAATTAAACAATTTTAAGTATGCCCCAATTACGTCTTGCAATGTGGAACTGAGTTTCTCAAAATATAAAACAGTATTTAGGGATAATAGGCATATGTTTACATTTGAAAATTTAAAAATGTACGTCATTGTGAACTATAACGCTCTATGTTTAGAAAATATAATTAATTAAATTATTGCCTAGGATGTCTAATTAAAATAATTTCTGTAAATAAAATGTAAATAACGCTAAACAGGTGAAAATAAAAAACGTCCAGTACAAAATATTGATAGGATGGCCCTATCAAGAGTTATAAGAGAGAACATCCAATGATGTCTGGGGTCGCCGCCATCTTGGATATATGACGTCATATAGGCCCTCTGCCACAAAATCAAGCAAAGCACCTGGTGAGGCATGATTATGGAGGGCATAAGGAATGTATTAAAATTGGTCCCACAATTTCATCATGAAATTTCCCACGGAGTGTATATTTCATCAAGTATGCCCCCCGACTATGACTGAGTTAAACTTGCTGGTTAAAGAGCAAACGTTGAGATGCGCTATTCTCATAATCCTGAGATTAAAAGACTGATTAATAAAAGCAACAAGATTAATTTAAATAACAATGATAATCGTAATATTATGATAAGGTGTAATGTTTACAAAGTTATTTGCTTTAAGAAGATAGGAGAAAAACAAGATTGTTACTTACGAAAGGCGGCGTTTAAAACATTTTCCATCCTCACAATTTGTTTATTTATTTAATTTTTTATCTATTTATTTTCCTTCTCTTCCTTTACCTATTTAAAGCAGGCATCCTGCACGTAAGAAATTAAAGACAATCTGAAAAAAAGAATAAATCTGGAGATAAACTAAAAAACAAAATTTCTTTTACTCTAAACGGTAAACAATAACTGAAAGGGATGCAAGTAGGTATTAGGACACCTGAGACCAGCCCTACTCCTTTTTTTTGGCCACGCCTGCTGCGCTCTGATTGGCTATCCCTACTCCTGTAGCTCCTCCCCTTGCTTCTGATTGGTCGACGCCATCTTGGATGACACGCCTGCTGTTCTCTGATTAGACGAGCGCCATTTTGGATGACACGCCTGCTGTTCTCTGATTGGACGAGCGTCATTTTGGAACTTCGGGCGCCATTTACCACACCCTATGAATCCATGATGGAAAACTGTATTACCGACAACCTTTGCATCGTCAATAGATGGCATCATGAAGGAATACCGACAAACTATGTACTACTAGAGAGCGTCATGAAGAAATCTGTATTACCGATTACGGACGTTCTGCTAATTGTTAATATAGAGGGAGTCAAGGTTTATCATTTTATATTAATAAATTTTACCGATTTTTTAAAATAATTATCGTCATTAATACTTTAATTACATATAATAATTTAAGATAATTAATTCAGCATTAAAATTCTAAATTCAGCTTTAAACGCAAGTCACGGACCTTCTACAAAAAGAAAACCTAATTGCAATGTACTTAACCTATTGTGTTGTATGTATTAATCAGGTATATTCTCATGTTTATTTACAAGAACTTGACAAATAAACGATAATCCATTAAACATAATTTGCGCATGACAAATAAACGATAATCCATTAAACGTAATATCGCATTCTGCGCAAATTAAATTAAAATTACTACACATTACAGTAAGTGGACTACTCATTAACATATTGGTCCTCGTAAAATGATTGTAAAAGAATAAAGAACTTCTGCTGTTGTGTCTAGGTATATTAAACTAATCTTTTGCAGTAAACTAGGACAATCCAGGTTGTTATGAAGTAAATTAAAAAAGAAACTTAATACTTATTATGATAGTTCGTGTTTTCAAAGATATCATGTTAAATGTAATAAGTGAAGAAGAGTAATCAAAAAGAAGTGATTAGGATAAGTTCCAGTAGATAAATAATCGATGAATTTAAAAAAAATCGCTACTGAACAGATTCTAGATGTTTAATATGTATATTATAAAAGGGATATCAAATAATTGAACCATACTCCAGAGTTGATCTCACAAATGCGAAATATAAGATTCGGAGGCAATGCTTATCTGAAAAATTCCTACAGTTTCGATAAAAAACCCAAGTGCTCTATTGGCTTTTAATACCACTTGATTGCGTGTTCAATAAAAGAAAAAAATTTTTGTTATCAAAAACAATTCCTAAGTCCTTCACTCGAGTTTAACGATTTAATATTTCACCATTTACAACATAATCATGAATAAGTGGTTGGTGTATTTTTGCATAAGAAACAATGGAACATTTATTTATGTTTAAATTTAGGCGATTAGCTTTACACCAACCACATAGAAAGTTAATGTTAGACTGAAAATATAAGCAATCATTGATATCTCGTACTTGATGATATATTTTTAAATCGTCAGCAAATAATAGTTTCTCGCAGTGTATAGATAGATGAATACCACATAGACACGCCCATTCGTGACGGACATCTTGGAATACGTTCTGCCTGGTTCGGCCATCTTGTATCCCTACCCCTGGGCGTTTAATGTCATGCGTACCATGCTATCTCTCTCTCTCTTTCCATCTCTCTCGCTAATACCTACTTAATAACACTTGATTGACGTGTTCAATAAAAGAAAAATTTGTTATCAAAAACAATTCCTAAGTCCTTTACTCGAGTTGAACGATTTAATATTTCACCATTTACAACAACATAATCATGAATAAGTGGTTGGTGTATTTTTGCATACGAAACAATGGAACATGTATTTACGTTCAAATTTAGGCGATTAGCTTTACACCATTAAATTATTATTTACATGGGTTTATTCCATTTATAAATGAATCGTTGCTTTGGACACCACCCCGTTGCATTATTTTACATTTATTTCTTTATCAGTCCTACATTGCCGGAATTCAAATTTAACATTATTCACTTTGCTTTCATCTGATAACAGTATATGCGGAACTTCCCACGAGAGCTTATCAATCTTGATAAATCCTTTCTGTTAATAACAATAATAGTTAATAATAATAAAATATGTTAGAATCATCGATGGAAAGACCAAATCCAGGAAAGCAATTTGTCCCTATATGTTCTCCATACTTTATTTGAATTATTAACCAATGGCATTAAGAAAGATATTCACAACTGCCATCACTCCTAATATGATTACATCACAAGGGGAAAGGTGTAAGATATTTAAAAACAAACGAACAAATAAAATTGGGAAAGCTTGTCCTTCAAGGATGGAGGTAACTAAAGACGGATGGACGGTGTTATGCATTGAGCGTAATACAATTTAACTTAACTCTATGTTTTGTCTTATTATTATTCCTGTGTAGGCAGTTTAATAAATATTCAAGTAAATATAGATCGTGACAAATATATACATATAATTATATATAATATTAAATGTTAACATATACTATGTCGCTATCTAATATTGATTCGTACCTTGTTGTGTTTAAACTGTAAATTCGTTCATGAAATTAAATTGCAGATTAAATGCATAATCTTTTAAATGTAGGTATATTATATTTCAAGAACGGTGTTATTTAAAATAAAATTGACGATGCAATTGGAACATTATAAATATATTTTATGACTAGTTCATGGGATGCATACGTGATTAACAGAGACGAGAATTAAAAGCTGATAAAGAAATAAATGTAAAATAATGCATCGGGGTGGTATCCAAAGCAACGATTCATTTATAAATGGAATAAACACATGTAAATAATAATTTAAAATGTGAAATTTTATACACTCCTAATGTTGTTTTGTAAATCAAGCGGCAAATATCAAGAAATGTGAAGCATTTAGATAGTCGTCCAAACAATTTTATATGTTGATGTTCATTTAGTTTATAAAGAAACCGGATGACTTCCCAGGTGTTCCAATGCCGCACATATGCTCTGCAGGTCAACCTCAATTAATTAACCCTGGGGTTATACATCCTTAGGCTAGAAACAGTCTTGAAACAAAAATGGCAGAGTCCGCCCTGTTGGACAAGAAATCAGAGTATGGGCGTGATAAAAATAAAACATATAAAGATATTTTACAAACATTTATTTAGTATACACAGCATAATACAAGTATATAGATAATAAGTTGTTTTCTATGACTATTGTAGTTCTACGGATTTCTGAATCGTCGTTGTATGCCCTCGCAGAAATACTAATACGTATAAAGTCCGTGGAATGACTTGTTGACCCTGTAACCTTTCCTAATTCTTCGTTACTTTCATAGTTGGCACGATAATCATCCGGCTGCGTAGTTGCGGTCATATCTTCTGTATCAACGACGGCAGTGTTTGCTCCCATTCCTGTCTTCACAACAGATGCGCTATGGTGTACGTTTTTCACATGCCTTTTAAAGCTGTCTGTGCGTGAAAAACATTTGAAGCAGTTAGAACACCGGACTTTGATTGATTCGTAGACGCTTTTAATATGCCTTTTTAAGTGGTCACGACGTGAAAAAGTTTTGAAACAGCTAGAGCATTGTATTCTGTTTATTTCATAGACGGCTCTCTTGTGTATCTTGTAGGCATCAGAGTTTAAAAAAGTTTTGACACAGTTAGAACACTGGATTCTGTCTGATTCGTGCGTGGTTTTTACGTGTCTCTTGCAGGTGAATGGCCTCACGAAAGACTTGAAGCAAACCGGACACTGTATGTTGCAACCCCTTCGACCAGAGTCATTCTTCTTCTTACATACGTCGTTCACGTGCTGATTCATTTTGACTAATGAAGGAACAGGAACACTACCCCGTCTATTTATACTGATCGACCTGCGCAATCGGTTGTTCTCGGCTATAATCGTAAGCGCTCGGAGCAATATGTATGCGCGAGAATGAATCGTAGGTTCTATCCTAAGTGTATGTAACCCGGAACCGATGTCCGTACAATTTAAATTATCAAACTTACCATATAAACATGAATATTTACTACATTTGCTTTTCAAATTATCACTGATTCGCTTAGGTAGGAAATGGTAGTATATTTTTGTAATTTTTTAAATCAAAACAAAATTATATTTGGTTTTTATTGTAATATAAAATGAGCATTATTAAAAAGTAATGTTATTAATTTCTCTTTCAGAAAAGTTTCCTATATTTTTACAATACCGCCAATGTACACACATTTTTAATCAAATTTTCTTCAAATCAAGTTTATCCGTAAGCTTCTGTAATTTATAAGTAAGAATACTCACATTTTTTCGAGTGTATAATTGAAAATTAAAGAATAATCTTTTAATAATAAAAACTTTTTAATTAGAACAGATTATAACACTCTGGGTTGATTCATTCAAAATCCAATTAAAGCAGTCTTATCAATAGTGCTGCCAAATAATACTATAAACAAACCGAATTTAATCTGCTGTATTTAATTAGAATAACTGGAAACTGAATCCGTTTCTAGCCTCCATTGTATTATATATTCCTATTAACAAAACAACGTTGCCCCTGGCTTTACAATAAGTTAAATGATTTCGCTTTACTTGCCTCAGACAAATCTCGTTCTTTTGGTTAAAAGAAATTATAACATTTTTTATCCACTGTATCTGAAAAGAAATTTAAAAACTTTAATTGCAAAACTTTTTCGGTTTAGCATAATAAGCTGATTTAGAATATTTAATAATTAAAGAAAGCGAAATGCTAAAAATAAAAATACAGTTGCTTTTTTCGCACAAAATTTAATTACTGTTAATAACTTAAATTTCCAAATTTCAAAGGGAGTTTAAATAAAGATAACGCGTTTCCACTGAAAATAATTTCTAGACAATTAAATGGAACATCAGCGAGCTGTCTCTCCCACCTGTGAAATAATGTAACAACCCTGATGAACTTAATTAAAACAAACCTTTAAACAAATTAGTATTAATGGACTTAACATCACAGCATGATAAATAAACCAGGAAAATATATGTTAATTACGTATTATATTATAATTACCGTTTCCAGTAAATAAAATTAGTGTGGAGTGTACAACGATTTTTTGTTTCAATCTAGCCAATTTTGTTCAAAAAAGATCATTAATGAACATCGTTAAATACCACCGCTCTTTAAACACAATTATTGTGAGGTTAACGGAATTAGAATCAAGTAATTGATTAAATTTACCTCTACTGCATGAATAAACGTTGAAATATTTTCATAGAAATAAATTTGTTGTTGTAATTCCATTGCGCTTTGTAGTAATAATCAAATTAAAAGATGATTTAAATGATAGTATGATATACGTATATACCTTCCTCTTAAATGAAATATTATACATGTGTTGGAAAAGAATAGAAATACATCTGAGCAAGATAGATATGGCATGCTTGACCAATCTTAATATATAGTAACTTTTTAGTAAGGTTGGTGCTATAGCTAAGAATGTTTAGTTTATTAATAGAAAAAATTTTGAGTTTGCGTTGAGATCTTGTAAAGACAGTTAACCGTTTTTATTGAGCATATGCACATTAAATTAATTATGCATTTATTAACAAGCTGAGATAAAAAATTTTCTTCTCGGTTAGAACTTTTCAGTCCAGAAATGTTTATGACCAGCTAAACAACACAACAATACTAACACTAACTACTCTAACACAAAAATAATAAAAGCTGTAGGTGCTATAACGTTGAAATTCACAACCCATTGTTTGTTTGATGGTCACTGTTTAAAACCACGCTTCTCCGTCCGTTTGTTGTCACTGGTTGCCCCTTTCCCTCTGTTTATAGTGAAGTCGTACCTGCGCTGTGAAGCACTTGCTCGATAGTGGCGTGAATATAACAAAATGGCTGTCTGGCATTAGAAATTGAATGTGCGAGATATATTAGGAGATTGGTTTTGGATATAATTCGCTTCAGCGGAGAAAATCTCGCATTCAACAGAATGATCGCTTGATTATTTATATGCGATCAATCGTCAAACTAGACGGATTACGTTCTGGTGCAAACCATTTAGGTAAATTCTTTTTGTTTTCTCCAATGTGCTAAAATCTGATAAAGTATTTTTCTATTTTAGGTAATATTTCCTTATCAGTCACCTTGAGGAAATTGTATTGTAAAAGACCTTTCAGTTTATAGAAAGGTAAAATTCTTCAAATATTTAAAATTAATACAATATACAGGGTGATTTCTTTGTAGGTCTTTTCTTTTGGGTTTTGTTGCTCGTTGTCTTTTATTCCTGTTCCTGCCCCTCTGACCGTGGGTTTAATTAGAAGGTCTTTCCCCTTTGGGTCCGTACCTGCATCTATATATGTACCGGATCGTAACAAAACAACAAAATATCGAAGGGTGAAGCGAAAACCCCTAAGCAAGGCTTTAAATTATACTAAAACAGCCGTGGGTTCGAATTGGGATGTTTGTCTAAAATTGTATGTATTCTGTGTCATTCTATTTATGTTTATATATATTTATGAAACGTGTATACAATTTATTCATGCATGTTAATTTTTAGAACTAGTTAACACGAGATCTGGAGTAGTGAAGTTGTCCTAGGGTAGTTTTTAAGTTTACAACCTGCTGTGATACAAATCACCATTCATTCATTTTTTTTATTAGACATTAAAATTTTTGATCAGCACAATAATTACAATTTCAATAAAGCCATACTTAGAAAGTTTACATTTCACTACGTGTGTTTTATTTATTTATTATTTATTTATTTGTGTGATTATAATATTGCTTTCCAGCTCGTCAATTGTAAGTATATATGCACTGTACGACCAAAATTGTGGAAGTTGCCCATATTTTAGTAAAAGATCTATTATCTGATAAGCTTGAAGCTTTAGTAATAAGCATTGTTTTTAAACGAAGTGGCGCTTGTTATTTTTCTTTTATGTCTTGTATTACCCCGCCCCCCTCCGACTTATTGGGGTTGGCCGGCAAAAACTAAAGCAGTGTTATTTGGATCAAGCTGATACTTCCAGCACAGCTATATTTTGTTAGGTTAGGTATTTATCTATATAAATATAGCCTTTGTGTTTCTGTAGGTTAAAGTGCAATACCAGGTACTTTTTTTAGCGAGTGTATAGTAAAGTGCTAAGCAGGGATGAATATACTTAAACCTTGGTTTAGTTTAAAACTTTAAACGAATTATTAAAATCACAATAATTGCTCGACTGAATCATATGAATAATATTTAAAAAGATAACTTTTATAAAATCTGTAAAAGACGTGCAACGACAAACAATTAATACTAAACAGAAAAAATAATAAATATTTAATAGCGAAACAATAATTAAATAGGAGATATTTATGTATTTGCTGTGTTTTTCAATAACTGTAGGTATAATCTCAATGGGAACTATTGAGGAAATGTGATTAGATGATTAATTAAAATAATTTAAAAAAATTAGGTTGAATTTGAATTGAACTTTCGTGGGTTTTTATATAATTTTATTGTTACGGTCCACGATTTTCTTGAATTCCCGGGACCTTGAAGAAAGTCTCGAAATTAGAGTGCCGGGAACAGAAAAATTGTCGAAAGAACCTACTTCATATTATAACATATATAAAGCGTTTAGAACCTACTACTATGTATACCACGAGGAGAGAGTTCAAGATTTTTGTAAGGCGCTCAATTTTAAAAATTAAAAACCTAAACTTGAATGAATTGGTCAATTTTAAGCCGTTCTGAGCAAGTTTAAATACTAACCCTTGGGCCAAAATGCTCGTTAATTCAAACAAAAACTGTTTCTGAGTTTAGAGTGTCAACAAGGCTGGTAAAAAATGAAAACAATAATTTTTATGTAGTGAAAATAGACAAATGCAGAAGGTGCAAATGTTTTTAAGAATGACGAATTTAATCGACTTTTTAAAGGGACTAAGACGTCTTATTTAGCTTACAAATTAAATCATGGTCCTGAAGATTAGGTTTTCAAAATATTACGACTCAAAATAGTGTGTGAGTGAGTGGTGGCTCTCCAGGAATGCACAATGTATGTGTTTGTGTATCCAATTAGCATGCGAAGTTATTGTTTTGCAATAGTAAGCCTGATTGATGATTACTACCAGGATTTAAGCGATTAGTGCTCATAAAGAGATACTTTAGTAGAATTTAAGTAGGAGCTTCGTACTGACCGTGCTAAACTAAGCACTCTTCAGCACAGTGTTCAGGATTTTATCATAGAAATGACAACAAAAATTTAGGAGTTGACCGACTACCAAAACATCAAAGCGATTATTTAAGGGTATTATGTAAAAATAAACCTGCAGAAAGAAACATAGAAAACAAAGCACATTTCCTAAAACAATTCAAATTTGAAAATTGTTTGCGATACGTGGTTTACAATTACCACAAAAGATTCAGAATCTTCTAGATGACGGAAAATTAAAAACTTATTTTTTAAAGGTTATACGAAGATTCTAGCCAATCAAATTTACAACACATAGGCGGGGAATACGATGCTGTTATTTGATTTAAATAACTGAACAATAAACCCCTGCAGATGCCTTTTAAGATATGAAATAGGAATCGAGGGATTCTTAACTATCCTTTAGAATACAATCATTAATTAGAAAAAATTAATGCAGGAAAAGCAAGTAAATTGAGGCGGCGTTCAGACTAAAATGATAACACAATATGATAACCTACTTTGTTGTTTACACTAATAAATACCTGTTATAAAAATAACTGTTCGTTCGAATAAGTTTGCGATGTTTAAGTTAAAGGGGAATGTTTAATAGAAAAAATGGATATTCCCTATTTTTAATTATTTTTAAGAGAAGAAGAACAGTTAAAAAGTGATCTAAATTGGCAAAGAAATGTTTGTTAGTGTCATTTTACTCTAGTTAGAGTTAATAACACGAATTGGCACCAATATACCCTTGACAGTGTGTTTGACAATATATGCGTGTGCGCAATAACGACACTAACTAGAAATGGCGACAATTAGCTGTCTACTGTATTTGACTTCGAACTAGTTATAAACTGTTGAAACTTTTCAATTTCAAAATTTACTAAAATGAGTGGTAATTTCAAAATTTTACAAATCTATTTTTCGAATCGCAACGTTTTAACAGTTATAACTAGAGACCTGTTAATGCAAATATGTTCACGTCTTTTTACTGCATGTGAATGTGAAACTTCGCAGTTTTTTAAGGTAACTTAAAATACTTTTACATTTTATTAGCACGTGTATTATTTTATAATTTCAGTAACTAGTGTTACTTCTGATGAGTAAGACGGGAGCACTTGGAAACTGATGACATGTTCAACAGTAAACTATTTAATATTGATATCCAACGGACTTTTTTCATTAATTCATATTCAGTGTTTTATTTCCAAACAATAAACAATGATATTAAGAAATTAGGTAAGTAAAAACAATTATTATAATTATATCTAATTCGCAGAACAAAAGAGTAATTACATCATAATTGTAGTAATATTGAACTTTGGCAGAGTTCATGGAGTGCTGCAAGAGAACCTCTTAATAGAAATTTCATGAGATTTGGCATGGAGTACGGGCAGTAGTTCACTCTATCAAATTTAACAACCATACCGTGGATCAAGAAAAACAATTTCGACGTAAAGGTTCAGGTGTGTGCTTTAACCAAATTAGAAGTGTCCCAACTGGGCTCGTATATATTTTTTTCAATAGGTTCGTATGTTTTAATTGTATATATAGTATACTTTTTATCTAGGGAAATTGTTGGTAGCCCCGTACGACGGGTATCACCGGACAATCAATTTACTAAGCCATCATTAAAAAAACATAAAAAATCGAAATGTGTCCCCTATGTCCTTCTAACAAAATATAATTCAGTATTATCGTGTCCGCCGAATGAATTGTATATTACAGTAGGTTTTGTTCCAGCCAACTATCTTGTGTCCACTCCTATCAAGCACAGGAGGTTTGTTACATATTTATTTCTATTTGTTGTATACTCGCTTAGAGAATAATTTATTTAAATTATGCGTTTTGAGGCATGGTACGCCTCCTGTAGTACATTTTTGTAAATATTGGGTCCCCCCTTTTTTAGCGTGCTAGAGAAACGGTGTGAAGGGTATAGTGTCAGTTTACATTCCATTGTCGTTAGAGACGGTATTAGAAGTTCTGTCGTAGAATTTTGTGTGAATTTATTCGATACTCTTGTAGGGATTTTTCTCACTCGATTCCAATTTGTATCTTGGAATTGATAATGATGTAATTTTGGGAAAACTGGGTACTATCCAATATTATTTGGGATTTGTTCGACAGACTTCTAGTTTGTTCGCCACGAGTAGGTATTCCCCCACTTGGGACGACCCCCACTCCTTTTATGCAAATGACCCGCGATCTAATTAATATTCAAATCAGGCGCGATCTAATTAAATGCGCGAATTAAATTAATTGATCTAATTTAATTAAATTCAATTAATTCACGGTATTATTTGCATATCTCATCTCTCATTTACCTAGCTCATTTTTTATATGCATACGTGAATTACATTAATTCACGGTATCGTTTGCATATCTCATCTCTCATTTACATATCTCATATCTCATTTGTCATCTCACCTCTCTCCTCTCTCATTTGTCATCTGTTATTTCTCATTTGTCATCTCTCATCTCTCTCTCATAAATTTATTTTAAAATAAATCTTATGTTGTCATTCCTAATTGATATTTAAATATAGATCTATACGTCATTATGTAATTCTACGAAAACAATTTAACATGTAGAAACATGTCATTTCTCGTTATTGATTTTACCTTAGTTCCCAGAATTTATTCTAAACATACGTGTAATATAATTAACATGTAGAAACATCTAGGATAATAATACGAGAAAAATTTATTTTCAAGTATACAAGGTACCTCTAAAGGTTACTGTCGCCATGTAATTATTATCATATCATCTTTTTATCTATAATTATCTAGTAAAAAATGTATTGTTTCATACGACTGACAAACATTCCTTAAAACTGCTTTCAACTATTTAGTTGGTTATTTCTCAGGAACGCAAATTCTATTTGAAAGAAAACAATTAGGGTCGTTCGTTATGATTTCTTAAAAATTTATTAAAAACATTTTCTGTATTTATAACTGTATGTTATTGCATGAGTTGTTTTTCCAACATTCCTTAAAACTGCTTTCAACCATAAATAAACAAAACGTTCTTACAGATGACTGAGCATTTCAAAGGAATTTAGATTTTCTAAAAAATTTGTTAAGAGATCGTCATCTTAAAAGCGGCATAAATTATTGTTTTAAATGACAATTACTCACCCTTGTGTTAATCTGTATAAGTTAGATGTGTAGAAAATTTGAATACGGAAATAATTTGAAAGAGACACAACCTTATAACGTACTATATATGTTTAATTGTATTGTTTCAGAGCGCTGAATCATACAGATTTGATGTACGCTTCATAAACTCCTTAAAACTGCTTTCAACTATAAATAAACAAAAAGTTCTTACAGACGACTGAACAATTCAAAGGAATTTAGATTTTCTACAAATTTGTTAAGAGATGTAAAAGCAATTAACAGGTTAAAATCTTTGAAGTTATTTTGCTAAAAGTTGCATTAATCATTGTCATCTTAAAAGCGGTATAAATTATTGTTTTAAATGACAATTACTCACCCTTGTGTTAATCTGTACAAGTTAGTGATTCAAAGTTTTCAAGTTACAAGTTTTGAACAGATTTTAGCCTTTTTTCGTTATATCTACTACCTTGTAAACCGTTTCTACATATGTGTTCTTATTGTTTATGCATCATATAGATATTCGTCGCCATATTGAAAGGTTATTTTACATATGAAAATAATATAATGTATATCGCCTGATAAATAAAATTGAAATTATTCTTATTATGGTATCAGGGGTCGCAATATATTTACGAGGGACCTACTGATAAGCGTTATATTATACCAGGTACGTATGATACTCTACTGGTGATTGCATACCTGATGAACGCAGTTGTACAAAGTAATATAGGATATACGTTACAGCCATGCAACAAATGACCTATATATATTTTATGTACAATAATTTTCTAGTTTCTAGACATAATGTAGTTTTGAACAGATTTTAGCATTTTTCGTTATATCTACTACCCTAGTAAACGATTTCTACATATGCCTTCTTACTGTGTATAATTTGTCCCTATGTAGATATTCGTCGTATCTATAGTAAACTCATATTTTAACGTTATTTATACAATATATTATCCATTTTCAATAGCTTCGAAATACGCAGATATGTAATAATATACTATATAATTAATACTAATTTGTAATTATTTTCGATACCTTCGAAATATAAGTCTATAATATATGTGTGTAATACGTCTTTATAACTTTGAAACACAGCGTAGTTACCTCTTGCAATATCTACAGTTATGAGAACCCTGAAGACTTAATCTGGAGAAATAAAAACAGATAAATATTTTACTTTTTATTGAAACGACAACTTTGCATACTTATATATAAAAATAATATAATGTATATTGCCTGATAAATAAAATTGAAATTATTCTTATTCTTTTACTATGAAATGTGTTTTGAAAAAACACGATGAAACGTTATGTATATTAATGCAGGAGTTCTGTTAACGCATTCGTTATTTAAAGATTCACTTATAAGTACACTATCTATTTAGCTGATTCAATAAAAATTTCATTACTTTTAAAATTCCTAACAAGGGTTCAGGGTTCTTTATCTGTTTTAGAATATTCAAAGACAATATATGTACAAATTATCGTGAAACTCCTGCTGTATATAAAACGCCATATATAAAATTAAAGATAAAAATTTATCCTGTGTATTGGTGAAAACTCAAATATTCACGGAAATATAACAATCGGTACATATGACAATACTAATCAGTCTGACGCGGAATATGTACTTTATATTATACAAACGGAGAGAAAAGAATAGGTACAATCGGATTATGTTCATACCAGGCTCACCATGATTATTATAAACATCTTAACAGAATAAAAAAAGGGCGATATGAATATAACTTATAGGATTTAGTCAAACTAGAAAAATAACGACCTTCACCCTTCTTCCTTCACCCTTCACCCTTTTACCTTAGCCCTTCACCCTTCACCCTTAACCCTTAACCTTTCACCCTTAACCCTTCACCCTTCTCCCTTAACCCTTAACCTTAACCCTTAACCCTTCGGTCAGGGATCGTTAATCTCTCGCACTAACCTTATATTAGGGTATGAACCCTCTAGAGGCGGAATACAGGCGTATATATTCTGTATATTACCTCTTAGTTAACATAGTATTTTATAAAATAATTAGATATAGTTATATTTACTATCTATTCTTTTAAACTGCTGTTATACTTACCATGTTTACTTTATAGTCGGGTTTGTAGTGCCATTATTAGTGTATACGAAATGTACTATTTTAATAGATATATATAAGTTATGTATTATGTTTTAAGTAGCGTCGAAACTACTCGTATCAATAAACGTTCTTGTATGAAAGTATGTTGTTTTGTACTTACTCTGCTCCCTACGTTCTGTCCTAAAAATGTATTCGTAGGCTCTAACCTAATCTAACCTAAATTATATTCGTGTGCTCGAACCTGTGATGTAATAAAAAACAATAAGTTTTAAAGACATTTATTATATTATATTTATTATACATTATATCCAGATGTAATAAATTTAAGTCTATCATCTAAATCAAGGTCGTTCTGCAAATCTACAATAGTTTTCTTAGTAAACTTATAAACTAATTCATTCAAAAATAAATCATCCTTATATCTACAAGAAGAATTTAACACACTTAATAAAATATTATTGTCTACAAGCGTTGTTCTAACTTTTATAGCCTCGTCCAGGACTTCTTCGGCAAAACATTCGTAATTGCGATGCATAGTATTAATACTATCAACCTTTTTCCATAAAAAGGTTTTCATCGTGTATAATCTCCCTAGACTTAATTCGGAAATGTAAAGTTCAAAACTTTGATTATTTTTTGAAACAAATTTGAGACACTTGTTTCCTACACTATGAAGCGTATAATCGGTCAATACGTATCCATCAAGTTCGTTGTGTTTCAGACATCCTAATATGTACGAAGCATCCTCTATAAAATCTTTAGATGAGTCTTCGTTAAACTGTACACCTAGATCAGTGCCTTTCTTCAAGATTCTTATACACACATCAAAATTCTTGAAAGGATCCAGTCCAAGATGTAAATATTTCTAACCACTGTTGTTTAACGGCAGCTGTATTTCACAAAGAAGTCTTGACTTTTCGTAGTTTAGAATTTTTTCATCATCATCCTGAACTTGTATACCGTATGTTTCTTTTGCAAACTTTTTTAAAGTTTTGATATCATCGCTATTCGGTTGAAATTGAGGTGAATCACACTTCCTAGGCACACTATACGGTTCACATCTACTATTATGTTGAATGCGCTCAGCTTTGTAGAATGACATTTTAACTATGAATAAACAGCAACACCGATAAATCGTGACTAAATAAGTAGGTCTGCTGCTTCTGTTATTTATTACCGTCTAAAGAGGAAGGGAGGAATCACTAAAACGTTTACATTTCCTCTATACCTAAACATTTAATACAACGGTTCTCCTACTAACCGATTTCTGCTTGTCTCAACTCGTTGGATCCTGTTTGATACGGTCTGTAGGTTCCTATATCCCTCACTGATGCTGTTTTCCTCATACTCTATTCGAAATATGCATAGTATTCGTCAGCGCATAAGTATAACTTCATGTTTATACTTAGGCTCGTAATCGTATGTAGCGTATTGATGCTTGCATAGTATAATTATTTTCTCAACGCAGGATATATATCGATATTTTTCTAGTTTGATTAAATCCTATAAGTTATATTCATATCGCCCTTTTTTTATTTTGTTAAGATGTTTATAATAATCATGGTGAGCCTGGTATGAACATAATCCGATTGTACCTATTCTTTTCTCTCCGTTTGTATAATATAAAATATATATTTCGCGTCAGACTGATTAGTATCGTCATATGTACCGATTGTTATATTTCCGTGAATATTAATTTATACATATATTGTCTTTGAATATTCTAAAACAGATAAAGAACCCTGAACCCTTGTTAGGAATTTTAAAAATAAGAAAATTTTTATTGAATCAGCTAAATAGATAGAGTACTTATAAGTGAATCTCTAAATAACGAATGCGTTAACAGAACTCCTGCATTAATATACATAACGTTTCATCGTGTTTTTTCAAAACACATTTCATAGTAAAAGAATAAGAATAATTTCAATTTTATTTATCAGGCGATATACATTATATTATTTTTATATATTAGTATGCAAAGTTGTCGTTTCAATAAAAAGTAAAATATTTATCTGATTTATTTCTCCAGGTTAAGTCTTCAGGGTTCTCATAACTGTAGATATTGCAAGAGGTAACTACGCTGTGTTTCAAAGTTATAAAGACGTATTATAAACATATGTTATAGACTTATATTTCGAAGGTATCGAAAATGGTTACAGATTATTATTAATCATACGAGTTTACTATAGATACGATGAGTATCCTACAAGAGTGTATAGTATATGATTACATATCTGCGTATTTCGAAGCTATTGAAAATGTATGATATATTGTAAAATAATGTTTAAATATGGCGACGAATATCTATATGATGCATAAACAATAAGAACACATGTAGAAACAGTTTACAAGGTAGTAGATATAACGAAAAACGGCTAAAATCTTTTCAAAACTTGTAACTTGAAAACTTCGAATCACTAACTTGTACAGATTAACACAAGGGTGAGTAATTGTCATTTAAAACAATAATTTATACCGCTTTTAAGATGACAATGATTAATGCAACTTTTAGCAAAATAACTTCAAAGATTTTAACCTGTTAATTGCTTTTACATCTTTTAACAAATTTGTAGAAAATCTAAATTCCTTTGAATTGTTCAGTCGTCTGTAAGAACGTTTTGTTTATTTATAGTTTAAAGCAGTTTTAAGGAGTTAATGAAGCGTACATCAAATCTGTATGATTCAGCGCTCTGAAACAATACAATTAAACATATATAGTACGTTATAAGGTTGTATCTCTTTCAAATTATTTCCGTATTCAAATTTTCTACACATCTAACTTATACAGATTAACACAAGGGTGAGTAATTGTCATTTAAAAACAATAATTTATGCCGCTTTTAAGATGACGATCTCTTAACAAATTTTTTAGAAAATCTAAATTCCTTTGAAATGCCCAGTCATCTGAAAGAACGGTTTGTTTATTTATGGTTAAAAGCAGTTTTAAGAAATGTTGGGAAAAACAACTCATGCAATAACATCAGTTTGAAGTAACTTCTTAAACAGTTATAAATACAGAAAATGTTTTTAATAAATTTTTAAGAAATCATAACGAACGACCCTAAGGTACCTTGTATACTTGAAAATAAATTTTTCTCGTATTATTATCCTAGATGTTTCTACATGTTAATTATATTACACGTATGTTTAGGTTAAATTCTGGGAACTAAGGTAAAATCAATAACGAGAAATGACATGTTTCTACATGTTAAATTGTTTTCGTAGAATTACATGATGACGTATAGATCTATATTTAAATATCAATTAGGAATGACAACATAAGATTTATTTTAAAATAAATTTATGAGAGAGAGAGATGAGAGATGACAAATGAGAAATGACAGATGACAAATGAGAGATGAGATATGCAAATGATACCGTGAATTAAATTAATTCGCGTATGCATGTGAGAGATGATACATGTAAATGAGAGATGAGAGATGACTAATGAGAAATGACAGCTGACAAATGAGAGAGGTGATATGACAAATGAGATATGAGATATGCAAATGAGAGATGAGATATGCAAATGATACCGTGAATTAATTTAATTCGCGTATGCATATAAAAAATGAGCTAGGTAAATGAGAGATGAGATATGCAAATGATACCGTGAATTAATTTAATTTAATTAAATTAGATCAAATAATTTAATTCGCGCATTTAATTAGATCGCGCCTGATTTGAATATTAATTAGATTGCGGGTCATTTGCATAAAAGGAGTGGGGGTCGGCCCAAGTGGGGGAATACCTACTCCCACGTTTAAGAGAGTAAGTGTTATATCGCTTGTAACGACTATCTTACTAGCTGTATCCTTTATACTATTCTTCCTCGCAAATTTAGTGCTTGGCGGAGGCTACTTCGACATTCCCGGAGTTCGAGAATCATTCTCTTTAGTAGGGTGATTTTTACCTATTATCCCGATCTGGGAAAGTATCTCCTTTGGTCGACTTCTAAAGTAGCAGCCCGGTGTCTACGCTCATCAATTACTACGGATGTGTGTGTGAGAAAATTACTTCGTTTTCTTTGTTGGTCTTAAATAAGCTAATTCTGTTGATCAACTACCTGCGTAGTTTTATTATATATGCGTAGATCTAACTTACTTTGATTTTGTTTGATTCAAGTAAGGTGAACACTCATTTAGCACCAATAAAGTAATAATTTGGATTCACATTTTTAGCGATCATTATTATATTAATATTATTAATTTTGATAGGCTAATCATTTATTAACTATTTCTTTGTTTTTCTTATGTAAAGTGGTAATGTGGTTACTTATAACATATTTCAGACTTATGGTAGTTAGTACTAATCACATAGATACTATAAGGGTAAGATCATTTTGTATGAGCATTCAACTTAATTATCGTAATAACGAATTTAACAACTATAATAATTTAATTATTTTAGTCATTGTAATAAACTTTCAAGGATTTACAGGTGATAGGACGTTTGACTTATCAACCGCCCGTTGCTATTATTCACATTTATTATTAACAAAAATTTCTTCTTTTCGTCTTTTCTTCGATTAATGCAATTGGTGCCCCGAATTTGTTTTATATCTATATTTATTTAACACTACATGTAATAAAGGTACCTTCTTTGTTTTTGTGAGATATTTGTGTATTTGTTGTGTGACCTTTGGTTGCTAATTAAATGAAAGTAAATGGCAATTGTCTTTTCTTTGTAGTACCTGATATTTGTTAAACAGATATTCATCGGCCAGTAATAATTAGGCTATATAAGTTACCTGAAACAAGTTTAATTGCAATCAGAGCTAGTCGGAGGGCTTTTAACCCTGCAGAGAGTTTTGTATCTAACGACTCCCGTCTCTCAGTGCTCTTTTTACTTCGGTCTCTGCAGCAGGTTATCGCATAAAAACGTGTGTAGCTTAACTTAATTTATTGGCTTAGATTTTGGTCATGACACGTATTTTACGACTACAGTAGTATTTATCTGATTTCGTTGATAAATTAAGTACTATTAATAGAAACATAGCATTTAAGTAATCGGGTAGCCCCGGACGCAAGTCAGTCGGGTACCCTCGGACATTTTTTAACATTTAACAAAAAGAAAGTAGTTTCTGGGTAATTAGGTTTATCGTAGGTATTTGATTAAAGTATATTTCTATATTTAGAGAACCACTACAAAAATGCCAAAATTATTATTCGCCCGTTCATAATGCAACTAAGAAGCGCCTTTAATATCTTTTCCGCATAGGAATGATCTTAAAGAGAAAAGTAAAGCTATGACATATAAACAATTAAAAACAAAACCAAATAGTCAAAGTATTTCCCATGAATATCGTGATCAAGAAATCGGTACGTCATTTGCAGGGAAACCTTTGAAGAAGACTAAAGAATCTAATGTTATAAATGTATAGGTTGTGCTGACGAGCCGGAGTTAACATTGATCTATCAAATAGTTAGTACTACTGTGTCATTTGCAAGAATAAAAACGCTTAATAAATTTGTCTGGCGCTACCAGTCATCTTTCCGTTGCCAAAAATCAATGGATAAAATTATCGTATTACTACTACATAAATGGCTAAGAGATGTTTCTATTTTCTGTACTAGAATGTTTGAAGAAGTTCCACAGTAAATTTTAAGTATGTAAATAAACGTTGAAATGTGTTACTTTTGTGTGTTTTTGGTATTTCAGTTAAATGTCCGGGGTTGCCCGAACCTCCCCTATATTTGCATTGCAATAAATAAATAAATTACTTATTTTATTATTGACCATGTCCTTGGAAAACTTACACTATTTTCACTCTAAATTTTAATCTAAATAGAAAACAAATTATGCAAAAGTTTTATAGCAATTCACACTGAATAGGCAATATTTTTCCCCTTTAGAGTAAAAGATTCAAAAGTCAATAGTCAAGTCCTTATTCCGAAACGATTAGAGATTTGACTGTTTTAGTGTAAAAGTTCCATAAATAATTAAAGATATAACTGTTTTAGAGTGTAATAAATTTACATTAACATTGTATTGAAGTTAACTCTATAGTCTACACGAAGGTGCAGATTAGATATTTTATTCTAAATGTATTGGACCGAATTTAGATTTTTCCAAAAATGTTGGTAAAATGTATGTTTCGAGTTCTTAGGCCTTTCTCATGAGCATGCAAAAAAAGCAAACTGATTGGGTTGCATCGCATTGATAGTACGAAGAAATATATGACTAAACCATCTAAAAGTAAATTAGTAATAAATTGATTAAATTTATATAACTAAAAAAAATACTAAAACTTTATGCCTCGGAATAATTTGGAATAATTAATCTCTGTAACTATTTAACTATTAACTGCTGTCTACGATTACTGAACATAAACCAATAAAGTTAGCTGTGCGAGGCACGTCCATCGTCAGCAATACTGGCTGTTAAAAATATGACTGGTTTTAATTTTAAGCTGCCAAGGTTAATTTGAGTGAAAAATAGAGGCACAGTATACTGCTGTGTCTCTAATAATTTCAAATGACAGACTTTCCTTTTGTAATAATTATAATGTACGGCAGGGGTGAATATAGAATAAGATTGTCTTAAAAAGATCGGTTTATATACTTTTCGGGCCGGCTCATTAATCCACGAAATGATAAAAGAATTATTGCGATAAAATTGAGATTGATAAGGTCGAGCATCAAAACGAATATTAAGGTGAAAATAAATATTTCAGTTACAATGGTTGCTTAAATAAGCTCGAAATGCTTCGAAAGCTTTTTTACATATCACAGTTTTAAAAATATTTGGTTAGTCATTTTACTAAATTTATTTTGATAATTCTAAAATTTGCAAATATTCTAAAAGGGCTCAAATTCTGGTTACGAATTCGAAACATTAGAAAATTCACGACATTTCAGTTCTGAAACATTTTGTAAATGTTAAATAATACATGCATGGTTTCTGAATGCATCATACGCCACTCTCAATTAAATCTGACGTTAATGAAATTATAATTAACTTTCATAAATCAAGACTTCAAACAGAAACAGAAATTGGAGCATAAAAAATGTATAGGCATGAAGTTGGTGGTGGGCCATATTTTCTGGAATGATTTTACGAGAATTCCGCAATCAAATACTATTTGAATTTTTAAATTTTTAAATTTAACAAGCCTAAATCAAGAAATTCTTTAATAAAATCACATTTTAATTAATGCACTTTAAAAGAAAGATCAAAAGGTATTCTTATACTCCAGGCTTAGCCTTTATTATAATAGGACATTAAAAAGCATCTCTTTCACATTTACAAAGTCAATACCTGCACCGCTATACAATTTTATCATCCGGCATCCAATCAAGCCTTAGATAGTACTTTTTAATGGAGAAAGAAATCGTTAAAAATAAAAGAGGTCGTAGATTGGATCTCATGCTATTCCATCTCCCTTTATTATAGGTATATATATACGTTTATTATAAACATTATGGCAAAATACTTATCGTTTCTCTACGGTTCACATTATTTCTTTTATAATGGCTTTTGGGTTGCAATTTTATTAGAGAACAATAAAAACGTAAGGTGAAGCTTTACCGAGCGAAATCCGGATTTTCATCGAAGCCACGTTGCAGTTGTTAAATTTGCAACGTATGTACAAAAAAAAGTTAATTCTACTCTCACAGAAGTTCGGACTAGGCTGTCCTGACAGTTTCCGTCATAGACAGGTTAAGTGGACGGGACACGACGCCCGGATTAGTCCGGTTGTAGTAGAGTTCGCTCACTCAACTCCATAATATGTTAACCTCGTTTGGAGCGCACTAATTGCGTTGCTCTAATGCTCTGTGTCAAGAGATTACCCCAGTACGCGACACTACATGTTAATCATTTCATTTTGTACAAAAAAAAAGGACGATCTCTTCAACGGGTTTATTAAAGTTTTTTTCCTGTCGCAGTTAAAATATTCAGTAGACTTTTGACAGTTATTGGTTTTGCTGCTGTTGTAATTATTTTGGGATTATGCAGTTTCGCAGTTACGAATTTTAATTAAATTTTAGGAGTTAATCTATTTATGTCCTTTATTGTTAAATTCGCACGTATTAATTGATATTCTTAATTAAAGAGATCAGTAGCGATTAGAAAGAGAGCACCTTTAGTGTTGGATTGCCAGAATTTAGACAAATAATGACTAAAGCTTTTTCTGTTATTGCTCAAATAACATATGGAGTCGACAACGTGTGCTTGAAAAGAAATTTAATGGTTCATGGTCGGTTTTATTCCTTTTCTTGTTTCATAAGTATATGATAACTGCTTGAGTGCATGGGCCTTCGTTTTGCGTTGATTTTGCTTAGGAATTTTTTTTAAATAATTAACAATTTATAAAATATAATAAATCATTTATAACATGCAACTTTAATAAATATCAAATATTAAAATTTTTAAGTTTTAAAAAATTAAGAAATTTTGTTCGATAACTGCCTTTCAAATAATAGAAATAATGGTCTAAGGATGTTTTACGTTTCTCATGTTACTACAGGTTTCACACAAAATATTGTACAAAAATGTAAAGCATTTACTCTAAAGAAAGATTGTAAATAACTTTAAAATAAACAATTCCAAATAAACACGACTTTTTGAGACAAAATTCCTGAAGTGGACCATGTATTTATCAGTGGTGCGATATTTAATGTTAATAATTGATTTTAAAAATTCTTGGTTTATCAAAAGTTATTAACAATAACATTTTCATGCAACGAAGAAGAAGAAAAAATTCGTTTTTCTAAGCTACTAAAACATTAAAATTAAAGTTCTTGAACAAACGTCTGCATAAGGGAATATAGAATAAGAGGAAGTTAATATTTTTTATCAAACAAGTAGGGAAGAAGGAATGGGGTTTCTGTGACACTCCCCCTCCAATTTCAGCCAAGGTCACTCTTCAACGCTAGATTTTCTGGCGTTTTAAGGTCAACACTTTTCTATTTAGGTCAATACTAGATACCAAAGGTCACTTTGTTAATATAGGTTAATGCTTTCCTGTTTAGGTCAAAGCTAGATACCAAACGTAAGTCTATTGATATAGTTCGATGCTCTAGGTTTACAATAAAACAACTTATACTTTATATTTATTATATCCAATGTTATTATTCATACAAAGATTTCTCAATTTTTACGGTATTAAACTTTTGTATTTGATATTAAAAACTATATTATAAATTTATAGCGTTTATTGCTCGAGCCTTACTTTGTGAAACTCCATAATCATGAAACAAATAAAGATTAATATAAGTTGCACAATTAAAAGTTACTGATGGTGTTAGATATTATCTATCTTTTTATCTTTTTATCTAGTTATCTATTTTTTGTATTTACCTAGCGACGTATTTGTTTATATTTATATTACATCTAAGCTGTCGAAGTAATTGTTAGGAAATAATTTGAGGCCAGGTTAAATATTGGGAAACTTTTATTTAATTTTTTTATTATAAATTATTTATTATGTTTATCGATCGTTAATTAAATTTAGAAAAGAATGCCGTGGTTAGATTCGAACCCAGGTCCGAAACAAGAACAACCCTTTTTATTGGGTAATTTTACAATTAACTTCCAAAATGATGTCCTTAATATACTTATATTATTTTAATGTTATTAATACTAGTTCTCTATAATATAAAATGTTTATTGGCATCGATTTAATTGAACGTATTCCTCAAAACATTATTAAATCAGAGATTCGATGATTAAACGTAAGCAAACATGTAACTTTCTGTAACTATCGTTAAATCATGCTGCAAAGCAACATCTACTGTGAAGTTGTTGATCCATAAAGTGCTGAAGCCTATAATATAATATGACTCTAAACAATTAAAATTATGTGTAATTTAAATTATGTACTTGCATTAAATTTTTGTAATAAAATTAGGTTTTCAAAGTGAATACGTTTATAATTTACTTTACAATCCGTTTTACTTGATAGAATATTTTACATCTATATACAGTTATACATTCAACAAAACTGCTATAATTATTTTTTTATATAAATTTTAAGAAAAGTATATTAGTAAATAAAAGTTATACATATCTCATGTAAACACGGTGCTATTAAAAATACTGCAGTTTGATAGTTTTAGCATTACTAAATAGCCGAATAAAATTTAATTCTATGTGAAATAGTTTAATTCTAGTGAACAATTGCAAGTTTTTTAATAATATAAATATAATATAATAATAAGTTACATCCAACACTAATTTTTTAAAGTTTACTTACATGTGTAAGCTGTTCGTCAGTAACAAATTGATTATTTTATTGAATTTTTTATAAGGTACCTAATTTAATTATTAAGTTTTAAAATTCCATCAACGTTTCTTTTAAGTTTTGTGTAAATATCAAGCCTCGATTTGAAACTAGACTATCACAAAGGATAGAACTTATCGTATATTAAAAGAAAGGCGAAGCAGCTGTCTAACAGAGTTGTGTTTATAAGTTTAAACCTTTGATAATAATTACATATTTAAATAAGATTTAATAATATTTAGATTTCTTTTACTGCCACAAGACTAATCAGCACCTTCGTACTGCTTTTGAATCGTATTTACAAATTATCACAATTACGTTTCATTTGATTAAGTTAATTTAATGTTATATCCTTTTTTGATATTAAAATCTGATTTATCTCAATTTAAAAGTAATTGTACACAGGTGTCCCTGAAATAAAATTCAATTAATTTTAAATTGAGATTATTTGAATTAAATTCAGTAAGTTCTGTAATTTTTAAACTTTCCGTATACTTGAAGATCTCCCCATGCAATATTTTTCAGTCTCAATACTAAATCGTTGATAAATGATCATCAAAAAGTTTCGTCTTTCTTTGAAGTCTGCAAATCAAAATCGGAATCGTAAATCAGATTCTCAATGCCATTTGAAACCTTACCTTTTTCTTTTGTTGTACCTTTGCAATTATTAATCTTTTGTGTATTTCCCATGTACGTATTTACTTATAAAACCGATAATTGTGCATTTTATATAAATTTGATTTTTAAAGGGTAGAAGAGCATTTACAAATGAGAGAGCACGGTTCAATAAATTTTACAATATTGAATCCATCAAGAAAAGCAATTAATGTCATTTGAAAATTTAATTTTTATTAATTTATAAATCTGTCCAAGAATACAGTACTTAACGTTGATTCTTCTAAAAATAAAATTTAAATAAAATTTGAACATTGCCAGAAGGGTTTCAGTGGCCGTTCTATAATTGAAACGCCAACGTTATTTAGTTCTAAATTTATCACAATTAGATGTTAAAAAAAGAAATGAGATATTTATTGATAGATTTTTTTTATTAAAACATTAATTCTGATCCTTAAAACTTCCACTAAAGTATTTCACTTTATTTATTTATTTCTGAAGTGTCTTTATCATATTACACGATAGGAAGTTGACATACTATTGCTTTCGACTTTTTTCTATTAAAACCTAAAACCAAATATTCTAATTAAATTGGAATAAGCAACGTAAGTAAAAATAATCATGCATTAAATATTAGAAACAATGTTTGGTCAAGTTAAGGTGTACACAAAAAGGATGAGATTCAAACTCGGTACTTACCCTTAAACTCTAACTAACGAGTTTTCCAAAAATCCATCAGCTCACTTCGACAAATAACTTATGGTAAATTATTTAAGTAAGTGAAACTCCAAAAAGCCAGTTAACAGTAGTAGAAGAAAATGTCAATCATGAAATATATTCTGAGCGTTGTAGCGACTTCTGTTGCTCCCAACCGGCAGATTATTGTGAAAGCTACATTTATTGTATTTTATCAGCGCAATGTGATTTTTATCAGGTAACCCAACCTTTTATGGTATTTTACAAAATCAATTAATACGTATGGCAGATTTTTCATTTAATTCCTCGATTTCTTCCTCTTCTCTGTTTCCTCTTCTTTTGTTTCTTTGTTTAGAAAACGTAGATATGATGCATGACATCACACTTAATGAGTCATTGGTCCTCCTGCTAATTTTCTAAAGTAAAACTCGGGTGTAGTAAATAAAGTAAATTCGAAATTTCTGCTTTGTTGCTCAAAATAATCTTTTGTGTTTAATAACTGTTTAGTGGTATATTTTTTAAAAGAAATTTTACGAATATATTAAATTTTTGGAAGAAACCAAAAGAAAGTTACATTCAGATAGTGAAGATTTCCAACAATTTTGACAGGTGTCAATGTTTATTTTTCTGTCTAACCTCATGACTACAAAGGATTTTAAAAATTAATTCTGTGAATTCAGAATGTTTGAATGTATTCTTTTTTTGATACTCGAAAGGTTAATAAAATATTATTTGTCTTTAGGTAGCGTTGTAAATTAATTAGAATTAAACTTTTAAATTTTGAATTGATTTTCATCTGAATGGTCAATATTCAAAAATTTAAATTAAGTTTAATTAAAACATTTTTGGTTTAAGTAAATACGAGGAATGCCTTTCATTATAAATTAATATCCGAACTAATTTTTATTTGTTAGATTTATTTGTTTGATAAAATAAATAAAAATCATGAATGTGATTTTAGCTCTCTTCTTTGTTCAAAAGTCTTAAATTAGAAATAATGCTTTAATTTTCTATTGATGAAGTAAACTTTTGTTTGGACTATTCATAGTGAATTCAGTTATAAAATTCTTCAATGAAAACGTTAGTAATCAATCAAAGCAAGGGCTGATTCGAAACGTCAAAAACGTTCTTTACTTAAAAATAAATACAGAAGAGGAACTTCCAAAGAATTCCTCAGTTACATTAATTTTTCCATAATATTTTTTAAACGTATAGTTTTTTAATGAATATTGTTTTACATTCCCTCTACAAAATAATGGTTAATAAAAAAATGAGAAATGGCTGTAAAGGTACACAAAACAGCATCTCTGCAAGAATACCAAAAGCTTATCAAATTATTGATGAATTAGTTTAGACAAGATAATAATACGTCTTAAATTCTGAAGTCGTTTTTATAACTCAAGGCAGGAACGTGTACTTGCTACGTCAATTAATCTTCTTGTTATATCAATTTGAAGATCATCAGTTAATCCACTTTTGGAATAATTCTGTTTAAGAAGTTAATAGATCGCACATGCGCAATTTGAATTAATATAATTATTTAAATAGCTAAATACAAGCTAAAACAAAAGTTGAAATTACCGTTTGAATTAAAATATGTATCAGTGGAGAAATATAAATTCTAGATAATAAATTTGTCGCCCATATACCGCGCATCATTAATGGCACACAACAGTACGGCTATCGCAATAATGACATTTCGAAAATGAGATCGGAGACAACAACGTAATATATTGTTCTATTAATTAGTGCTGAGCGATAAAGATCAACAAACCTAATTATCACAGAAGGCTGGAAGAAATATAATTATGAAAGGAAGTCGCATAATCATTCTCCACTCAAAAACTAATTAATAACTCGAAGACAGTGATTGATTTTGGTCATGCGATAGTTTGTTATGGTCGATACTACAGTGTATGCTTTTAAATTGGGGCTTTTATTTATTTAATTTATTAGTATCATCGATTATAATATTGAAGGCATGTAACAAAATTAAATATAAAAAATAAATAAAATTATCTTTTAGGTTGTTTAGTTAACTTTTAGTTTAGTTATAAGAAAACGTCTTTTTGTAAACTGCATTTTACTCCATTTTGCGCCCACACAGAATTTCTATTCGTCTCAAAAAAGATAAAATATCGTAAAGTAATTGAATTCAATTACAAACCGTTTTAGTTCTTGGTTAACCGATTTAAATAGACCCATCTATTCAATTGACTCCACCCATTAATAGTACTTGTCTCCTGTACTACCTAGTACTCCTACCTAGTATTTCTCTCTGCAGTGCCTCATAGGCTTGATAGGTCAAACAAACTCTTAACTGCTGTTAATTCTGTTAGTTGCCAGCTAGCTAGCGTGAGGTCGTGGATTTTACGAGATGTCTTCTTCAATAGGAGCCAAGAGTCGAGTTTAATAGCTCTCGAGTTGGTATTAGTACCAACAATACCTGTGAAGTAAGAAAATTATCATAACAACTAGAATTTTTAAGGGTATCAATTATTCGCTAACTTAGCTAAGTAAGTACAATGTAAACATTGTAATTAGTAAGTAATTAGATTTGGTGACAAGTAGAGAGAAAATAATATTACTTTATACGACTTATACGACTAAATGTTCTTACAGCTGCAGCTAGTACTCCGCAATGTAGAATTTCCCAGGTGTCGGGAGCACGAATCGAATGGTATGCTCACATAATGCTAATATGAATGAGATAATATTCTTCAGAGTTACTACAGACTGTAGAATAAAACAGGCTTATAATACATAAACGAATCCCCAATATGCAGTTCGCAAGACTTCAATGCACTACCTATTTACTTGGAAGTTGGCGTTGCGGAAATAGAAATTTGTGTTGTAAGGTCCGACGAGCGATTCATTAAAGAATCCTGCATAAAATAACACATCAAAGCCACTTAAGCAAGGTAAATACAAACATTTTGTCGTCGTCCCGGGCCTCTTCGACCTTCTATTTTGCCCTGTAGAATTAGTTGGAGTAACCGGTACTTCTCATTTCTCATAACATGGCCAAAATATTCCATCTTCCTTCGCTTAACTGTTAGAACTCCTTTGCTCTTATCAAGACGTTGTAATACGGTGTTGTTTGATGTGTCTATGATATTCTCAACATGCGGCGATAGCACCATAATACGAAAGCCTCTATGCGCTTGCTTGTTGCTTTTGTCAGAGTCCAGGCCTCGACGCTATATAGCAGGACTGGGAATATATGACATCTAAGGGACCGAAGTCTGATATGTATGTTGAGGTTGAGGTTGCATAATAGTCTCCTCATCTTGTTGAATACGCTTCTTGCTTTCTCGATACGGACAGTGATTTCTTTTGAGTGGTCCCAGTCTTTTATTTAAATTACAACCCAAGTGACTTGGTCCGCCTCTGATAGCACGTTGCCGTTGGCTGTGAACTGATTGTTGTCGGCTATGTTATTTTTGCTGATGGTTAGAATCTGGTTTTTTGTAGTTCAGTTTCATCCCGTATCGTTACAGAATGTACTTACAACCTGGCCAATCAGTCTCTGTAGGCCATGTATGCCGCTGTCTGCAAGCAATACTGTGTCGTCGGCGTATCTCAGATTGTTAATTAGCTCACCGTTGACTATGACACCATCTTCTATGTTGTGAAAAGCTTCTCTAAACAGCGTTTCTGAGTATACGTTAAATAACGATGGAGACAATATGCAGCCCTGACGGACCCCCGTTTTTTTTCTTTATCAAAACCAATGGTAATTAAATATTTTTTAACGCAGTTTTAAGGAGTGGTCGATTACATGTTTAAGTTCTACTTTATGTAATACGGGAGAATAACTAATATAAAATTGTAATTTTATTATTGTTATTATTAATATAACAAATAGTAAAAATGTTCCATCAACACCATAAGTAATCTATGTACAGCTGCATGAAGATGACCTTGTAAATTTATTACTGTTAATAAGGCTGAAACAATTGTAGTGAATGAAAAATAAATAAACTTCTTTTGGATGGACTTTGGGTTAAAGTTTATTATTAATTATATTACCAATATCCAAACTTAGAGAATAAATGGACCAATTTAATCACATAAATTTGATTTCTTACTATTCTTTGGTTGTTATCTACTGGTAATTTCCAGGTGTATAGTCTCCAGGGGGGCAATTGAAAGTAAGTATTCATTATTGTGTGATTGTTTTCGTGGCAAAACTGTACTAGCCGGTCTCTATCATTTCTTACACCAAGTCCGAAATTTCCACCACGTTCTCTACTGTACCCCGACCAATTTTTGCATTGAAGTCTCCAAGAATGATGCTAACTTCTTCTTTCTTTGTATATCTTATTGCGTCGTTCAGCTGTTCATAGAAAACTTCCAGTTCATTTTCTATGCTCTCTGATGTTGGGCCATATGCCTGTATTATATTTAAGTTCCATGGTCTTGCGGCTACCTTTAAAAGTGCAACCCTATCTGAAATGGGTAAGAATCCGCTCACCGCATTGTTTATCTTTTTATTGACTATTATAGTTGTATTGTCGCCTGAGTAGTAAATATGATGTTCATCCATGGTACATTGTCCTGTATTGGGCCATCTTACCTCACTACATCCCAGTATCGCTATGTTAAGTCGTTTCATCTCTTTTATGACATTTGCCGCTTTGCCCGATTGATATAGATTTTGGATACTATACGTTCCTCGCAATTTAGTTTTACGGTATTTTGTGTTATTTTGGTTTCTGTTTCTGTTATGCAAGTATTTCGCATGATGATGACCTGAAAAGCCTTGCATTGTCTTCCCCTGCCGTGTTCTGGCTTCCGAATCCCAGAACCAATATGTGGATAATTATTATAATACATAGACCATTGTGTTTATTACTGGGGAAGTTTAATGGAGTGGTTTCCCGTTGCCTTCTCCATCGCTATATCACAGCCGGTTAGATCTTAATGTGATTCTCGCTTGTGAGTGTCTGATTCACAGTCATACTAATCTTCTAGATTTCTGTCTGTGGTCCGTATTGGAGTAACCAGCTGCCGTCATCCAATTGCTAGTTTTGGTCTACCCCGGTACCACCCACATATGCTACATATGCTAAATATTGTATATATGCTACATGCACTACACATCTATACATGCTAGACATGTTAGGTATACTTGTTACACATGCTATACGTGTTATACGTGTTACACATTCTATAAATGCTACACATATTATATATGCTATATGTACATGTTATACATGCTACACATATTGTACATGCTATACATTGATACAATAAAAAAATACAAACTACATTTATATACAACTACAAAAGAACATCGTCGATTTTGAAGTATGAAAATCATCCGCTGCAGAGCATTCCCAAGCAGCATTTTTAGTCGTTGCTACGTACCAGCAACTACCGGTGGAACTATTAAGTTTTAGCCACTAGTCACAAGCACGTAATTGCTACGGTTTTGTTACGTGCCTGGAACCAAAATGGGGAACAATTTTTCTGTAGCAGGTACGGGGCGGCGTAGTAATTGCTACTTCCGTGGAACTTCTTTTCTCTTTGACACATCATGTCGCGTGGTTGCTCTCTCTTGCTCTTGCAACTTAACAAATATTCTATCATTTTCTATACTATATAATGCTGGATCGTGTCACAAAATGAATTACCAGTTTATTTGTAATACGTACTTAATACAAAGAGCGATGAAATGTTTGATTATTTTATCATTCCAGTACACCAAAATTATAAACCATTGCAACTTTTCTCTTAAATATGATGATGCAATTATATGATGAAAAATAACAATGCGCCTTCTTTAAATATATTTTTTAGTAAAAAAATGTCTTTAATAAAACATGATAAATATACACGAAATACTTATAAGTTGATACACATGATAGAAACCATTTTTATATTATTCCTGTTATGTTCTTTTATGTGTTTAAATAAAAGATACTCAAATATTGTCATTTATTAATATTGAGTGAGCAGGGCGAATTACATACACAATGCATAGACTGTAGAAGACGTGTATCCTCCAAGCCGGCTCGAGTGTTACTGACTCTCGCCCAGGGAACGGGCCAGGATGCCAGGATTGGTTAGTTACATCACTACAAATAAATGTTGCCAACTTCAAGCTACATACATAACAATCCCTAAGGCACAATTTGGCACCAATTTGTTATTTTTATTGAAGGTTATATAGTAAAACATCTATTAACAATCATAACAAATTGCAAATTGATTAATAATTATTGATTAATCCAACCTTTTACAAGTAAATATGGAGATGGAGTAGTTTACGAAAAATTACTTTAATGTGATTCTCCTGGGTAGCAAAAACGTAAGTGTTACATTCAATACTACTGTAAGGTTTTAAAAACTTTAAAGTAGCTTCGGGCAAGTTACTGCTACAATCATAATACCACTTTGAAGTTGCAACAACTTTAAAGTAAGTATACTAAGTGGCAATACCGTTCCACATACTTTAATAGTTACTCAGAAGTAATGAAACTACATAGTTCCAATAAATAGTAAAAACAACTACACAATTACTAAAATATTCCGAATTGAAGAAATTAAACCTATAAAGTCATAGATTTAGTTGCAGTTACGTAACAACTACTCAATCAAAGTTCCGATCTCAGTTACTGCTACTTAAATGCTGCTTGGGTTACACTCCCTTAATGCACCAATTGAGGTATGTTATTAAAGCAAATCAATATTCTTTTAAGATCTTTTTAATGCTCCACTTGCAAGCATAACTGCATGATTGATACAAATACTGCTGCTAAAGAGTGCGACTTTTAAGAACTCAATAATTCACTTTATTGCCATGGGCTGACCCAATTGATCCTTACTTGTTTGCGTTATGGTAATTGGATTGGGCAAGATAAAATTTTTTGGCGATTTTTCGCCTATAACGAAGACATGCCTACAGTTTTCACGTACTTTATATAGTAAGAAAGAACATTTTATTTTCTAATGGGATAAAGATTGCACATCCGAATGATTTTCAAAAATTCATGCAATAGGAATCTGGAGTCTTATCCATGTAGCAGATAATTCGAAGTGCAGCTAATCTGTATTGCATTCCTCCAGTCTTACAGCCCAGAGCGAGACTTTAGGAGCGGGCCTTCAAAGTAAGTATTTTATTGAGATAATATAATTATTACACATTGTAACAGTGTACTATTAGTTTCAAATTTTAAAATAAATAGAGCTGGCTAAATAGAGACAGAAAATAATATCTGAGTTTTGCTTCTGGCAATTATCAGTTCTTCTGACATCTCTTTTATTTCCATAAGTGGAAGCTGAAAATTAACATCGATGCTTAATAGTAAGAGTGAAGGCTACTACTACGGTCCTCTATTGAAAGAAAGAAGTACACTCAATCAACGCGTCATTCTCTTATATGAGTTCTACCAGTTTCACCGGTGGAAACGAAGTTGCTATCCACCCTCTAGCTATTAACGTACTAACTCGAGTGCAACCCCAAATGTGGCTAGACTTAGGCCTGCCTAGGATTTTGCCACCCCCGCCTACCATAATAAGGACTTGGTGAGCCTTCCGTGGATCCGGCTCTACCTAAAACTAGCGACCCGGTTATATCACGTGGAAGTGTTCTATCACCTACATTCGCATCGACATCGCTTAAAGGTGATCCCTCAAGATAATCTTGCTAGGATCAGCCGGATGGTTCTCGTCCTTCAATTGTAGAGCAAGCCTGCATGTTTTCCAATGCGCAGTCGTAACTACAAATAGAAAACACCTGTCGAAACGGTTTCCTCAAAGACAGTGATCAGATAGTCAGTTGCAGGTTAAACCTTAAAACTAGTTATTCTTGCTTATTAAAGTGCAGCCTTCAACCAAAAGATGGGAGGCCTAAGAACCGTCTTGTTACAATAAGAGACATAACGGCTATCTCAACAATTACCAGAAGAAAAAATTCAATCAGTGCTTTCTTCTGTTGTGCCCATTTCATTTCTTTTAAATATAAGCCTCTGTTTATCTTTACTATTATCCCAGTATCAATTTTTGAATTGCTAAATATCGATTTTTATTCATAGTTTATCTAATTCCCTGATTGTTTTTTACCGTCGTCGTCATATCTTAGTAGCGTTGTCATAAAAAAGCTTTTAGCTTCTGCAATAGTCGACATGTTGTGTTAATGGTGCAGTAGACGACTGCCTGTTGAATTACGACGTTAGTTGTACCATAGAATGGAAGATTATTTAGCTTACCTTGTAAAAATCGTGTTTTTTGCACCGACTAGTTAATAACAATAAAATTAGTAATTATAAAAAATTAAATTGAATTAGTAAATAAAATGAGATATGCTGGAGTCGTTTACTATGGTCAAACACTCCCTTTTAACTAATCTGAATCACTATAGCTGAGCATAGATGTGCTCCTTTAGTAAAGAAAATCAATTGCTTTTTTTGACTTATTTATTAGTAGATTTTTTTAAATCAGTTTATTTCTTAATAGGCCTTTTTAGATTAATTACATATGTTTTGAGATTGACAGATCCTGGATACAATTTTACACATATAACACATATATAACACACCACAGAAATACAAAGCATGGAATAAGTGGCGTTAAGGAACTGAAAATGTATTGTCAGGGAGGCATGAACAAGCTAACGTTGATTCTAAGCAAAATGAAGCCAAAACCTTACAAAAGAGCGTCAAAATGTAGTAAAAGGTTTAAACTACACGATTTAATACTTATGTTAGATTCAAGCTTAGTCTGATGTACCACCTGAGCTAGTCAAGTTCAGCAAAAGACTAGTTTCTAACACAATTCTATATGGCCTGGGAAAATTGAAAGGTTACCTAATTCTAATGAGACAGTTAATTCAGAACAGCACATTAACAAAGTATACAAATATAATTTCCAAACATTTATTTTACATAAAAGAGTAACTAAGAGTAACCCGGAAATAAAAGTTTCTTTTTTTAATAAAGGATGAGACAATTTAAAAGACTGTCACTTACGATTTTATTCTTCAGTAAATAATAAAATATTAAATAATTACTGAAAACAAGTTTCTGTTTATCGTTGTTTTTTATATCTTTTTAACTTGGCGTCACATAGATTCCATTCTATCTAATTCCAAGGTGTAAACTAGGTTAATTCGAAACAATTTAGCTACGTTTTACTCAATGGAAAAGCTCAAGAGACGTACTCCGGGAAAACCTTTAATCAAATGACTTTAAATTAGTTTACAAAATAAACAGAGATTGACTAGAGAATTTTTACCCACCGCAATGGATTAAAATCAAACAAATCATTACATTTAAGGATAAGAATGCTACGCAAAGAACAACTTTTTTTCACTATTCGCAAAGAGGAGGCCATGCGTTCTTTAGTGTGAAATATATTGAGATGTTATATTCAAAAATAAAAAATAAAATGATTGTATTAGAAATGCCTCACGTTCGGGCAACATTAAACTACGTATGGGGTGATATTTATGATAATAAAATATAAACTTTGATTTTGGCTAGCTTTAAAAAAATGAAAATATAACAACACAACAGCTTTCTTTTTCTTAATGGGCTAACTCAGGTTTAATTCGATTGAGCATGAGATAAAATAAAAATTTTATTAATTCCTGTTCGTGGAAGAAAATAATTTACTACAAGCCACACCTGGACTGCTGTATCTGGACGAGAAGTAATCCTTAACCCTGTATATAAAATTGATTACTTGCATCCACATCAAAACAAATAAACAGTTTTCCAAATTAAAAACACAGATTTTTATTTTATTAAATTAAATAAAAATTTAACTAAGGAAAAACAAATTCCTTAAATAGAAGTCATAAAAGGAAAAATCTTCCTTGAGTTTGTTAAAATGAATGAAAGATAGTTGTCAACCTGACATGGGGGTTGTAACTGGTTTCATTTGAACAAACTAATATCCAAATAAATTTATCGGAACAAAGTAAAATATTTACAAATAATGCACACGTTAACATTTTTAAAAAAACCACTTTTGGTTATAAAGAACCTCAACAAATCTTACTAATGACCAACCTTGTGTAAGAAAATCGACACACCAAATGCGTAGCGTTAACCTATCCTTGAAATAATTTGCGTTCTGCGCGATCGGTAATATCAGCACCTATTCAAATCAGCTGTGATCCAAATACATATAATGTCAATATGAAAATTATCCAAAATAAAAATCTTCGATTTAAAATAATCTAAGTCAAACACAATTCCAAATAATTGTTTTGAAAAGTGAAACAAATCATCTTTGATTTAAATATTCTGGTAAATCCCCAAATCGATATAATAGACGTTTGTTTACAAACGGAAAAACATGTGGGTTAACTTTAACCTCACTTTTATTGTTAGAAATTCCCTTCGAGTCGACGTGGGCTCACCTTAATGCTTTTATCGACTGAAATTGTTCTTTTTCCGGAGTCCTATTATATGTTCTAGCCAAAAGCAAACACAAGACACTAAAACAATCGAACACGTAAGCGTCATGACGTCACAGAAATAAACATGTGTTAATAACTTACACTAATCTTCATTCTGAAAAGTAGAAAGATAGCAGGCAAAAGGACGATTAATATAACATCAGACAATAATTATGGTCTCAAATGAACAATAACAAAGAAAATCAATAAAAATGATCAGCTGTCACCAATCTCATTAAAAATCGAATTACATTTAAAAGCAAGAATTAGCAACTATTTCTGTACATGAAATATTTACATAGCTACACAAGGTTACCTAATCACATGTAGTTTACACAAATTATACTCTTATACAAAAAAAACTCAACTTAAAAATCTGTTTACAACGCTTAAGACATCAGACGTTGCTTTTGCAAGTTTTGATAAAAATAACAACATAAATTAATTCAAACATCAATCAGTATTGTCCAGAATACAGTACTCCAGGTGACTGACTCAAAACAATGGTGCAAAACAACAAAATAATCTCAAAAGTTGAAAAAAAAAACAAAGAATACCAGCACAGCTGATATCTCCAGTTAATTACAGCCTTGGTAGTGTAATGTCTGGCGTGCCGGACTTTCACCCAAGCGGCCCGGGTTCGACTCCCGGCGCTGGCAGATCTGGTTAAGGTTTTCTGCGGTTTTCCTTAGCTGTAACACAAATGTGGGATTTGCGCTGTTCCATCTATAAGTCGGCTGCAGCCGCACATTGGGCCTACATAATAATAATAATCGCCCCCTCCCTCCTGCACAAGCTTATAGCTTCTGGGGCCTTGGTTAAGGTTATGGGTTGTAGTAATTATTATTATATTATAATTGACCTCAAATCTTCCAAATACAGGAATGGTTAATTGTAACCTTATGTACACCGCGGTAATGACGTTTTTTAATTATTTCCAGTGAAATAACAACCCGAAACTGATTTAGTTTTATGGAAGAAAGAAAATTCTGTTTTACGTTACCTAACGTCAATCTTAAATCTAATATTAATATAAAACAATCAAGAAAAGTGGAAAAACTATCCCAAACTGCAACCTGTGTTGCATAAACATGTTTTACTATAAAATAGCATAATTGACTGCTAATTAACTTTTCTTGACGTGGAAAAGCGTTTTTAAAAATGATACTTTATTTAAAAACACAAAAGACGGAGACCAAGTTACAAAAATGAACACAGTTTGCTGTTAAGTACAATAAGATATTTATTCGTCGTGAAATTACACAATATGCACTTGCATATTCACTTAAATACTATTATACAATTTCAACTTGAAACTGGTAATAATGATGTTCGGAAAGACCGAGGTAAACAGCAACCCTGGCTACCAGTTTCTACGGCTTTCTGGGTGAGTATGGCTTAAAGGAAGGTAAAAAATGACACTGGCCATCAGTTTCTATCCCCAAACTCGTGGTAACTCAGACTGAAGCATCCCATCGAGGTCCGTTGTTTATATATGATTCTGCGTGCTCACGTCCTTTGTTTGTTTGCGCACACGTTGCCGTAGGTTGTGTATACGTGACGATAGCGTTTTGCTTTTCTACCATTTTCATAGAACTGCATGTGTTGGCGGTGCAGCTGCTTCCGTTCTAGGAGATGTGGGCGATCCGCTGCGGGAATATTGCACATGTTTATAATGAGGTCACACTTCTCTTTAATAATGAATAAATTTTAACTTGCTATGCATTTTTTATAACTCAATACTTTTTATAAAATGAGGTTAAATACTGATGAAAACCATCGTACACCTATATTCCCATTTTAACTTGATAAACTATTTGTAACCAAGCATGTAACCTGTAAACTGAATAAAACTAGTATCCTAGCATGTTTATCTTTCTTTAATACATGATATGATATTTCTGTGCTTACGATCCTATCGCAAAATATTCTGAAATTACATTTCGTTAAGTAAATTTTCAACATGATGATTCTATATCATCTCAATATATGAATAATTAGAGAAAAACCCTATCTTCACATATTATTGGAGGTTTTAATTCATTTCAACTTGCCAAGGACACGTATCAACACAGAGAAGTTTATTAAATTCCAGTAATCATCCAAATAATGCCAGTATTTTATTCAAAGTAGTTGTTAACCACCACAATGGATTAAGATTCAAACAAATAGTTACATTTAACGATAAGATTTAATGAAGAAACAACTTTTTTCGGTAGTATATATATTTACAGGGAGGAAGCATCACGACGTGATGTTTTTTTAACCGGCTTGGGTAACCATACGTCGTTTAAAGAGCACAAAGGTACGAATATGGAAAACTACAGAACTACTTTAAAGCATTATATTGATTTCAATACATCGATTAACTATTATTAGTAGAGTCAATTTTTGCAAAAAACATGCCTAAGTTCTTATTTTTTACTATCTAAAGATAGAGACTTGAAATCATTTGTAATGCCTTCAGTACTGGACCAATATAAAATGTTATATGCTTAAAATGGGGGCACGCCTCCTCGGGGGGTTGAAACCCCCTTTTGTACCCCTAATGTAATAACGCAACCAAATTGAGCGAGATCTATGTTGGGAAGGTTCTTGGAGTCGCTGATTATGAATCCAATGAGAAAATTAAAAAATTCAAAATGGCGGACCCAAAATGGCGGTCCTAAGATAACGGCATTTGAGATTAAGAATGCGATTTACGCCGTTTCTATTGATTTTAGAGAAAGAGTCAAAAAGAGTCTCAAAGAGTCAAAAAGTGTTTCAAATGTGATTTTGCAAAGGAATACAGTATTTTGGTTACTTTATTATGTAACCCCTTCGCTCTGCTCTAGTACTAGGGTCAATTTTTGCATTAAGGTCTTATTTTCTACTATCAAAATATAGAGACTTGAAATCTTTTGTAATGCCTTCAGTACTAGACCAATATAAAATGTAATATGTTTATAATGGGGGCACGCCCCTTCGGGGGGTTGAAACCCCCATTTTACACTCCCAATTTAATAACTCGGGAAGTTTTCCATCAACTTGAGCGAAATTTATATTGGGGGAGTTTTCGGGGTTTCAGATTATGAATTCAATGAGAAAATTAAGAAATACAAAATGGCGGACCCAAAATGGCGGCCTTTGAGATTGGAAATGCGATTTACGCCGTTTCTATTGATTTTAGAGAAAAATGCAAAGAGCCAGAAAGTGTTTAGAATGTTATTCTGCATAGGAATACGTAATTCCGGTTACCTTATTATTCAACCTCTTTACTGAGAAGCCAACTAGGGGAGAATGAAGGGGGTTACATAATAAGGTAACCAAAATAGTGTATTCCTATGCAAAATCACATTCTAAACACTTTTTGACTCTCTGAATCTTTCTCTAAAATCAATAAAAACTGCGTAAATCGGATTTCCAATCTCAAAGACCGCCATTTTGGGTCCGCCATTTTGTATTTCTTAATTTTCTCATTGAGTTCATAATCAGGAACCCCAAAAATCTCCCAACATGAATTTGCCTCAAGTTGATGAAAAACTTCCGGAGTTATTAAATTGGGAGTGTAAAATGGGGGTTTCAACCCCCCGAGGGGGCGTGCCCCCATTTTAAACATATAACATCCGTCCATTTATATTTATATTTATATCCGCCCATTTATATTGGTCCAGTACTGAAGGGATTACAAAAGATTTCAAGTCTCTATCTTTAGATAGTAAAAAATAAGAACTTAATGCAAAAATTGACTCTACTATATAGGAAATAATTTAATTTGGATTTGTCTCAAAGGTATACATGTTAAAAAAATGAAATAACGTAAAATTGAAAAATGGCGTGTTACACGAAATTATTGTTCATTATCTAAATTTTCATCTAATAAGAGTGTAAAATTACCTTTTGAAAATATAACGACGCAATTAAAAAAGGTCTGTTGACTCTCCATGTAATTCCACCTAACAGCAGTAAGCGTCCGATTTCTTAGTAGGTGCTTAGTTATGTTTAATGTATGGAATGAATATGATGATAAAGCGAAATAAAAGGAAAGTAAATAAGAAAAAGTGTGGTATCTAGCGAGAATTACGAAGGAAAGCGGAAACTGCAAATTTCCGGAATAAAATTTCACCAGCAGCAGCAGAAGCACACATATATACCTCTTCGCCGCCGCAAACAGAGGTGGTAGAGGAAGCGCAGAAAAATGAATTACATCTTCAAGAGAACCGCATTACTATCGCAACGGAGCGTTTGCAGAATTAGAGACGCCCGAGGATAACTCGACATTAGTTTATGCGCGACAAATTTAATATATAAAAGTTTGTGACCGGAAAAGAAATCAACTCCACTTCCTTAAGCTCCCGCGTTTTTGCAGCTCCATTACTTTGAGAAACCGGGGGAGAATTATTCGCCCATTTAAAAGACTTAACTGTACTTTAATGATAAAACATTTCGTCAAAACAGAAGCTATAACGGCGACTAAATTAATTTTCCCGCGTGTATACGCAACTTTAATTTCCCATTAATGTGAGGCTTTAATCCTATAAAAGTTTAAAACACGAGACAGCCGCACGATGTTGCTCTGATATCGGCCGTGCTTTCGTCAAAGCTCTGCCAGTTGCGAAAGTTCTTTGAGCCAGGATTATTTCGTTGTTTTTGTTCTAATTAAATTGAAATATTAGCATATTTATTGCGTTGCTCTACTGCTCAGTTTGCTTTTTACTTATTTTTACAACTAAAATTTCCCCCCAGTTGGCTCCAAATTGCAAACCGACCGCACACATACACACAACGTTGGGATAATGTGAGTGGTTATGTCGTATATGATAATGTTCCGGTTATTATATTAAAATTATATTACGACTTTAATACTCTAATAGGCGTTTAATGGAAATTACATTTGGGTTTATAACGTGCTTAGCGTGTTTTTTCAATAATCTTAATTGTTATTACGACCGTAAATTTCGTTTATTAAAACTGTAAACTAGAAAATATTATCTCGATTTTGTCGGTCGCGACAATGGCAGCTTCAACTTATTTTCTTCCAGATATCTACCATTAAATATTATCTTAAGTTAGTAGTTCCATCTAAAAGCCAAAATATCCTCTTTCATTTTATTTAAACTTCCAACATCAATATTCCAAAACGGAGGGAGGATTTTCATTTACACAGTCTATCTAACAATTGCAAGTAAGTACATATTTAAAGACGGAGAGAAATTTCGTCAGTAAAACTGTTTGCAATTTTGGCCTTTCCCTCTACAAGCGAGGTTCGTAGAGTGTGCGCTAAAATATATTAAATTGCCACCTTTTCCTTCATCCTTCTTAGACACCGACACCGCGGTTATGTTAATGACAACGCGTAGCGATTAACTTCCTGATGAAATTCCCGAATTAAGTGTTTAAGACACCTCGAGCCAAGCACCACCACGTATAACAAAACATTGTTTTATTAAATTATGCTCTCGGATCTAGATTAAGACGCTACGATGCGTAAACGTTTTACTGTCAATAGCGCTGCAAGTTATTGAGAACTTACTGAAACAGCTAAATTATGTTGAGTTGAAACTTACCTCACTAAAATCAAAAATCACACAAATTGTTTGTTTTTAAGGCTACTTCTAACCAATTGACTCTTAAGCCACGAAATAAAATCACGCTCAAGTAATCTCACATTAATTAACACAGTCAGGATCATAATTGGAAATACGTTTCTCTTGAAACCATAACTTTAGGCATTTAACACGTTGCGTTGATTTGAAAGACAACTTTTGACATGCTTTCAAGAATCTCGAATGACTAATACGTACTATACTCCGCTACCTTTCACACTATACTAAAAAAGTTTTTATTCGGAATTTACATTGAACTGAACTAATTTATACTACAACGTCTTTCACACGAGCTTTACAAGCTAAGATACGCTAAATACAAAAGTTGTAAATGAAGCAATAGCAACATCAATTTATATTGTACAAAAACTTTTAGCAGCATTTACATTGCATTATTACCTGCACCTAGTGATGGGCAAATTCCCGGAATTTTTTTGTTGGGGAATATATCTGGGAATATTCCCGAACTTCCCACTTTATCGGGAATTTATATTTTGATTTAAAAAGGTCCAACATAGAGAAATTGTTCGAAAAAATTTCAATTCACTACACGTCAATATACATTAAAGATAAATTTACATTAAGTTAATAAGTTAATAAATTTACGTCAAGTGTCATACCCACTGAGCTACCATGACTTTTAACAGGTCTTAGCTTGCAAAATTGTATTAGGCAGTGTAGGCTTTGACGTGCGTTTACTTGCATTTCACTTACTGGAGTATAAAAAATAAATTTCCATTTTTCGGGAATTTATCGGTGATTTTTATAAATTTCCATAATAAATTCCCGGTGGGGAATATTCCTCACCGGAAATATTCCCGTCGCCCATCACTACTTGCACCTTTCTCCAAATTTGTAGAGACGCTGAATTCTATTAGCTGAGTGTCACGAATGCTAATGAACAATATAACACTCTACGGCCTTCAGTACCTCTTCGAATCGAATCGCTCAGAAATCGCACACCTTTGAGGGATTCTTTTTTTTTATGGAACAAATCAAAATCACAAGGACTCGTATCCGGTGAGAACGAAGGATGTTTCAAAACTAGCGATATATGGCAGGACTTTTATTAAAATGCGATCGTTTTCATCTCAAAAATTGTCGATAATAAACCACATTAACACTTTGTTACTGAGACACAGCGCAATGGACTATAACACCTTCAGCATCGTAAGCCACAATTAGCATGACTTTAATTCTGCTGGGTTCCTGACGAAGCTTTTTGGATGCGAAATTCAATGGATTATCTCTTTAATTTAGTCTTATCTAGCACTACAAAACGACAACTGATTTTAGAAAGGTTATATTGCCAGAAGCACTTTCTGCTGCTTATAGGGTAGAAAAGTGTGTTAAGTAGATTTTTTCTTAAATGAATTCGTTCTCAGACGAATAGTAAAATTCATAAGGAATGTTTGATAACATAACGGTTTCCGAGATATTACTTAGTAAATGCTTATAAAATATAAAATTTCATAAAATTGCTTAAGAACAGATACATAGAACCCCCTAAATGAGGTCGTTATGGTAAATACCTGTCGTTGATAAATTACTCTGTAACTAACTAAATGTCCAATACAGGGGTTAATTTATTATGCTACGGTTAACCTGAGAACAACGCAAATAAAGCTTATTTAAACTCAACTAGGATGTAGAAATTAAATATAAAATTTTTCTATCTTAGAACTCTGTTGTAATGTTAGAATAGAGAATAGCGATTATTTAAACAATTCAATAGTTGATGACTGATTTTGAAATATTCTTAAAAGTTGAATAATATAACTTATATTTCAAATAGTTGGTTCCTATCGTATGTCAATTGTGCTTCAGTTTATGTAGATGTTTAATTGATATTTGAGGTTAGATTCCTCAAATCTGACTTGATCCGATCTGAAAAAGATACAAGCCGTAATATGTTGTTAAAAAGAATTTCAAGCGGGTGTAGATTACTACCACCAGTACCTCTATGCAAACAGCGCCAAAAGGATGAACAAATAAACTGCGGAGAAGAGAGGCGAAAAAGGTGTATTTTGAGATGTTTCTGAATTTCAAACCTCTTCTTTATAATACAAACACGTTCTTCTAAAAATACAAATAAATTATGTTTGTTATTTCAAAATACGCTTCATCAATGAAATGTTCAATACAAACTAATCTAAACACGAGCCTTATCATGCATATAGTACATAGACAATTCACTTCCTACTTCCCACTTTATCACTTCACTACCCGTTTGTTACTCAAAATATGTGTAATCTGAGTCACAATCATCATCATAAATTGATGATTTGACTGATCCTCACATGTTGACAGTCTACAGCTAAACAAAATTACCACTTGTGTAAACATATTACATTCACACAAGTATCAAATTCTCCTTTTGGTCACATATTTAAACCATTTATTTTATGTTTATCGGATTGCAACAAGACGAGCTAAATAAAAGTTAATTCTACTAAGCATTTGTTGTATCAAAAACATATAGCATTTCATGATCCCTTTTCAGGCAAATAAATTATTTATCTTCGGAATTATCGCGGAAACGTTCGGAACAATATTTTACATTTTATGATACATAATTATACTACGGATTGGATTACATTTTTTAAAACTTCGCTTCTTGCTACGGGATTTTACAGCTGTTTGCCTCTTTTGATAAAATAAGAGAGGGCGTTTGGTTTAATTTTATTATTGGTAGTAATAACGTCAGATGGTGAAACTCTGCTCTTTTTTTCTGACTAAAGATCTGTGAACATATTTATTTCCTCGCTTAATATTTATTAAATTTGAATGAATACCCTTTTAAACAGTTTACAATAAACATTAGATTTTGAAGGTCTTCAGATTTAATAGCGACATAATTAAACGTAAATGTTAGTCAATGGAATAGTAATAAAATAAATAATAAAAACTTAATAAGTTGAGTAGAACGCGGAAATGATAATGAAGTTTGAAAATTTATTTAAAGTAGAAAGTGCAGAGTTCAATGATAACTGTCCTATTTTCTTTCAGCACCAAATTTAATGTGTGAAGGTTTTCTTGAGTTGCTTAAATAAGGGACACTAAGAATTACAGTGTCTTTTTTTAGAACAATATGTAAAAAGTGAAAATATCGTAAGTCATTTTCTTAAGCAATTATTTTCGAATTTTAAAAGAACACTAACGTCTTGATTTATGTTCTTTATTTACGTAGAAATAAAACTGTGTTTTAGAAGGAAATTCCTAATTAAGTTTACTATTTAATTTTTGTTGAATTATTATGTTTCAAACTATAAATAAATGTGCATATTTCTCATATTCTAAATTGTACACTATTAAGCAACTATTAGTACGAGTAGTTCATTTTGTCGTAAAAGAAAGAAACATGAACTGAACGGAATTCTTTTCCCAAATTCTAGATTTAGTCGATACTTTTTTTAATAATAATAACAAACAATTTGGGTGGCGCCCTCTGCATTATTTATTTATTCTTGTGTCTAGTCTAAAATTACCTAGACCTTGAAACTTGAAAATAATTTTATTACGTAGATACATGAGTAGTCTTGTCAGTAGTCTTTGGAGCTTTATTGCGTTTGTTTTTCCATCTCCGTTCCGGCGTAAGCAGTGAGGTAACATTTAAAGTTTAATAAAAACCACGCACAAAGTCTTGCTACTCTGCACTGAAGCTTAGTGTAGCCCACACAAAGTAAGTTTAAAATGTTGGTTTTGGAAAGAGGAGTATAGAAGGTTGTCTTTAAAAGGTATGTGCAGGAGAGTACAGGTCTCTAGCTGTACTGTTCTCTGTGCAAGAGACACAGGTACCTAGAAGCACTTCCAAAGCGATTTTTAATATTTCGCGATTTCCATAATATTTTGCAAGAGCAATGGTTTGCGTTAAATTTAATTGTTAGTTAATTTTTTGTAAAAGTAAATAATTTAGCGCGTCAGAAATGAACAGTTTTTTATTCTGCGATGGCGGTTTTCTACTTCAGGTACAATTATCCAGAGACATTGGATTATCCAATTATTGGTTTGTTATAGTAAAAGTAAAAACTCAATTATAATTTATAAATTTAAAGTTATTTTAATCACTTCAAATGAACTTCTAACTATAAACTAATTATTATTATCGTTGACTATAGGAATACAGGACCTACTTCCATTATTAAGTTCCTAAATCTGTAATAATTAATACAGTCTGTTACTTTCTCTTTAAAGGTATAAAAGTTACCAGAAACAGAAAATAATTTTTCTACGTAGGTAACCCTCCTTTCATTTCACACAATAGCACACTGCACTGCAGATTGCGTGCAAATTCCCCATAAGATAATGAGAACGCGTTTAATATTTTTAACCCTTTTTATTTGTACATTATTGTCAACTAGAAACGAAAGGTCTTTCGTTTAGCTCCTCCATTTTCAATGATGATATCTTCTTACCCTTGTTGATATATTTTTGCTAGCGGGTGATGATTTTGAGGTTTCATTTGACGGGGTCTGAGTCATAGCAGTCATGAGATCAGAGTATGATTACTGACCGCTGAAAGGGTTGCGCGTGTTTGTTTTCCCATGTGTTTACATGGGGGGAAGCTTCTCTAAACGACAGAAATGATCAATAATGGCCGATCTCTGAACAATCTGCTGCCGTAACTAAATCCTAGAGATTAACGAATAGACACGTACTCTGCCCACCACAGCATTTGCTGCACGATCGCTCTCTACATGGTTTCGTTCATTAAAACTTTTGCTGGATGTTATATATATAAAAAGAATCTATCCTGACCTTTAACCCTCATCGTGTTTCTGTTTCAGTAACTTCTACTGATAAGAGTATTACATTTTTAGCAAGTTTTTTACGGTACTCTCAACTTTCGTATATAGGCTACAGGATTTTAGGTCGAATGATCAACGTTATATAGATTAGGAAGATCAACGGAATACATATTTTTATATCTGTAGTAAAACTTCGAAGTTTATCTTTTCCATAAGATTTATCCCTTTTATCAGTACAAGTATCAGAGAAAGAATCTTTACATTAATTTTGCTTAAAACAAGCTAACGTAAATGATTAACTAATATAAATATTCTCATCTCCTTACATTTTAAAACGTCTTTTATTTTTGAAAAAATTAGTTTTATTCTTTTAGAATAGACATCTCCTTGAATAGAATGTTTCATGCACATTTAGTGTAGAAAATCCGTGTCGTGTCTGCTTGTCTGTCTGTCTGTTTCAGAGTTTTTTTTGCACTTCTTGGTGACCTAAAAAGTTTAAATGGGTTTGAAATTGAGTTTTCTGTGTACTGAAGAATGACGCGAAAACTCCTAAAACTGAACAATTAAAAAAGGAGCTAAACCTGTGATAAGAAAAATTAATGGGTGAAAAATTAAAGTATTATATTCAATTATGTTGAATATTTATATGGAGGGTTTCTCACTCTGTCAACTATGACCTTGTTGTTGGTTTTTAGAAGTTTTTTCGTCTGACCCTAAATCAGTACCTGAATGGTAAGTTGGGAATTTGTTGTTTCCAGGTTAAGTACAACCAAATTCGGTATCCTAGGGTCCAAGGTAATTTAAATATGTACAGAATCCATATCCTGTCTGTTTCTCCAGATTACTCTAAAACTTTGACGAAAGATAGTTTTTGATGTGTAGGTCAAAAGTGTCACTGGGCACAAATTCCAAAAAATTAAGGTTTTCGAATTACAGCCGTTTGAAGTTGACAATTATTGCACCCGATAGAACCTTATGAGAAATTGTTCTCGGCCAGAATTCTTGAAACTTTGGTAAATGGTAGTCCCTAATGTGTAGATCAAAAATGCCAAGTGACACAAAATCCAAAAAATTATTTTCGAACTAGAGCCGTATGTTTTTCTTTTTTTGTATTATTCAACTTCAAACAATCAATTCACAAATTATAATTAACTTTGTGCCCATTGAAACTTTTGATTTATACATCAAAAACAATCTTTCAGCAAAGTTTCAGAGTAATCAGGTGAAAGCCATTTGCTATAAGAATTCTGCGAGGATCTTTAATAGTTTTCTAGTCTTAGTCAAATGTACTTATCTTTAGTATGACGCAAAAAACGATCACTGCATAATGTTTATTCTAAAAGCCTTTCTTAATAGATTATTTTTTACATAATTTGGGCAACTCAGAAGAAAGTGGACCAAATTCTTACACCAAGTACAATAATTGAGGTGCAATAGGAAAGTTTAGTTGCATTGAACCAGACAATCCCTTGGTAAGGAACCCGATAATCAACAATTTTGCTGCATACAGTTATATAATTATTATAAGCATTAGGACTATCACCAATAACGCGTCAAAGAAGTGGGATTGTCTCGGCAAGAGCAATAAAGCAAACATACAGGAGACTGGAACAAAAACTGAAGTCATTGTTTTCTGAATCTATTTGTCAAGAACTAACTTCCAAAGCAGAATCAGGTTGAAGGGAGATTCAAAAGAAGTCTTGCCGTTAGTGCTTGATTTTGGTTAAGGACAACAGTCAAATCCAGAGAAGCAGACTGCAGTGCAGGAACTACAAAATATTGCACGTTTGCCAAAGTTTCTATCTATTTCAAAATTTTAGAAGATATTAAGGATAAAGTCATTTTTATTTTCGAAGAAGTTACGTTAGTTATCCTCTGAAGATGGCTGTGTTCCGATTCTCCTAAACAAGATGAAGTTGAGAAACTCTTTGAAACTTTGGAAGACCAAGACGTGGTAATTTTCAGTGGCAGAAACTAGAAGAAAAAATGAAAAAACAACAACAGAAAGACTTGCAGATTTTATTGAAACAGTTACTTTTTCTTTGGAAACTGTTGTCACCCGCCACTTTATTACGAAAGCCCAGCAGAAATGTTTCGACGTATTGAAGGCAAAAAATCAATCGAAAGAACTGCTAATCATGGTCGACTATTCCTTTATTGCCTAAAATTCATTGGAATAACAATCAGATGAAGTCCCTATAGTAAAGGTAGTCTCGGTAACTCTAAATAGAATTTAATTTAAGTGTGGGCTCGTCTTGGACAATTTGTCCGCTAGAATGTACCAGTTATAGGCCTAATATGCCTTGCGGCAAATTATCGTGTCTCTTCCTAAAATACCTGGGTTTAAGTAATGCAGGTATGGAACCTCAAATTGGACTTTTTAAGATTGCGACTGCCCCTCCTCTACCTGGAGCAGGAAAGAAGCTTTTGTAAAGCTAATTTTAAATTATGTTTGCAGGACATTTCAATAAAGTTGTATTCATTTTGTTTTGTTGACACTTACTTGAATATATGGTCTTTAAATTTATTTCCTTTATTAATTTATTTTTTTAACGAATTATTTTTATTTAATTAAGATTATTTTAAAATTAGTAATTTCGAGTTTATTATTTCTATGCCACAATCAAATTCAGTTTATACCTTTGACCTTGATGAAATTTGTGATGTTAAATAGCTCGATTTTCCTGAAGACTTTTGCATTCTTTAGAAAAACCGAGCTTTTTTACGGAAAAAGTCATTTCCTCACTTTGGTTGAGCTTTGAGGTCAGCGATGACGTTCAATCTAAGATCAAAAGAAATGTTTTCTAGACTAGAGAATCAACTGGACTTTCATTTGTATCTAGGCCCATCAAGAATGGATAAATAATTGAATAAGTTCCGTTTCAGTGAAATAATCTTAAATATTTTTGTTCAAGTTTTCAAAAAAATTCTAATACGTATCAACTTTAATATTGATGGGACACAATACAGCATAAAGTTTATGGACTTTACTTAACCCCTATTTCTTGGACAGCGACCCCTTAAAACTATCTAAATGGCAGATATGGCCATGTGAAATGTGTATAGGCATTTGAAATGTTTTTTCAGTTCTGGATTTGACTATCACATTTTTTTTGTTTTATGCTGTGGTTCAGATAATCCAAAATAAAACTAGTAAATTTTATCAAACGAAACGATTCCATTACAATAATTATTTTATGAGATGTTCAAAATGACTACAATGGTAGTTGGAGGCAATGGCCTCCATACAATGATACAGTTTACTTCCAAGCGACTGTTAAAATTATGAAACACTTGTGTAGTTAATTCCTACGTTACCTCATCACTGAACCCGCCTTTCTTAATAAAAACTTAACTGGGGAGTCTTACCTGAAATTACTTGAAGATTTGATAGATCTACACATAGTTCAGGTATTTGGGAACAACAAAAATCTTCCCGAAAATCTACTTATGTAATAAGATGGAGCAACTCTTCTTCGATACAACATTCCCCACTCCTTGGTAGGAAGAAGAGGTTAGATGAAGTGGTCACCTAGATCTCCTAGGTCTCCAGATTTAACCCCTTAAGACTAGTCTTGTGAAGGTATTTGAAAACAAAAGTTTGTCCAACTCAATAAAATTTAATAAATAATTTATGACAAAGAAATAATCAAGAATGTCAACAATAATTAACTCCAGTTAATATCTTTTTCTTCTATTTCTTCTGAATGTCAATAACAATAACGGAGATAGTAATATGATCAACCCAATCAATGTAGAAAAAATGATAGTCCTATCCAGAATTAAAAGATGTTTATGTTTCTTTTCACATGGCTTAGGGGGAGGGGTGGCTGCTAAGTCAAGTTAATGAATCTTATGCGGTATTGTGTCCTTCCAAACACAAATCCTTTAAAGTGTCAATTAAACTTTCATTTGTACTAAATCCCATCAAGATTCGACAAATCATTACAAGTTGTATCAAAAATCGCTTTCCAAAATTTCGTCTTCCTATTGTCAGGCAGTAGGTACAAAAAAAATCATCAAAGTCAATTAATTTTGCAAATCAACATGCAATATATTTACAAATTATACAGAAAGTCAGTCTCCGTTATACAACAGTCTTTATTAAAGGAAATCCTGAAATAGAAATGGGAAGAAGACCGCACACGCAAGTTATAAAATATTTAAAACTAGGTAAACGCAACATACTTCTTTAAAATGGTAATTATCGTAATTGCGAGTAATTACCCGCCGTGACTATAATTTTATATAAATTATATTCACGACAGGACATTTTCCTGTAACTGTGACTTTTTTCTAGTGAATGTTGGGTTGTATTTAGATATAAAAGACATTAATGGCTTGAAAAGGTTAACAACCATTTTATTAAAATTAATCGATATCGATAACATCAACATTGTTTAGAGGTTTTTAATACCGCTATAATACTATGATTCAGAAAAAAAGCAAATAAATTGAGCCATGAAGGTAGGTAACTCAGAAATTTAAAGGTAGATAATCTTGAAAACATGATGTAGTAGTGTCCCAAGCAGCATCTAAGTAGCAGTAACTGAGATCGGAACTTTGATTGAGTAGTTGTTACGTAACTAAGTACAACTAAATTTATGACTTTATAGGTTTAATTCGGAATATTTTAGTAATTGTGTAGTTGTTTATACTATTTATTGGAACTATGTAGTTCCATTGCTTCTTAGTAACTTTTAAAGTATGTGGAACGGTATTGTCAATTAGTGTAATTACTTTAAAGTCGTTGCTACTTCAAAATGGTATTATGATTGTAGCAGTAACTTGCGTGAAGCTACTTTAAAGTTTCTAAAACTTTAAAGTAGTACTGAAAGTTCCTGCTACCTGCCTGGAACCATTGTTTAACCCTTTAAAGTAACGGAACCTTACAGTAGTATTGAAAGTAAAATTTACTTTTTGCTACTCAGGAGAATCACTTTAAAGTAATTTTCTGTAAACTACTCCATCTGCATATTTACTTGTAAAATGTTGGAGGCCATTAATCAATTTGCTATGATTGTTATTAAATGTTTTACTACACAATCTTCAATAAAAATACAAATTGGTGCCAAATTGTGCCTTAGGAATTGTTATGTATGTAACTTGAAGTTGGCAACATTTATTTGTAGTGACGTAACTAACCAATCCTGGCCCGTCCGTCAGTACCACTTGAGTCTGCTTAGAGGACACACATCTTATACAGTGTATGCATTGTGTATGTAATGCTCCCTGCTCAATCAATATTAATAAAGTTAATTAATGACAATAATTGAATATATTTTATTTAAACACATAAAAGAACACAACAGGAATAATGTAAAAATGGTTTCTGTCATGTGTATCAACTTATAAGTATTTTTGTCATATTCTATTAAAAAATATATTTAAAGAAGGCGGCGCGTTGTTATTTATCGACCTATCATCATCACATTCAACATAAAAGTTGCAACGATTTATAATTTTGGTTTACTGAAATGACAAAATAATCAAAGAATTCATCGCTTTTTGTATTGTTAAGTACGTATTACAAATAAAATAGTAATCCATTTTGTGACACGATCGCAGCATTAGTATAGAAAATGATAGAATATTTGTTAAGTTGCAAGAGTAAGAGTAACCACGACACGCGATGTGTCAAAGAGAAAAGAGAAGAGAAAAGAAGTTCTACGAAAGTAGCAATTACTACGCCGCCACATATCTGCTACCCAAAAATTGTTCTCCGTCTTGGTTCCAGGCACGTAATAAAACCGTAGCAATTACGTGCTTGTAACTATTGACAAAAACTTAATAGTTCCACTGGTAGTTGCTGGTACGTAGCGATCGCTAAAAATGCTGCTTGGAGTACTTTTTCCTTATTGCTACTTAATATTTACGAAAGCTTTAGTTATTTAATGAATAGGTATACAGTGTGTGCCGGGATAGGTGTTATAATACACAGTAGCATATTATATTTAATAAATATTTGTTAAAAGTATTTTAAATATTAAATGTTGTTTTAATATAAAAGATATTTATTAAAGGTTTATCTTACGTAGAATATTTTACATTTGAATCTTTATATAGTATACTAATTTAATACATAATATAGATTAATATATAAAAATCTAAAAAAAATAATATGCAAAAACTGAAAAGATAAATACAATAAAAAAATTTATATCACACTGAAATATTTTTCTTTAGATTCAAAAAGACTGATCTTTTCCATAAATAAAATTGTATTATTAATTTGACAAACCTAAATATGTGTTTTTATGCTTCTTATATTAATTAATCAATACCAGAATTTCTTATTAATTCTCTATTTAGGGATTCATATGATAAATAACTTTCTAATTTTTCAACTATAAAAAAATATTTTAACTTATAATTTGTTTATAATTATTGTTTTATATTAGTATCTTGCAATCTTAATATTAATCAAAGTTTATTTTATTAAAAACTAACGTTTCAAAGTGCAGAGGGCGCTGTATGTGCGACAAATACTCGTTCTCTATTTAAATAAAGAGCACCAAATATTAACTTTATTAGAAAATGTTATAAGAAAAAATTGTCAAGGAACAAGAATTGGACCTAAATACAAATTTTTGTTCGATTTGGCTAAAGTTGAAACTCTTATGTCTGCATAATTTTAATTAATATATTTTTTGGTGAATTACACCTAAGAGAGATTGTAACAGCTATCTGGGAACACGCTGTATACCTTAAAAGTTTCCAATGCCTGATCAATTTTCTAGTATAACTACTCTCATTCCTTGTTTCAGATGGGTTGGTGATGGACAAAAGCAGTGGGACGCTAGGGCGGCGTGGGCTGAAAGGTGTCATTGGAGGTCCGGGAATGCGAAGACAACGTAGCCTGGAATGGAGAAATGAAAGGGGTTACAGTTCGAGCGAAGAAGAAATACCTCCAAGACCCTCGGTAGATAGTCATGTATTTGCTTCTTTACTCGCTCAAGCTCAACAGGAATATTCAAGTAAGTCTAAAATTCTTTTCGTATCAACAAAAACAAGGTATAACACATTAACTGTCGTCGCAACCGCGCATTAACCATACGAACCAACATCCTTTTCTGCTGCTTTCAGAAGAAACGAACAAATTCCCACGGGAGTTAAAGTCATGCATTCTATTTCCAATCTTGGTTTCTTATAAGTCGATTTTAGATACCTTTTGACGTAATGTTTACTTTTCAAATCTGTTTTATTATTGTTACCCAACAACGTGCACCGTACCTTATTTTTTAGGTTTGATAAGACAAAAAGGAAGGAAACTAGTTCAGAGGGTATGCAAGTTTCTTAGACTCTTTGAATTGAATACGTTGTCCGTAGTTAATCAAGGGTCTAGCAACAAGTGGTATCATTAGACAACAAATGAGTCAAATTGCGGGCCCAGACGTCATACATTCAATGGCCAGTGGATTTAGTTCTCTATTTACATTCGTATCTGAACATACCGTTTGCGCTCCGAATGCCAATTATCAGTCGGGCTGTAATAATTGCATGGTAAATTGATTCCACGTGTGAATTCTGATACGAGCTTTACACGGCCTGTCACTCGGCGCTAATAGGACTCCGCCATGTTGATTACCATCATGAATACGTTACAACCCTAGATAATTACGATTACGTTTCAAATGAGGGTACTTTTACCATTCTAATTCATAATGGTGTTCATACAACAAGGCAACGCTGTCTCTAATGAGCGTGATTAATCGTTTTTTTTTGTGTCAGTCTTAGCGGAAGTAACTTTTATTTATTTTCAGGACAAATGAAGATTTTCAATAATAAATTTAAAAGTGAATAAACTGGGAAATTTATTTACCTTTAGTATAGTTATTAATTAGAGATTACGTTTCTGGCTCAAAAGTAAATGTAGCTAAGGCGTTCCAATCGAAATTGTAATGAATTTCTAGTGCCATATAATCAAAGCGCGATTAAAGCTGTAATTATTGTTTATAGACTTAATAGAATGCTATTAGATAAAGCTATACGGATAATTAAAGTAAGAATCGGAATCGGGGGCTAAAACTTAAACTCGCATTAAGAGGGTGAGTGATTGGAAAGGGTGGGCGGCCTGGAAGGAATTGAGTGGAGGGAGTTATTGCTTTTATTACCAACAGAGAACAACTATCTATCAATCAAACTGCGCAAGTTTTCTAGGGAAGTACGTGTGTGGAAGAAAAAATAAACCTGAAGTTGCGATAATTTCTTTTGTTTTTGTTTTTCAACTTTTCTTCCAACATTAAAGATAATAATCAATTATTGGAATGGTTTGGAATTATGAAGTGGGCAGTCGTGTTTGTACCTATTATTCATTCAGTGGGTGTTATTAGATTGATCGATTTGTATTATTGACATTTTCTTTTAGAGGAATCGAATCAGAAATATAAACTTTGCTGTTCACGATTATAACATACCGAAAATAATGGAAACGATTTTGATGCGGAAGCCCGAAAGAGGTGGTTTGTGGATCGTTTCCCCTGTTTTTCGATATAAATAAGTGAAACATCATCAGAAATAAACCGATAGGTTGTAATTCCCGAGAAACAAAACAACTGTAATAACATCCAACATTCGATTCCCTAGAGAGTAGTTCGATCAGGGATGTGGTTTTTCCGAACACAAATCGGGTACGTGACACGTGGGCACGTGGACCGTGGCCGGGTGTCGACACCGGAACCTCATCCATCACTAGACACTCTTAGCCCACACTCTACTCTTACACATTTCAGTAAACGCGCTCTTATTCTAGCTCGTATTACATGTATAGAGCTTTCAGAGTGAATAGAAAAAAAATGAAGGCTTTATGTTTGATGTGGTTACACAAATTTTATAGAGTGAAAAAAATTAATCGATAAAATGCTTTTTCTAAATTAACTAGCTTTAATGGTTTCCCTTTCATGGTAAACTACTTTTATGTAGTTAAAAATTAAATAATGTAAATATTGAATATCATTACATATATTTTGCTTAAAATCGAAAAGTACAGCTTTTTGCATAATTAATGATTTTCGTGAAAATAGCTATTTGTGCAACACAGGTGGAAAGTTGGATTTTTGTTCCCTAGAGTGAATTTTGTCGCTTAAGTATAGGGAGGAAAGAAAAGACTTCTGAGTTACACATATCATTCTCTCTACTACCTCTAGAAGACCTGGGGAAGAATAAGAAATTAAATTTTAATAAAAACAAGAATCGAGAATTTCTAAGAAATCTTCTTTTCATTTCTGCATTTTATAATATCATCTACATTTGATAAATGTGAGAGAGAAGAAAAACAGTTTTACTCTCTAGGGAAACGAAATGGACTCTTCCCCATAGGGAGATAAAGTGGATACTTTGTTTTCATAGGGAACCAAAGCGATGGTTTGCTCCCTAGGGAGGCAAAGTGCATTTTGTTCCCTGGTTTTCTGGAGCAAAATAGAACTTTCTGTTAAAGTAGTAGACACTATATTTTATTAATCCATATATTGCGTTAGGTAAAAAATTCGAAGAAAACTTTTCAGGTTGTTGTCAGAAAATTGTATTTACACAATGTACTTTCGATTATGCACCTTTTCACTTGGTGTCATTATTTTTGCTGCAGTACTGTAGAGGGTGTCTCACGTAAGATGAACCTATATCTTATCTTGGAAACTGAACCCTAACTAAATAGAAGCAAAGTTAGCAAGATTAGTATACATCATGTTTAAATTTTATAATACTTTTTATATACAGCAGTCGAGTCGTTTTGAACTTTAATTTTAGTATTTTTTGGTTATACATATTGTTAAAATATTTATTTATCTTCGTTATTTTACATATGGATCCTATCAGACACAGATGCTAGATTCTATCGTAACAAAGATGAAATTCACAACTCACTACTTGCTTACCTTTATTTGAAATAATTGGTCCGGCTAAATATATTGTTGTGAAAAGTTTCCACAAATTGAGACTCTCTCAGGCGGATCGCTTCAATAGATAACTAAATTCTTATATTTGGGAACAGATACACAAAGTAATAACAAACAACGCACCTTTATTTTTTTAATTTAATAAATACCAAAGAAGAACAAACAAAACAAAATGAAAACTGAAAATAGATTTTCTAGACCAGAAAAATATATTTTCTTTTTTGTGAAGTAAAAAGATAGAAACGCTTCTTAATTATGAATTCATCTCTAAATATTTAAATGCAGTTATAAAAGAAATTTGATTTTTAAATTCTATTTTTTTAATTCTAGCATTGTTTTTTTATTAATCCCAAAATGGTGTTCTTTATTTGGTGATTAGTACTTTTGGTATCTTATTTCTTAATTACTAAAAATAAAACTAACTACTATTAAAAACTCTCGTTTATATTTAATTCCATTATAAATGTTTGCAGCCACAAGATTGCTAACTTTATTTTTATAAATTCACAAATATCAGTTCTGTGCTTTCACTTGTCTCCACATAAAAATCAAGAAAGTGTGTCTACGACCCCTTTCAAACATTTATAGTCTAGTCAAATTCTTTCTGTATTAACTGTTAATAAATTTCCATCGTGGCATAAATTAAACACTTGTTAAATTAATAACTTAGATTGACCAACTTTCTTAAATTTCAAACACTCTGACATTTCACAAGAATATCATTAATCTCAAAATATATGACGTTGATTTGTTTAAATTTTTTTATGCTCTACAACAGATATGCACTTCTTGAAAGATGAAATTAAAAGAGAGTTTTTTACAAAAATGGCCGTACTTTTAAATCTTTTTGACTAAAAAATTGAATACTTGCGATTATATTCAAATAGGATACTGCCAAATCAGAAGCTTTATAAAAATTGATGAAGCAGGTATATTGGTAAATATTCCCTAATTCGTCGCACTGTGCGGTGGGCGGGGCACTACGCTACGAATAAATTCGAATGGTACTAGTTTCAGGGTGAGAAATCAAACAGTTAAAAAGTTTTGAAATTTTCATGTTGTCTATGGCAGGTCAATTTGGGTGGTTCTAAACGTAAACCTAATTCATACTAGCCTAACCTTATCTGACCAGAAATAACCTCACTTAATCTAATTCTACCTTAGGTATCATAGCCTCTCACTCTCAAGACAACTTCACTCGAAAGGGTACATACCGGGGGTCTAAAACGTATAGACTTGTAAACGAAGCACTGTCGAGGGCACACCAAGCCTATAATCTGGAAGACCGGAGTGGGAAACCACAAAAGTCGAACAATAATCTCCAACTAAGCTTGGGGATTTATACTCAAAACACACTAGGGGGGGTGGAGCAGACCGCACGGCACCTGCCCAATGAACTGGTACGGGTTAACCTATCCACAGGCTTGTCTGGGTAACGGTGCTCTATGAAAGCAGTCTAGCTAACATGAGACCGGTGTGGGCGGATTTGACTCTCGCCTAGGACAAGGTACTTCAAGGAGCAATGAGTATCCCGCTGTCTGACTGAATCTTAAGGAGGAGAGTCGAAGTGAGGTTTATCCCGGGACAGAGGGGTAAATCTGGACCAATGGGAAACTGCATGCCACCAGGTATTGTGGTCCATAAAGAACCTCTACCTTAAGGGAGTTGAAGCGAAAAAGGGGTATCATAGCCTCTCACTCTCAAGACAACTTCACCTGATAAGGGTACATACCGGGAGTCTACAACGTATAGACTTACAAACGAAGCTCTGTCGAGGGCCCACCAAGCCTATAATATGGTAAATCGAGGTGGCAAAATCGCTTAAAAACCAAGTCCTGCCAAATTTGAGGTTGAATTCGATCGGGTATGTGGTCCCCAACTTTCAAATTGGGGGAAAGTCCGAAGCTGGACGAGGTACCATCTCTCGGGATGATGCCGACGGGTGATCACGTTTATCGCTCCGGTACTAGCCTGGAGAGCTAGTAGAGGATGGATAGTAACCTCGCTCCTACCAGTGAGTTACTGGTAGCACTGCTTAGCAACTGCGCGCTAATTGAGCGTATTTCAATACGAATCCCTCAGGGGACCGTACATACGTGGAGTCTAGACATTCGGACTTAATTGACCGAATATTGGTCAATTAATGTTGTTTAATAGACAGAAATATTGGGCATCAAATACTGTTAAATATTAATTATCAACAACGCCCTATTATAGTCGCCCAGATACTAGGCTATAAGTAAAAGGGGAACACACAATAGTTCTCAAGATATCTATCTACCTTAGGTCACTGCGGTTGCAGGCCGCTTTCCACAATATCTAGTATTTCCCAGGAATCAACGCATGTTATTTTGCGTATTTTGTCTGTGACAGATGAATTTGAGTTGTTTTAAACAGAAAATCTAGCCTAACTTAACCTAACCTAACGTGAACTAGTCTAACATAACTTAATCTAACCTAACCTAATCAAACCTAACCCACCTAAGTTAGCTGGTGCTGATCGTTTTCCATTATTTCTAGTGTTGCCTAGAGAGCAACGCGTGATGTTTTATTTGAGGTTTGCAGGTTAGGTTTATGGCAGATAAGTTTCAGTTAACCTAACCTAACTTAACCTAACTTTTCCTAACCTAACCTAACGTGACCTAATCTAATCTAACATAACCCATCTAAGTTAACTGGTGCTGATCGTTTTCCTTATTTCTAGTGTTGCCTAGGGAGCAACGCGTGATGTTTTATTTGATGTTTGCAGGTTAAGTTTATGGCAGATAAATTTCAATTAACCTAACCTAACATAACCTAACTTTTCCTAACCTAACCTAACGTGACCTAATGTAATCTAACATAACCTGGTACTGTCCGTTTTCCACTATCTCTAGTGTTTCCTAGGGAGCAACGCGTGGAGTTTTTTGAGGTTTGCAAGTTAGATCTATGGTAGATGAATTTGAGTTTCAGCTAACCTAATCTAAGCTAAACTAACCCAGCAATGAGTTCGATGTCTTAACGGTGCGTTTCGTTTGCCATACACTTAACATTGAAAACTACATTTAAGTGAAACTATTTAAGTCTTCGTTTCCTCAAGGTGATACCGGTACCGATGGACTCCAATTATTGAGTAAGTTCGAGTGTGGTAACGTTTCCATATCTTCTCCCTGTTGCAATTTTTTGTAATTATTATTTAGTGTTTCTTTCTGGACACATTTTCTGAAAGCTTCTTTCCAATATAATTTCACATTACGGGTTATATAAAAGCATGGTTACTCCAGCGCCTTTTTTCTTTTAAGGTTAAATTGGTGCTGTTTATAAAAATAAAAACACTGGGGGTTCTGTTACTTTGCTAAGAAGTAATACCGTGTTGCACGATGTAACTAACGCTACTTTTTCTGCAGAAAAGTATTTTCGTTTTTTCTTCTCTCTATTATTTTGTTTTGGTAAATTTAGATCTAGCGGAATTACCTCTATTCAATGTCGATAGCTAGGCGATCAGGATGTACTTGTAGCCCAAAGCGTATTTACGAACACCCCAAAATGTTAACTGTAGACCAGAAAGAAGACAATTTAGTACATAAGTCTGGCAGATGCTCCACAGATAAGTTCACGTTGTTTATCTGTAGCTGTCAACTGAATTCTAGGAAAAGAGAACCTGCATCCGTATGTATAATGTTATTCTTCTAGTTCTCATGCTTTCTTCTTAACCAACATTCAAGGATGTCCGTTTACTAATGAATCTCCTTTTATTCGCCGTAGTGTGTTGTGTCAAGTCATTGGTGAAAACTTGAAAATCTGTATTTATCGAGAGAGTAACATTTTAAACATACATTATGTGTCAATTCTTTGTGCAGTATTATTGGCCGTTTTCAAGGCTAATATGAACTTCCGCCAAGACTAAATGACCTTCTGAAATTAAATGTCTTTGAAAATGACCTAGAACAACTATTAGATGGCGTCTATTTGAACTTACGAAACAATTTTTGAGTTTTGCAAGACGATGCGCTACCCCATTTTTGACTTCATAAAGTACGTGACATTTTGAATCTACGTTTTGCACGTCACTGGTTTGGTTGTGGCAGCAAATTTCAGTGGCCACTACCTTTCGAAATCGAAAATTATAGAACCGTTACCATATTCAAATTCTACTCTCCCTTCAGTGGAGTTCCTCGGTGCTAGTTTTGTCGTGAGGATACAAAACGTAAAATGGTTACACTTAAGTATAGTTTTCAATATTAAGTCTATGGCAAACGAATCTCATCGTCGATGAAATAGTAAAACTTACCAAACCAACCGCTTAGAAAGAAAAAAACTCCACGCGTTGCTCACTAGAGTTCATTAGAAATAGCGGCAGAACGGTCAGCAACAGTTAGGTTTGGTTAAATTAGGTTAGGTTAAGTCCGGATAGGTCACATTCGGTCAGGGTTAGTTTAGGTTCAGTTAGGTTACGTTAGGTTTAGTTAGGTTAGGTTAGACTTGATTTACTGTTGAAATTCATCTGTCACAGTCTTAAGATTAGAACATATTCAATGTTCCTCAAGCGGATCATTCGACTGTACTCGTCGAGTAGTGTCAAATAGTACTAGTCCCGCTCGCCATTGCAGGATTTCTTATAACCAATAATTCAACAACAAATTCATAGAATCCGCGAACTCCAAAATAATTGGTTTTTATTGACCGTTCTTCGTGTGGAGGAGGGTATCAAAACTGTAATGCTATCGCAAAAGACACTACTAAATAACAGATCCCCAACCCAGTGGCGTACACTGATATGGACCTTGTGGGGCAAATACAGAAACAAATTGTGAAATCCAAAACTAATTGTTACATTTCATTTATTTTATGTTCAATTATCTTGAAAATGGTGTAATGTAGAAAAAGTTTTTTTCGTTTCCTTCGCATCATCCGCGGACACTACTGACCATGGTTAAAAATTTTATCGAAGAGTTGAAATCTTATTACAAAATGTGAAATATCGTATTCATAATTACATCAACGGGCATCGTCGCATAGAAAATTGACTCCAATCCACTGAGAGTGGAATCTAAAGCATCGCACTGTGGGTTAAACCCGAAATAAATTGGAGAATGAGGAGAAAATTTTTAAAAGAACATTATTCTTTATAAATCAGTATTCAAAAAGTCTTGGAAAATGCATTTCTCACTTAAAACTGATGAAAGTGAAAATACAGACGGTCTTTAACACTTTATCCAAAAGTAGCTCAATATGTAAGTGCAAACGGCTGAAGGAAAAGATGTTAGCTATTTTGCTAGAAAAGTTACCCCAATCTAATTATTCACCCTCCGAGATATTTATTTTGGGGTCCCCACATGACAACCCTTCTTACTGCTTTTACGTATCGTGCAACAAGTTTAAGATGTGGGCACCAGGAGTCTGCGTGCTCTTTTAGATAAGGCGAGGAAAAACGATAACACACTTAAACTAGAAGTCCTTATTAAAGTCTAAGCCCCCAACTAATTATACTACAATAATTAGATTCCAGCTTTATGTGAAAAAGATTCCAGATAAAGGCTCCAGATAAGATTAATGGAAACGATAAGGTATCTATTATGTGAACACACAATTTTTAAAATTGGCGATTTAAAAACTTGAATGAAGATTTATTGTAAAGGTAATCGACCTAAAAATTTTTTGCATTTTATAAAAAAAATACAGCTGTAGAGCGGAAGTCCTTTTAATGGAACTTAAAACGCTTTAATTTTCGGTGAAATACTTGGGAAAGTTTTTAATTTATGCTTGGGCGCGTTTGAAAGGAGGCTTTTTCAAAACATCGCAAGTTTCCGGGAATTACATAAAGCCGTAACCGGATTTGAAATTTTGGGCGTCGAACGTTCAAGAAAGACAGAGAGAGAGAGAGAGAAAGAGAGAGAGAGAGGGAATAAATACAGCAAAAAGGAAAGATTTTCTCAAAAGACACTTTTAATTAAGTATCGCGGACCCCAGGTATTCGGATAAGGCTTCCTCAATCAATCAGACCGATCTCGATTCCGGCTGAATTCAGCCAGCCACCCTCTTCACATAACAAAACTCGCTCTTTTGACCCGTCCCTGCGAACACCTACAAGTCACCCCCTCGCGAATTGTCCAGCGCGTGTATCCATGGAGATATCCCTGTTGCGCGGCGACCGGTGACGACGATGCTTGTTGCTCCTTTCCAACCGATGGCACGAGGATGAGCTCCAGATTGATAGACTATTGTTGGGATTTGTAAAAGAGCGCCTCCAGTTCTGGTGATGTATTGTTTTCTTGTCGGATGACGATGCGGGGGCGATCGGGCGTCGCGTTATGAAATGGACGAGCTAGGGTGAACTGTCTTCTTAGACGCGGCCCATCGGGAACACTTTAGTAATTGGAAATGTGCTGAACCGGAATAAAATATATAAGAAACTTCACCGCCTGTCTGATCACCGAACATGTGATTCTGAACTCAATATATACGCATGTTTCAGGGAAGAGTAGCAAGAGCGATATGAAAGCTGCTGGGCTTGATGTGGCTTAATGCGGTTTCACATCCGCCAGGCGGTATTGATATCTTATAGAGCTGCCATCTCCAATAAACCATGTCGAAGATGAAACATCGCGCGTGATAAATGACCGATCGAAGGCCGAGCGGTAAACACTGTCCTTCATTTGGGTCTTACAAAAACTAATGACTCCGAGAATTACAAAGAATACGTCAAGAGAATCCCAAAGATATCGGAAGCGGCAAAACGGGCGCTTTTTTGCGGTAGTAACACCCCACAGCCCATCAATAACAACCAACACATCGATTTCGGATTATAATAATGTATAATTCGATAATCTATATTCCACGTTACATGCTGATATGGTAATAATATCAAAATGACATTATGGGCAAACGTGCGTCGACTGCGAGTGAATACGCGATGAGTAATCTTTGTTGCGGCAATGTCAGACTCGTGCAGAGAGGGATAAAGAACCCGCTGGGGGGTTGTGTGTCCGCCGCGGGCGCGTGGGTTATACAAGCCCGGATATATCCGCCTATCCATTCTCGACACAAAAGTAACTTCGTGCATATAAATCAACGTCATTGTGTAGACGGGGAGATCATCAAAACTGCAGCGAGCCGCATTTCAATCTGACGACTACAACTCACTTTCCTCCTTAAGGAAAGGAAGTAGCTAATGTAAGCCGGACAGCTAATCCACAACTCGAGGTAAAGTATTAAGCTGATCCGCGACGATGTCTAACATAATACCCACATCCACAGGCTCAACGTCGACAAGGTTCGCAACCCTCCTCCTACAGGTTTAGCTCTTAGCGTTACAAAACCAATTACTGTTTCCTTTCTGCGATATTTATGTATCTGATAGCGCGATTCATGGACATCTTGCACGGAATGCCAACCAAATCTATTTTCCAGGTGCAAGAAACTACTTCCACAGTTCGATGCCTTTATAAAACAGGCCTAAAATCGATTCGGTAATATTTAGGGTATAGCTAAGTGGCGGGATTCTCCTATACAATTTATGCGTGGGTATAATCGAAGGGTGGATGCATTCAGTCCAATTATCGCCTTAATATGGAACTTTTAACGCCGTTCTGTCGCTTTGTGGGAAATTGAAAAGTAAACCACGAAATCAAGTTTTCCATCCTAATGGAATCTCTCTTGGTAAAATATTTATTTTCGAGTGCAATTATTCCCTAACGTATAGAGTATTCTGATACCCAATCAAGAGAGGTAGGCTTGCAGGAAGGAAGCGTAATGAAGCCGTAACGACCACGCAAATGAGATGGGAAATGTTATTTATTGTAAAAATGTAAGAATACTCACAGTTGCTGTACGCAATAAGGAATAATTGTTTATAAGATCAGGTGGATCTCGCTTAAATCGGAAGGGTTGCCAATCTTATACTAGAAATGAAATTTCTAAGGTTCAGCAAAAACTATACGATCCCTGTCTCACATGAATTGGACCACGCAGTAAATGTTAGTTTCAAATTGTGTTTGATAATTTATATTTGATCAAAAATTAAAGTGATTTTATTTGTTGCTAATAACATGCATAATCGTTTAATAACTGATAATTATTTGTTGAATGATAAATATTAACTACCAAACCATCCAGTGGTCCAATTCAAGCAAGACAGGGCTCGTAGTAGAGTCCAATCATACCAATATCTGCCTAAATAAACAAAAAAAAAACGTAAAAAGTGCAGTGCTTTACAGGGTATACTTTATAGTGCTAGAGATATAATCGATTTTGGAAGTATTTTCATCTCGATTTTGGAAGTATTTTTATATTCACTAATGGGTTTTCAAGAAATTAAGGTATGTATATTTTTTAATATCAAAAGTAATTATTTCAAGTAAAATACTTTATTGGTTTTATTCCCGCCAGCATTAGTATCTCAGGTAGCAGAGGTACGTCGTAACTACGTCAACATCTGGTGATAACTCATCATAAGACGTCAGTGGGCCAAAAGTTGACGACATAATGACGTCCAGCAAATGACATTAAAATGACGCGGCACATATCACGTCATATTGTCGTCTTTTTTAGGTAATAGATTATCTCGTCGGTTTCCAAGCTCAAAAACTAATGTTGCGATACGGCATTTTGTATCGTAAGTAATATTAGCATTGTTTCAAAGATATTTTTTTTTAGTTTGTGTTACATTTTCAGTCAAACTATTGCAAAGGCTCATTGTGTTTAAAGCATGTTATTGTGCCGAAGACAAACATTTATCTATATTCTTTTGGTACAAATATTATTATTTTTAGTACATGTTTGATAAATACCAACAGTGATTCATGATCTGCAATATGATGGCACTACTTTCAAACTTTGAACCAGTCGGTGTAGACGTCGCTTACGCAATATACGCGCGCAGTCCATCTTAGTTGTCAATACTAGTTTTTGTTCTGTCGTTTATGTGGAGTTTGCCTCCCCCGCCATTTTTGATTTGAAAGTTTAAGAACTGAATATTTATGGTTTGGTTTATAAGTTTTGTGACGATGCCTATTATTTATAGTATTTGATTTATCGTTGAAGTCTTCAAAGGAAACGTAACTTTAGATGTCATTTATTAGAAATAGTGAGATTGGCCAATAAAACTAGACTGAACTATGCTATCTTTAATTTAAATGGGCAAATTCTTGCTCGTAATTTTTAATATTTTTTAATATGTAACCTTAAAAAGTACTAGTAGCTTCATATGTATTCCGAAAAAACTGGGGGAAGAAAGGTATCAAATATAACTAGAAAAAAACGTTAAATTAAAGTGTTTATAAGACGTGAAATTAACGTCTAGCATATGACGTCGTTGGTCTGAAACATTAGGAAGTCAGCACCACGTCATATTTGCATCATTTAACAACGAAATTTACGTCATTCAGTGGTCAGTTCTTCACGTCATTTTCACGTGCCATTACTACCTGGGATGGCTTCTGTTGAAACAGTTTTATAAGCACTTATCATTGCTATGTCTAATATTCTTTGTTGTTTCTCGCATGTTTCTTATGGTTTTGATGTCTCGTTCCCGTATTGGTGCTCCGTAGAGTATTATCGAGTGTGCTACGGCATTATATACTTCCTTCTTGAAATGTCCTGGACCATCCACGTTTGGCATTAGTTTAGTTATCGCGGCTATACTCTTTCCTACTTTCTTTGTTGTTTCGATTACCTGCTTTTTCATCTTCATATTTCTAGAAGAATTTATTCCTAGATATTTTATGTTTTCTTTTGTCTTAATCATTAATATTATTATTTTAGTTTGTTACCTTCATAAAGTAATACTATTTTCGTCTTTTCCATTGCTAATATTAGGTTTTAATTTGCTATTTCTCTTAATTAGGTATACTGTGGCAGACAGCTTTCTGGAAGCATTTCTTCTTAGCTATCATCACTACTACTGTATCATTGGCGTAACTTAGCAATTTCTTACTCTTTCGGAAGTTCTATTCTTACTATTGAGTCATAATATAAGTTCCACGGTAGTGGTCCTAATATTGAGCCCTGTGGGATACCACAGCTCATTTGGTGTTCTCTGTCACTTTCTGTATTTGCGATTCTATCGCTGAGATAACTTCCAATTATGTTTATTAGGTAATTGCTTTACTATGTCTTGGGTTACTAATGATGTCGACTAGTGTTTCGACTATGTCTCCTATAGTCAGATCTCCCTTATCTTCTATTTCTTTTTGTATTCTGTTATATATTATTTTCCTATATTGTCCAGTAGGTATATGGGTCTGTATTTTTTAAGAGGTCCGTCTGTTCATTCATTATTCCAGGCATTTTTATCAGCAGTTGTAAGGGATTTTAATATTTCAGTTGTTATTCCATCTAGTCAGGGACTTTTATATTTTTAATTTTACTTACTGTTTCTAGTACTTCTTCGTTCTCTAGTTTTAGTACATTGTTTTCTATGGATTTACGGTCCCAAGTGGTTATTTCGCACGTCGGAAATAGTTCAAGATCTTTTCTAGCTTCTTTTTCCTCTTCTTTAATTGTATAGGTAATATTTTTGTGTAGACTAAAATTTTCTTCGTCCACTTTCCAATGTTTTGACTGATCATTGTTATATCGATCAATGACTTAAGTGTCCCTCTTTTGAACGTTGGTGTATTTCCAGTATTTAATACGGAGATATCTCTCTTTAACATCCATTCAGCTATTCTCTGTTCTCTATAGGCGGGTTTATAGCTCCCGCTTCCCATATAGTGGATTTTGTGTCCAAGTCTCCCGCTATTCTTTTTAGCTGTTATTTTGCTTATTGCAGTTTTTTCCATCTCTTCCCAAATCTCATAGAAATTATCATTTTTTTTAATGTTTGGGGATGTACAACAACTGATTATTGGCATTTCTTCTAATTCGATTCATACGAAACCTCGATTTTGCACAATACCATACATTTTAATATCACTATTAACTTTACAGCAGTATCTTCTTCTGGGCAGTTAGTATTTTTAAACATTTTTTTGTTTGGTTTGCTGACTGTTGCCATTGAAATCCCTTCTCCCCCATTCTCTTATGTACGCTTTCATTACGTCATGGGTTTTGCGGCTACTTCCGTTGACTTACTTCCGTTACTACTTAGTTGACTTAGAATATTTTCTATATCATTGTTAGGAGATTTACTCCTTTTCTTCTTTCTTAATTCTTTTACTTATTTTCTATGTTTCTGGCATTATATCTCATTTGATCTGTGTCCTTTTTTTGCATTCGTTGCACCTTTTATTGTTTGTGCAATATTTGAATTTGTGTCCTACTTGTCCGCAATCATAACATTAGCTCTCTGCTGGTTTTTTATTTCTGTAGCTTGTCGCATGATGAGCAAATTTATCACATTTATAGCAGATTTTCGGTATACACTACACCTCTTCATCCGATTTTAACGTAGTTTTTTGTGATTATGGTATTCGCTCGCGATGCAGTAGGCATTGTGATGACTGCCTACTTGTTTTTGTCTTAATAATCTTGACAGTAAGCTTTTCATGCTAATCTTTTGTTTCATCTTTTCCCATTTCTAATTCTGTAATCAGTGCGTTTTTTATATCTTGTTGTAGTACTGTGGTGTCATCGATATACCTATTAATAGGAATTACTTTCACTTGCTTAGAATTTCTCCTTGGTATCCTTATATTGTGCTTCTACTCACTTCTTATTTCTCTGAACACCATATCAAAGTATGTTTTGTTTTTCCAATTTGTATTATTACAGTTTCTCTAATTATTTTATTTTTCTTTGTTCTTTGCATCTGCCATTTTTCATCATTTATTTTAGCTATCGCTTGTTTATTTTTATTTGCCCTACATTTCTATAAGATTATTTCTTGATTTTCCTTTCTGTACACATATTTCATTATTTTTTCAGTATCATTTTTTATGTATTTCCGGTATTGTGTCTATTTGTTTGTTGCTGTTAGTATTGTTGGGTTACAATGCCGATTTTTTCATTAGATGATCACCTATATTTTTGATATTATTTATTACGACTATATTCACGTCGGCTTCAGTGTCTATAGTCCTACCCTGTCCAATTTGGTAGGTGTGACTTCGGGCTATTCCATCTGCATATATATTATATTATCCACCTCGTTTCACGCTTCCTGTATCTTTTGTATATTATTTATTTAATTTTGTTTGTGCTATGTTTGTTTGTGTGGCACTCACCTAACGTAACCTAATTTAGCCTAACCTAACATAATCTTTTGTTTTAGTTTGGGGGAAAAAATCTTAGAAAGACACTTTTCGCCATCGCAGGTGCTGGAATCTACTCGAGTCAGCACCTAGGATTGTCTAGTTCTTTATCTCTTGTATTTCTTTCTGATTTTTATATTTACCTTCTAACTGCTTTTCTCGAATTTGTATTTTGTCTATCTCATCGCTGTAGTTGTCTTCTTTTTTTTTGTTTTTTAGGTAATTTATTTATTTATACAACTTTTTCTTACTACTTGTCATAAGCTCTATGTTATTACGTGTTTCGATAGTAGTGCTTAGATTAATTTTCAATACTGTCTGATATCCTGTCCATTTAGCATATCTGAAGATTCAGCTGAGTCCTCCTTGTCATTTATTCAATATTCTTTCTTTTTCCTCATTTCTCGCTTCTTTTAAGTGATTATTTTCTCTGTCATACAACTGTTTTCTCTCATATGCCATTAATTTATTGATATACGCCAACATTAACTTGTACTGCTCTAGCAGATACGGCCCTGCATCCGCCTATTATTTGTAGTAGACCTTTTAGTCTTTTAGACCTTTTTATTTGTAGTAGTCTATTTTCTGCCTTCCTGTACTACCTGTTTTATATGTACCATAAATGTAAGTTTTTCGTCTAGGGCAATTCTTAGATACTTTATTTGTTTTTTAAATCCTAATTCTACTACCATAAAACTTATCCGTAAGATGTTTTGTTTTCCTTTGCGATTTAAAAATTATAGAGTCCGTCTTTTGTGGAGCTATCTACAATATATATCTTACCATCCAGTACAAAATAAGCACTTGGGATTCGTCTATTCTGTGTGTCAGTTCCTCTATATTTTTGGCGATTATTAGGAGCGCGAAGTCTACTGAAATATTTGCCTAATAAGATTTTGCCTCGTAACAAACATTAACCTAGTTTAGTCTAGCCTAATGTAATCTAACCTAACCTAAACTAGCCTAACCTAACCTATCCTAATCTAACTTAACCTAACAGCCTTTTTAATAGACAATATCAACAAATAAATAAAGAGCTAACATTTATTTTAACGATATGTAGGAATATGTGACTTTGTACTAATAAATATGAGGCAAACATATTTTTTAGTGTTACACGAAACTTCTTTGGCGGCATTTCGTTAAGCGAAAATACATTAAAAATTATATTTTATTATATTTATTATATTTTTGAAAATTATAGTTCCCGTAGCCTAACAGATCAAAAATTTCACGTAATAATATCTTTACTTAGCACCTACTACCTTAATGCGAACATTAATCTTTGTGGCAAAACTTTATCGAAGTGTGATTATCAGTTCACTCTTAACGTCAGTTTTTGTTTTTAACAGCTGCAACCCAAACTAACCGCCGGTGCCGCCGTGAGCATGTGATCAGTATTTCTATTTAACTGATCAATGATAGGCTAGTTTCCAAAGCTTCATTAATATCATAGAAGGTTACCACCAAAGCTGTTTTTCCAATGTTGAAGTTCGGCAAAGATGTTTTGTGTATACCCTGCTAATCTCTCGAAGATTAATAACACGTTTTGCGCTTGAAAAATGTCTTTTCCACAAGACAAAACCTAATCACATCGAGCCGATTAACACAGGGCATCCATTTTACGCAAAACAGGATGTCATTTAGATATTTTCGGATTTGAGCTGAAAAATATTTGCTCTGGCTGAACCTACATAGACCGCGAACCCATTCACTATCCATTCAATTGAGCCATCTGTTAATAAACCATTAACGAACTGGTTATAAGAGACTAAGGGTTCTACCTGGATCCCTCATTTGGTCTGCCTTCTACTGGAATATACGTTTTCATAAAAAAGAAATCTTAAAATTTTCTTCGTAGATATTATGACTGATAGGCCATTTCCAAATAATTTGACTTATATAGTGTACCTACCTCCTCAGAATATTAAAATTTTCAATAGTGATTTTTACTGCATTTTTACTGATTGATCTACTTTCTCCATCTCAATTTTTTAACTGCAACTTCGCTGTGGTTGCTTGTTCTTATATCGTAGCTATCCATTAGTTAATAATTGCTAATTTAGATATATAATCTTTTGAAACAGCTACTCGTGCATTGGTTAACTATAGGTCTATTGAAATCTTGACGTCATATTATATTAAACATCGTGAAAATGCTACTGCACTATTTGCCTTTCTTTCTAATGTCTCAAATTCGTCTTCGGCGCAAATGCTATCAGAATTCAATGGACCTATACTGCTATTGACAAATACTGTAGGCACCGTTGTGAAACGGTCACATCTCCAGGTCAATAGATTTCAAGTTTTCCACTAGAGTTCTTGCTACGGATTCTGACCAAGAGATTGGCATTGATGTTGCAACCTGTCACAACTAAAACGCTTTTATTGATGCGAACCGAATAAGCCATACAAATACTTCATTAGGAGTTATTCTTCTCCGTAGCCCTTAACAAAGTGGCTGGCTCTTGCTATCCTCCTTACTGTATTTCTTACAAACTTGGCATAATTTGCATAATTCTGGCTGTCGCCATGCTAAGACGTTGATCGTTAACGTGGAAAATTAATGCTACGGGCATGAGCTTGGCCCGATGGTCTTTCAAAAGTTCAAAAAAGGATTGAGCATGTAGCCCTAACAAGTCTCATGCTATTCCAATGTATAATAATATTCCAAAAGATAAAGTTTGTTCAATTGCGATGATAATCGATATTCATCGGTTTATAACACTGCTAAATAAAATCCTGTTGTTAAAAAATAACTTTTTGAGATTTCTGTCAGCTCCACCTAAAACAAGTATTTAACTGGTACGTATAAGAAAATTGTTATTTAGTCAATTTCCATGAGATTTAGTACCATAAGGTTCTCTGGACACTCAAACTCATAAACTATATTTTTTCTGCTTTAGTTAGTAACAGTAATTTCAGTATAATATCGCTGTTGCGTCTTCAATCTTAATCTAATTTTTTAGATTTGTCCGTGCTGTAGTAATCGACAATAGTAATTTACGTTATAAGTCCTGGAAATGGAATTTTACAGTCGAGTAAGATGTTACGGACAAGGCGACGAAGGAGCCGAGTCCGGAACATCGAAACGAGACTGTAAGACCATTTCCAGGACGTATGACGTAATGCTTTCTATTTCATAATGCAATTATTGGATTATTGGTTTAATTTAAAAAAAATTATATCAAATAAATTTCCGAATGCAAAATATGGAGACATCTATGAAAAACGAGTATCCATAGTAACTGATTACGTACTAAAACATTGTCCAGTTGATTGATTGTATTTGCGTCCGGTAAAATTTTTACAGTCATACTAGGCTGTAATAGTTATTTACGATACGAGTGCGGGAACACAATGTTCCCGCGTGAACGCAGTTTTGAAGCACGAGCGACCGAAGGGAGCGAGGGCCTTCATATGCGTGAACGCGGGAACATTGTTCACGCAAGAGAATTGTACAATACTTTTTGAAACGAACGTAGTCATTGTTATAAATGTCAAATAAAATTTTTATCTGATTTCACAACTTTTATTTAAAAAAATAAACCAAAGCAAGTCATGACTGCAATTGACAAATGTGACAGATTGTTTTTCGGCAGAAATTTTGCAGTAAAAAAGGTATTTAAATTTTGCAAGGGTTGGCAGTTGGCACCACTGAGTGTTTCCCGGTTTACTTAACCGGGAAACAAGTGTTCCCGGTTGACTAGACAGTGCGTCGAACACTGCTTTCTAGATAGTGAGTTCAAAATAGTATATTACATGTTGAGTTGGTAAAGGATATCTTTACAAGCCAAGCAATAATTGTTTGACCGAGACGGTATGTCGAGGTCAAACAATATCGCGAGGCGTGGAAACTTTACCAACGAAACATGTATACTATTTTATTCACAATAATTAGACTTAAGATAATCAAAATAAAAAGTAATTTTAAATTTAAAAAAATTTTTTTTATAAACTGTCATAATTTCAATCAGAGCCATCTATCGACCAAAAGAGATTTGTAGTAAGGTTTCATTCTTAGCCGCTAGAAGGCGATGTTTGCGCTCAGTATTTTAAAATTAGAAATTAATTAATTCCATTGTAATTATTAAATATAAAATACGGAAAAATAAAAATAAAACTAATATTAAATAAAAAATATGTTTTTAGCGTTAAATATATTTATAAAAACTTAAATTTAAATCGGATAAAACGTCCTGTTTTAAATTATTCAGAAAACAAAGTTGGCCATAACTTTACATGTCAGTTTTACAGACATGTAAAGGAAATTGTTAACCACTTTGGTGTTGCTATAGCAATAACTTACTTTCCAAGGTTTTTACAACATATAAAATGTACATATTGCAATATGATTGTGAATAAAAATTTTACAATCATACTAGACCGTAAAATTGCATGTTCTGGACTAAAAAGTTTGACGTAAAACTGACAAATGTGACACAGTATGAAATAAAACAATATTTTCGGATCCTGTTGCCCGTCAAGCTACGAGTACGACACTTATATCCAGTACTGATCTAAGCAGTACCCCAAATATACTGCAACGCACTGTTTCGCTTTTCCGCTGGACCTCTACCGCATGCTGTGTGAGAATTTTTCATAGTTCGTAGTTTCATAATTAAACCATAGAAATTAATATATGTAGACTAGAATACATCTGCATATTTATGGGTTTCCTATATTTGTGTAAGGAAGTGTTTCTGAACTCAATCACATACAAGAAAATATATTCCATAAACAATTCCTTTTCATATAGCAAAATATTTATTTATTTACCCCCAATCTAATTAAGTTTTCTGGCTTTTCTAAAATTCAACTTGCAAACAATTTATGTTTTATATATAATCACATTTCTTCAACTTCGTACGTTGCCATATATTTGATTATATTTATTTTCCAATATTTTTTATTACTTTTTAACCCAACTTTTATATACGGAGAGAAATCTTCTGATATTCATTAATTCTGATACTTCCTAAATACTTACGGTAAAAGTTATCAGAAAGTTTTCCAATATTTGACTTAACAGAAAGTTACAATTTTTCCGAGCTAAAGCCATCCCATCAGATGATTTTGGTGTGGAATAGGTGTAGGTGGAGCCAATAAAGTATTAGCTATTAAAGAAATAAATTTTGGGGAATTAATTAAACTGAAATGGAATTATTTAATTAACAACTTAATAATTTTGTAATTAATATCAACATTTATAAAATTCACATGGATAAAAGTAGTAGTTGGTTATACAGAACATTTAAATTATTATTTGAAAAAAGTTTCAGAACAACATTTTTTATTTTATATTGGGCAATTTCATACTTGGATCTAGAGCACTGTTAAGCCCATTATTGATAAAGGGAATTAAGCAGGACTTCATGTAAGAAATTTAATGGAATAATAAAATATTTATTATAAAGACCTTCTAAAACAGACCTTCAGTTTTAATTGTAGCAGTAATTATTAAACTAAATTACCGCTTACTAATTTGTGTGAGTAAAATTTGTAACACCTAAAGAGATTTTCCTAACTTGTTAGTAGAATATTAATGTAATGTTTTAGTACTAAAATAAACTAACAATATAAATTAGATTGTTAGTTTTTGCGTTAATAATATTACATCCATGAACAAAAGGAAAATTTAAATTTGTGTTTTTATGTTTGATCTTAAAATATACTCGGGCAATATTATCTAATTCAAAATGAAAAAACAAATAAACCTTACTTAAGGAATTAGGAATATTAAGCATTATAATAACCATTTCAGCAATGATACTTACGTTGAATTAACTAGGCCTCGGCTTAGCCTGAACAATTAGCAAGACTCGTCCTTTTTTTAAATTAAAGCAGGCTGTAGGTGAATTGAAATGCCAGCTAATTATATAGAGCTATAGAGAATGGGCGCCATCATGATTACTTTAAACAAAGTGTTATCTATACGTCTCCACAACCTAACCTAACCGTGCAAGAACCGAATTTCTTCATCCCGTTATGAATATAACACTGAATATCACACAACACCAATAATTTTATTTAATTAATGAATTTAATTAATAGATTAATTATTATCATTAACGGGAAGGCCTTCAGTTATTATTTAACTAATGTTTACTACTGTTAATAATGTGGCATAAAAAGATAAATAGTTAAACACCTAGTGCTTCTATAAATTAGTCTAAACGATTCATAACTAGTTTAAAAATACTTATAAAATCAAACCTTGATTGTTATTAAACTTCTTAGTTACTCAATAAATGAACGTCAAAAGTATATTGCGATGATATGGATCATCTATTTGAAAATTTCAGTAGTTTACGACATATTAAAAATAACCAATAGGCTACGATAGGTATCGGGTTTAGCCAGATAGCATTTAGATAATTATTCATGCAACAAATGAAAGGATGCACATGTACATGCTAGGACAGTAGTTTTATTCATGCTAAAGACTACATGCTTGATTATAGACAGTTTATCTCAAATAAAAATAGTATAAATAAGACCATAAAAGGTGTCAATAATATTTAACCTAATTTTATTCAAAAGAATATTTTATAAAAAGAAATATCATTTAATTTGATTGTTTTGTACTAAAACATCATGTATGTAACCCATGTTACATGTTTAGGATAGCTTGTCCATTTATTTAGAAGATTTTTATCTTTTCTTAAATTTGATGTGCCGATGATGGGACAGCAGATAGTATTTTCATTATCCTAGTAAGCTGAACCAGTTTCGGGATTATATTTCACTAGAAATATGTAAAAAAGGTCATTATTATGATGTCTATTACAGTACATTTAACATTTTAATTCCTGTAATTAAAGGATTTGTATTAATCATTAAGGAAAATCAGCTGTTTTGGATATGTTGGAGGTTTTTCAAATTTTGATTTTAATAGAAGATTCTTCACCGTTGTTTGAATATAAGCATTTGGAGGACTGTATGCTAGACAAGTTTGAGTATAATTTGATTTCATTTATGTTGATATTTGTGTAGGATCTTGTATAGCATCGTTGAACTCCTAAAACGTGTAAACAGATTTTTCATTTGAGTTTTTCTTTTATTGTAAATATTTTTCTATGTAAACTACATATGTATGAGTTACCTTAGGTAGCCATGCAATTATTTCTTGTACAGGTGTAGCTGGAGTTAATGAGTTTTATTTGTAATTAAGCGTTAATGAGATTGTTTGACCGTTGGCCGTTTCTGTTAATTTTCTCAGTTAATCTTGATTTTAGGCTATAAGTGTCTTATATTGTTTTAATTGTTATTTTACCAGCTACATTTCTGTTTTTTAGATTTAAGATTAGTGCTAATTATGAACACATGTTTTATGATAGTGACGTCATGATAAAACGTTGATGCCTTTTTGTTTTGAAAATTTGTGTTGTGTTTCAATTGTTTTGAGAAAACATATGAAAAGGCCAGGAAAAATTAACAAATTCAGTCGACAAAACGTATTTGAAAAGTCCACGTCGACGCGTACAAGAATTTTCTAAAATAAAGTAAGGTTAAGTCATAACCACATGTTTTGATAAACATATGTCGAATGTTAACAAAGTATTTATGGAATATTTACGGGTTATATAAAACAAAGAAGAAATATTTCCACATTTAGAACAATTTTTTTTTATTTCACGCCTACACTACGGGGGAACCAACATCTAAGGTCATCTGTCCCCCATCTAACATGCAACACGAATACACACATCCATAGTTGAGGTGGCGGAATTTTCCAATTAGAAAAATCCCGCCGCCCCAAGTGGGATTCGAACCCACGACCCTCGGAACACGAGTGATGCACTAACACCACTAGTCCACCGCCGGCCCTATTTAGAACAATTATTTGGGATTGTAAATATTATTATAAACAAAATAAAGAAGATTTATTTATTGGTTTGAAGAATCGATTTATTTGGTCAATCGATCAGCTGTCTATTGGAAGCAGTCTATTACCAACAACGTAATTGGAATAATTTAATAAAAGATTTTAAAAGGATCCCGACGATTATATACAAGGTATTTCGAAAGTGAAACATTTTGTTCACATAAAGAACTATAAAGTTATATTTTTATATTTCAATTTTTATTTAAATCTAGAATTTGATTGTGATCGTTTTGGATATTGTTTTTAAATAACAAAGATAACAATTAAACAATTTTGAATTTGTTTATTATCAAAGATAATTCAATTTAGTTTAATAAATTAATTTAGTATTTGTAAATAATTATTTTATTGACTGATAAATTTATTTTATGTTAGTTTGTTGAAGTGGATACCAGTTTCAACCCCCATTGTCAGGTTGTAACTAAGACCTAAAACACTTGAACAAACTGTAGGAAGATTTTCCTAATTTTGAATTTCTTTTGGTTAAACACTTCTGTTGTGTGTTTATTTTGAATTTTGATTTTCGTTTTAACCACAAAAATAAAAGTCTGTGTTTGAATTTGTTCATGTTTTTATTTGATGTTCATACAAGTATCCATTGTTCTTATCTTTATACAGAGTTTATGTTCCTGTTGTCTAGCTGCAGAAGTCCAAATGCTTTGGTAGTAAGTCTCGTTCCAGGTACAGGAATTATTAAAGTTGAATTAAATATTTTTATCTCATGCTCTATTAAAATAAACCTGAGTCAGCTTAAAAGGGTAAACGAAATTTACTGTGTAATTTTTAATTTTGCATTATTGTTGGATTTCATCGCAATAGTAACTAAAGGCAATTCGGAAAAAACTGCTACAAACAACTGCAAAATGTTCCCCGTATATTTGAATATATCTCTTTGATAGCTGTAAAACGATACCAAGGGCAGTCCTCTTGCTTTCACGGTTGACGAGATAGACTGAATCAAACGCGGAAGCGCACCCCGAAAATGCTGTTTACGCATATGCCAACACGATTACTTTTCGGCACGTATTTTTAACCATATAACGATTTTAATTGAGCAATTCAAATATTGTGCAAGAAAGAAAATTATATTGATATAGTTTTGACATTACACTAATCTAATAATAATAATAATTTAAATTTCCAAATTTCAACAAATCCCTTCTACCCAACACAATGAGTCCTGCATTCTTATGAATGCTTATCAAAGTTTTGGATATTAGGACCTTCATTGGGAACATTTCAAGATTTACGATCCTCGATGAGAAAAGAAAATTTTAAAATATTTTTTATTCTATTGTAGATACCGTCTACAATAGAATTATATAATAGAATATTTTTTAATTAATAGATAGGTATAGATAGGCAACTCAGAAAGTTTTATAAAAAAAACAAAAAGGTCGCGCTATTTCCTACCACTCCAATTTTTACTCGCGTTTACGCGTTACCTAATCATGTAACGGTAAACTCGCGTTTACCGCTACATGATTGCGTGAGAGTTGATACTTAGAATATAAATTAGTTATTTTCGTAATAACCACCTGAATAAACAATACGTATGGTGAACAAGTTGAGATGGTATATAGTAAGACATATCAGTGGCGCATCATATTTATCTGTACGCATCTTTAGGATAGTTACTCTTCATAAAATTCATAATATGGAATCGGGACGCCACTGAATGCTTCCCTACCCTTGATTGACCCCGCTCGTTGTGTGTTCTTGCTTAATAAAGGAATGCAAAAAGACAAACTTTTGCTGGCCCATAAACGCAATTTCCTATTATTTTATTAAATATTTTAAAGAAATTAAAAGTCAATTCCGCAAATGGAAGATAGAATTCCGGGAATATTTTGTATTATGCTAGTTACTGTAAATAGTAACTAACTGGTTGGAAAAAATAGCATATTCGCACATTGATACGAGTAGAGAATATGATGAGACACTCGTAGTGTCAGTTTTATTATTAGACATGTTTCATCTTTTAGGTAATAAAATATTGAACATGAAATTTATTTTCATATAAGGATTTATTTTGATGTCAAGGCAACCGTCCTGCGACCGATTGTCACACATAATTTATTAAATCGCTGGTTTTGATTTCCGAAAATTTATGCTCTGGATATTCAAGATCTCTTTTATAGGGAAATGTCCATGGCTCGAAGTCGACTGACGATTCTCTTGTAGCAAAAACTACATTCAGCTACATCTTAAGCGATAGTTTTTCTACAAAACTCAATCAAAACCAGTTCGAGACAGATTTAAGCTAGAAAATCGTATTTTTTGGTCGAAATTGTTTTCATGGGAGGTTTAGGTTATTTCCAAGCAGAGAAGGAAGTCTGTTTGAAAACCTTTAAAAATTTAGAAAAATTTTAATTGTCGTACTTTATTATTTATTGCCTGATAATAATGAAGTTTTCTATGTTATTTATTCCAGAATTATTATTTAATTTAGTTTAATTTTATTTTAGTTCTGAATTAATTTATTATTCTTTTGGAATATTGCATCTTTCCGGAATTTTACCATTTATGTTTGTAATTAATTTTTAATTTATTTGAAATAATTAACAGAATAATAATCAGTTGCGTTTGTAGCCCAGAATAAGTATGAAAACAAAATTAAATATTTGCAACTCTTTATTGTGCAATAATTGTCGTGTAGAAAACGTACTAGAGGTGCGATATATACTTCGTTGTCATAACGCAGTAACTGTTATGAAATCATGTAGCGGTCAACGTGAGTATATAAATGGAGTGGAGAGAGGCGCCCCCTTCTTTATTTTTTATGAAACATTGCTAACATTTCGCACTCGCGTACATACAATCGATAGTCGTGACGACACCTCGTATATATTTATTTCTATTAATTACATAGTTAAAAAACAATTGCAATGAAAATTTAAACATTTAACAACTTTAATAAATGTTTGTGTGCTATAATATTTTTTGCCGATACTTTTTTGGGTATTAATTAATGTTAATTCACTAATTAAGATTTTTTTAAATTAAAATATAATGAAAATGAAACAAGTGGTCTTTTTTGCATTACCCCCCGAAAAAGTACATTTACTGGCTATGTTTGGAATGCTCTTACGACCCTATTCGAGTCACTGTCTAGTTGCTTGTGTGTTCATAGACTTAAGTGCACAATATTTGGCCGCGGGCAAGAAAAGCGCCCGTATTTCTTAAGTAGGAATTACTTTCGGGGGTCTGGTAGCCCACCTCCCCAGGCGACCGTAGTGTACAGTTTGAAGCACTGCCCTAAGTAGGGTATTAATAGTCGGGAAATTCTCTTTGATTGGCCGAGGCGAAGCGTAAGCGTAGCCGAGGTTAGTTAAAAACACCGAGCACCAGAAAGGGCTTTCGCAGCGTCTAATGTATTAAACTTTCCATTCTCCCATTAACATTTATTAACCACCGTAAATAAATAAATAAAATGATGATTCAGTGATTATAATAAAATAATATTGGTAACAGTATTGTTACCAAGGTGAATGTTGACAACAGCCACCTTATAATATTATATTTTAGAAAAATTGACAGTTTTACTTCGTTGTCCAGGGACCGAAAGTTTTTCATACCTAGCAACCACCTCGCATGTTTTACTTTCGCTTTAGGTTGTCTTATCAAGATAGAAAGTTACACTTTCGTAAAGGGGAGAATGAAAAAAAAGTTTCCGATGACTAGTCCACATTGGCGCACGGACGCCCATCTTTTGTTATATTTTCTCAAAAAGTTCATTTCTTAAAAATATTTTAACATTTTGTTCTTAGAAATTTTTTGAAACTGCGAACGAATTTAAATCCTAAATTAATTTAGTTTTTTGCTTAGATCATAATATTTGTAAAATTAATATTTGTTACTAAATTAACGGAAATATTAAGTTTTGACTTGTTTCTTGGTTTATAAAGCTAAGAATGATAAGTCCTCGGTATAATTAAAATTCAACTGTAGCAACAAAAGGAATTGAAAATAAAAGAATGGAAGGTTTAATCGAAAATGCTCACATCTCCTCTGGAAAGATAAACTTTTTATATCGGTGTCTAGATACCTTTTCCAAGTACTCCACTCACCATCAGATCCAAGAACATGTCTTCTATAAAATAATAACTCATAATAAATGTAACAGAAACGGCCGGGGAATCCCATAAAGTCGGGGAGTAAACCGCACAGCCTTGCGGCACTAAAACACCGCCTAACTGTTCTTTATGATTAGGGTGACGCCAGTGGCGTGCATTGGTTCGACCAATAGATGTTATTCACAAAGTTCGCATTAGCACACTGTACATAACAAGACGTTTTATTATTATATTTATTATTTCCCCGGCGTTTTACTACTACGCTTCTATATTTCCCTCCTAATTCCGCCCTGAAAACATCAATAATAGTAAACGTTTTATGACGTGCATTACTTTGCTACACCATTAATGGTGTGTAAGGAACAGAAATTAATAACGCAGAGCTTAATACACGTATTCAGGTGCATTACATTTAGCTATTAAGCATTCTGTAATGCCGGCATAAATCAGTTTCAGGTTTAAATTCGGATGTACCGTGTGTTATTGAATGTGGAGGGCGTATTTGTTTTTCGGTGTCTCGAAAACAATAACAAGCCCAAGTGAGGGGCAATTTCCATTTATGGCGAGACTCGGAGGCCGCAAGAGACCGAAAGAAAATTAAACGTCGGATTCGGAGCGAACGTAATAAAACGGTCTCGGGTTAGAGTCAAAGGTGAATGACGACCGAACACCTGCGGCGTGGCACCGCGACGCCCTAACAAATATACTTTCGCTATTTGTATTTTGGGACCGAAATATCCACTTTCTACTTCCTCGGTATTATTCTGAAAGTACATGAACCTGGCTCTCCTTTTGGGATGAAAAAAGACAATTCTTAATAAAACAACCACCTGCCTGGCAAAAACCCCAAACCTCGTGGCAAAAAGAAATAATAAAGGAGCTGCTTCCACATTTCGCATTAATTCTCAACCTATCCGAAAATTTTATTATTATCTTTAAATTCTTGAAATAAATGATGGAAGAAACTTACTTTGTTTCTTTTTCCAAACAATATCCTTTTTAGTATAATACATCAGAAGAGATGGATTCTTGTGTATTTATCTGAAGCCTCCGGCAATCGAAGCAGTAAACCTCAGCTAAGCCTCATTTTAAGTTTTGACTGCGCTTTTCTTATAATTAATGAGGAAGATTTGGATAACAAGCACTTTCAGCTATAAATCCCACGGCTAGATTTTGTAATCAAGTGCACGCTGGAGTTTCGAACAATTAAAGATCTGGTTATCACGTTTCTCCTTGATGATAGGACTATACGAACACCACACACGTACGTAGCGATACTGTTAGAAGTGTTCGCTAAAACTTGGGCTTTTACGCGTATACCCAACTTGGATATGGACCAAATCTTGGTAAACTTGTTAAATCTAATCTAACTCGCGTGGCATCTTCTGAATAAAGAATACGTACATGCATATATGTATGTGTTTTCTACATTGTTTCTAACAAACTTCCAGCTTTTCCATCGAAATACTAGCTGGAACATCAAGGCGTTGATCCAAGCCGTATTTTAGAAAGGCCTTTTTAAAATCTTGTTTCCGCTGGGGAAAATGTTAAAAATTCTACAATCCCTTTTATGGCTTTATCATGAATAATAGTACTAAAGGTACTTGCATTGTATTTGTTAATAATATAAAATATTTGATTTACACAGGAAGCAAATAACATTTTTTTGTGGAATTTACTCAGCCTGCCCAGCATTATTTAATTTGGGAACAAAAGCAAATATTTAAAACGGACTTACCGTTAGTATTATTTGGTTTCTTTATTAACAGCAAGTAAAAATACTTTTGTTTTAAGCTCCACTGAAATTAATGAAATGCATGAAATACCTACAGCTCCAAATATTCGAAATTGACAATCCTACAAGACTCGACATAGCAAGCAAATAAAAATGTAATACCTTGCACAAATATCATTGTAATCAGAAGCTTTGAATAATACTACTGTAAAAAATGCAGCTTATAACTGGAAATTTATAAATATTATAATTTTATGTTCAAGTAGACCAAATCCTAAAACATGAGCGAAACGGCCATTTCAAAGAGATGTGTGATTTGTAAGGATATGGCCGGTCTTGTACACACGCTATTTGATTCTGCTGGAATCTTGCTTTTATTTTATCACTAATTTAACTCTAAATTGCACTTTACTATTTTTAATAACCATAATAATTTTCCTATTAAAGTTGGTATAGATCTCTGCGAATTATAGTTCACTCCGATTAAAATTTATTTTCTGAACTACTGTCTTCATGTTAAATTTAGTTTATAAATCTATAACTGTTTGGGCAAAACTGGGCAAATTTTGGATAGTAGCCTGCTCTAGTAGAAAAGGATAACTAAAATTGCATCACGAAATATATTGATATAGTCACAAAACTCTCAACCAGAAAAAATAAGAAAACACGAAAAAATGATGTAGACTTTTAAAGTTCTAAGAAGTTTTAAGTTTGAAGGAAAAAGCAAATTATTAAGAGTAACAGTAACTCCATATGGTTGCAGGCCGCATTCATCAACAATTTTCTTTGGCGAGCCACAAAGCCGGGCTAAGGGGCATCTCGATCGAATACATAACTGTGATCGGTCAGCTCAAGAAAATCCAAATCTAAGTTCTTCATCTTCCAGTAAAGGATGCTCGAAGTGGTGTCGGCGCATGATAATCATAGATGACGGCTCATGAAGATGGACTCGCCTAGGTTATCTCTAGTAAGATGAAAATCGTCGCTTTGCGTGTCGCTCGGTTGGCGGCTGAATGTCAAATAACCTAGTAATTCCAAGCATGGGAACAGCGTTTCTTCTTGCACACGCCATCGAATCGCCGGAATCAAAGATTGGATATTTTTATTTGGGCTTTTGTTATGCAGCTAGACCAACTGAACCCCATATTAAGGTCAAGTTTGACCTTATCGGGCTCGGTGATGTCTTGCGGGGTCTGCAAGAAGGAACAATCGCCCTTTCTGCGCATTCATCCGAAATTTATTAGGAGTCAGCCTAAGTAATTCTGTGGTAATTAGTTAGCCATTTATAGGGCGCATGCCGCGACCTCTGCCGTACTATACTGCATAAAAAAATCAAAAACCACTTATAAGACTGATTCTAATCAAATGAAACATGAATAGCTCTTGTATGTAGGGGCCACTCATATCGCTGTTTTTCAAAAATCCTCAAAACTACTGAAAATCGCAATTCACGAAAATCAGTTTCTCGTAAACGGCTTAACAAACTTGAAAAAACCGTTTACATTGGGATATGTGAATAAAATGTTTTACTGCTATTAATAAAAGATAACAGATATCATTTTTAATTAATAAGAATAAGATGGATGTATAGTAAAAGCTTTTACTACATTTTATTCACATGGTCCATTCCCTTATTCACCGACTGATTCATAGATTTCTCCATTTATTCGTCGATTGTTTCATCAACTCATTTATTCTGCGATTCATTTGTTTATTCATCAATTCGGTCATTTTACGTCAATTCGTTCAATTATCAACTCATGTATTTATTTAACTTTTTATTTATTCTATCATAGATCCATTTATTAATTTACTCAATCATTCATCGACTTAATATTTCATTCATGGAGTGCATTTACACATTACTGTATCCAATAATGCATCTATTTATTCCTTCATTTGTCTATTCATTCATTTATTTATTTTTTCAACATTTTATTCACCATCGACTAATTCATTCATTCATCGATAGATTTATTCCTTTATCAATTTATTCAGTTATTCATTGCTTTATTCATTCATTCATTTACAGACTGGTTTATCCAATCATAGATTCGTTGAATCACTTACCAACTCATTCATTTATTCACCGATTCATTCATAATGCACTTAAATATTATATGGAACAAAAATGTATCTCTAATAACCATAAAAGGAAATGTTCGTTCTTCTATGTTCATTTTCCATCTTCTTCCTCTGCTGTTTCTGATACTCTGTATTTGTCTTGTTGAATTATTTGTGTCAATAAAATTGTTATTCTGTGTTATATAAGGTGCTTTCCAACATTAAATCTGGTATTATTTTGACTACATAAGTCCAAGAATTAAACATTTTTAAATATTGTGCTTCTATAAAACACAAGTCCAATTAACATTAAATGGTAATTTTTGATGTTGCAGGACAAATTATTATGATTATACTTCGTTTTCATAGTTCATTATTGTTTTGTGATATAATTGGAATTAAAGAGAGGGGAGTTATAGATTCTTTAGAATATTTTCGACAAACTACAACATCTTAAATATTTTTATATAGTTTAACCTATTCTCATCTACATACCAGCGACCTGAATATGTTACATTTTACGATAGAATCAAATCAGATTTGAAGGAAACACTAATATTTGATTACTTTGTAATTTTTTGTTATATTTACTATCAAAGAAATTAAAAAGAAATTTATTTAGAAAAACCTTCGAAAGGAACAATTAATATGTTTTTATACTGTTATAAAGTATGCATTTCTTTATCATCGAATGTATTGCATTTGTTAGAGAATATTGTAAGGAATTTAGTTGGGTTGATATTTTATTCATCTAGAATTATACTTTTTTTATAGTCTACATGAGTTCATTAAACGTTAAATGCTGTATTGTTCATGATTTATTGTAATTTCCTGTTTTTGTTATTATTATAAGAGGATAAGAATTCCCCACAAAGAAATATCTTTTGGTAGAGTTTGTAATATTGTTTTTCAAATGTAGGAAAAATGTGTTGGAAGCTAATGATTCTCTGTGTAATTTTATTTAATAATTAAATCAAGTTTACCTGGTAACCATAATAAAATCATTTAAATATATACAGAAAGCATCCAGTAGTCAAAAACAAGTTTAGGTGGTTAATATTGATATGATATCATATAATCTAATTGAAAATTTGTTTAGTTTATAACACATTAAGAACATTTAAAATAGGCTACGATAGGCTCCGAAAGCTTTCAAACAGTCAAATAGCACTTATACGTAATATTTATGCAATAAAAAAATAGATACTCATGCTAGGATATTAGTTTTATTCATGCTTAAGGATACATGCTTGGTTACAGATAATTTTATCAGGTTAAAGTAGAAAAATAGGAGTACGATTGTCTTAATACACATTTAACCTCACTTTATAAAACGTTTATAAATATAAAAAGGCATATCAATCAGTTAGATTGTTTTTGTAGTAGAACATGGTTTATAAAACCCATGTTACATATTTAGGATAGTTTATCCATTTTTTTAGAGGATTTTATCTTGCTTTCTTTATATGGGGTTTGACGATAATTGTAATAATGTAAAAGAGAATTTTCTTGATCCTACTAAGCTGAACCAGTTTCGGGAAAATATTTCACTGGAAATATGTAAAACGGGTCATTATTGTAATGTCTATAACAGTACATTTAACTTACAAACTCCTGTATTTGAAAAATTTGTGTTAATCTTTGTGAAGGTATTAGCTTTGCTGATATACTTCAATTTTTTCAAATATTGTTTTTATTATAATAATTTACACCGTTGTATGAATGTAGGCACTTGGAGTACTGTATTCTGGACAAGAGTGAGTATAGTTTGATTTCATTTATGTTGTCTTTTGTATGGGAATTTGCAAAGCATCTTTTGATCTTAAAAACGTGTAAAAAGATTTTCTATTTAAGTTTTTCTTTTATTTTAGATATTTTCTATGTAAATTGCATATGTATGAGTTCCCTTGGGTAGCTATGTAGTAATTCCTTGTATAGGCATAGCTGGAGTTAATGACTTTTCATTGTAATTAAGTTTGAAGGAGATTTTTGACCGTTAGTCGTTTTTTTAATTTCGTTGATTTTCTCAGTTATCGTTTATTTTAGACCATAAGTGTGTTACATTGGTCGGTATTTCACTGCTGTACAACAAACTTTTTAAAAGCGATTGTTGTTGAACTACATCAAGCCATTCCTCGAGCGTAAAAGTAACTAAACCAGTCCTGATTCCGAAGATTCTCACTCGTGGTAAAAGGTCTACGGGACACAATCCAATAGTTACCGCTTTACATTTAGATTTATTCAAATAGTAAAGTCGCCCTCCAGTAACTGTATCAACGTGTAAGACTATTATCGTCCAAAATATCGAAGGAAAAAAATGTGTTGAGATTTCGCGAATGTATTGATGGGTCGCAAGTGCGGTTGGGATTTGAAAGCGTCATTCAGCTTCTAGAACTACTTCCTCTGCTAGAAATCCGTTTGAAAATCCTTGTAGAGCAAGATTTTGTTCAATTTTATCAAGCTTTATTCAAAGGATCGAGTCTATTAAGCGGGAATTCCACCGAAAACCTTAAACAAGTGTTATCTGCTTTACCACCGTCCGAGAACGTTGTGTGTGCTTTGGAACTGGTGGCATTGTACCCGGAAAGAATTCAGTGTGACATCGACTTGCAAAACGTTCTTGTATAAAGATGTGGATGTGTTATAGTTCACAATCGTGGCCTAAGGCTATTGATTTTAAAAGTGCAGTACAGAGAGTGCAGGAAGAGTTACGCGATCTACGCTTTGATGCCGATTACGAAGCGGTCTATGGATTGGGGAAATATTATACCGACGAAGAGTGTAAAGAAAGAGTTCTAAAGTTTCAGAAAGGGGTAGACTTGTGTGAATCGTATTTAGAAGGAAATATCTGTATAGGTTGCTTGTTGGATAAATTAAACAAGGAAGGTTTGGAATCATTTACGTCTACAATAGAAGAGTTTGTAGAAAAAAAAAGAACAACCAAAAGAAACGCGTTACGATCAAGGAGGAGAATAATAAAATACATTATTTATTTCCGTGGAATTACGCCTACAGACAAGCACGAATATCATTGTGGATGGAAAGTGTTGTAGATCGGTATCGGTTTCAAAGACGTATCGAGAAATGTGGTGTAGTGTTAAATAGAATTTTAGATATAGAACATAGAAATAAAATTAAATGTTGATCGCTTTAGTAAGGTTTGATTGTAATGCATATTATAAGCTGGTTGTTTGTATCTTATATAATATAAATAAAATAACATATTGAGAAAAAAAACGTATATTATATAACTTATTATAAAAATAAACATAAAACACACAAGGATATTTAGAATAATTGAAGCATGTTCTTGCACAGGTAAATTAATACATCTATACTACTTAATTTACTATATTCCGTGCTGCTATATACGAGTTATGGGTGTTATCAAAGTCCAACCACTTGACCAGAACGCGATCCCGACTTTTTTTTAAGACCTGTTCCACTAAAAATATATCTGGATGTTTAGCTATCTGTAATTCTCCGTGTAGAATCCGCCGCGAATTTCTTCACCTTTAACGTCTTTCAAAGTATACGTTGTAGGGTTTGTTAGTCGAACCTTTTTAATCTTAAAAATTTCTGTACTCCAGCTTGGAGTGTAGCCTTTTGCGAAAGCTTCCCGGTGCTTACTAATTCGCACGTGATCACCAACTTTAAATTTAGGACTTCGCGGATCTATGGTCTTTGGAAATTTAAAGACTGTCTGTAAAATTTTCTTGGCGTTTTTCCGACTAACATCAATAGGTTTAAATCCAGTGATTCCATGCACTGTTGAGTTATACTTCGCAACTACTTGAGGTAATAACTGTAACCACTTATACGATCCTTGCATTGAAAATTCTTTCCACATCTTATTTTTGAGGGTTCGATTTACACGTTCCACGGGGCTTGCTTTCATACTAGAGAACGTGCTATAATGATTAATGTTCAAACTTTGCATTAAGTTGCGAAAATGTGTGTTATAAAATTCCTTTCCCATATCCGTTTGTAAATTTTCCAGAGTACCTCCTGTTTAGAAGCCTTTAAGATATACAAACACAAACTCATGGTACCCTTAATGAATGAACAACTTGAGCTCAGTAATTCTCCGTTACTGGAAGTATTAGATATTTAATTCTGATTATTATTATTATTTTATCTAGTTACCTATTTTTGTATCTACTTTAGCGACGTGTTTGTTTATAATTATATTACCTTTGATAATGACAGCATAGCTGTCGAAACTATATTGTCAGGTTGTAAGTTAATAAAACTGTGAAACTTTTAATAATCTTTATTTATTTCTAAATTCGTACAATTGTGTACATTTAGCGCTGAACTTATTATATTATAACACTCCTTAACATTTCCGCAGTCATACTGGGAATGTTGAGATGTCTCAAACATTCATCTTCTCCGATAAAACTTCTGTTTTAACTTCTTCTTATAACCCTCCCATATATTTGGATGCTAAAAAACAATGAGTTATGCGTTTGACAAATTTCGAGACGTTTAATACTATTCCGAACGTAACGGATGAAAACAACGTGTTTAAAATTGGTAAAAGAATAATAAAGATACCTACAGGGTCATATGAGCTTGCTGATATAGCTTAATACATTAATTCTCTAGTAAACGGCGAGTCTGTTAACATCGAACCGAATCATAACACCCTAAAATCGATTATAAAAGCCGATCACGACATTGACTTTACAGTTGAACACTCTATCGGGACATTGTTAGGGTTTAAGAATAGAATCTTAAAAGCTAAGGAACGTCACATATATGATTTTTCAGTTAAGATTATCAAGGTTAACTCGCTAATGATAGAATGTAATATAATAACAGGGAATTTTATTAATGGCACACCGGCCCATGTGATACATCAATTCTTTCCCAGTGTTCTTCCTGGATTCAAAATAATAGAAGCACCTGAAACTGCACCCTATTTACCAATTAATGTCAACACTATTTCAAACATTACCCTTAAAATATTGGATCAAGACGGGGACTTGGTTAATTTCCAAGGGGAAACCGTGACGATAGGACTTCATTTGAAGAGCGTCGATGATGGTGTTCAAATATAACACTCCTCGATGTTGCACTGATCGATCTGGCTATAAAAGATCGTGTTCGAAGCGAAAAATGGTTAGTCAAGCATCGGTCACTCAATTGACAAGGGGCAACCGCTTATTCTTGCAAACCTTAGGCTTTATTATCCCAAAATGAATGTACTAAATGTAAACGAAAAAGTGCTCGTCGATAACTCGATTGTTGGAGCTGAATTTCACACTCACCAACCTTATACCACTCGTTTTGAGAATAATGACGAAATTCGAATACCTATTCAAGAGGATATGTCTACTTTGCCTTCGCGTAGTTATCTATATATAGAAGGTACTGTACTGAAAGAAGATGGTAAACCATCAGCGAGTGGTAAATTTATAAACAATGATATTGCACATCTTTTTAGTGAGATTCGGTACGAAATAAATGGAGTTGTGGTGGATTCGGTAACAAAAGTTGGTCTAACAACCACCATGAAAGCTTACCTTTCCCACAATTCGAACGAAAGCGTTAAGTTACAAAACGCTGGTTGGTTTCCGGATGGTACCAGCACCTTGCTAGATAGTAAAGGTAATTTTTTCGCCTGCATACCTTTATCAACACTGTTGGGGATTTTTGAAGACTATGGAAAGATTATTATGAATATTCGTCAAGAATTGGTATCAATTAGAAGCAATTCGGATGTCGATACTCTAATATCCACCGATGCTAATGAAAAGCTTAAGGTTAACTTGCAAAAAATATATTGGAAAGTTCCACATATTCAACCAGGATTGGCGGAAGAATTACCATTAACAAAATATATTGGGAAAAATATTGACACTCAAGTGGCATTTAGAAGCTGGGAAACTCATATTTATCCCGCGGTACCGCAAACGGATAAGCATAGTTGGTCTATTAAAACATCGACCACTCTGGAAACTCCCCGTTACGTTATCATAGGGTTTCAAACCGATCGTGATGGCCAGTTGCAAAAAGATATGAGCTCATTCGACACCTGCGATATTCAAAACGTGACGGTATTTTTAAATACGGAAAGGTATCCTTACGATCAATTAAATATTAATTATGCCGAAAATCGATTTGCTACTTTATACGAAATGTATGCTAACTTTCAACGATCGTACTATGACAAACTCAACGAACCACTACTGGCTCCTGATAGATTTAAGGCACTTACACCTCTAGTCGGCATCGACTGTTCGCGACAGAAAGATTCCTTGCTAGGGAAAGCTGTCGTTCTTCGAGCTACTTTCGAAACCCACAAAATCATTCCAGCGAACACTACTGCTTACTGTCTCATTTTGCACGATCGAGTATTTACGTATAACGCATTGACGAAGTAAGTACGACAACTATAAACGAAATCATTATATACATTTATTAGTATAGCAGCACGCATCGACCATGCTGTTTGTCGATGTTCAAGGTTTCAAGACTTCCGACACAGACTTTGTGCCCAAGGAATTAGTCGTGTTTGATGGACATCACGTGTCGCACTACGTCTTCAAACCTCCGTTTATCTTTCGCAACTTACCTCCCAAGTTTCGCCAACAAGCTACTTGGTTAATGCATAATCATCATTGCATCGATTGGAATGAAGGATTCACTCCTCCGTTTATGTTTTCCATAATTCTTCAACGCTTGACTCAGCAGGCGGACACCGTTTACGTGAAGGAGTCTGAAAAGAGCAACTACATTCGACGTTTCGTGTCACAACAGGTGGTGGAACTAGAAGAGGAACCAGCTCTCCAAGCTATGTCTGAAAATGACAAAAAAATTTCAAAATGAGACAATAACTTTATGTCCACTCTGTTCTCAACATTCTCCATCGTCTTACCAAAGACACTGTTATTCATCAATTTAAAAAATCTTTTTCAAAACTGTTTTTAGCTAGGTTTCGTAAACGGGTATTTAAATCTATATAAGACCTCAACCATGGCGATTTATCAAATTTTAGAACCCTATGAATTTTTGTTAATACTAAACCGTGTTTCAAACACTGTTTTAGATTACGATAATGAATTATTATGACTTGGATTTATTATACAAATTTGGGATGAGTTTTTGTTGTTTTTTCCCGGTGGAGCCATTATCTCGGGACAAAAGGGAAATTCATTCTGCCCATGATGTAAATTTTCACTAATTTTAAAATCCACTTCCAGGACAAACAAAACCTTGGGGGGATTCGTCTGTAATTTGCATGTCGTCGAAATCTTCAATTTCTCGCTCTGACAGCCACGTAAAGTTACCACGAGGTAAGAATTGTCGCATCGCAAATCCGTAAAGATTCGTGGCATCTAGATACATTATGAAGAAGCTGGGTCGTGAGGGATCATAATTTGGAAGAAATTTGTTATTTGCAATAGCTTTGCGTCCAACACACACGCTCACCCCTCCTCGTATTCCTTTTTTAAAAAAGTGTAACATGTCAATATCGGTTAACAACTCAAGCTCTACACCCGTATGTTTTACATAGCCGCCCAACTCAAACCCGGTGCCGTGAAATATTGTGCCGGATCAAGATTATAGTATTCAAGACACACCGATCGAAAATTCTCAAAAATATCCGTCAGTAGTAACACATGACACGTTAGGTATATATCAGAATATTCACCCAACGTTTTACATTCAAATAACTTCCACACATCGGATGCGCGTTGACATTCTTCGCGTTCTTCGCTTACATTTTCATTTCGGAGTTGATCATAAAAATTGTCACGAGTCGGTAGTTGCGTTTCATCTAATTTTGAAAAGTCGTCAACCTACGCATAAGGAAAAACACCTTTTTTCACATTTGTCGAAACAGTTCACCAGAACCAAATTTTCTTCTAATTTCTACACACTCTTCATCGGATAATTTCTTTCCTAATTTGTCTAAACTCGACCTCATAAATTTAAAACTGTCCAGAAACCTTAAACGAAAAAACACTTTCTGCAATTTATCTTTCGCATCTCTTACCTCATCAACTTGCACGACTTTAGTAAACGAAATGTATTTTTCTTTGTTTTGCGCAATGACTTGTATCTCCTCTTTTTCTAAGGCTAACTGTTTGATAAACAAATGCGTATCGTATCCACTCAAATTATGAAAAAGATGGGTATAAACTTTGGAATTTGATAATGAAAATTGCAAGTTATATGGGCAGCCCCGCGAAAGCTACCACAACGTGGCAGTGGTCTCTAACTTTAACATCATTTTCAACCGACCCTTTACATATATGGCAGGTGGTAGCAGCTTGAAATTCGTTTTCTTCCTCCCCCGTTAAAGCCAAAGGTTGTTTCGGTTTTAGATAATCGTGATAAATACGTTTAACTTCCTCATCTAATTTCTAGTGAACTCTTTTAACTCTTTAACAGCCTTGGTAGTGTAATGTCTAAAGTGCTGGACTTTCACCCAAGCGGCCCGAGGTCGATTCCCGGTGCCGGCAGATCTGGTTAAGGTTTTCTGCAGTTTTCCTTAGCTGTGACACAAATGTGGGATTTGCGCTGTTCCATCCGTAAGTCGGCTGCAGCCGCACTTAGGGCCTACGTAATAATAATAATCGCCCCCTCCCACCCGCACAAGCATATAGCTTCTGGGGCATGGTTTCCAGGCTATGGGTTGTAGCAATTATTTATATTTATTATTTATTTTGCAGCATCCCCCCTGTAAATATAAAATTTCGAAAGCGAGTCATCGAAGGAACATTTTATATAATGTAACTCGTTAGGATCCGGATACGAGTTACATCTGTGAACACTTCCGTTAGGGGACACAAGAGCAGAAACCACACTCCAAGCAAAGCATCGTTGATCTTCATTCTGCACGTTAATGACAGCTCCCTTTTTTCGAATCTGCGTGGGTAGGGGGGTGTAAGATGAAACTCGTAGAGGGTTAAACTTATTAACGTTTACTTCTAAAAACAGAAATCTGACTAACGTCCAACCTGGAAACATAAAAAACACATAAGTTTTCGCTTCCACACCGTTTTAAATGTCATACCTCATTCTCGCTCTGCAAATTCCTCAGACTTAGTAGCCAATATTTTAGTGATATTTTCGTAATATCCCTCTAGATCAGAACCTGGACTGATAACAGAATTCTTTGTGTTGAAGAACTTGATATCTTCCAAACCCTTGGCTTCGAGAACGTAATATCCAAATAACTCCACATTTGCTTTTATCGAGGTATGCTTGTTCACCTCATTACTTAGAACTTTGAACACCTTAGCTTTAATAGCTTCCATAAACTCCGACGTATCCACATGATGTTCATTAGTGGAGACTCTGTAGCTAGCAATACGAGACTTGAATGCAGACTCCATAACAGCTATCCCCTCTTCCCCATTTAATGCTTGGGCAGCTTTTTCCTTGTGATCATTAGTTCGCGTATGCGCTGCATAGCTGGAACGCAGCATATTTTCCCTGCACGGCTCACAGAAGACCAGATCTAAAAGATATCATACTTAGCACAAAAAAATTCCAAAGACTATTTATCAAAAAACCTTACCTGCAGGTGGAACCACCCGTGTTCGTTTTGGGGCTGGAACTTCCCCAGTGGTATCCTTACAATATTTTTGTAAGTGGCGTTTGAGAGCATCTTTTCTCGAGAAAGATTTATTGCACTTATCGCACTTCATCTAATACATTGAGAACGGTACTCGACGAGAATGTGCATCGACACACACACACACACCAACCTTTACATTCATTCCTCTAACTCTCTAAGAACTTTCAAACACTCTTCCCACTCTTTCATACAATTTTCATGCAAATCTCTCCTTCTTAGATACTCATGCACATCATCAAACCGAACATACTTAAATTGCCATTCATACTTCTTCGCTACCTCTCTCAGCTTTCTGATCTTGTTACGGGTCTTAAGGATCTTTGCTCTGCGTTGTTTTCTTTTAATGTTGTCCAAAGTTGCTTGGTCGAGCGCGCCTTCCTCGACCAAGCCAGAGCAGGATCCTACACCTTTCCAGCTGGCAGGGGTAGCGGGCCACTATCGCTTCCATTCCTCATCATCGTCACCTTCATCCACCCCTATTTTGGATGTGGACGGACGGGGCGATACCGCTCTGTTCTCAACATCCATTTTGGATGTTGAAGGACGGGGCGATAGCTCTCTTTCTTGCGCCACATCCAAACCGGGAGGCGTCGGCGAAGATGCAAGTGACGAAATTGGTGACCAGCACAGCTGAGGAACGGCGACAGGCACAACCATATCCTCATACAAAAACGGATCGTTCACGTCTATAATTTGCGCACACTCTCGCATATGGACTTCATTAGGAAGAGGCGACGAAGGAAGTCCATTTTCACGCAACAAGTTCTCCAAATTTTCAAACACCTTCCTAGAGCAGACATCTTCCACAGCCTCTTCAGACACATTTTCAAAATTTTGTTCATTCAAATTTTGAACCTCCAAATCTTGTTCCCCAAAATTTTGTTCAACCAAATTTTCAACAACATTATTCAAATTTTGATCAATTAAATTTTGCTCTTCCACATTTGCAACAACATTTTGTTCAACAACATCATGTAAATTTTCTAAAACGAAATCATCTACTTCATTATTTTCAACTGACTCATAAACAATTCATTCGAATAAATCAGATCCATTTTCTAAAACGAAATCATCTACTTCATTATTTTCAACTGACTCATAAACAATTCATTCGAATAAATCAGATCCATTTTCTAAAACAAAATCATCTACTTCATTATTTTCAACTGACACATTTAAAATTTGTTCTTCTAAATTAACTAAATTTTGTGCATCAAAATTTACATAATATTGTTGAACCAAATCTTGTACAATAACATTTGAATCAATTTCTAAATCATCTAAAACAATATTAGTTTCCAAATTATTCAACAACATTGGTGTGGGTAAATCACCCACATCCATGTCAATATCGAAACGTCCTGCATCCACAGCTGGAGGTGTGGTTAAATCAATCACCAATTCATCTTCGCTATAGATATTTCAATTACGCCATCCGCATCTCCAGCCCTCACAGCAATTGCAGGGATTAAAGATACATCCTGTAGAATTCGTACCCTGCCTGCTCTAGGAACGTTTTCGCTTGCTATTAACACATTCAATTCTTCATGCAATTCGTCAACCATTCACAAACACATTCCGATAACTTCCCATCATTCAATCTATTAATCTACTATCAAATAAATCAAACATAACAAAACAAACCAGAAACTTACGTTCAAAAACACTCTTTCAGGGGGGGGCAACGCCCCCCTCCCTGGAGCCAACGGCTTGTCCTCTTTTCTTGGGGTGGAGAAAGGCCAAATCATATATATACAAATTTAATTCTTGCCTTTCATTCAATCGTTCAAAGTTAGTGTTTAATTATCATTATCATTATCATTATCATTATCATGGCATCTCCACCAGATGCAGACCAGCCGTTGTTGTTTTTAAGAAAGCTCATCCAGATGCTGTGGCACCAACACGAGCTACGCCGCTTTCTGCCGGTTTTGACTTGTGCAGTGTCGAAACTGGCATTATTCACCCTCGGGATAAGAGGTTGTTTAATACGGGGCTGCAAGTAAAATTGTCTCCAGGGTCATATGGCCGCATCGCACCACGTTCTGGATTGGCACATTATCATTTTTTGCACGTTGGTGGAGGCGTTATCGACGAAGACTACAGAGGAACAATTTTTGTGTTGCTGTTCAACCATTCCTGTCATCCCTACACTGTTAGGGCCGGTGATGAAATTGCACAACTAAATATGTGAAAAGATTTACTATCCGGCAGCGTATGAAGTGTTCCAGCTGACTCCTACAGATCGAAATACGAACGGCTTTGGTTCCTCCGGTTTGAATGGTGCCGTGAAGTCTAGACCATTCAATCAGTATGAAATGGAGACATGGCTGTACAACAGCCACAACCATTTCCGTATTCGACCCGAGTAATTATAATATAGTATATAGTTTAGTTAAACAATATTTGTAATAAATAGTGATTAATATAATAGTAAATAGTTTTTAATAAATATATTTTTTATTATATGATATGCTTTTTCTTATTATCCAAGATGAGTTTCTTTACTAACTTACGTTCAGCTGTATATTTTATATTGTACCACACTTTTTGTCTCGTAAAAGCACTAATTTCGAACAATTAAATAAAGATGATGTACTTGATACGATTTTCTTAATATCCAAACTTCATTTGACCATACCGTTTTTACATCCTATTAATATATTTGGAGATACTAATGTGATTGTATAATATTTTATATTGTACCACACTTTTCTGTTTCTTAGCACACTAGTTTCGAACGATTGAATAAAGGAGATGTACTTGATACAAATTTCTTATTATCCAAACTTCATTTGACTATACCTTTTTTTACATCCTATTAATATATTTGGAGATATTAATGTAATTTTAACTGTCTAGAGCTAAGGGGGTGCTGTCTATGAGAAGTGGTCTATAAAGGGGTATAGCTTACCAAGCGGGGGGTCTTGAAAACAAGTGAGGCAAGTAGAGAGAGGGAAAGCAGAGGAAGGCGTGGCTTATAAAAGGAGGGATCTGGAGAGGGGGAAAGGAGAGAGGGAGGCGTGATTTATAAAAAGGTTTGGCTTGGAGAGGAGGAAAGCAGAGAGGGAGGCGTGGCTTGTAAAAGGGTGGGGCTTGAAAAGTGAAAGGAGGTCAAATGAGAGTTCAAGGTTGTGTGGCTTCACTAAGCCCATTTGTTATCTACTGATATTCTAGATCTAGAAAACCTAGATTTATTGTGGAAAATTCCTCTTGATTATTTCTAACTATTCTCGGTGTGATAAGCCTGATCTCCTATGAAATACGAATGTTTAAGATCTGTAGGTTTTTTATGCACTTTACTTTTGAGGTATTCCTCCAAAAATAAATCAAGGGCCGTTAAATCAGAGGATCTGGGTGGCCACTAAATAAACCCCCTCCTTCCAGTCTAACTGTTTTGAAAGATATCGCTTAAATACAAACTTTTCATACATAATGAGGCGGAGCCCCATCTTGTTGAAACCATATGTCGTGATGGGGTAAATCCGGATTTTCTTCCGCACTAAATAGTGTGGGAAGTTCTGAGACAAATTGTCTTGTAAAAATCGGAAATATCTCTCACCAGTTAAGCTTTCTTCAAAAAAATAATGGTCCTATTACAATATTCTTGACGGTGCCAACCCACACATTAATTGTATGATTATACCGAGTGTGAGTATGCCCCTTTCTCATCCAGTGCGAATTTGTATGAGACCAGTAGCAGTAGTTGTGGGTATTTACGTTACCGTTGAAACAAAAAGTGGACTCGTCGGACAAAAACGATATTTTAATGATGCATATCTTGTAAACGCTTACAAAATACAAGACTTCTGTCGAATTCGTCTTCAGAAAGCTCCGGAAAAACTTGAAATTCATATGGGTGGTGCTTATTTATATGTAATATTTTTAACGTTGTTGCTTTTCCTATAAGAATTCGAAATTTCCAAAAAAATCAGGATTACTATTTGAAAAGTCAATGTTGATGTTGCAGGATTTCTTGAGTATAACAAAAGATGTTTTTTAAATAAGCTCAGAACAAAAATTGACTGGTCCGAGCGATTCGTTTAAGTATCAAGCGTTTTGAAGTATTTAATATATTTTTATTACTTTTTTATCTCGCTGTATACGACTTAATACATGAAAATGTCACAATGGGGAAAAACCATTTAAGTATGAAATCACTTATTTTATATTAATCAAATTAATTTGAATGCTCTACTATTAATAATTACCACCGGTACGCAATTTTAGATGCATACAGCATAATTAACTGAAGTACCTATCGAACATGCTATACAAGCCATTCTATTCAAAGTGAAAATCCACTTGAAATTACCTTTTTTTGTCGATGCTACAATAGACGTTAAATATACAGCCTTCAGTTTAGTTCAATGTAATTATAGCTTCGCTATTTAACTATAAAGTTCTTCAAAGTTACATTGTACAATTTGATCCATGAAAGTTCCGGTAATAACGATCTCATTAAAAGTAATCGTCTTATTATAAGTCATTAATTTAAAAACATTTCAGTAAAATAGTTTATATGAAGTTTTAAAGAACATCTTTCAGATTAATTCAATAATAAATCTGTTTAAGAAATTCAATTTTCTTTTATAACGAGTTTCACTAGAGTGTGAACATTTTTATAAATTTATACTGAAACACACTAGCAAGCAACAAACTTTTTTGGAGTGTGTACATAAAATGGCTGTTTTGGGGCAACCTAACTAGTTATTTTTTAAAGACAATACTCACATACACGTACACCAATTATTTTCAGGAACATACCTGCAAAACATTTTAGAATTTCATACAAAAACAAGCGATTGAAAAGTTTATTAAACGATTTTCGAACAGCATCACGTCCAGTTTCCTAGCTGATACACCTTCATCCAAGTCGATTGGTGGGCTTTCGTAAGGCTTTCTCGACGAAGTAGCGATACCTGTAGGCTCCGCAGCACAATTAAGGTTTCAGAATACGCTCGCGACTGCTTCCCGAGGGCAAACAACTCAAGATTGAATATGAAAATTTAATCAGGTAATTTCATAGGGGATGATGCTTCAATGCTCTTCCGAGAAATTGTGTTCGTTGCTCCTTTGCTTCGTGCTATAACAATTTTCTAAAATGTAATTACTTCAAAAATTACGTGTAATCTGAAATTAGCTATCACTAATTTGTGTTTGCCCTCGGAGAGATTGCGAAACAATTGTGTTCACGCTACGTCCCTGAAGCCCGCCGGGATGTTCAGGATGTCTTTAAAATTATGAATTCGAGGTAAAATTAAAAATTAAATCATCATCTCCTTAGGGTACGCCGTGGAAGGGAACTCGAAATGGAAGAAAATGGAGTCTAGTGTTCAAGAGCTTACTACGCTTGGATAAAAAAATAATCACTGTTGACATTTAAGTGTCCTGTAATAAGGATTATAAGTGTAACAAGAGATTTGTATTATTCGAATCCTAGCAAGAGTTTAGCTAATTGTTTATTTCGAGTGAAATTTCATTTAGGTATCTAAAAATTGGTTTCGCTTCGATTTTTATTTCTGCTTAGTTATAACCGATTTTCATTAAATTTTTCTGCTATAGTTGCGGTTAGGTCTACGTTTTATTACATTTGAAGCAGCCGGTGAAGGGATGTTGGTTTAGGACAACAACCATAGAAATGAAACCACCATATTAACTTTATATTGTGTTGTGTACCGAACGAATCGAATATGTGAAAGTGTGACTTTCAGGCATTTCTTTCATTTTTACAAAAATTTTCTTTTTTTACAGGCGTAGATCGATCGTATCGTTCGGACGATACTGAAGATGCCGTAACGACAGACAACCCTACAACCCCTTTTCCAACGCCTCCCCCCACGTTGCTATCACCTAGGTCACCACTGCCTCATCACCGTCAAGCTTCTCCGTTTCCTTTAGAAAACACCAACACGCGAAGAATACACTATGCCACTCCTCAAGACCGTTTGCGTGGGAATAACGGCAAGTAGTTCGGTTGGTGGTGGTTATGCGTTTGTTTGAACATGGATCGCTCTTGATTGCAGGGGAAGTTGTGTACTCGAGCAACAAAAAGGGCCTTACGAACAGCACTTTGGGTCGTAGCGGCCGGGGTCGTCACGGTCGTACGGGGGGCATGACGTCCTCTAGTAGCGCCACTTCCTGCAACAGCTGCGCGGATGGGGGTCGCAGCAACGATGTCACGTACCACGGGGATCCTCAGCAGCGCCTCTGCTTAAACAATGGTGAGATAAAACAAGACAAACACACGCACTAATGCGACACTGATCCGGGAATCCGGGAGGGCAACCCACGACATCCAACTCATGTAACGCAATTAACACGCGAGTGAAGTTAAGTTAATGAGTGACGACTCGTAATTAGCTTAACACTGGATAGATGTGCCACTACACGTATCTCACATCAGTTAAATGAATTACACCATTATCCGTACGTCACGCAAAAGTGAGTGCAAGTGCTCTCTTTACTCTAAAGCCAAAGAAGAGATTTACAGCCAAATTAAAGTACTACCCTTTGAGCCTCAGCTTTACGAATACAAAAATACCTAGCGTCATATACCCCATTAAGGTTCAAAGCTTTAGGGATGGAACTTTTGGGGTAACTTTATAATTAGATCGCAAATCCACTGTCCGTTGTCCGCCTCGATTCCATAATCCCCTCAGTGCATTCGCGGGGTTGCCTGACGTAATTGTAAACATTGATAACCGCATTAATTAGGGCGAAGTTTTTCCTCTAAAAGCTAACTCGTATTTTCCTAGAAAGTTACTGCTCACGTTTGTGCACTTGACATGAAATGTCCGACATAAAACTAATTTATAACTTTATTACGGCTAAAAAAGCTTATCGCTAAACCTATTGCAATAATTTCTCTTGATAATCAACACTGTACGTAGTAAAATACCCAACTAGTTACTCCACCTTCATAAACGTTATTACTTTTTATAAAATTGAGTTCCACGTTTAGGAAAAAGCTAACACGAGATTTAAAAATAAAACTTTTTAATTACCCAACATTTGCAGAATAGTAACTCCCCGCGGGGGCAGTTTTTCATAGATGAACCATCAAATGAAAGAGCTATGTGACCAACAGCTATTGAAGTTGCTCTAAAACAACATTTTGGCATTTAGCTCTTTCAGAATTTCCCCTCTGCATTCGTGTATGAAGCTGAACTTAAAAAAATGTTTTTCGTTATCACCCTAGGTGTAAATGAGGAATCTCCGCCAGAGCCCGCACCGCCAGAGGTGCCTCCCCGTGGACCTTCCTTACATTCGGCGACGTTGCGACGACGAGCTGAATATTCTCTTCCCGTTGGCGAATCTAGTCAAAACAGCCAAGAATCGCAATTCCTGTCGCAAGGGGGTGAGTAGCTTTACCATAACTACCGGATATAACGAATCACAGCCGTGTACAATTCAGTCTCGTCTGCTGGGGCATCTTTATGGGGTCATTAGTTTTAATTCGCAGTAGAATAGAACGGGTCAGCTGCTGTCCTGCTCTCTGCATGCAACCGATGAATACTAATGCGACGACCCCATGTTGACTGTAAATTTTATTACTACTTAGTGGTACATTAGTAGTGATTGGAACGGTACTCGGCCGTTGTTGCGTGTCGGTTTTATGCTGGAACGCGGTGTGATATATCGCGCCCTCGCTTCGTCTTCAAAGTAAACTACTTTGTAGAAATTTTCGCACCCTCGTCACATTTTTCGACGTGTCTTGTAATCCGTTATGCACACGTCATCACTCTTCGATTGTATGCAAATGACGTCATCAAGTTTTTCAGGAATCTTGATCGCTCACCGTGACAGTAAGATATAGTGACCGTACGTCTTGACCAATTTATTATTTATAGATGTGAGTGATAGATACGACTGTATTCTTGTAGTATGTATTTTTATTCTTCAGTTCCTATGCATTATAGAAACTCCATTTGTCTAAGATGTCGTTGCATCTTGAAGGAAATTGCGGAAGCTTAGGAGGCTGTTTGAACTATTACCAAAACACATATTGTTGGTCGTTTATTTATTTAAATGTTCCCCGCGAATCTCAACGGGCACGTTTAAAATAGTACTTATAGATTGGTTAGATTAGTGTAAGGCTCTCGGACGTGAGATTAAACGCCAGATGTAATTTATATATACATTTAGTTTAATGATGCTATCAAGAAATGCAATCAAAACATTATATAAACTCTCTCTGTGATCATAATTGACCATAATAGTGAAAAGCATTTTAGATCTTATTTTTATTGCTAAGTATTGCCATAAACACACTAAATTTTATTATACCCACATAATAAGCGGAAGTGTGTTATCTTATTAGTTAATTTTATACTTTTCCTTTATAGGCAGTTGTACACTCAAAGAAGCAAGTAATGGTCCTCATCTAATATATTTAAATGAAAATAAATATAACTTTCTAGTAATTTAAAAAATATAAATACTGTACATTTTAACCTCGTTTCCCTTCTGCTAAGCCCTTCCATAATATCCAGGAGCTTCAAAATTGCGAGGGGAGAAGATGTACCCACAAATGCCTGTTGCCAGTTTTTAACGAACGCAGATGGAGATTTACCTAATTAACATCTCACCGTTAAAAATAAATTCCCATTCCTGTTCATTATATCATTACTCCTAAACAAAGAGTGGAGCTAACAAAGACGTAGAACATTAATGGTTGTAAGCGTTAATGTTATAAGTATATCTAGGTTTGATTTAATAAACAGTACTGTTCCGTCTTATTGCAAGTTTTTGTCCAAATGCATTGGCCATTCCTTATCCTTTTCGGAAGTAGTAACAAATCTAATCTCCGCTGTTGGTAAATATAATAACTATAATTGCTCAATTCTTGACTATTGGGCTATTGATTTCTATATTCAATAGCGCTGCGTTCTGCGGCTGTGGTTCATAATTTTAGCAGATTCATCTACTTTCATTTTTGTTAAAAATCACCCTGCAATTCTGAAATTCTCTTCTGGTCTAGAAAGTTTTTGGGCACCTTTGTCAATCTCGAAACGCGAAGAAGCAGCGTGAAGAAATTTCCGTACAGAATTCCATGAAACTTGACATAGAGTAGGTGCCGGAATAATATTTTACTCTAGCAATAGGAAACGTCCACCTCAAAAAACTAAAGAAAAGTACTCGATAAAGATTGCTGAGGAGGGGCTTTAATTTAAAATAAAAAAAGAATAGCCCAAAATATGAATACATAGGTATCTTATAATACAGGATGGTTTATATATATTCATTTGTTTATATATTTTGTCATATATTTATTTTTCAAATTTTAAATCAATGAACACCCCTCCATTCCAAGATTCTTCTTTTGGTCTACGAAGTAGCCGTCTTTTTTTGCTAGTGTGAAGTATTACCCCTGCACCTACTATATGCCAAGTTTCATGGAATTATGTAGGGAAGTTTTCTCCCACCGTCTCGAGATTGACAAAGATTGGCAAGAACTTTGCAAGAAGCGGTGTGAAGAAACCCATTGAAAGAGTTTTATTAAACGTCGCATGGTGTAGATGCAGTACTTTACTGAAAACAAGATAAAGTAACTTCAAAGGGTCTTAAATATTGAATTAAGTTTACGAGTGGATTTATTTGTATACCATGTTCGGTATTTCAGATCTATTTACTCGAAGAGCTCGGTTTCCATAGTATCCATTGTTGTAACTAATTGTAACTATATCAGTAGAGCTTTCAGAGCAAAAAGAGTTGAAATACCAAATTTGTAACAAAGCTTCTTTCTCAAATACAAAATACTGAACATAACCGTACTTACTTAAATGGTGTAACTTAAATGCTCAAACTTTCACTAAAAGAATACTTACTGTACTTATGCCGTGGCAGAGATCTCTTGCTAAACAAATTATAACTCAGGTTCTGTAGGTACTGGTTTCTTAAGCTCATAAATTGCAAATGTGAATCAAGGAATAAGAATAATAATTAAAATTATGGGCGCCACTCTGTGGCCTTGGTTTTAGTTTTGTCTTTGTTTACAAGATACAAGGGAGAAAAGGTTTCTTGTTTAATTTGATTGGTTTAATAACATAATCATAAATTTCGTTATTTTGGCACTTCATTAGATTGATTGAAAGCTAAAACGCCAACAATTGACTGGTCTAATATGATCATAATAAATTTTAAGTTAAACATTATTTATTTACTGAATAAACATCGTATTCAGTTATACATATAAAAAATATTAGTTGATATCAAAATAGGCCCCTTAAAAACACTGAAAAGTTTATAAAAGATAGATTGCTTAACCTAAAGGAAGATGTTGCTATAATTCACTTGGTTAATAATTGAAAAAGCCCTAAGTTTGGGCTGCCAATAATGCTATAATTACAACTCAAATTATTAGGAATGTCCCAAATAAAATCGATGATAAATGAAAAATGATAATTTTTTTTAAATGTGATTTATAATTATTAATAATCAATAACACATAAAACAGACATTTGACAAATATACAGTGAAAACATATACAAAGCATAAACCACCTACCTTCACCATTGAAGAAAAATGTTCCAGCTATTATAATAATTTGGAAAGTAAATTGGGCTTCAAATAGGACACTAATTAGATTAGATCTATAAAACATTGTTAATTGACCACACACAAACAAATAAATAAACCAAACGTTAATTAGAAAAAATTCAAATAATAAAATTTATTTAACATCACCAAAAATGAAAACAAACTAATTAAATTTTTAAAGTTAAATGAACACAAAAAAATTTTTTGGATACCAAATACAATAAAATAAAAGAAAATTAATTAAAAGACAGTATAATTCTCTTTGTCTTATTAATTCCTATTTCTTTCATTAACTGACTACTTTATAAATTAAATAAATTCTTAACTAAATTCAAAATTCCCGATTTTGGCTCCTTAGATAAATTACCGACGTGTATTAGTAGTAAACTGTAAATTCTATTGTTCTCATCAGAAAAACAAAAACACAATCTTATCTGGGGAAATACACTAAATTAATACCTTTTTAGTGGGTTTTTCTAAATTCTAGTTTTAAACAAATGAATAACTTATAACTAAATCATTATAACCAAATAATTGTTTATAAATATTAATAATTGTTAAAACCAATATTACAGTTCGGTAGAGAAAAGTTTCCTCTTTAAAAAGATATATAATAGTAGTAGTGATTTGGTACACTAATAAGATGGCTATAACTTGACAATCACGTACAATCATATATCAAATATTAAGTTATTAATCCAAATCAATTAATTACTTCCCGTTCTGAATACAAAATCCTTCCTTAGAACCTATAGTACAATATTTACAACTTTTTAAGTATCCAAACTACAAAATCATCACTAAATTACATACTTTCAGATTACTTGTTTGAACGCAGGAATATGTGATTTTCATATCCATAGATCTTCTATAAGAATTGATTCCTACATTAACATTTATGTTTCAAATGTACTCCAGAACTTACTTGAGAATACTATAATAAGATATTTGAGCCCACGACTAATTAATCTTGGCAAAGAGCAAAATTATGAAAAAAAATACTTGATGAAATTGTTGATTCACAAAAAAGCTTCACAAATTTGAGAAAGTAAACCTGCATTTAACCTCTGTAATACATAATTACCCACCATCACGCGCTGTGTCTGTTTCAGGTGTAAACAAACCTTGAAATGGCTTTAATACCTAAATATCCAGAAAAATCAAGCAACGGCAGTAAAACTCAGTTGACCAAGACAATTTATCAAATTTAAGAAGAAAATACTTTAAAATTTATTCCTACTGTATTTAATATGTTCTAGGGTGTTTCCTTTAGAAAATGAAACATTGTTGATTTAATTTTTATCATTATCTCATATTAAATATTTCGCCTTGGAAGTTATGCAACCCTAACAGCACGTTTGTAATTATTGATGCCTATAGCATGTCATTAAATGGCATTATGTTATCAGGTGATTAATCAGGTTATAACTTACGTAAGTTATAACAGTGAACTGCTAATCCTGATTGCAGCTAATTGTCTGGTAATCCTTAAAATACACAAAACTGCACAATAATAACCTCAAGCACTCCACCTTCATATCACTAATAACAATCCGAACACTTCTTTTAAACGCAGACCTTTGAAGACTGTAACACTGCAACGTTTTTAACATATCAAACGGAATAGCCAAAGCACTGGGCTGTATTCAGGATAAATTGTACCGAAACGTAAAATTTTTAATTTATAATTAGATTATACTAAACGGGAAGCACAAATTCACACCTACTGGTGCCGAACGAGATTCATTATACTGAAATTATAAACTAATATTCCAAACACTATTAAAGGCATGGGAAAGAAAATATTCGTTAGTCTACTATTAGATTAACTTGGTAAGCACGAAAACTATTTACCGCGCTTAGCTCAATGGGTCAGCGAGTAGCGAGCAAAACACTCTTGTTTAAGGCTTCAATAGCCGCTGTCAGACTACTGAACGAAAACGAACTTTTATGACATTTAACATTAACAAGAGAGGGGTTTTTTAAACGGTCCAAACTAACCAAACTTGACATTTTAACCAATAAGGAAAATAACTGCAATTGGAATCACATTAAATATTTTAAAAAGGCTTATCAGCTGAAAGAAGTGCCAAACTATAAAATCCGATGCTTCCACAAAATATTTAGTTACAAACTGCTTAGATTCTATTTGTAGCTTAAAATACAAAATTGCTGTAGCCCCATAAATTGTTTTAATATGAAGTTTGTACGTGCTTTTCGACCAAAAAAGGAGAGTCGATATCTTTATTACTTTTTAGGAGCTAAAAATGTTTTTTAACTGGAATGATTCTACGAAAACTCATCCAAATATGATTTTTACTCGTGGGAATTGCAATCGAAATACATGTTCTATTTAAAGTCAGATGAGAGGACATTTAAATTTTTTTAACGAAACGAAATATTTCCTTACAACCTACAAATAAAGAAATAAATTAAAACACGATATTAAACTTCGAGATTAAGCCTTTTTCTTCAAATCATTAGACACATAATATTTTTTGATTAAATGAGGTTTGAAAATCGAAAAATCACGATGCTTTTAGAAAAGTTTATATGATATTACAGGTCAATGATAAATGCAAACTCTTTAGGATTAAAATAAACACGCAGAAGTAATGAAAGCAGACGCAGTATTACGTACATTACATTAAACCTTCATTACACACATAAAATGTAAAGGCTGAAAATTATACGCATAACGAATATTCCCCATTTTTGAATATCTTACAGTTTGCTGACTTTTGTGTAATTAATAAGTATAAGTAATTAACTTTAAAAAATACATGTATTTATATATTATTTACTCAAGAAAATACGAATAGGTAGAAACTAATAATGAACTTGATTTTAACAAAAGATTAAATTAACTAACATGCGCAAATACAAAATTAACAACATATTTTAGTTTAAAAGATTGCAGACATGCACACGGGCTTAGTGTACTAAATAAATGACGCACTATCACACTAAAAGTTTCAAAACATAATAATGCAGATTGCTGCTGTGTTTACTGATTAGATGAATACTACATCTACAGTTTTACGTTACAGACAGTATTACAAACATGCAGTATTCTTGTAGTATATTTGACCAAAATTGCTGGCTTATTACTTTGTTAAATGCTACTATTCACAAACCAAACAATATTGTATAACCTTGTTGAACTTGAAAATATACATTCCTACTGTGCAATTTGAAAACGTTAGGCTGTACTTTTTCATTTTTCTTAAAAATTATTAGAGCACAGCAAAAACTGTATACAGGGTGAGGATTTTAAAGTGTTACCCGGCGATATCTCAAAAACGACTAGGACTACCTGAATTCAATTTAGGACAGGTACTTAGTAGGAAGGGGTACACATTTTGATATAGTTTTTAAATCTTTACCTCTTCCTATTTTTAACGGGTGGGGTGTAACTTCTAAATTTTAAATGGGATGGTACTTTTGAAATTCGAATTGTGAAAAGCTACATATTGTTATGACATATATTTAAACTGAATGAATAATTATTTAAGAAAATCCCACGTTCGGGCAACATTAATTGCTAAGATATTTGGTATTATTACTATTTATTAGGAAAGCCACACGTTTGGACTGGCATAAATTTTCTACAATATATGCGGTACGGTTAATGAAAGTTGGAGGTACTCGTTGTACGATGATGATTGAAAATTGATAAATTGTGTTAAACATGATTTTTTTTAATTGAGACTACAAAACAGCATATAAAACAAACTTGAGTAAAAGCACAGTGATGATACATATATACACAATATAAACCACCTACCTTTACGATAAAAGAAAATGCACCAGCTATAATTATTGTTGTAAATCTTGAGTCGAATCACAACTGAGACTGTACAATCGGGTCGCTTTAATAGGGCAATAAATAAATATGGATCTATAAAACATAATTAAATACACACACAAACAAAATAATAAATCAGACAACCAGAATTTATTTAACACAACTCAAAAAAAACAAATAAAATTGAAATTGAAACACTAAAAATTAAAAAGTATATGAAATTTGGATATCTTGAATAAAAGAAAGTTTAATTTTAAGACAGTCTAATGCTTTTTATTTTCAGAAGTAATACCTGTCATTCATATTATCTTAAAAACTAAATTAAAATAATCAAAATTTTGGCGCCTTTTAAATTATCAACTGAACTTAGTAACAAACTGCAAATTCTTTTATCTCCATATAGTTTTATAACAAAATGATAGAAATGCAAAAATTCAGCTCTCTTCATAAAAAAAATTTAAATATTTTTATATAATAGAAATTGTTAACGGCCAGCTGTATTCTTGAGATAAGGTGAGATGTTAAATTGATAAATTTTCTTTTATCATCGAATTTGTAATGAAGGTTGATAATCTTATAACGCTTAACAATTTTCTTAAAAAAAGAAAATTAAATTACTATTAAAATTCACATAACTGTTAATTAAATTAATTAAAATTGTTTATTATTAAAACAACTAACTAAATTCAAAAAACTTTGACAAATATAAAACACTTTGACGTTACATCAAAACATAACCTAAAAATTTAGCGTTTGGGCATTGTTTACATTTTGAGGTCACAACATAACCTTTAAATTTAACATTTTGCTCTGGGCATATGTGCACTGCTTGAAACAACTAAAATTACAGAGAGATTGTCACTAAATTGTATGCTGTGTTTATATCTTTTCAGAAACAAAACACGAATACGGTTATTTTCCTAGGGTGAAACAAATGCAAAAATAGTACTAAATTTACATAACCATATAATTTTTTGTAATTATTAATAATTGTTTAAACAAACTCTATAGTTATATAAAAAAATCCTTTATTCAAAGATACCCAACACTTACACTAAAACACAATAATAAGATGGCTATTAAATATCAACCGCATCAATTTTCAAATGCATTCAATTATACATTAAAAATTTTTAATTATGTAAAACCGCTTAGTTGCCTCCTTTTCTGATTCTTCGTTCTTACACCCTATTGAACAATATTTACACAATTTTAGATATCCATATTGTAAATTAACCAATAAATTACATCATTTTAGATTATCAAAGTTGAAAGCAGAAATTTGTATATTCAAACCTGTAGATTTTCTATAAAAAATCATCCCCATGTTTACCTTTATATCTCAGTTGTGTCCAAGGAACTACTTGACAACAACATAATAAAATATTTGAGCCCACAAACTTTTAATCTTTCAAAACAACAAATTATTGTAATGAAACTAGCAAATCGTATTCTTGTAATAGATCTGTTCATTAATTAACTTACAGGTAAGGTAATTAATACTTGTATACATCGTCACAATTATTATGCACTTTGTCTGGTTTAGGTCAAAACAAGCCTTAAAATGGCTTCAATACTTATTTATATACAAAATTTATGTAATGATAGCTCATCGTTGGCTAAACCATGAAGTTTTATCATCAAGTTAGAAAGAAGAATCAACTCCAAAATTTATCCTTTTTCTATTTAGTGTATTAGAGAATGTTTCTGTAACAAAATAAAACATTTTCCTTTGGTTCCTTTAATAATTAAATTAAATTAATTATTTCCCCTCGAAATTATGCAACCCAACCAGTATGTTTGTAAATAGGGATGCATCCTTTCCAAAAGCATGTCATATATCATGACAGTTTGTTTACACAAAAATACTTAATTTGCTCGACTGGTTAAATAATTTATTAATTATTAGGATAGAAATAAAAAAACAATAATTTGCTATTTCATTGCGGTTTATTTAAGGCCTATTTAAATTTATTATTAAATTTAAGAAACGAGTTTCTACAATTATTAACATAAATTCTGACATGTAGTTCCAGTAGAATGGGGCAACACCTCATTATGCAATATAGGCTCGCAATTATTTAAATGACGTGCTTGACAATAGGTGTATTGGTCGAGCTGATCCGATAAACTGGCCTCCTCGATCACCTGATTTAACCCCCATTGACATTTTCATGGGGCTCTATAAAAGAAAAACTTATGGCGACTGTACCGCTATACAATACAATTGTATCCGACATGCTTGTAAACTAGTGATACCTGTAATATTAGACAGAATACGAAATTAGTTTAGGAAAAGAATAGAAAAGTGTGTACAAGTTGATAGGAGACACTTCGAACATCTTCTGAAGCATGATGAAAATGAAATGACAAATTATTAGTTTTTATTTCTAACCTAATAATTAAAAATTATGTAACCAGTGGATCATATTTAGTAATTCTAAATTCAAAAAGAAAAATGTACCATCCTATTTGAAAGTTACCCCCCACAACCCTGGTGCATTTCACTTAGATAAGGAATGGAGATCTCGATTCGAAATAGAATTTATAGTATGGCGTGAAAATATAAGAGATGTACTTTTAAATTTATTTCTTACCTTCGGAAGATGTGCATCTAATTCCCAAGGAAAAAATACCTGCTTCCAGTGACAGATTAAGTTATTAATGAATCCGAAGTGACGAAGTCGCACCGTGGACAGTTTCAGCGCGAGGGAATTTTTTACTGCCGTGGAGGGGAGAGTAAACTTATACTTATGCTTTTGTGTTATACAGCCATGAGCACTAGAACTCATTTAAAATAGTTGTTGAGCGCCACTATTCTTCCTAAAGCTGTTGTCGATGAATAAAATTTTATGAATTATTAGTTTTAATAAAATGGTTATTACACGAAACTGCTACTTTAAGCACATTAGCACAGAAAGTGATTGCTAGACAAACTATAAAACACATAAACATCATGTTGTGCAAAAAAAGTAAAGTATAACATAAGATGTATATTATTTATTTATTTAGTACTAGAAATTGTAAGCAGTAACAACGTGAAAAGACTATTAATAGTCTCTTCTGAAAAAAATAAACAAAAAAAGGGCCTCTTCAATTACTTATTTATTTGATATAACTTTTAACTAATTAACTAATATAATAATGACTAATTAAATTAATTCATTTCTGCTAGTACATACATTTAAAAATTACTAAAACAAAAAGATTATTAAAACCTAGATTATTTAATAATTGACTAATAATGAAATATTTAGAAATACGTATACGGCTCTGTAAAGTGTAACAGAAAAATCTATATTAAAATCAAAGATAAATTTAATTCGAAATCAAATTTAAGTGTTACTCTTACGATCATAGATTTAGTAGTTACGACCGTAAAGTTCAAGTAGTAGTGAAAAGCATATCGAACTTGAAGTCGGCTTTTCTTCGAAGTTATGTTTTATGTTACTGATACGTTGTAATACGTCTTTAGTCCAATCGAAGAGCACGAATTTAATATTATTTTACAGAATATTATTCCTAATTCTTCAAAATCTCACGGGTTTTGAAGAAGATTTTAAATTACATATTTCGATAATACAAGGCTGCAAAATGTTTAAGAAAGGGTATTTGTAACCTTTTACATAACGTTACTTCCAGGACCTCTTTCTTAAAACACAAAATCCACTCTGTAAATAATTAGTAAGTAATCAGTAGAGAGAAATAAGAAAAACTAATTAGAGATAATCAACAAAATAGAAAGGAATGTTTTTAATCTTCCTGTAATTCAAGTTAAGTTAAAATAAGAATTGTTTGTTTTATAATAGATTAATCCAAGTAAAAGTAAAAATGTTGAATATATTGAATGCACCATCATGTTTGGCACATTTTACATGAATATAATAGTTTAAAAATACATTTTAAATATATTTAAGGTATTTTTATAAAAAAAATAGGTAGAATAAATCGTATGTTTGTAATATTCGAGCTCGTATAGCCTGGTAAATGCTGATTTTCTTGGGACTTCATTGCTGCCGTACTTTGATACTAAGACTGTCTATTACGACTAATTTATAAGATGTTTTCTACCTCTTTTCTGTTATTATTGACCTGATAAAGTCTCGCTTAATTTGAGGTTTTGCTATTCGAAGCGCGGAAGAGAACCACTTCTTACATTTTAAATTTATTTCTCAAATTTACTGGTTCTTTGAGCTTTTTCTGTTCTTTGTTCGTCGCGTTTTACATTTATGTAAATTTATTTAGTATAGTTTTTCTGAATATAGCTCAGCTATTCTAATTGCACCGATGATGATTTTGAAAATGAAAGATTTTATTTTTATGTGTAAGGTTTTCAGAAAACATTGAAAATTAATTTTGAAGGTTCCCTAAAGCTAGCTAAATGAATACCAATTTCCTCAATTAGACGTAACAGAGTTGTATTTGACAACACGAATAAAGGAACATTCTGAAACTATTGTATGAAGTTAATCCTGAATGCGCTTTCATCAATTAGACCTACCCTATCGTATCCATTGTTTAAGAATGCCATTTTAGTCTCTGCGAGTTACTATTTTCAGTTTGTTTACGTTTAGTTTTTTGAAAAAAAAATCTTGAATGACTTGTTATAAAACCACATCATAATGTGATTGAATTGACGTGTACATATAGTAAAATTATTATAATTTGCGAATGAATAAATAAGTAGAAAGCCTTGCGTGATACTATTTGCAAAATGCTACTACAATTATCCGCTACCCCCCACTACCGCCCGCCCGCCTCCTTGCAATTTATACACGTCGGACGTTTTCATTCGCGATATCAGTTTCGTGATACTTGCTTTAGTAAGTTAGACATTAAAACATGCTTCATTACTTCAGAATGCTTCCTTCCTGGGCTTGTTTTCGTCGTCGGCTTTAATCCTTTTCCAATAATCAGCGAAATGGGAGGAGAGGCGATCGCGTCTACCTCTGCTTTCCCGCGCTAATGGCCGGTCTGATAAATGACATTTACAACCATAAGCTATCATTATTCACATTCAATAAGGCGAGTGATAAATAACTAGTGTGTCCTGTGGGTATACATCGACACCAGCGAAAGCTTCAGATTGCGTCCCTGAAAACTCGGAATTGTCACGGATAGCGCAGTTGAAATAAAGTTAAATGACGGTAATTTTAGAAAATGACGAAAGCCATGTCACAGATGTGCAATTTTAAATAGATTAATTGTAATAAAATAAAGAAGTCGTACGTGTGCATGCGCAATTAGGGTAATAGCGCCACTAGCCGGTAGCGACGTCCGTGGCGTTTCGGTCAACTAAAATCGCGTGTATTGACCCGGCGACGATGACGACGACAACGACGACGCCGACGTCTCTTTCACTCCTTCTCTCTCGCTCCTGCGTCGTTCTACTGCAGCATCACGCATAGAAACCTTAAGGACGTTTTGATATCCGAATGTATTTTCGCTTCCGATAACTTCACATGCTTCCATGGACCAATTTTCCTTCATGCAAATTTATTGAAATCCTACAAATTTTTTTACGCAAGATTTGCAAGCAACAAACAATCTTCTTGCATAATTCATACTTGTGTTATACGACTGAATTGATTTCACCGATTCAATTTGAAAGTCGTTTACCATTTATCCTATTACTCAGTCGTGTTTCAATGAATTTGAAAACATTTTGCGTTTCCCGTTCCTATTTAGAGAATTATTTCCTTGCCGTTCTTACCCCCCAGGAATTGAGAAACGAACTAGCAAATATATAATTCTATTTCGTTTAAGAAACAGGTAGACGACAAGGTATCTCGTATTATGTAAAACCAATCAAACGCCACTAGCGAAATTAATTTTGAATAAAGCTCAAGGCGTATTCAAAACGACAGATAGGTATATATTCAAAATCATTTGTTTGAAAAAGAAATTGAAAAATAATAAAAAGCGGACAATCTTTAAGTTGACTTCTATTTTCATTTTTCCATCTGCCAAATTTCAATTTACAATTTTTCTACAAGAATTCAAATACAGTCGGTATTAAATTCTTCAGGAAAAATCTACTACCTGTCATTTTTAGTCGTTCAAATATTGTTTTGCATGATTTGAAAAATATAAAACTCCATATGAAATAAAAATTTTAAAATATTCTAATATTAAATACTACATCGCTTGATTTCTGCTCTACTCTTGTTGGTGCAGTAAGGAAACTTTCATGTTGTAAGTTACGGAAATGTCAGGAGTGACATTTTTCTTATTCTTTATCTACTTACACCTATATGGTTTCCAATAAAAGAAAATTTCAACTACAATAGTACCTTCTATGTACGCATTTGGACTTGCACTGATCGAGAAAACACTTTTCAGTTTAAATGGATATTTTGCTGAATTGTTGTGTATCTATAGACAATGTACTGGAAGAGGGCTTTACTTTTTGTCTTTTATAGGCGTATTTGTTACTGTTTCCTGTAGAAATTTAGAAATGTCGTTTCATATCTTACTGTTAGTATTTTTACAAAATAATTGGTATTGCTAAGTAGTACACAAGAGATTATCTATCACGTAAAAATTGCACGATGCGCTTAAATGCCACGGGTTCTCAATTCGACGGCGACTATCGTGACGTCACGAATCCCCAATCCCGAAATATATTCAGAAAAGAATATTTTAGAAGTAAAATATATAACGGTAAAAATATTGCAGAATTTAAGTAAAGGATACTGTTTTAGTTGGTTTAGCTTTAATAAAGGTATTTGTTGCCTTGCTTTGATACGTGGAATGGCCCGTTTCTTAAATTTGAAATATATTCTGGTATAATTTCGTCTAGAATATAATAGAAGGTATTATTATATTCTATAGGTGTATGCATAATTAAACTGACTTAACTGATATCATTGCTGGTATTTATGATTTTTCTTTGTTAATGTTAATAGTTTTTACTAGAAATGATAATTTCCTAACTCTGTGGTTTTATATATTGTTGGAGATATGTGAGTTTGACACATGGCTAGTCTAAGATTCTCTTACTTAGTTTGAGTTCTTTTTTGAAATTGCTAAAAACATGCTTGCAGATCTGCGTTCATCATCGTAAAATGGATTCATGTAAATTTTGTTGCATAATCGGTTGTAATTGTTCTAAAAGTATTATAAAACATTAACAGGTGTTTAATGGGATAGAGCAGTCTGTAGTCATGTTTAAAGTAAATTATTATAAATTATTTATCTTCGCTTTTTGGCCATAGAATTAAAATTACAAATGTTATTTTGAAAATGATTTATGAAGTATGGAATGTTTAGATATCAATATCTTCATCAGTCAGCTCTATATTTTAATTGTGAATAAAAAAATATTATATTAAACTGAATGTTGCCTCATATGTAGTTTGTACAAAAACAGGTTAAAACAAAACAAAAATTTTATTTTATTTGTCAGTTTTAGTTCGTTCTGTTCAAATCCATCCTCAGTATGTTGGGTAAGACTGAGTACGAGATTTCCCAAGCCTAAAATCCTCTTGGTGAGAGATGAGATGTTTTCTACTCAGAGATCATGTTCCTTATATCATCATTCATCATTATCAGGCATCATCGCCGTGGCCGTGGCATCATCGCAATTTTCCGGGTGTAAGGGCAGCTAGATATCATCTTGGCAATAATCTTGGTATTTTTTCATTGGACTAACAGAAATCTTACAGTTGAAGAAGCCAGTTAACGATAAATTATTAAATTTACTAAAATCTTAAGTTTTTGATCAATTCGTTCAGAATTTCGTTCAGGCGGTTTCCAGTTCTGTTACGTGTACTACACATGATAAAATGCGTCTTCAACTTTGACCTTTTGATCTAGTTCTCCGTTTAAGGGTAATCGATGAGTAATATCATTATCTTGATGCTGGCGTGATTTTTGGGAGCTGTTGTATCATCAGATCTAAATTTTCTACTGCCATGCCTCATATTAATGCTCCCCAGTGCATTCTTCCTCTCTTCTGTCTCTCTCCTCCCATCGTTTCTATCAATTGGTCTCCTAATTAGGTAGTTTCTTAGCGAATGGGTTACGATTATTGTCACGTGGAAGTTGTCGTGACTAAGATAGTAGCTTAGGGTAGAGATAGAATGGAAGGCAAGGTTCAATTTACTAATATAATAGATAACAAGATTACTACAAACTACACAAGCATGAAGGCGGTCAGTATCTGATAAATGACTTACGTACTCACGCTAACGCTAGAGTGGTTAACTATTTACTACGACTAGGTCTAGGAAAACCAGATAAGCGGCGTCTCAGGACGCTAGCTTTTAGACTCCTAGATAGCTATGCAGTAGGGTAATCAGGTAAGGGGCGCCCCTGGGCTAGCTTTACAAACCCATACTATTAAATAGTATAAAAGTTACTCACCAGGCTGGCTACGAGATCATGGTTGGACTTGACTGACTTATGTCTCGTAGCAAGCCTGTTTATATACGGTATTATCATGAAAATCGCGGAAGCCGTTGATGCATAAATGAATATATTAGCTTGCATTGCTGCATACATGAATGTAGTAACGTTTAGGACTGAATACATTTTCATATTAATGTCAACTCGTAGGTGCTGCTCGAGTTGACGTTGAAAAGACGTGTGCAACCTTGATAAACATTTATGCTAGTTGGAATTCAACTTAAGTATGCAACAATGATTTAATTCTGAATAATTTTGTATGTGACACTATACTTTTCCAAATATTATTTGTAGTTGCTTTTATTTTCTTCGGAAAGCCAGAAGTGTAGTATGTTGTTCTAGCTGTCTTTTTATTGCTGGAGATGAATGTGTCATAGTTGGCTGGTATGAACTGGTATTGAAAATGACAGTATGCTTCCACGAAAACCCATAGGCATATAAGATCAACGTGAGAAAAACATTATATAAGTCACAATTACTGCACAGCACAAATGAATGTTTATTGACCCATCTCGATGTTGTTTCTGTGATCTATTAACTTAACTCTATCAAATCCATGCCATTTTGATTGATTAAATGGAATTGCCATAGAATGTTAATCAACGACGACAGACTTGTGAAAATACGATTTGAAGTGTTGTATAGAAGTATTATGTCTATAACATTTTAGATTATCGAGAAAAATACTTAGGCATAAATCTGTTCACTTCGAGAACTAAACTTGAGAACTTTGAAACACTTTTGAGAACTAAAAGTTGCTCAGTTTAAAATATACCGTAACGTGGAAGAAAGAGTCATCCGACGAATATTCGGATCTTTGAACACACATTGCTACTACCACGTTAAGTTTATGAATGTAAACAAATAGGTAACATTCTTTAATTAAACCATCTATATATTTAAAACACAAGGCTTATTTTTGTTCCAGTTCGTTTGAGAGATCCACCAGGTCGATTTACGCGTTTCTTTTTTTAAATTAAAGCTTTCGCTGTGTAGATTAGTCAACACTACTTAATTTTTATATATTTTTAATGTTTATATTTTTAATTTGAAAAACTCTAAAATGTTTAATTTGATACGGGCGAATCGGACATTGACTAGGGGCGCCCTCTCACATTCCACGGTGGTGAGTTTCGTAAGTACTCTTCGCTTATAAATATAAAGGGTTATGCAGCCGTCCACTTCCATCATTAATAAGCGTAGACAAAATCCGCATAGTTGAAAATTATGAACAGACGAATTATACAAATGATAGCTAATGGCAATTGCTTATTCAGAGTAGTTTCTAATTTTTTGTATAAAAGGCAGGAAATTTACCAACACTATGTTTACGTCATGTTTTTGAAATATATACTAATAGACGTTTTCCAGAATGTTTTAAACAAGATCGATTTTTGATTTTATTCTTATCATTTCGTAAGGTAGAAGTTCCGTATGTATGTATTTATGTAGAATAAACCGGCAGGGAGGGGTAAGCCAGAGAGGAATATATGTCGGAATAGAGGAGGGTAATCTGGGAGAGAAGAGTGCTAGGCTTAGAATTTCAACTATATATGTTTGGTTGCGTTTATTTAAATAATCACTCATGAAAATCCAAAGGATTGTAATCACACATCGAATGTTGTATATACGGAAATCCTTCAATGCTTTTGACCGGCATGTCTTGACGAGGTTTCCCTAGTTTATTACTAAATTGTACCCAAGAAAGATGAAGTGTCTTTGGTGTAACGTGTTGTGCATGCCCAAAGGTCCCTGGGCTTACATGTTTTTATATATTTATCGTTTTTTACGTCAGGTATTAAATTATTTTGAGTAGCTTCCAGGTAATTGTAGATTGTTATAAATAAATAAATTGAGTTTTATGAATGTTTATTATCCGAACGTCACAATCATCGTAATCAATCACAAAACTTTTGGTCCTTCGATCCGTATACTATTTCCCTCGGCTACTTTATAGATTTTTCGTACACACCTGTACGTTTGAATTTCCTCATTTCATCGAAGCGGGCACTTCTATGCACATAACCATTTATTACATTTTGAAGATACTACTACCCAAGTATAATCCCATCTTTCCATTTAAACTTTAATGTAATAATTACAGCGAGATTGTTATTTAATAGCAGTATATTACATCTCTAATTAATGACAAATGAATAGTAGGAAACCAGACAATATCGCGGCATGCACACACAAGTGGTAATAACTGTATGGTCTGGGAATATCGACACCAGGAAAACAATTTGTATTATTACAGTGACTGATCTGCCCTGCTAAATGTTTCATTGTATACCCTTTTTTATCGCTAATAGTATATTGTGGGTGAATTCTTTGAGAACCGGTAAATGTGCATAAATGTTTTACATTAAATAATTAATGCAGTAGGCGAGAACCATTTACTTAATGTTGCAGGTGTTATTTTTTAGTAAGGGCATTTAACTATGTTGGAAAATCTACATTTATTTTAATAAGCAAATTTACTAGTTGGTTTCACTTTGGAACAACACACTGAAAGTGATAGCGTTTACTGTCTCCAGCCTTACTTTGTGGAACTCCATAATCATGAAATATAATATAAATACAAAGATTAGTTAAAGTTTCACAAGTTTTATTAATATCTTAACCTGACAATATTGTATTGACATTAAATGTCATTATCAAAGGTAGATAAGATTGATAAATATACAGACATAAACGCACGGTACCTTTAATGAATGAACAAACTGAGCTTAGTAATTCTCCTTTATTAGAAGTGTTAGATATTTAGCTTTGTATGTATTGTATCTAGTTACCTATTTTCTGTATGTATTTATCCTTAGCAACGTGTTTGTTTATCAATCTTATCTACCTTTGATAATGATATAAAGTGTAGAAACAATATTGTCAGGTTAAGATACTAATAAAACTTGTGAAACTTTAACTAACATTTTTATTTATATTATATTTCATAGCACTGAAAGTGAGATCGAAAGACAGTGTACATCCAATAATGACGGTCTAATTTAAAAGACGTCGCACGGAAGTAAGCAAGATGTGGAACGTTATTGTGTCATATTTCAAAAATTACTAGCAGTCATTATAATGCATGCATGGTTCTTCCTCTAACCATCAGATATTTTTGTTGAATCACCTTAAAATAGTACTTCTTATTCACTGCCTTACCTTGTCAAGGGGATATATGTATGCAAAATCGAAAAGCTGCTAATGTATTTATTACGTTTGCTCGCTTTTGTGGGCTGTAGTGATCGTTTGGACAGGCTATGATGATTGAGCTATCGTTTCAACGCCATAGGAGTGAACACCTTACTTCCTGTAATTACAACTTTTAGAAAACTTTTATCTTTGTAAGCTCGATTAACAAACTTTCGATTCGCAATAACTAATTTTTTTTATCGTTTGTCAGAAAAAAAATGCACTTGTTTAAGAAAGTCTTAAGAAATGAATTACACAAATTCTATTCCAGCTTTGACAACGCAAACATGGAGAGCAGAGTGCTCACTAGGGGAGGGGGGTGAGGCATGTGTCTACGTTATTCAACTCGGCTTGGTCTCAGGAGTCGTGACAACCCGCCACCTTGACTCCATAATTCTTTAAAGTCGAACATGGGCATACCATTTTGGACCACACACGTATTGTTCTCCTTCTCAGGAGACTCATGCATCAGAAAGTCTACATAAACTCACTCTCCCGTATATATCGTTGTCACAAAACCGGTCTCAGTAGCCATCTTGTGACACATCATTCAACTCCAATGTCTGGTGAGTTGATTAACAGCAACTCAACCCGAAACTTTTATAGTTTGAATGAAATGTTGAGGAAGTCTAACGAGGATGGCTACTATCAACTCCTGAGGTGAATTTATTAATGGTACTAAGTAAATGGGGCCAGTAGAACCAGTATTGCTTTTTAATAGAAGTCTTAGTTTTTCAGAAAAAAATGTTAAAGTTTTTAGAAAAAAAACGGTTTAGAAACACTGGCATGATAGGGACGCATCTCACCTTGCTTACGGTTAATGTTCTCTTTTTGTTAGTAATACATTTTCCAGTCTCACTGACTATCAAATGACAGATTCTTGTTTCAAAAACGACACCCCGAAGTTTTTTGGTCTACCTGATGGCTATTTCTTGTTTCCGTTTTTACTTTTTCTTACGGCAGCTTCTATCAACAATAAGAAGAAAGTATTATTATTATCGACGTTTTAAGGTTCAATCAAAAAGATTTACGTGACTTTTTGTCTAGTGTAGGCAGCCGATCGCTAAGATTATCAAAATCTTGTAACCTTGCCAAATCTAGTAGCTGGAGTATATTTATGAACCCCTCTTGAACTAAATATAATGAACAGACACATCCTTAATCTATGTTAATTATATCTATGTGAGAGTGATCATTAAGCAACTAATGCATTCGGGGAGTAAGTTGCAGTTAAAGTTCATACTAATGCAGCTATTCGCTTATTATTACATATCGAATGAGTAGTTCCGAAAAACTTATTTCGTACGTTCTAAGACTGAAAAAATCTCAGATACCTAAAAGTAATGGTTCTATAGAAATTTATAGTATTCTGATTATTATACATAGGTGGCTTGCTATTGATCAGAAATATGTTAATTTCATTCGCATTGCCTTGGAAAGAATTAGTAACTTTTCTTGGTAGTATTAGGCGATATAATTTTTTAATACATTCAGTTATTACTAACAATTTTAAACTGTAGGTAAGTTCGTTTCTCATTTTTTTTCTTTCAGTAATTGTGTAATTGCGCAGCGATCTGCAATACTTCCGTGCAGTTGTGGTTTTAGACTTTTTGAATTTTGTCTTTGCTTTGCTACTTAAGATCTTTAGCAACCTAATGTTCTCAGGTTAAGCAGAGCGTATGTTCTTTATTTCTTAGAATTGTTTTGCACGGTGCTTATTTACCAAATAGATTTACACGGTTACTACAGTCCGCTTTATTAAAAATGACCCCTGAGTGTAGTTCCATCTTGATGTCCAACCTTTAAAACTGAAGAAGCAAGTAAACGATTCTTACATTGAATACGATTTTAGCATTTATGTTTGCTACGCTGTAAAGGTTATATATAAAGGGCGACAGCACTTCCGAGCAGGTAAATGAGGTAGACCCGTGGTTAGCGGTTTACAAACTTTATTTTTAAGTAACATTTATTAATAATAACCACGTTGGATTTTAATTTTTATTTCCAAAGCGTATATTTAGAGGATTTTATTTATAAATATTATTAACAAATCTTTCGGGCTATTGTTTAAACATACTTACTGCTAATTTACGGCAACAAAATCAAATAGCTATTGAAATTCCATTAATGTGAAATTCAATGATTACTTTTTTATTTTCCAAGTAAATTACTCAACAACGGCGTCAATTAAAAATAGTAAAATTATAACCATAAATAAATTACAATTTTCGCTATAAGCACATCTAAATAAAATTCCTATGTAATAAATAAATAATCTCAAACACTATTCGCACAAAATTATTTATGACATCCAATTGACACAACTTTGAGAATAAATTACTACTATAAATACTAGAGTAAATCAAATATAAACGGTAATTTTTTTCATCATTTATTGAATAACGTTATACACAAACATTGTTTTAACGTTTTTCAGTATAGTCTCCTGCGTGATCTACACACTTTTGCCACCGATTTCGAAGTTTCAGTATTCCCTGGTTATAGAAAGTTTGAGGGCGAGTTGTAAGCCAATTGCGCACGTGCTCTTCGACTTCTTCATTGCTTCCAAATCGTTTTCCTCCCAGTGATTCCTTCATAGGCGCGAATAAAAAATAGTCACAGGGGGGCAAGTCAGGGCTATAAAGAGGGTGCTCGAGGATTTCCCAGCCGATTTCTTCCAGTGTATTCCTTGTTAAGGCCGCGGTGTGAGGCCTGGCGTTGTCATGGAGGAGAATGACATCTCTGATGGGCATTTGTTTCGTCTTTTGTTTCGATAGGCGGCTTTTGCCGACCGTAACAACTGGCAGTAGTAAGCCGCATTGACTGTACGTTGATCGTGTAGAGAATCGATCAGTAAAATTCCCCTACAATCAAAAAATCGTTGCAAGGACTTTTCCAGCTGAGTGCCGAGTTTTGGCCTTCACTGGGCAACATTCATTCTTTCTTCGCCACTCCTTACTTGCCATTTTAGATTCGGGGGTGTAGTGATGTACCCACGTCTCATCACATGTCACGATGCGCTGCAAAAAGGCCTCCCCTTCTCGCTGAAATCGATTCAGAAGCCTTTCAGCGATCTCCGACCTAATCTGTTCTTGGTTTCCAGTCAACAACCTCGGAACCCATCGAGCACTAATTTTTCGAAAACCAAGTTGATCAGGTATAATGGATTGAACACTTCCATAGCTGATATACACTTCTGATAAAATTTCTTCCACGGTTAACCGGCGATCACGTTCAATAAGCCCTCGAACGGTACGGGTATTGTCATCTGTAAGGCTTGTCCTTGGGCGTCGATCATGACTTTCGTTTTCAACACGTTCTCGTCCGTCCTTAAATTCTCTCGCCCACGTATACACACGATTCTGAGACAGTGTACTGCCCCCAAACTGTGCCTTCAAACAAGTTAAAATTTCTGACGGTTTAACGTCTTCATTGGTTAAAAACTTTATGATAATCCGTTGCGCAACAGACGAATGTACCTCTTGCTCGGTCATGGCTGTACTGACGACAAAGCCAAGGATGTGCGCGAACCCGGCCGGCTCCCCACTCCTCATAAACCAAACATCTACTCCACACAACATCAACTACCTCGGAACTGCATTCTAAGCGGAATAGCAAAATTACCGTTTATATTTGATGATGCATTTTATATATATATATATATATATATATATATATATATATATATATATATATATATATATTTAAATTACAAGGTGTTCCTATGTTAGTCTTTAAATAAAATAAATAACACATTTAGAAACTAGAAACATAAGAATTTTAAGCAAAAATAAAACTATAAGTATAAATACGAGGGTAAATCAAATGATGTTTCTAAATGTGTTATTTATTTTATTTAAAGACTAACATAGGAACACCTTGTAATTTAAATATATATATATATATATATATATATATATATATATATATATACAGGGTTATGATAATGTAATGCACAAAATTCATAAAACGTACAACGATCACTTTGGAACAAAATGCAAAAACACGTCAAATGTTTTTTTTTATTCCGCATCTTTTGACATAAGTTACAAAAATAACACGTCAAATTTGTCAAAGTTATGACGTCATTAACATATTTTTTTAATGGGAAGCTAAGATTTTTATTACATTATTGGAGAAAGCTTGTTTTGTTACACTAGGGAACAATAGTTGCAGTAGGGCTCACATAAGAAAAAAAAACGAGAAAATGAATAAAAAACGAAATAAACGTAAGTTTCATAATAATCGTTGTACGTTTTATGAATTTTGTGCATTACATTATCATAACCCTGTATATATATATATATATATATATATATATATATATATATATATATATATATATAAAATGCATCAACTTCATTTCACACTTATTCCAAGCTTAGGACTAGCAGTAAAATTGCTGAAAAGTTTTTATATTTTTTTCTTGTTGTTTTAATTTTTATAAACAGTGAAATATTGTAAACAGTTGTTTAAACAGATTTCTTTTTGAAATAAAATTATATTTATAACTCGATTACTTCACAAATAATGTAATTAGATGATATTCTAATGTGCTCGTTTTCACTGATGATACTTCAATAGCTATTTAATGAGGTTACGTTAAAATGTAAATTAGCTGTAAGTATGGTTGTTTAAACAATAGCCCCACAAGGACTTGTTAATAATATTTATGAATAAAATCTTATAAATATACAATTTGGAAATAAAAATTAAAATCCAACGTAGTTATCGTTAATAAATGTGACCAGTTTAAAAATAAAGTTGATGAACTGCTGACTACTGGGACAGCTGATTTACCTGCTTGAAAGTATTGTTGTCAAAAAAGTGTAAAGCATTTTAGAAACTACATCAACAGTAGAAAAACTAGTATGGAATTTTCCTTCAAGGAAGCCTTTTCATCGGTTTTTTACAGAATATTAAAATATCTCCACTATCTTGAATCTAAGGACATGAATTGATAATAAATACTCGCTGTTTCTATAATGCTACAACTCAATCAATTACAGTTTGTTGTTTTACTGATCTGCTTCCTTGCAGGTTTGGATTTTGCAATGACATAGTAAACCTTGCGTTTATGTCGCATTGTGCTGTGACATATTCTGAAAGTTCTTCAAATTAATTAAATTAAAACTATTGAATAAAATAGGCACATTTCATATTAAATAATATATCAATTATGCCCTGCTATAAATTTATTCTTGCCTGCTGATGGTAGTTTAAACAACAAAACAGAAAAATTGATTTCCTTAATGCTTTGAAATATGTTACAAACGATCAACAATGAACTAATCAAGAGCAAATCTGTGCAGGATGAGTCAGAATACAATAACAAAACGCGGCAAGTGTTGGATATTGCCACATGATGGTACGATCGATCTTAACTGTCAAAGCGATGTGAAAAACCGTCTATTATTTGAACCATGAACAAATTACAAGTGTGGAATGAATATGCCAACAGCACAATGTGTAGTTATGAAACGCATGTTGCTTCGTGCTTTTGACACAATTTCGATTTTCACTTTTCTTTTTGAAACGAAGGAGGAAGAAGGGGGAGGGGCTTTTTTACTAAATTCATACGTAATGCAATGAAAGAAGGGTGGGTTTATAGGTATTTTGTCACCCTAAGTAACTCCCTCACCTAAAGGGAATTCCGTTCCTTATTCTCTAATATTGCTTCATCCAACAGCTTGACTTCATGACATTTGCATTTGTATCTGGATATTGTTGGTTTTACTCGCGGGCGTTGAAGTTGTAGAAGAGTTAATATGGGAAAGCGATGCCGAATATCAGCACCGCAACTGCAGAGAAACTAGACACCCTAAGCTACTTCTAGCGGAGCAAAACTCAGTTTTCAAACTTCTATATCATGGTATCGATAATCTAGTGGGGAACTATAAAATTGATTTATTGTTAAATGCAAGTGACTTGAGAATTTGAGAAAACATTTCAAAATATTAGAGTTTCAGCACACCTAATATATTTCTGAACAATTCTCAAGTACATACTTACTTATAAGAAAGTGATTTTCAGGTTAGCTAAGTACAGTTCCCCATAATGCATTAGAAACGAGCATTCCGCCCGTGAATCTAATGCTCAAGTAAATTACCCCCAAATGCGTCAACTTGTCTGCGTCAATACTACCGGCATTTAGTAATTAATCATCAAAATACCTGATGTCTACATCGCAATTGTACTACATTTAGGTTTGATATTCGCTATTCGTAACAATGTGCCCTTCCCTAGCGGATGCGAAGGACAAGGCAAGGGATGTACCGGGGTCGATCACGTCCGGCCGTGCGTAGAGTTCATATTTCATGTACCAGTGGCCACCCTAACAAAGCCTGACCTAGCAGCGATGTCACTAAACGCCGAACAATTAGAAAATACGACCTAGACCGCTTCTGCCTAAGAAGTATCGACTGTTAAATTGCCTTAACTAGATTAGGCCACATGTTTCAAGTTATGCACAAAGTTCTAGGTGACGAAGACTGATTATAAGACGTTTTTCGTTCGGAGCCACTGCTTTACAAGTCTCAAGGGATGAAAGTCCCCTCTTCGTTAGCAAGCCACTGTCTAAATGGAATATTCAATTTAAGAGAGGTTTGCAGTTTGCGAGTTTGCACCTACTTTATCATTTAAACGTACATAGTAAAATATAAATGATTCTTTCGGGAAATTAATAAAGACATGTTATTGATATTTATCTAGTAAGTTACTGTTCCCAGTAAGTCATCGTCTTCAGAAACTTTGTCAATCTTCTAATGCGTGCTTAATTGTAATTTATATATTAATGAGGTTGACAGGAGCGGGATGGAAAGAAAGGACGAGCAGTTAAAAAAAGGACAACCGTTTTTAATTTTAAATGCTTTCTCTGGGGACGAAAAAACAATAGAATACGAGTAAAAAGTAGTTTTATATCCTTTTACTTCGTCGCAGTTTATATACCTTTCTGCGAAACAGAAAAACCAGTTAGCTCTTTACCTTTACAATATTATTCTTTCAGAACCTTCTACGGCTTTCACTTTTTTCAGTTTAAACTTTTTTGTACATTTTCTCTCCTCCTTTTCTTATTTCTTAGTTGATTCTCCATCTAATTGTTTTTTAAAATAGATTTCTTTTTCTTTTGAAAACCATCCAGAGTATCTATTTATTACCGTTTTCATCCCTTTATTGTGAGATTTTACAATTTTTGTAACCAAGATAGCAAACAAATTAATTATTCACGAAAGCAATTTATGGTAATTAGTCCTTGTAACTGTTTTTCTACTCATTTACTTTTACTTCAGTATGTTGGGTTGCATATACCTTCTAGTAACTGGTTAAAATTAATATTCTGTAATCTTCCGTCGTCAGATGAGTATTCTTTCTTTACGTATGTTTAATTTGCTAGCTTACAGTTAATTTATTTTATAATAGCGGTTATTCCGGCTTTGTATACAACACGTTTAATCAGCGTTTTCACTGAGAGCGTCGTTCTTTTTTGTTTCTTGCTCAGTCACCTGGTTGCTTAGTGTGATGGTAAGTATATTATGACACTACCAAGATCCTAAGGCATGATTAGTCAAAGTGTCATCAAAATTGAACAGATCGACATAGTGTAGCAAGCATATTTTACAAAAAACATACCCCACGTTGGGCGCCAATTTGTAACTAGATAAAATCAGCCCCGCGAATGGGCGCCAATTGTAGCTAACACATTTCGATAAACAAAAGTCCCACGGTGGAACTGTCAATTTGTAACAACTAATTTAAAAAAAACAAAGTACTTGCGTTTGTACAACTTATCTACGCCTCAGCTTAGCTTAAATACCATAAAATGAGAATTCTATCCCTTTTTTTTAGATTAAGGTAAATCATAGGTGGATTGGAGCATCATCAAAGTTGTAGAGCTATGGATATAGGGGCTTCAGTATATTTGATTTAAATTAATAAAAGAGTAACGTTAATACTCCACAATACGGAGCTCTAGAGAAAATACGAAAAAACATTGACATCATTTATATTTGCTTTTCTTTGTGAATCGTATAAGAATTACTTAAGAGAAAGATAACTTCGACAGTGTGTGTGTGCGTCAAGATTTAATCCTATAAACCCGCCCGCCCCCTTCAATTTTATCATTTGATTATTTGGTTTACGGAACCATTGATGACCTACAAGAATTATATAAGCAAACTTTAAAGTGGATGAACTACAGACCTCAGCAGAAGTAGGAGTAATATTAGCATAGTGCTGTAGTGTCAATCTTCCTCCCACATTTTTTGTCCTTTAAATTTTAATTCTTAATTTTTCTGGTGAGGATATTTACACGCCCCCATCAGGTTTCTAACATTTCTGTATGCTTCATCTAATCTTCCTTCTTGAATATCTTTTTGCACGGTTTCACAGTTCTCTTTTATATAGTTTTCTTTATTCCTTTTTGCTTTTCTGTTAATCGTATTTCTTAGTTGAATCTAAGCTGGCTATGATAATTTACCTGCTATCTTTTTAAAAAATACTGCTGCATCTCTTAGCTTACTACTTTTAATTCTATTCAATAAATCAATTGCTGAAGGCACATTTCCTCAGGTTTGGAAATTAGCTCATGTCAGTCCTATCCATAAGTCTGGTGACAAGTCCAATATAGAAAATTACCGACCTATATCTAAACTTCCGGTCATAAGTAAAATCCTTGAGCTCATAGTACATGAATATATATTTAACTCAATAAAAAATCATATAATCCCCCAACAACATGGTTTTTATAAACAACGTTCTATAAACACAAACTTGATCATTTATAGCGAATATGTGCTAGGAGCAATGGATGAGCGATTACAGGTAAATGCAGTGTACACTGATTTCAGCAAAGCATTCGATAAAATAGACCATTTTATCCTTTTCAAAAAATTACAAAAAATCGGAGTGTGTGGAAACCTACTGCGGTGGCTGATATCATACCTTTCGAATAGAACGCAGCTAGTGGTTATTAAGGGGTATCGGTCCGAACCTTACAGTGCTCCCTCAGGAGTCCCGCAGGGCTCGCATCTGGGTCCTTTGCTTTTTAACTTATTTATTAATGACATAGTCAATTGCTTAAAAAACGTACAGTTTCTGTTATACGCTGACGACTGCAAACTTTTCATGAAAATCAATAACATGCAGGATTGCATTAATTTTCAACTGGATATAACTTCTTTTGAAAATTACTGTAAAAATAACAAACTGACTCTTAATGCAGACAAATGTCACTCAATAACTTTCTTCAGAAATCGCTATATACATGACTTTCCATACAAAATCAATAACATTCAACTCACAAAAAAGGACTTAAGGACCTCGGAGTGATATTTGATAACAAATTAGTTTTTGACCATCACATAGACTTTATCACCCAAAAGACTAATAAAACCCTCGGTTTTATAATACGTAACTCCAATGACTTCAGACAACCTCAAACATACAACGCACTATTTAATTCGTTGGTTAGAAGCCACCTCGAATATACCTCCGTTATATGGTCTCCTTACAACAATAGACTAGAAGCAATTCAAAACAAATTCTATAATCGCTTACAATGCAAATTTCCGAATCAAATACCTTTAAATAACCTTTAACTTCACTTTCTTAGCAACCAGACGAATATATCTTGACAGAATTATGGCTTTTAAAATAATTAATAACTTAATCGATTGCCCTAGACTACTTTCTTTGTTTTACTTTCACATTCCACCAAGACAAATCAGAAATACTCAACTATTCTCTTTACGTATTAATCGAACAAATTCTGCTTCTAACTCACCAATTGCACGTTTCTCGGTAGAACTCAATGATCTGTTGGGAAAGATAGAGCTGGACATCTTCACTATATCTCTTAATCAGTTTAAAAACATCTTAAAGCAATCAGGCTGACATTTAGATATTTACCAAAGCTAGATCGTATCATTACTAATTCTTATCTGCGTATACATTAACTAATTTACAAATTACAAACGTATCTAATATACTAATATACTATTCTGATTCTAATTTTATCCGCATTATTGTCAAAATGTAAAATATTGTATTCTATTAATAATTTTATTTATAACAGTTATTTAAGTTATGTGTGTTAATAGTTATGTTAGACCGCTATCTTAAATTTATTTACTTTTTTTGTAACTTAGTGGAACCCTATAATTGGGTAAAACTGTAGGGTTCCCAAAATATTTAAAATAAAAAAAAAATAATTGAATCACGTATCTAATTGAAGATATCTTCTGGAATCATGTGGAAGACTAAAAATAGCGAAATGGCTTCTAGACCTTTCAAAAACTCCACTACTCAAAGCATTATCTTTTTTAAAATAGCTATTGTCACATTCTCCGCCACCAGATGCACCACCAATATTAAAATTTAAATTATTTATTATGTAAGTTCTTAATTTAAGTTTCTAAGAAAAGAATTTTAGTGAATAAAAGTTATACATATTTCATGTAAACACCGTGCTACTAAAAGTATTGGGATTTATGGATTTTAACATTATATAGCTAAATAAAATTTAATCCCATGTATATAATTGAATTTTAGTGGAATATTAGGATTTAATACCTAGTTTTTGAATCCTTCTACAAAAATAATAGTCTGTGAACTCCGTGGCGCCATTGTTATTTTAACATTATTTGCTTGATGTTTTTTAAGTATGTATATTAACCTATTTATAGGAGTAGATATGCTAAGACAGTTATGCGGCAATCCTTATGGAAATTAACATGAGAAATCGCTAAGGTCCAACGTAGGATTTTTGGTCAATTTCAAGGTCATCCGCGATCAGACTCAACGCGCGCCATCGCAACGTATACGCATTAACTCTACATATTACTCAGTGATTGATGCAGTCGTCTGAGATCAAGGATTTTATAATGACGACATCACGGCATTCTAGGGCTTCACCCCAGTAACAGGGCCCCCATGGTAAGTGAAAATGATTATACTTCTACGCTCACATCTAACTACCCACGTGATCAAGATCGTGTTTAAGCATTTCTAGCCGATGAGATTATGAAATTTAAAGAAACCGACAGTCCTTGACACAACTGCGAGGTTTGCAGGCTCGTCTAACCGTTACATCTATGTCAGTAGCTACCCTTCGTGAAGTGAGCTTTCGGATCCCAAGCTTATGAAAAATATTATTATTGAAATATTATATAATTACTATGTTAATAAATAAATACGAATCATGTGCTGACGGCATCAACTACACGACAGAGCTCGCTATCTATTCTCACTCGGCATGTAATACTCATATGACTATACATATATTATTTAATAAAGAGCTGTAAATAAAACACACAAATATGGTTTATACACTTTTATTTTATTTAGCTATTATACATTTCAAGCTAAATATATACTCAACTAACCATAATTAAAATGTTATAGTAGAAGATCATCATTTGTTTAAACTAATCTACCTATTAAGAAATTCTAATTATCAAGTCTGAGTAAGCACTTTTAGTAATATCTTACAGGAAAAAATAATATTAAAGACATTCATTAATGTAGAAACATCAAACTAATCAAATATAGTAAATATACGATAGTAAGTAAATATACTTAATTATAATTAAAATACTGGATGATATGATTAACATTATCTTATGCTAAACTACTTATTAGGAAACAATAATTACGGAGCACAATGCTTTTATAATATTTTACATGAAAAGAAGATATCATTCAATCTATTAGCTCAAATTGAAACATATAACATTAACATAGAAGTCAGATATCATAATGAATATATTACATATTAAAACATACATACAATATACAACAAACATTCACAGATTACATTAATATCTAACCTTACAGAATTTTATAGACTAAGAGCAAGCTTTTGCTGGGTGATTGAATGAACATGATGTTGATCGGATCGGATTATATTTTGATGTACACGTTTTTCTACATAGTTTTCAAGACATTCTACGTAGTCTTCGAAGGTAATTTTTGTGTGAACAACAGATTTTTTAACACCTTTAGCTTTTTTGGTTAAATTATAATTAGATATAATATCGGAGATTTCATCATCATATTCTTCTTCATGTAAATGATTTCTTAACGCTTCTACGTCATCTTTTGAAACGGAAGTTTTTATAGTGTATAATTTTGATCGGAGCCCTACGTAATGAGTCATTGGTACCCCATTACACTCATCCTTCATCATACCCAATACTTTTTTTATTAACATGTGGAATGCCGTATACATTATTCACAGAGTAATCGCTCGTATCAAAATACTGAAGGCAATCACGCTTCATATCTTCATATGGATCCTGATTACGAATCTCATATATGAGAGAATCTGTATCAGAATATAAGACAGAACACCTATCGTCAAATCTTCTCTTCATATAGCCATAATGGAAGTCGTAGATGGTAGTTTTAGCGAGATCCAGAATGCTCATACCAACATAAATCGGTTTGTTCAGGTAGATTTCAGATTTTCTTAACTCGATTGCTATTAAATTCTCATTAAATATACTACAATTTTTAAATTCAGGCTTGGAGATGTAAGACTCCGCTCCATATCTACCCGCCCATTTAGTTAAAAGACGTATATTTACACGCTTACGCAAATTTTACATCGTCTTACCAAAGACTGCGTTATTCATGAGCTTAAATAAGTTTTTCTCAAACTCGTTTCTTGAGTTCTGGCGTAGCTTAGTGTTTGACTCGATATATGACTTTAGCCATGCTGATTGTTTAAATTTAAGTACTCTATGAATCCGATTAATCTTCAAGCCATGCTGCAACACCTGTTTTATAGTTCTATAATGGATAATATACTTTTCTTTGTGATGGAGAGTAGCTATCAACTTAGCTACCTGAGAAGAAGATGCGCAGGGTTTTCCAGTCTTCGGATTAACATGCTGCGGACAGAAAGGTAGATCTTTATGAGCATCATGTAGTTCCCTAGGGTATTCCAGATCAATCTCAAATATATAACCCTCAGGAGCATTATCAGGGATGGATAGTACATCAATACTATCAGATTTGACCCATTCGAAATCTCCATATGGAAGGTACTGCGACATCGCCCATCCATACTGATTATTGGCATCATAGTACATTAAATAACTTTTAGGACTAGTCGGATCATATGTTAGAAGGTATTTATTGTTAGCTGTATATCTCCTTTTAGAGCAAACTTGACTAAGACCACCTCGAATTCCACGTTCAACAAAGAGAAATTGATCGAGATCGGTTAGGACTCTAACTCTTGTTTTGAATGTTTTAACATACAATCCCAGGTGAAACCAGGAAGTAATGAGCGGGGTCTAACTCATAGGTTTTCAAACAACTATTTCTAAATTGTTCAAAAACGTCTGCTAGTAACAGTATATCCGTTTTCATATATAGATCGATGTACTCACCCAAGCTGCTACAATTAAATTTAGACCATACATCTTTAGCTCTTCTATACAATTTTCTTGAACACTTTTTATTTTCCAACTTATTATAAAAAGCTTCAATAGGTGGTAAGCAAGTTTCACTAAACTTATCAATGCAATCGATATAATCGTACGGCATTATTCCCTTTTTTGTTAACATACTGAAGAGATCCTGAGATATATCAGAAAATTGAGATTCCAAATTCGGAAAACTATGTAGGTATGAAGCTAACTTTTCTAAGGAGGACGCCATAAATCGGAATGAATCGATAAACCAGAACTGAATCAGAGAATCGTTTATATGTTTAGTAAAGGAGATATACTTTTCTTAGTAAATCAACAGCACCCTGCATCCTAGACGCTATATCGGCAATTATAAAATGAGCATCATAACCGCTTAGATTATGAAAGACAACAGGAATAACCCTTACACCTTTGTAGTTAATATTGCATTCTTCATGGACGGCCCCCTGTAATTATTTTCTGAAATCAGATGCGTATGATCACGTACTTTTTTATCACCCAGTCCAAAAGGTTTTTCGCAAATATGACAATGAGTAGATTTTCTAAATTCTGCTTCCTGTTCAGGTATTATATCAATATCGTAAGGACAAAGAAATACTGTTTCCAAATCCTCTGCCAACTGCTGAATCTCATCGGCAAACCATTCCATACAATCCAAACCTCGATGGGAACGGTAAAAAGATATTAGGTCATCATATGAACATTTGACATAATAACCTACAGCAGCGGGGATATGTTCTTGGTACTGATTTTTATTATTACACGGTTTCAGAATTCTCTCCAAATCAGCATACACTACGAAAGGAGCCTTCTCTTTATTTTTAAAATTCTTAAATTTTAATAAATTCTCGCCTACTTGAGGCATTTTGATAGCGCAGTCGTTGAGCTGCTGACAGTCTTCAGTATGTATATTTAGCTTTTCTTGCGATCTGAAGTAATGCAAACAGCGATCACAGAAATATTTTCTACCATCTCTTTTACTAAGTTGAGAGGACAACATTCGGTTTAGATTCTTTATCCAAACGAAATGATAACGTATTGGCGCAGCGCAGTTTTCATTTTCATCTTTTTCATCACAGTACTTGTCTTGAATGAGTAGTAAATTCACATGTCGCTCTACGTTGTTTTTAGTAAGAAATGTTGGTAATGTTACATAATCATCATTTTTCTTTTGTAGAACATAAATATTAACCGATATGTCATTCTGTTTTTCAAAATTAGGTATCTGCCTGATTGTCATTGGAAATTGTATACCCTTAAGTTTTAAAGCCTTAGAGTAGTGAGGGTAGCTACTCGCCCTTTTAGCTATATCACTCTCTCGCTCTTGGAATTCCTCCAGCTCAGTTAATACCGGCTTTGTTACTTTATCATCAAACCATGAATCTAGATCTGTATCTCTATATATCGGAGAGTTCGAGGTTGTAAAATGTTTGTTTTCATTTAGAAGCAGGTCTCCCCTCTTACAGTCAAATTCTCCCATGAAAATGACATTAACTTTTACTGCTTCATACTCTCTCAGGATATTAGGAATTCTTCGTTTAAAAAGAGTTTTACAATCCGTGAAGAACTCTTGAGGATGCTTATGTTTAAGGTTACTGATTACACCACTTCGAATTCTATTATCAAAAGCTGATATGGAATCATCCCAGCGAACTCGATGTTTAGCGGTTTCTTTAGTTTCCTTCATAGATACAGCACCACTTCTCTGAAGCGATTTGAACTGACATTTAAAAGTTTTTACTTGGGCCAATTGAGTCATGAGATGCTGCTTTTCACCAACAGACTTAACACACTTCAGCTCACGATGGATTTTTCTAATAGTTCCCGTACATTCCTTAACCCCTTCTCTGATGCGATTATTAGCCGGAGCGATGGATAGAATACCCACCAAAGCTCCAATACTGCAGACTGCAGCATCAATTAAAGACATCTTTGATATTATGATGATAAGAGAACTAATACCTGTTAATGAACGTAACAACTGATGTTGTCAACACGAAGGTTGTATTAACAATGAGCTAGCGCAGATGACAACGCTTCTTAGATACTCTCTACACGTACCGCCGAGAAAGCTATGCAAATATGTGATGATAAACTCGAGAGCTGAGCCAACGTGTTTCCGTAAGAACCTGCGGGAAAATTTCGAATAATAGATAGCGAGCTCTGTCGTGTAGTTGATGCCGTCAGCACATGATTAGTATTTATTTATTAACATAGTAATTATATAGTATTTCAATAATAATATTTTTCATAAGCTTGAGATCCGAAAGCCCTTAACGAAGGGTAGCTACTGACATAGATATAACGGTTAGACGAGCCTGCAAACCTCGCAGTTGTGTCAAGGACTGTCGGTTTCTTTAAATTTTATGATCTCATCGGCTAGAAATGCTTAAACTTGATCTTGATCACGTGGGTAGTTAGATGTGAGCGTAGAAGTATAATCATTTTCACTTGCCATGGGGCCCTGTTACTGGGGTGAAGTCCTAGAATGCCGTTATGTCGTCATTATAAAATCCTTATGATCTCAGACGACTGCATCAATCACTGCGTAATATGTAGAGTTAATGCGTGTACGTAGCGCTGGCGCGCGTTGAGACTGGTCGCGCATGACCTTGAAATTGACCAAAAATTCTACGTTGGACCTTAGCGATTTCCCATGATAATTTCCATAAGGATTGCCGCAGAACTGTCCTAGCATATATACTTTTAGGTCATTAAAATATAAAATAATATCTTGCTTTTTAATTTTTTCTGGGGTCAAATTTGGTAAATAATTGGTGAAATCATCCAGATAATCTTCTTTTATATTTTTATTGATTATTATTATTAGTAACCTTTTCAAATAAAAAAGCATATTTCCGATAGCTTTATAGAAACTTGAAATGAAGTTACTCGAGGGTGAATCTTTGTAATTATATTATAATATAGGGTGAGTTGGAAAGTAACTTTGGCAATTAATGTAATTTACTGCTTCCACCTTATAGTTGACACAAAACTAATAATGTGTAATTGATTATGTTATACTGAGTAAGTGAGTAACTGCAAACAAAAGTCTAAACCATTTTGCTCGCAAAAATTTAATAAAAGTAGGGCTCATTTTATAGTTTTTATTCTTTAATTTATGAATATCACAATGTCAATACAAAACACTGAACATTTGTACTCTTGTTATTGTAATACCAACACAATACAAAATTAATCAGAAAAATAAATACACTCGAGCATTATTCCGTTTGCCACATATGTCTAAAATATACGAAACAACCCCCCATTCTTATTGTTATCCTGCGCCAATCTACAGGAATATGGAGAACAGTGTAAATACAATTAGATTAAGTGTCAAGCTTTCTGGCAGGACGCATTTATTGTTATTGTTATTGCTTAAACTTTGAGTTTCCAATGCGTATAATTTGTATAGGGGCGGCTTTGTCTTCTTTAAGATATACGAATTGCATATTATGCGCTTCTGGAAGTATGCCATACCGTTAGAAGCTAATGTTATTTCACATAAAAGATTATGCCGTATTTTACTTTAATGCATTTTATTTTAGAACTGCATTAATGCTAATAAAATGTTATCTCTTTAAATTAACGTTCTGAAATATACTCGTATCCCTTTTTAAAAATTTGCTCAATGAAAACTGCAATTAAGGCAATCTCGAGTGCTACTATAAAATTCATGTAATAGTAAGTACTACTACTGCTACTAAAGCAAACGGAAAAACTAGTCTGCAAAGTTCATCGTCAATTTATAAGTTTCTACAAATTAAGATAAAGTCTGTAAGAACTTCATTCGGGGCTAATTTTTTGGTGACGATTTTCATTTTGATAACAAAGTAGAAAATAAGATTAACTAATGGCTGTCTGCTGTATAAGCTTAAGAGGCGAAATTAAATATCTTAGCAACTCAAATTAACCATTGCTAAATCAGCAGATTTGGAAAATTATAGACTCTCGGTAGCCGTTTGAGGTCCAACAACTCATGAAGCTAGTAGAGACCGCAGATTCGGCCGTAATCAACGGTCGTCGTCATGGCAACTCGCGGTTTAACGTTTCACCTGACCACCCCTTGTTCCGGTTCCGGTAGGTACTTCATAACCTCATTCATTATGCATCATTTCATGTTCAAGCAACCTTTTACAAAATCTCGTTTTAATTGTGTGCATCGCGGAGCAGTTTTGCAAGATTTTATGATGCATTTTATGCACTCCTTGTTACACGGTTTTATTTTATTATTGCTGAGACTCCAAGGGTGAATGATAATGAAAGACTTTGTTTATGCATTTTCTACGTGATTATAAAACATAAAATTTTATTTAGGAATGCATAATTCATTTTGTGTTTGCTTATAGTGTGGACGTTGCTTAACGCGATATAATATTAAATCTATTGATATCGAGTGTATTGTGGTTTCATGTTTCAAAACTTGTTGTTGATGTTTGGTAATGAGCACAATGCGTAAGCAAATCTATTAAAATTTTATATTGAATAAATTTCTATTTAATAAATTAACATAATTAACCACTTAAATTGAAACTGCTAATTATTGGCATAACGGAAGCTGGTTTGGCTTACTTAAATTTGCGTTAGTATCTAATTTACGATTTGTTTTTAATTAATTTAATTACCTTTTTTAAAATACAAAATTTTTGTCCCTGATGTATGTTTTTTTCTTTATTAAGCAATAATCGTCGAAAATGAACTATTGGTGCGATATGTACTCCGGTGTAATAAAGCATCATCTGTCAAAAATCATGTAGCGGTGAATGCGAGTCTAGAAATGTAGTGGGAGTTTTATTTTACATGAAACATTCCTAATATCTCTCACTTTTGTACATGGATTCGCTAATGGTAAAAACTCCAGTTTTGTGGAACTGTATGTATTTATATCCATTAATTCTAAAATTACAAATTTTTTATAAAGATTTTATACATTCAACAGCTTTAATAAATAGTTGATTGTTATAAAGAAAAGATCAACCGATTTTAATTTTTTTTTGCTTAATGCTGCAAAGTGGTGCTCACCTACAAATTGAAAAATTACTAAGATTTTCTAGAACTTGTTCACCATTGAGCGGTTGTAGCGGGATAAAGTTGTAATGTTTGATTTATCCATCTAATTAGACCCATTTCGCGATTGAAGTTTGTTGGTGGGCTTATTTGTATTGATAGAAGTGATTAAAACATTTCGCTTGTTTGAGTGTATACAAACGCGGTCTCTAATTTCTGCGCGTTACATTATTTTCATTACATTATTTTCAATATATCTTTAGTAGGAGGCTATAATTTATGAGAATCTACCTTGTATTTTGATAATTAAGTATTTCCATAATTTTTGCACACCCTCTTTCAATTTATAAATTAACTTAATGATAAATCTATTACCTTATTATTTAATAGTTAGGCAACCAAGCTTACACCATGCATCTTACATTATGATTGGTCTAGAAAAATAAAAGTGAAACAAAAATGCTAGTTATGTCAAAGTGTGTATAATGTCAAGGATGGTCAAGAAATACATTAAATGTTATAAATATAATAGTTTATCATATAATTTTTTGTACTAGCACGGCTCTACCTTATATATTATAATTGTTTCCTTAGTTAAAATTTAAAATTTTGTTACAACGCCCCTTAAATCCTATTCTTTTGAAAAAAGTGCAAGTCTAGCTTCAGATCTTCGCGAATTTTAACAATATTGTTTTGTGATTGTTAACTTTTAGATGTGAAAGTCTAATGGAAATTCACTTCATAATCTGATAATCTTTTGTTTTAATTTGATTCATCGTATTTTTTTGGAGAATGTTGGGTTGAAAACAAAAGCTTTTTGTTGCGTTTGTTCTCTAGGAATAGCTACTTAATAAACAGAAAGCAGCTTACAAATTATGATTTGCTGGAGATTTTTTTCACTGTGAGTTTAATTTATCCTAAACATGCTGTTCTCGACCTGGGGGTTTTGTTTACTCTGAACACCATGTTGTTGAAACCATCTTCTTAGCTAACTAATATGGCGGCCTTTAAAAGTTGGATGACCTGTTGTTCTGTTTAACAATATGATATTTTAGAAAGCTACATGACTTCGAAAAGAAACTTGAAGATTTAAACAAAATTTTAATGACTTTATTCAGAAAAGTTATTCAAGTTATTAATAACACTATTTGTTGAACAATAATAAAAATAAGCGATAGTCTTTAAGTTGTTTGAACAAATAAAAAGCGTTAAGAATTATAAAACTAAGAAGATTAAAATCAATCGGCATGATTAATAAATAAATTATCAGGATACCTATTAAATAGAAATGATTGTTGTGTCATCTAATCATTATGTATCTACTAAAGAATTTCAGTTGTTTTCTAAAACTGTCTTTGTATCAAATTCAATTGTTGACTGAACCGTATTAGGAAATTCAACAATAATTAAAGAGCTTATTTTAATGTAAAACCAAACAAGCCGGCGCTCATAGGAATCATAGTTCTATACGAAACTTTTCAATTTTCCCATTCCCAAAAATAATATTAATCAAAAATCTCCTTAATGTGTAAGTGTTGCAATTCTTATGCCCAGGTGCAGGGCTTTGGAAGAATTGCTTTTATTTTACACTATGAGTTTAAATGTTTTATGTTACATAATAACGTATGAAAAACATAGTGTACTAACCGAAAATAGAAATATTTGAAGAAATGCTTCAAACGGGAAAAATTAGATAACACGAATATCTTAAGAAACGCATATTAATAGTTTATCAAACAAGTTCAAAAAGTTATCAATTAAAACACAAAATAAATATTCACAACAGATTTAAAATATTTATTCCACAATCTGCTTCGCAGCAGTCTACTGCGTCTGCCAGCTCAATACTAATTGAGCTTTCATTGTCTAAAATAACTTTATAAAATGTCAGGTCATCTTCTTCTCTCCATCTTTCTCCCATTTGTGCTCTAAGGAATTTTTTTCATAGTAATTTTCTTTCTTTTTTTGATTTGGTGTGTGACGTGTTTTTTCATTTTAGTTAGATGTACTATAATATATGTAGAAACTGAATTTTAAGGAATAAAACCAATACAAACGTAAAGCATAAAACCAAAAAGTGCACAAAGGATATAAGCTTTTATTAAACTTGACTACTGAAGCTGACAATTACACTCTCAACTCTTATGCTTCAAAAATCATTCTTTCTTCTCTTTAATATTGCGAATGGTTGGTCATATAGCATTCAAAACTTTCGTCGGTTTATTCGCAACCTCGTATTTGCCTTGCAATATTTGGAGTGTAAGTCAAAACGTCGAAACAAAAACGCCGAAAACAAATAGTCCGAAATCAAAACGTCAAAAACAAAAATGTCGAACGATCAAAAGGCAAAAAGATCAAAACACCCAAAACAATTTGGTCAAATTACCAATAATCCGGCAAGTAAATTTGGTTGGAAATAAAACCGAAAATAATTTGGTCAATGTTAGAATGAACCTAACCTAACCAGGCCTTTCAGACGTCCTTAATTCCTTCTTGTCTCAACAGAACCTTCCAAGATTGACCATATGGTTCCACCTTGATCCCCCACTTGTGCTAGGTCAGACCAAATTGCAAAGCGTAGTCTTTAGTCGTAACGTGCAACCTTTTAAAACAACTAATCTAACCCAATTTGCAAGCCTTTTCACGAAAGTCACGAAACCTAGCCAGTCGGGATAGTATGACCAAATTGCTTTCAGCGTCTTTTTTTGTCTAAGGTTACATTTCGGTCTTTTGATAATTTGACCAAAGTGTTTTCGGCGTGTTGAACTTTCGTCCCTTTAACCATTTGGCATTTTTGTTTTCGATGTTTTCACTTTGACAAATTTGTTTTCAGCATTTTGACCTGCTACTCAAATAGTTCCAGAAAATCCAAGTTACAAACGTGTGTACAAACAGTCGAATAAAAATCATTCCCTTCATAGTACCAACCATACACCACATGGTACAAAGCCAAATTCCCAACGTTAGAAAAAGTTGATAAATTGCCGAAATGACCCTTTGTGCGTTTTCTTCTCTCCAAGTCTTGTACAGTATTTTGACGATGAGTTTGCTCCGAGACTAATCATTTGCTGTAGACTAATCTACCAGTTCTTAATCTTTTTTCAGTCATGTGTTGTACTTTAATGAACAAAATTTTGTAGAAATCCTTCGACCACTTTCACTATGTGATTTGTATAAAGTTAGTTCGCACGTAAACTGGTAAAGTTTAATTTGTCACTGGACTTGTTGGTCTTCAAAGCTTCTTACAGTGAATTACGTCGAAATGCTTTTGTGGTAGTCAATTAGGTAACACGTCTGCCTCAGCTCCAATTAACCCCTGGCGTTTTACAGTTTTAAGACTTACTTTGGTATCCTAAACCCTATAGGAATATCCGAATTTTATCAAATATTCGATCTTTTATCCGAATTTTAGCCAGCATCCGAATTTCTATCCGATATTCAATTGTTTTTATTCGATATCTGAATTTTTATCGACATAGAAAAATCAGTGAAGTCCAAAATGTTTGTCCGAAAATGAATTCCACCATCAAACCATCGATATGGTACATGTATCCACATGTATACGGTTGGACTATGCTAAGGCGGGAGAGGTGTAATGGGCGGGTCTGCAGGGCGTGGCTTCATGTTAGTGACGTAATAGATTTGTTTATTAATATGTCAGCCCTTTTATAGAAACCAAATATACCAAAATGAGTGGATAAGTAAAGACCAAAGAGGTGCAATGGGTACATATGATGGGCGTAGAATAATTGTTTGGCAGCTCTTTTATAAAATACACATATATGTGGTTAAACTAAGCAACGACCAGAGTGGTGTAATGGGTGGGTTTGGTGGGCGTAGTTTCATGCATGTATATATTATTTTGATGATTGCAGGATATTAATTGTCTGACTTTTATCAATTGGACGAATTCAGACGGATCACTGTTTCATGAAACGTGATTTACGACTCGACATACGAACTCCTTCCTTCTTTCTCGAAACCTTTCGTTCAGAAAGAAATTACAACCAATACAACGTTATTTTTTACCTTGAAAGTGCATAACATTACTTTTTTTAATATTCTTTAAAATTGTAAGAACGTTTTTGACTTTAGCTATGTTTGAATTCCAATTTTGAACATTTTAGCAGCAGTCACTATTTAACAATTAACTCTTTGGTTATCATTTTTCAAATAATTGCTGGCTGCTGATTGGAGAATATTAAATGTCTCATGTTTATCGGTTCAACGAATTATTGGACAGATCTCTTGATCTCTTTAGATGGATCATTGATTCGTGAATCAACACAATCGGAAGTACCTTTCAGTACGTCTCGGTATATGAATTCCACCCTTCTCGAAACATTTCGTGCAGAAAGAAACTGGAGCTGATATTTATGTATTATTAGCGAATAATAAATTAATAAATTCGACTTAGAATATGTTTTCCATTTCTTGAAATATCGTACCCTTCAAAAAGACTTACTCAAAGTTAATAGCACTACAACACACTAGCACTAGCACACAAATTAAAGCACTTTGAAGTTTAACTTATTTTACGGTATTTCATAAAGTGCATTACTTCAGTATTTCATAAAATGCAATCTGTTCGTTAAAATCAATCAACAAAAATGGGATAAATAAAGATTATTAAAAGTTTCACAGTTTTATTAAAATATACCTGACAATATTGTTTCGACAGCTATGCTGTCATTATCAAAGGTAATATAATTATAAACAAACACGTCGCTAAGGTAGATACAAAATAGGTAACTAGATAAAATAATAATAATAATAATAAAAATTAATAATAAAAATCATAATTAAACATCTAATACTTCCAGTAACGGAGAATTACTGAGCTCAAGTTGTTCATTCATTAAAGGTACCCTGAGTTTGTGTTTGTATATCTCAAAGGCTTCTAAAATGTCTAATTTGCGTTTGTTATTACAAAAATGTAGGAATTTAATATTATTTTGAGGAGTCATTGTGTGATTTTGTTCTAAAAGGTGTTTGGCGTAATTCGATTTTTCAGGATGTTTATTTTTGTAATGACGTACGTGTTCTTTATATCTTATGTCAAAATTTCGAAGTGTTTGTCCAATATATACCGAACTACAAAAAGAACAATTTAAACGGTAAATGCCCGATTTCATGATATCATGTGTTCTGTCTTTAGCATTAAATAAAAATGAAAAAGTGTTAGTGTTGGTTTTAAATGTTATTTTATAATTGTTGGTTTTTCTTAGTATATGTGCAATTTTTTCTGATATTTTGCCAAAATATGGTATAGATATGTAATTTGTGTCTTCTGTTTTATTGTCAATGGGATATATTCTTTTGATAGCTAACCTATAATCTTTTTGTTTAATTAAAGTGTCAATCATGTTCGGATTATAATGATTTGCATGTGCTAGTTGTTTAATGGTTGATATCTCTTTGCTAAAATCTGATTTTGTTAGTGGAATAGTTAAAGCTCTGTGTACTAATGATCAGTATGCTGCTATTTAATGTGTATTGTGGTGACAAGATTCATTTGGTATTGTTATGTCTGTTTGTGTTGGTTTTCTGTATATGGAAAATTCAAAAAGATTGTCTGCGTTAATCTTGATATTTAAGTCTAGAAAGTTTATAGCCCTGTTTTGTTCTGTTTCTAGTGTAAATTTTATATTAGGATGGATATTGTTTATAAGAATTAAAAATTCATTGATAACCTCAAAAGAACTGTCAAAACAAGCTAAAATGTCATCAACATAACGAAACCAGAAGATAATGTGTTTAGAGAGGTTTAATTCAAATATTCGATCTTCAAACTTGTTCATAAATAATGAATGAACAACTTGAGCTCAGTAATTCTCCGTTACTGGAAGTATTAGATGTTTAATTATGATTTTTATTATTAATTTTTATTATTATTATTATTATTTTATCTAGTTACCTATTTTGTATCTACCTTAGCGACGTGTTTGTTTATAATTATATTACCTTTGATAATGACAGCATAGCTGTCGAAACAATATTGTCAGGTATATTTTAATAAAACTGTGAAACTTTTAATAATCTTTATTTATTTCATGATTATGGAGTTCCACAAAATAAGGCTGGAAACAATAAACAAAAATGGGGTTTCAAGCACAGCTTACTTATAGCTAGAAAGTTCTCCTTACACGTGTTATGATCATCACTGTTTAAAATTGATGATTCCATCGGCATATTGAGTGAGTATATATTTATTTATTTATGAATGCTCGTTCTGAAAGCAATCAGTACGAAAGAACTGTTCAATACATTTTAGATAAATCCATAATAAAAAAATACAGTTATTTCAAGATCTCGTTTCGAACAATGTTTCCTTGATGTTGTCTCCCCATTTTCTTCCCAAGGGTTCATTCCCTAGTCTAAACGTTTCCCTTATGTCACTTTTTCCTTTCTTGCAATACCATGCAAAATATCGTATCACCATACTATTACTTCACATTTTACAAATAAAATAGCAACTGGGAATTATTTTTGAATGCAATTTGTTTATGTATAGGCATACATATATGTACTACGAGTGGTCTTTTATTGAGAACAAGTGTAGCGTAAAATTACGAACGAAAATGTTAGTGGAAATTCCAGTTAACTACCCCCCAAATTTTCATCTGCATTCTCTCTGTTTTCGGAATTCATATTCTGTCAATACCTCAATGTATCACTGATACGCTTTAACGATGATCTAGCTGCATCGCGAGCATATTTACCATTGGGGATTACAGTTGAATGCATCCAACTATTGCAGCATCTGCCGTCACAAAATCGCATAAAAATGGATGCACCCTCGAGACATGTCGATTGGCAACGTAATTGTTTGATTCGTGGCAAATCAGTTTATTGTAAACTAATATCATATGATTGTTTTATTTTATTCTTTGCGCGCTTTCAGTACGAAACAATAAATACAGACAGAATATGCGAAACCGGATTATTGCTTGTTAAATTAAAATGAATATTAAAAACTAATATTTAGATTAGGATTTTATTTACATCTGATGCAATTTCAAATGTACAACTTTTCATTACTGATTGTAAATATTTATATAGAATTTGTAATACATTCTACTGTTAGGGAAATGGAAACGATTTTTGATATTAAAGGACGTGTTTGTTTAAATTATAATATAAATTTTAACTTTTAATTAGTTTTTAACGTATTTTATATTTGATACTAGCTACAAACTCAATTACCAATTAACTGTTACGTACATAAATAACAGATTACTCTGTATTAAAAACAGGAATTTATTATAATTTTAGTTAATATAAATTAATAAAATTTCCAGCTGACTACTTTTACAAAATCATAAAATATGGAAAAGTTTATTCATAATTTAAACTGGTGATAGCTAAAGTGGAACGTTCGCGACCTGTGACCTTTGACCCTGAAGAGTGGTCACCTTTAAATTCAGACCTACATGAGGTACTTGTATACCGAGTGTAGCGAATTAGTTATTTATTATTGCTAATACCTAACCTAATTGCATACCACTAGATCGAGAAAAAAATGAACATTGTTTTGCACGAACTGTTTATTATTGCAAAACAAGTAAAAACTGGGAACATCAACAATTAATAATAATGGTTAACTAATGTAATGGGGTGCATTATAACCACCCGCTTGTTAAGATATCTTGCTGCGTTCTGAGGGTGACGAGTTCGACCTGTAAAAACAAAGAAGCAGCCCTCGAACACATATGGTAAGGGGGCGAGGTGGTCAACGAGGAATTGTCAACACCGAGTTTCATTCAAATCAGTTCATCCATTCATGAGTACGCTCCTATTGACACTTTATGTAACGGTGTTATTTAATTTTATCCACCGAGACTTTCAAAATGGTACCCCACTTGGCGGTTTATATTTAAATAATCGTGACACGTACCATTCTAAAGCTATGCCAGACGGACAGAAATCGTGTTCTTGGTCCAAAATGTTCCAAAGGGCATTTCGTAACAGTTTGACAACTGGTCTTTTTTAATAATAATAATATATTTATATGCCATAAAACTACAGAATCTCAAGAAGGGAATTCAACAAAGTTGTTCTTTCATTCCCCCCTTGTACAGTCAAACTAGGAGTCGTAATTCAGTAAATTCAGTAATAATAATAATTTATAATTATAAGAGAAAATAAAAATAGAAAAGAAAAATATTAATGACACAATTTAAATTAATTAGTGTTCGTTAGTCAGACTGTTTACGATTTGGTGTGTCAATGATGATTTGGTGTGAATTGTTCAATGAAGGCTTTTTTGAATTGCTCGACTGATAATGCCTTGAAAGATGAAGGTACATCATTGTAAATTTTTGTGACATTGTAACTAAATGAGCGCTCGTAGAATGTAGTGTTGTGCTTGGGTATAGTCAACAAACCTCTATGTCGCATATTGTGTACATCTGTTCTATACCTTATCTTATTATATAACCCTATTTAGACTGCCTGTTGATTATCATGTTATGGTAGAATGTTGTTGTTCGTATGTAACGACGTTGTTTCATGTCTAACCAACTCGCTTCTATAGTATGAGCAAAAAGTAACTCCATCAAAGGTGCCTTTGGAATTTTGAACGTATGTGTATTATAACACCAGAAAATTATACAAAATAATCAGAGTCGTTTGACAGTGACAGTTGCTATTATTTTCTGGTATTATAATACATATGAGTTAAAAATTCCAAAGGCATCTTTGATGGACTTACTTTTTGCTGATACTAGAGTAATTTTGAAGATATATGAGCACACTTAGGAATTCCAAAAATAAAACGTAAACAAGAGTTTTGGACACGTTGTATACGTTGTGATGTTCAAAATCAAGCCAAGGACTATAGACAGGTATACAATAATTGAGGTGCGATAATACAAGCGATTCACTTAGTAAGATCTTTGTGTCTTTGCTTAAGTAGTCTTTATGCGGGCAAAGAAGTTTTAAATTATAGTAAGTTTTTGGTATATACTTATTAATTTGCTTTTTAAATCTGAACGTTTTGTCAAGATCTAACCCTAGATTCTTGGCACTTTCAACTATCGGAATATTAACATCTCCATTTTTTATGGACGTCAGTTGATAATTATTAACCAGTTTACCGAAAAGCAAAACACAAGACTTAGTTGGATTTAATATTAGCGCATGATCAACAGAAAATCCATTTATAGCTTTCAAATCATTATTCAATGTATCAACTGCATCTTGAATGTGATTTGGACTAAATGATTAAATACAATTGTGTATCATCTGCGTACATGTGAATATTACAGGCCTCCACACAATCACAAAGACCGCTGGTATACAAGGTAAACAGCAGAGGACCTAATATGGATCCTTGCGGTATCCCTCTAGTAATACTAATTTTAATAATTCGACCCTACTGAAACCGAATAGCGCTGTTGTCAAGTCAAGAGATCGAACTAAAGACCAAAATTTAAGATGGCGTCACAAGCCGGATGTTGTCAATGTAAATGTTGTATGTGAGTTACACCGTCATCCGATTAGTGTGCGTCTGAACTCGAACGTCATATTAAAAACAAAAGCGTGCTAGTCATTTTTAAAGACGTCGTCTCGAACAGTCAAAACAGCAGCGTGCGATGGAACAAAGCCTAAGTTTTCGTTTCTGAACTGGAATATCTGTACTGCTGCCAAAATGTAAAAACGACTTTTTTAATTTTAATATAAACTCAATAATATGTAAGGATTGTACCTTTTGTTGTGTAGCCTTGTTAGAAACTTTTCCGCTGACTTCAGGGCAATCAGCTAGAGGAACTGCCCATAAGTTCTATAGAAATCGGGATGTCTTCTTTCCCAAACAACTGGCAAAGTGACTCTAAAATGTTCTCAGAAAAATGTCGTTTTCAAAATTGGTCAGCACTATAAAATCATTGAAGAATGACCCGTAGCAATCTTTTAGCAATAATGTTCAAGTTCGAGAAGCATCGAGAACCACGATTTTGATACATCAAACTCCATTTACTGACAACGTTCGACTTTTGACGCCATCTTGGATTCTGGATATTTATTGGTTTCTCGACTTGACATCAGCCATTTTCAAATTCAGCGTGGTCGAACTAGTACAAACAAGTTGGTTGTCAAAATGTTATACGAAATTCTCTTTGGATCACTCTTCTGTACGTTTTGAAGGAACGCCGCTTATCTTTTATCTTATAAAATAGTTTTGACTATCAGTCCCATGACGATATGGTGTTTCCCAGTAGATATTTTTTGGGAGTGAAGGAAATGAGCATGAGCGTTACACTATAACAATCCTGTGTGTTTTCGAACATGGAAAACCTATAAATTCGTTTCTCATCTTCATCTTCATGATCAAAAAATCTAGAAACTGCACCAAATGTTGCAATATTTGTCTTCCTAGACCTTGTAGATAGAGCTTTAGAAAGTATACAATTTAACTAACCTTGAATTGCTTTCTTTCTTCGTACACTACTTTAAACAGAAGAAATATGTTTTGGCATACATATTTTTGAGGTCCTTAACCAGAAACCAAATTTCGTTCCAATATCTCACAAAAAAAACACTCAATGTGCCCCCATACCCGACGCTTATGAAGCAACGTACGTATCTTGCATCTATCAAAAACTGCATTTTTAAATATTGATACCTGCTTCTTATAAAGCATTTCTGTTGAGTGAGATACTTAATAAATTATATTTTTGGTGAAAATTATAATATGAAACTGAAGATTAAGGTTATGTTCAATTGTCTGTACACCTGCTAGCTTGGCCTAGTAAATATCTTATTTTTAAGTCTACTGCAAGCGGGCGACTAATCGTGTCATTTTTTTATTTTCAATGTGTCTTCGAGGGCTATCTAGGTACTAGCTATCAAGAGTTGCAGTTTCGCCCTTATTTATGTTGCAGGTGTAACTAATATAGCTAGAAACCTCGTAATGGGGGTAGCTATAATGATTTAGAACATATTTTCCTTATCAACATGTGGTCGCTTGCATCTAGTTTTCGAGAAAATCACATTTTAAGTACACCCATTGTACTCACATTACATTAAAAATACGAAACACATTTTTTTATTTTTTTAAATTTGTATTTTTAAAATTTTTTGCTTGTTTCGTATTTTTAATGTAATGTGCGATTTTCTCGAAACCTAGCAAGTAGCAACCACATGTTGATAAGGTAAATATGAATCATTACGAGGCTTCTAGTTATGTTAGTTACACCCTGTATAGAAAGAAGTGGAGGAAATGTTAAAGTTGGGACAATCCTACTTACACAATTCAAAAAATCTGTGGTAAAAGTCTTTGTAAAAAACCTATTATAAAAGAACTTTTAATGAATGAAAACTCAATTTCTAATTGTATTATTTTAAAAAGCAATAATTGTATGAACATTACAAGTTCCTTTAATTTTGAAATTACTCATTTTATGACTACCGTAACTATATACTAGTAGGTATTACATGTTATCTGGACGAAAATCATAAGATTTTGTGTTGTATGAGATTTATTTTGAGAAATGTAAATACATACATCATCTGGTACATATTATCACGATGAGAGATTGGCGAATAATAATATATTACACCTTACCTTGCATTGATTCTTGTTCCGGCTTAATAATTTTTTATTGTTATGATAATCTTTAATATTCAACAAAACTGGGACTTTCTCAGGTCGGGTCGCTTTAAATATTTCTAAGTTCTTATTTTAGCATACAAATAATTAAAATACCAACACACAAATAAATTTTCATATACTAATAACAAATTTCTTTATTCTTATTGAATACAATTAAACATAATAGCAAAAATAGATACCAATCTGAAATATCTTTTATTTTGATTCAAAAAGACTGATCTTTATCATAATTAAAAACTTGACTTATTAAATTTGTGAATTTCCTTTTATTGACATTAACACGAATCTTTTTGCTTTTTATTTTAAATTTATTAATCCTAGAACTCTTTCATAGTTGTCTGTTTCAAGATTCATATAATAAATAATAACTTATATAATAATAATAATAAATAAACTATTAACTATTATTTTTAGCTTATAATCTGTTTATAATTTTTTTTATTGGTATCTTGTAATCTTAAAATTAATTAATTAAAGTTTAACTTCATAAAAACTTACGGTTAATTATATTATCTGTTTAAAAATTTTGGCCGCAAACCATCTCTATATTTCAAAAGTTAATCAAATTGATACCATCTCTACACTCATTTTCAGTAGCAGGGAAAGAATGGGGTTTCTGGAACACTTCCCCCTCCACGTTTTGCTTTTTGCTAAGGTCATGCTTCAAGGCCAGATTTTCTGGCGGCTAAAGATCGATACTTCTCTTTTTTTTAAGGTAAGATTCTCTAGCGACCAAAGGTCACTCTGTTAATATAGGTCAATGTTGGTTAAGATAACCTTCTTCAGAAACAGTATGAAGAGTGGTTGTTCGAGGTAGAATAACGAACTCGAAGTGGTATACGAGTGGTATATGAGTGATGGGAATTCCACAAGGAATAGGCTTATAGACATTGTAGCAGAATTAGTGTGTGTTCGGAGAATTTGGTAGCAAAGCTCCGACGAACGCATATGTCATGATTGTGTTAGTTTATATACAGAATTGGGGTACGATATAAAACATTATGAATTACATCATTTCCCCTTCAAGACAAATACAAATTGTCTTATGTAACTTTTCCTTTCCGTCCATAATTCTCCTTTAGTCAGTTCTAGAACTTCTGTAATAAAATACATTTACATTACTCACTATGCCCAATAAGTAACATTGATCTTACCATATCCATAACCAAAATCTTCCATTTCTTCTCGCTTTTTTCTTCTTCTTGCTTTTACTGTGGAGTTTCAACTCAAAATTTGTATCCTATCTCAAGTGTGTGCTACTTTATAGTGTTCACAGTTTGATAGGGGAATAGTTTAGTTGAAGCCGTATTATTCATGTAGTCCGTGACCGGTAAACAATACCGGAAGTCTTACGGTTATAGCTAGATCTGTGACCGATGTGGTCATGGTAAACAACTCATTACAACTTAGTCCTTGACCTATAGGGTTTATTCCAACAGGATGTTATTACGGTCATGATCGCTTTCATACATTACAACATACAACTGAATGTTTAGAGAGATGTTCAAGAAACGGTAGTTACGAATTATTGAAGTTATGAATAATCAGCTTTTATCTCTCGACGAACTTAAACAATTACCTATCGATTTCCTAAAACGATATTGTGGAAATGCTGTAGCTCGAAACTTCCATCAACTTCCTGAATATCTGCAACAGGAACTTAAACAATATCAAATCCGCCATGTTCACTTTCCGACGGAATGTGATGTTTTGGATGGTCCACCAATTTTAAAAATCAATTGTGCACGTTGTAAAACATGTAATTTGCACTAAATATTTATTTCATACACATTTTTATTTATAATAAACTGTTTGTTTCGTACAAATTGCTTAATTTTTATTTACAGTAACCTTGACCTTTATCTTAACAAACATTGACCTATATTAACAGAGTGACTTTTGGTCGCTAGAAAACCTGGCCTTGACCTATATCCATAGAGAAGTATTGACCTTTAGCCGCTAGAAAATCTGACCTTGAAGCTTGACCTTGGCAGAAAGTGGAGGGAGGAGTGTTCCAGAAACCCCATTCTTTCCCTACTTTCAGTCAGCTGCTTTCTTCCATTTACATCAACATAAAATGTCTAAGGTAAACTAAGATTCTTGATGGATATTTTTAGAGATCTAAATCCATACAAAATAGTATTATATAATTCAATTCCAATTCCATATATTATTTGTTAACAACCGGTGAGGTCCAAACTTCCAATTAGATCCATTTATTTTTATCGATTTTTATTAATTAATAATTTTTCCCTTCTTTGAGAAATTAACTTTAACACTTTATTTATGTTGATTTAATCACGTTTTATCTTTGACGTTTATAATTATAACCTTAAACAAAACCTTAAACCTTACAACTATCTAATTTGAAACGCTTAAGAGGTGCATGTTCCCTTTTCGATGGTTTAGAGCTACATGGTTGTTAAAAAAATGGCTTCCTTTTTAACATTAAACAAAAGAAAATAACTTTTCCCAAATTTTCTCTAACCCCAAATTATTTTACAAATTTTCATTTAAAGAAAAACTATTTACATCGTCTTGTAGATTACAAAATTGTGAATCTGCCTATATGTAACATTTGGCATAAATAATAGATTATTCGTCTAAATTTTGTTGTCAACGAAACAACATTACATTCAATAGGGAGAAGAAGTGCATACGTCATACCGTGCCTGACGTCATAATTCTTTCCTCGCAACGCGCATGTACTTCAATAAGGCACATTATATTTTCATTTCTGATTATTGATAGTGTTAAAAAGGATGTTTACAAGCTATAAAAACACTTACCCAATGGCTTTCACCCATTGTTGTTTCAATATTTTATTTGTGATAGTACCTATCTATTATTTTAACCTCACAAAGTAGCGTCACGTTTTCTCTTCCAACTGTCAACAGTGTCAAAACTGTCAAACAAACGGTTTACAGCGAAGTAGAGCGATGCGAACATGCGCGTTGCGAGGAAAGAATTATGACGTCAGGCACGGTATGACGTATGCACTTCTTCTCCCTATTAAAATAACAACAAATTTATCATAACACAATTTTCCAATGTTGCATGTTTATAAATCTACTTATTACACCTTTTATGATCTTAAATAGATCTTTTTCGAGATACTACAAAACACTATGTAGCCCAAATTATATAAAACTACTGCACTAAAATAGTCAGATGAGAGTCTATCAAAAAAATATTAAATTAGGTTAGGTCGAAAACCTCGAAAGTCAACTGATCGTAACGTCATAGGACTCAATAGTTGTCGGTGCTCCTCAGTATAAGGGTTTAAATTTCAATTCTGTAAGATGAAGTAAAACGACACCAAAGTGTCAAAGAAGTGACCCAATAGACAATTTGACCTAATTAAACAGACACTCTTGAAGGTCATTTTCTTCACTGTCTTATAATTTATACTGGGGAATTGGGTCATGGGAAGTGATTTTGATCTCGCAACAACAAAAACGTATTGACATCAAATTGTTCAGCAGTGTTTCGATGGGTTTTCACAGAATTTTACATAAATTTATCGCTTCATCTAAGGTTCGTTGCTACACCTACGGGGGACTCAACTGAGGAGACGAATCGGCAATGGGCGTTCCAAACATTTGCGTACCCAATGGCCTGTATTTTAAAAAATTTTCGTTAGAGGGCGCTTCGGTCCTTGACAACGCTCAGACCACGCTGGCCATTGTTGACAGTTCGCTGGAGTGCCATATGGGTCGCAATGTTTCATAAAAATTAGCCAGATTTGCGATAAAATTTGCGATAAATCGCATAATCTGTCAACACTGTCAGCGTTGTCCAGAATCGTAGCGCCATCTAGAAGTAACGTTCAAACTTGAATTCACGTTCAAGGTCGGGGACGCTTTATTTGACTCGTTTCGTCTCCTCAGTTGAGTCCCCCGTAGCTACACCCTAGAGATGAAACAACAATTCAAACAATAAAGGTAGATAGACTAGGGGACGCCGACTTACCAAAATCTGTGTGGATGCTCACTGACTCCATGCGAATTAGGGGTCATTTTAAGATGCGGTTTAAAACGGGATTGATGAGTGTGCCTTTTTAAAGCAATAAGTGTAGTGCTAAATATAGCAATAATAATAATAATAATTAATCGATGCAGGCGACCACATTCCGAATATGTTGTTTTTTGTAGTAAAATTGAAAGTTGCCCGTAGAACGTTTATTGTGAACATACCGCAATACATACTAACCTTACTTTTGTAATTTTGTAATGTGAAAGCGTTGTCATCATTTGTTACGGACTTAGAAAAGTAAGGTTTGATTTGTTTTGTGGTATGTTCACAATAAACGTTTCGTAACCAAATTGGACAAAAAACAGTCGTTATTTAAAATTAAAAGTTTAAAAATGTACTTCAATGTCCAGAATTTGAATTTAATTCTGAATCATTTCTGGAGATTTTTTGTAGGAGCTTGAGCCCGGCAGCACCTACGTAGACGGCACCAATGAGGCAAAAATACTCGCTACCTCCGAAGAAGGCAGATGCCAGTACTGTAGTGACTAATGATTTCTGACTCAACTACTTGCAGAAATCTCTTTTGAGTTATCAAGTTACATTTATTTATTTATTGAGCAGCATTCTGAGTACACATCGTGCGATATCTTCATATCAAAACCTTTTGGTATCAAGAATCGACGTCAATTTAAATTATTTCATACTCCAATTCTCCAAGTCACTCTTTCTATTTTCAATTGCGTAGAAGCATTTCTACATTTGTAACTTTACTGTATTTTAACCATCATGAGAACTTATCAAAAAATATCTAATATATAAACTTAGGTTAGGTTTCCTTAATCAATCTTAAGTCGTAGTCTTTACTGTTTCTTCTGAAAAATTTATGACCTGCTGAAAACCCGATTTTCATGAAAGCCACCTAAAATAGTTAGTTCATATATTCTATTTGTTTACTACTCTTCACTTTATTAACGTTTTTATTAAAAATGTTAGCGTTCTTGGAACGATGCATTTTTCTTTGGAAATGTTTTACTTTGGAAGAAATGGGAATTTGGCAGGATTTGGGGGAAATGGAATTGTGGGAAGCGCGTATTGAGGGAAGTGAGATTGTGAGAAGCGGTAATTGGGGAAAATGGGATTGAGATAAGTGGGAATGGGAGAAGTGGAATGGAATCATTTATTCTGTAGGTACCCAGAAACAACTGTTTTGCTAGTTTCATTCTCAAATTGTAACTAACAGTTCATTCTCATTCATTCAAGCCCTTTAGCTGTACGATACTGATGTTCCGTTTTCAAAATATGGTCAATGCATATTCTCAGCTACAGATAAAGTTGAAATAAGCTAAAATTATTGGGTGCTTTAGTCAATATCCAGACGCGAAGGAGTTGTGCGAGAGAATCTTCTCGTAGAATCGCATGAAACCTGGAGTAAGTACAGAACCAAAAAGAAACTTTCGGTGGTATTTGTGGCTATAGCGTTTTTTTAATTTAAATTTTATTTTAACGCGTTAATCCATTAGCGAAACAAGTTTAGAAGAGTAAAGGCGGTTCTTGATACATCTCTATAAAAAAAATCTAGGGCAGCTAAGTCTGGCAAACAAGGCGGCCAGGGAAACGTACCCTCTCTTCTAGCCACCTCCTAGGAAAATAGTCACCTACACCTCGCTGTTTTTTGTCTGGTCTAGCTCGTTGACCTACCTAAATTAAATTAAATTAGCAGCTCAACGGATAGGCAACCAAGCAAACACGAGTAATGCGTCATTGCCTACCTCCAGAAGGTTTATTTAATAAAATAACCTTTCGAACTTTGTCTGATAATTAAGAGAAAAATAATTTATGACAAAAGAGTATCCATTAAGGTGTCACGATGAAGATTAGTTAATTTAAACTCGACGTTAGTGGTTGATATATTCGAATTTTAATAATAAACAAAGAAAAACAATTTTGCGCCATTTATCAAAAAACTCTTGAAACAAAGCTTATTTTGTATCGTTTTGTGTAAAACGTCTTTATTTGATCCAATAAAATTATCGCATTTCAACAAAGTGTAGTGTTTGTCGTACAGTTTAGGTGTAGCGTGGTGTTACGAGTTTAGCAATCTCAAAAATTGCGAAGTTATCTGACATGTGTGAATCTTTCGCTGTGCAATATAAATCTGGGAGAACCCCAAATTCTACAAGTGTGTATATCCTATAACCTAACCTACAACCTAACCCATAGCCTAAACTATAACCTAACCTATAAGTGACCTATAACCTAATGTATAACCTAACCTACAACCGAACTTATAACCTAACCTAACCTAACATAACCTAACTTAGCTTTAATTTGGGTTTGCGCTGTTCATCAATTCATACGTGTTTTAATTTATTGTTGATTAGGTTAGGGTAGCTTAGGTTAGGTTAGGTTAGGTGAGGAGTGGTGAGGGGAGGTGAGATGAAGTGAGGTGAGGTTAGGCAGTATGCTCATCAAAACATGCATTTTCAGGTAGGGTGATGGAATTAAGATGGAAGTTTATGTATGTCTCCCCTTCCAAAGAAGTTTTTGGCGATTATCTCAAAAACTACTGCCCCCTCCCCTTAGATTTCACTTATTGACACTACTGTTGAACTCGATGAGACGCATCGAACAGAAGCCTACGCAATATGCTGAATCAGCTGCAACTTATGTGTATGGCTTTAAGCGTATTTTTTACGAAGTACCTTACTCACATTACTCCGAGAAATATTAAACTCTAAACTTGCATGTGTGATAGACTTCCTAGGTCTGTGTAGCCTTCTGAACCTTCCTGTTCACCGATTACCCAGAAATTTCCAAAATCAAAAGCAAACTTGAAGCTTCAGAATTTCTCGGGATATAAACAATTATTTCTTTCTAAAAACATCTACATAGTAGCCCTCTCGTTAGCAGAGACTTATTTGACTTGCGTGTCCATTGCTAAAAATGCATTTTTGCTATATGTATCAAAAATTTTTATCTGAAATTTCTCATTTTTTTAACTCATACCTTGAAAGAATATTTTCTTTTGCGTGCAAGTTAGTTAAACACATTTTTGGGACACTTTGTATACTTTATATCTTATTTATTCAGTCGCGTAATCACATCTTCTCTGAAATAATTTAACATTCTTCAGTAACTTCTCTCAATCCCCAATGCATTTTACGTTAATTTATCATTTAGGGTTTCTGTAAACATTAATTACAGAATTTAGGTCGTGGCCCTAGATTACCAAGGAGGGAAATACTGTTAATTAATATTTTTCAGAATTTATAATTTTTACTGCCTTTATCCTGAAATTTCACAACGACTGCTGAAAAGTAAAGACATTCTCATGCGAGTTGAAACTATATTAGTTAACCTCACTCATTAAAAATCCGCCTTAATCGATAAGGCTGAGCTGTTGTTAAACGGCTATCAAATAGCCTGGGGTGGCTTCAACTTGAAACAAGCTGAAATGAGCTACTAAAGTCATGAATATTCAGGCGCACGTTCTAGCCTAGTGAGCTGTGGAACACATTAGCACCGTCAGCAACATCAGAGGATGGGACGCGAGACGACGTCGTCGTCCTAGAAGGTGCAGCTTAGATTTCGCGTGCACGACGCTACGACATAATGACATGCCCCCTTGTTTTAATGAAATGCTAGATTTCGTGTGTCTTCCTCTCCCTCGAGAATGCCCTAAAATCGCGAATCCTTTGACGTACGGCAAGAAACAGTTTTAGATGGGGTCGGACTAAATTATTGTGTATCCAGAAAAGAAAAGGGCGTTTTTTTTAGAAGACAATTGCTCTTTCAAGTTTTTCAGTTTTTAGTGCTACCATTACAACGCTTAGATGGATTTGTACGCTTGCCAGAGCATCAACTTTTAAGGCATTACTTCAGAACTTTACGTGCTTAGTTCCTAAGTACTTACATATTGTAGAAAGAAAGCTCTTAAAAATGAAAACTCAATTTTGTGCTTTGAATTTTTAAATAACAATTAAAATGATTTCCACGGGAAAGGATATTTTCCGTTAGTACATCTAAAGCTTTGAAAACATTTTTGTTGTAAGACTTTGAGTGAAACCCCAGAATGACGAAGAGAGGAGGACTTCGACATGGTGATCCCAACATCCCTGAAATTATTTAACATCGAACTAACTTACAATGAAGGGTGAACACCCACGTGTCGCATTGCAGATAATTTGCGCCATACTGGGTCAGCTTTAATGCTATCAAGTGCCTAAAGAAACTTAATCTATTGAAAAATGACCATGTAAACTGATTATATGGTCGATAGGAAGGTTTTAAATGGAATTTGAGAGAAGAACATTAATTTTGATTTTTGACGTTTTGTTGAAGACCAAATTTGTAAAACTGAAATATTCAAAAAAGGAAACATCTACACTGTTTATGTATATTATGCTTGTATACAACATATTGTGGTAAGAACGAGCATGTTTGGGTTTTTTTCGGTACAAAACGCTTAGTCTTTAAATTTGCAAAATTTGTTCTTTCCGTAAAGATTGTCATACTTATAAATTTCCGCGGTGATGAAATAAGAATATTTTGCTTTATAAAATGCAATGGAAGAAGTCTCTAGACCTCACTTCACCTTCACGTTTTGTTTCCTGCTAAAACTTTAGATAACACCAATTTTGAAAGACATTCTTTTTTTGTTAGCAAAGCCGGTTTCATAAACACTGTTGTTCACTGAGTGTTCATTTCTAAAGAAAAATCAAAAGTGTATCCTTGAAATCTTGAATTTCAAAGTTATAGATCTTCAGAATTTTGATAACACATGTGTTTTTGATTGCTCTTTTTGTAATGTAACCCATTGGTCGTCGAAGGATAACTACACGTACAATATTCTAAAATAAAACTTTAAAGGCCAAAAATCAAACTGAAACACTAAAATCAGCTTAGAACACTATAAGTGGCTGGTTGTATTATATACGACCTGTAGCACTTGTTACAATCATAAAATATTTGATCCTCTCTATCCATAACTTCAATCGTTTCTGAAGTTCGTCTTGTCGTATTTCTGCAGCATCTCGAACTTTCTTCTGTTCAGCTGCAGTTGATGTTAGCTTTTTGTTCCTATTAGTTTGGCATATGACACACTTTGTTAGGGTGAAAAATCGTTTACTACCTGCACCTGCTGCACATTATTAATATGATGACTATAATACAGATTGTAAGGGTTGCTTTGAGGGGTTATTTTATGTCTCTATAAGACTACTTGACTCCCAAAACCTAAGTTTTGACACCAAAAAACAAATGTAGGTATAGGTCTCATGGTTCTTGCGATCATCACTGCAACACCAGGACATTTCATGTGAAAATCACTTTTTATTTACTTTGCGTCAAACCTGTCCTTGTCTAACCTAATTGCTAGGTTTCGATAATTTGTGGATTCGATGAATATGTAGTTTCGATAAATTGTGGGTTCGATAAATTGTAATTTAGATATATTGTGTTTTTCGATAAATTGTGTTCAGTCAATTGACTTCGATCAATTGTTTCGCTCGATTTTGTCTATACGATTTTAAACCCAACCTAATATATCCGAACCTAACCTAATTACTACGTTTCGATAAATTGTGGATTCGATGAATTGTGGTTTAGATAAATTGTGATTCGATGATTTGTAATTTCGATAAAATATTTTTCGACAGATATTGTGTTCGATCAATTGTGTTTTGATCGATTTTTCGTATACGATTTTTAACCTCACCTAACAAAATTACTACGTGTACAAAATTGTAGATTGATAAACAGTAGTTTTGTTAATTTGTGGGTTTGATGAATTGTGGTTTGGTTCGGTTAATTGTGTTCGATCAATTGTATTTCGATCGGTTTTCAAATACAATTTCAAACCTAACTTAACCTAACCTATCCTAAGTTAACTTAATTACTAAGTTTCGATATTTTGTGGATTCGATGAATTGTAGTTTCTATAAATTGTGTGTACGATAAATTGTAATTTAGATAAAGTATTTTTCGAGAGATTGTCTTCGGTTCAATTGTGTTTCGATCGATTTCTCATATACGATTTCAAACCCAACCTAATAAATCCTAACCTAACCTAATTTCTAGGTTTCGATAAATTGTGAATTCAATGAATTGTGGTTTCGATAATTTGTAGTTCGATGATTTGTAATTTCGATAAAATACTTTTCGGCAGATATTGTGTTCGATCAATTGTGTTTTGATCGATTTTTCGTATACGATATTAAACCTAACCTAACAAAACTACTACGTGTACAAAATTCTGGATTTGATAAACAGTAATTTTGTTAAATTGTGGGTTTGATGAATTGTAATCAATAAAATATTTTTCTATAGATTTCGGATAATTGTGTTCGATCAATTGTATTTTGATCGGTTTTCCAAATACAATTTCATACCTAACTTAACCTAACCTATCCTAAATTAACTTAATTACTAAGTTTCGATATTTTGTGGATTCGATGAATTGTAGTTTCGATAAATTGTGGTTTCGGTAAATTGTAATTTAGATAAAACATTTTTCGATAGATTGTCTTCGGTCAGTTGTCTTGTTCACTTGAGTTTCGATCGATTTCTCATACGATTTCAAACCCAACCCAATAAATCCTAATCTAACCTAATAAGTAGGTTTCGATAAATTGTAAATTCGATGAATTGTGGTTTCGATAATTTGTAGTTCGATGATTTGTAATTTCGATAAAATATTTTTCGATAGATATTGTGTTCAATCAGTTGTGTTTCGAACGTTTTTTCGTATACGATCTTAAACCTAACCTAACAAAATTACTACTATTTGATATATTGTGGATTTGTTAAATTGTAGTTTTGATAAATTGTGGGTTCGATGAATTGTAGTTTCGATAAATTGTGGGTTCGATAAATTGTAATTGAGATAATATATTTTTCGGCATATTGTGTTCTGTGTAATTACTACGTTTCGATAAATTGCGGATTCGGTGAATTGTCGTTCTATGATTTATAATTTCGATAAAATACCTTTCGATGGATATTGTGTTCGGTCAATTATGTTTCGATCGATTTTAAACCCAACCTAGTATATTGTAACCTAACCTAATTACTAGGTTTCGATAAACTGTGAATTTCTGAAATTGTGATTTTGATAAATTTCACAATTTCGATAAATTGTGGATTTGATAAATTGTAGTTTTGATAAATTGTGCATTCGATAAATTGTAGTTCCGATAAATTGTGGGCTCGATAAATTGTAATTTAGATAAAATACTTTTCGACATATTGTGTTCTGTGTAATTACTACGTTTCGATAAATTGTGGATTCGGTGAATTGTGGTTTCACGATTGATAATTTCGATAAAATAGTATTCGATGGATATTTGTGTTCAATCAATTGTGTTTTATTCGATTTTTTGTATATAGTTTTAAACCTAACCTAACCTCTTCACTACGTTTTGATAAATTGTAGTTTCGAAAGATTATGGGTTCGATAAATTGTAATTTATAAAAAAAATGATAGATTGTGTTCGGTAAAGTGTGTTTTGATTTGTTTTAAACCCAATCTAATATATCTTAATCTAATTATTACGCTTCGATAAATCGTGGATTGGGTGAATTGTGGTTTCAATAAATTGTGATTCCATGATTTGTAATTACGATAAAATATTATTCTAATACGATTATTAACCTAACCTAATTGCTACGATTCGATAAATTGTAAATTCGATCAATTGTGGTTTCGATAAATTGTGGGTTCGGTAAATTGTAATTTAGATAAAACATTTTTCGATAGATTGTCTTCGGTCAGTTGTCTTGTTCACTTGAGTTTCGATCGATTTCTCATACGATTTCAAACCCAACCCAATAAATCCTAATCTAACCTAATAAGTAGGTTTCGATAAATTGTAAATTCGATGAATTGTGGTTTCGATAATTTGTAGTTCGATCATTTGTAATTTCGATAAAATATTTTGCAATAGATATTGTGTTCAATCAGTTGTGTTTCGAACGTTTTTTCGTATACGATCTTAAACCTAATCTAACAAAATTACTACGTTTTGATAAATTGTGGATTTGTTAAATTGTAGTTTTGATAAATTGTGGGTTCGATGAATTGTAGTTTCGATAAATTGTGGGTTCGATAAATTGTAATTGAGATAATATATTTTTCGGCATATTGTGTTCTGTGTAATTACTACGTTTCGATAAATTGCGGATTCGGTGAATTGTCGTTCTATGATTTATAATTTCGATAAAATACCTTTCGATGGATATTGTGTTCGGTCAATTATGTTTCGATCGATTTTAAACCCAACCTAGTATATTGTAACCTAACCTAATTACTAGGTTTCGATAAACTGTGAATTTCTGAAATTGTGATTTTGATAAATTTCACAATTTCCATAAATTGTGGATTTGATAAATTGTAGTTTTGATAAATTGTGCATTCGATAAATTGTAGTTCCGATAAATTGTGGGCTCGATAAATTGTAATTTAGATAAAATACTTTTCGACATATTGTGTTCTGTGTAATTACTACGTTTCGATAAATTGTGGATTCGGTGAATTGTGGTTTCACGATTGATAATTTCGATAAAATAGTATTCGATGGATATTTGTGTTCAATCAATTGTGTTTTATTCGATTTTTCGTATATAATTTTAAACCTAACGTAACCTCTTCACAACGTTTTGATAAATTGTAGTTTCGATAGATCATGGGTTCGATAAATTGTAATTTATAAAAAAAATTGATAGATTGTGTTCGGTCAATTGTGTTTTGATTTGTTTTAAACCCAATTTAATATATCTGAATCTAATTATTACGCTTCGATAAATCGTGGATTGGGTGAATTGTGGTTTCGATGAATTGTGGTTCCATGATTTGTAATTACGATAAAATATTATTCTAATACGATTATTAACCTAACCTAATTGCTACGATTCGATAAATTGTAAATTCGATCAATTGTGGTTTCGATAGATTGTTTTAATTTCAATAAAATATTTTCGGTATATTTTTTTTCTATTAATTGTAGTTCGAACGATTTTCTGTATACGATTATACACCTAACTTAACCTAACTTACCCCCACTTAACCTAATCTAATTACTACGATTCGATAAATTATGAATTCGATCAATTGTGGTTTCGATAGATTGTGGGTTCGATGAGTTTTAATTACGATAAAATATTATTCGATAGGTTTTCTAATACGATTATTAATCTAACCTAATTACTACGATTCGATAAATTGTGAATTCGATCAATTATGGTTTCGATAGATTGTGGGTTCGACGAGTTTTAATTTCGATAAAATATTTTCGATAGATTTTGTTCTATTAATTGTAGTTTGATCGGTTTTCTGTATACGATTATAAACCTAACTTAACCTAACCTAATTACTACGATTCGATAAATTGTGGGTTCCAGGAATTGTAATTCTGATAAAGTATTGTTCGATAGATTGTGCTCGTGCAATTATGTTTCGATCTATTTACCGTATACGATATATTAAGTGTGTCCTCTCGTATAATGTTGTCATCGTCCCATTGTAAAGCCCAGGTTTGAGGTATGTCTTGAGATATTTAAATAAATATGAGAAACAGCCATAATTGCCAGGTAGTTTCATCAGTAGCACGTAACGTCGCATAGATATCAATCTAGGTATGGGCTTAACAGATAATTTTTATGAACACATCTTCCCACTTAGAACTAATTTGAATATAATTAAATATTAAATGTGAAGATCGTCTGCTGAATTCCATTTCTAGTTAAATTAGAATCCTCAATTCGAATGCAGCCTAAAATAACACAAACCTTAAGTCGGTAATTAAAAATACTTTTCGATAGATTTATGGGTGCCAAAGCTTAATAATTAGTGATATCTAAAATATTATAGGATACAAAAAATAAATACACTACTGTTAAACTTTTCTAATTGTTCAACTAAATTTATACAAAGCAGGAATTAGCAATGAGCATTCAGGGATTTACTGAAAGTTATTCAATACAATATTACACTAATTATTATTATTATTAACAGAAATAGTTAAAAAGGGTTATTATAAAATGTTAGGCAAGCAGTAATCTCTCTTTAGGTTTACATTATTATAATTGAAATAAATTCATATTTTCATAAATGTCCCTAAAGATAACAAAGTTTCTTTTTTGTTAAAATATAAAGCATTTTTTAATGTTAATAGAAACTATTATGTCTTCGTGTTCTTGACAAGTTTTTATGTTCCTGTATCCATGCATGAAGAACCGTAAAGGTTTCTCAGTTGTTGCTGTTTATAATTGGCACTTCGCTCCTGTAATAATGTACTTTTACTAGTTTTGTTTATTTTATGAGTGAAAATTTGAAACCGAATTTTTAATCAAAAATATTTATATTATTTTAAGATTTTTTGAATCATCAATATTTGAAGAAATAGCATAGAGCAGTAAATAAAGAATTGGTTTAGACAAGTTTAATGTGTCAAATCACATAACGAAGGTGTTAAATAATTTTACTTTAACTTGCACTAGTTTCCTAATTTAAAATTATGTTGTATAGCCAGCACAAGCGTTCAGTTTCTTTGATAAACACCTTGTATAATCGATCTTCGTAATAAATAATAAATAATAATAATAATGATAAAACTAGCTTTAATTGACCCGATATAGGTGAATGCTTTGATAATTAATTTCCTTCTGGCTTATTAAATGGAACTTAGAATTTCACGTCGCGCCAACTTTTGAGTTTTGTTTTGAGGAGTTAACCCCAAAAATCTTGGGTAGGTCTCGTTGTTTTGCCTAGGGTTTTTTTACCTGGATTTGATTTCGTTGGTTTGAGGTTTGAAATATTGGGAAGCGATTAATTGCCTGCCGTATTCGATTACGCAATACCCATTGAAGTTCTAGAAAATAATACAGCGAAATGGAGTATTACCTTAAGATTTGTTAATGTATTGATCTAACTTATTTGATTGTTTTGTTTTCATTATTAAATAGAATTTAGTACTGTCTATCTATTGTATTTATCTTGGAAATAATTAATTGATTTTAAATTAATTTGGAGTTCCTTAAGGTGCTGGGATCATAAAAGTTAATTTATGATACTACATTTATGTAAGGGTTTTGGGTATCGATTTAACTTGTGTTAACTATTATTAAATTTTACTGTTTGACTTTTTATTTATTTGTGTACCTTATTGTGAAAGATGAAAAGAAGTATTGTATCAAACCCACGTGCTCTCCCCTGTTTAGCTTGATTTTGCGTAAACTATTCTACTATTTTTTTTTCAAACTTTTATCTAAAAATGAAAATGAAAAACAAAATTGGAAATATGTTTAGCTTAGGGTTGTTTTCTGTGGATATCTATTGCTACCGTCAACCCAACGGACAAATGTGACGTCAATTTTTATTAGTAAGTTGTTAGATTTGAATTGCGACCTGAACAAAGGGTTCGATAGGTCGGAAGCGAATCGGTCTTTGGGGACGTTCTCAGCTTTTGCTGTTGGCCAGCAGTCCCGTAGTTTCGGTTATTGGCAAAATGGACAACAGGGGCCTGATCTAATTGTACACGTCATTCAAGGCATAATTCATGTTGTACAAACTAACCACCCCATCCCTTAACTATACACAGTAGTTAATAAATTCCTCTCTCGTATATTGAAATGGTTTCAATAAGCCCAACGCACGCGTGGTTTTACATATTCATATCGCGTTTCAGACAAAAATCGAGAAACGTAGCCGGTTTGATGGGAGCCGCTTATTGCAAATTCCGGTTGTCACACGTGTTTGTTTCAAGCGGACGCACGACAAACGCGTAATTGCGAGACTGTCACGTCTCGGGGAGATTAGCGTGGCCCAACAGCGAGAAAAACAACCCCCAATAACACTATCGGCCGTTTAAATAACAACGAATCACCGGAAAACGTATATTTTAAACTCGATAACGCTAGTGCCGGGCTTTTTGCGCAGAGCTTCCGTTCGCATCCCATGGCGATACAGTAATAATGTGCCAACGGCTCCAGGACATATGCGCCGTATTTAGATAAAAAATAATCCTCTTTTCTGACCATTACAAGGCCCTTATCGTGCAACCCCTGTTTCTAATCTAGTTTTTATGTTATGCTTTTAAGTCGAGAGGGCAGGCGACTCTTGTAATTTGACCGCTGCCAGACAAGGAGTAATAAGTAAATCTGACACCTTCACTAATAAAAACGATAAATGTCCTTCAATAAATACTGCTAATGCAGCAGCATGGAATATGAATAATTAATCTTGTGTAACAACTGCAACACCACATAAGCGGGAATAATTAGAACGACATAAAAACCATTAAAGCATGCTCTCACACTCATGAAAATTACATTAGACACTCAATCATACATAATCTATTATTTATAAAACCTGTAAATGAAAGGACATACTTTGCTTTCCCATTAATCGTTAATCTGGATGGTTCGGCGATAATAAGAGTTTTTAATTTATGATCTTCATTTAAAATGTTCCAATTTTTCATTTATTTATAAAATATTACTACATCCTATCATAATCAAAATGATGACGAGGATGAATCAATAACGGACATTCTATATAATTACAAAGTTCATTGTCATTCGAAAAATATTACTGTAGCCGACTTTAACGACGCATTATTTTTACCAACTGTTGTATCAAAAGCCATATATCCAAAAATAAACTAATGTACGCCTTGACTATAAATATATATAAATAATAGCCACAAATTAGATACAAAATGCTTTATTAGAAAAAAAGTATTGAATATATTGTGTAGAAGAAGAATTTCAGTTATGTTAATATTATAATTACACAGCGCGATTTTAAAGCTCAAAGATATCATAACAGTTACATTATTTTACAATAGCAATCATTCGCTAACTTAGCAAAATAGTTATAATTCCATTAACATAATCATTAAAATTATTAATACATTAAATTGTTGAGTTTAATGATTTAATAGTTGTTTAAACTATTTACTTGTTATTTCTACGAACATATGATTCAGTTTTTATAACACAGCTAGAATAGCTATTTGTAAAACAAGAAAAAAGGGTGATTGTTCTACGCATGTAAATGTCCAAAATGAAGCGTCAACCGAGTTTTGCAATTGCATAAGTTAAATTATTACCCTTTTTACTTACGTGTTTCGAACATTTTTTCCTACTACTTCAACAAAAAGTTACACTACTAGATATTTACTCAAATCTAATAAATAAATAACTTATAGGTAATTTATTAAACCTAATTATTCATATTTATAGCGCAATCAGTAACGTTCGCTTTTTATTCTTAATTTATTGTAGATTGAACATACAGTTCGTTGCTTAGCCAACATCAAAACCAGACAAAGATGGTAGACAAGCGAAGCATAGATGGAGAATTTACTTACCATATATCTACTTACGTTCTTATAAATTATTAAAAAACTTAGATTATCGTTTATATTAATATTTAATTATTTTTTTAATTTTCTAAAGGTAGTAGAAAAAATCATATAGCATTTTTTTACCCTCGGAAGAAAACGTTCAACTTTTTAGACGCATCAGAAATGAAATGAACAAAAAACCATGATTTAATGTTTAAGTTTTAAAGTTGAAGTTAAGTAACTTTTATTCATACTAAATTTCTATGATAATATCAAAATAATTTAAGATTTACAAATCAATTGTTGAAGTGGCTTTCACCTACTTATTGACAGACTATATGACAGGCGATCTCGACTTCCCAACACGAACGATATCAGGATGTATCTAATTCCATGTATAATTATATCTCTTAATTTCTTAATATCATTGGACCTGTTGTTGTAGACCCTAGGTGTAAAGTAACCACACAAGGAAAAGAATCTAATGAGGTTAGGTCAGGAGACCTAGCTGGCCACACTATTGAGCCCAGCCTACCATTTTTACGGTTAGGGTAAATAAGTGTTCAGGTAATCACGCGCGGGGTATGTATAGCGAGATGGTGCACATCCTGTTGATAGCATCACTCGGACCATGTTGATTCAGACACAATGCAGCAAACGCAGAAATTAAATAATTTTCAATAATTCCAGATATTTATCACCACTTAGTGTTCCTTTAATACAAAGTAAATTCTATAATGGTTCATAAAATATGACATCATCTATGACATTATCTTCTACATAGGGTATACACTGTTTCCAACAAAAAATGCGCAAATAAAAATTCCCACTTTTATGTGTTCACTGTATGCGCAACATTTTAAATTTGACAATTTAAATTTTCAATTCAATATTATGTAGTGAGCGGTTGATTTTTTCAACGTCTGTTAGGGAGTGTTGTATAGGTTTACCGCGGCTTCACCAATTAGGTTTTAAAAAATATCGGTTATTACTTCTGCACTTGCATGCAGTGAAATCAGGAATGTGGGCATTCTAACAAACCTAAATTTCATTAAGCAGTTAGTTACTCAATGACATTTAGGTAGTGATAGTTATCACTATTGAGCTGAGTCAACAACTCGAATATCGTTATTTTACCGTGACGCACCTTATAAAACAGTCACCACGGTCCCCCTATTGGGGTCACAAATAGCGATACACCCAAGTACTTATACAAATGCTACCAGTGCACACAAGATGGAGCGAGGTTACTAACCATCATCTAGTAACTATCCAGGCTAGTACCGAAGCTGTGACCGTGCTCACCCGTCAGGTTTCTTCTCCTAAGGGATGGTCCCCTAGTCCAGCTTCGGACTTTCCCCACATGTAGTTGGACGACCACTGCACTACCAAATCCAACCTCAATATGGCTGGACTTCGAAAGTTACACCACCCCGGTCTACTAAGTTATAGAGCCTGGTGTGCCCCAGTCGGTGCTTCTTTTAATTCCACCGAAGCAGAATCCCGGTATGTACCCGTTATGGTAAGGTTTATTCGAGCGTGAGAGAATATATATTCGCACCAACACCCCTTAAGCGTAGTGGTTCTCGACGGTTTCTGTGAATCATACTACTGGAACTGCACAGTCATAGCATGATCCCCATAGTTTCGCCTCCAAACACTCTTCTTGCTGGCATGCAGTTTCCCATTGGCCTGGGCTTCTCCCCGCACCCCAACCGAGGTAAGCCTCACTTGATTCTTCTCTATCAGCCCAAGTCTATGCTAACAATCAAGTCAACCAACACCGATATTTATCTATCAGAGTTTCCTTGTCTACGTTAATGAGTATTTCGTTGAGAAACAGTTTTGTGAATCTCTACCACACATTATGTACTTTTGACTGTATCGTCCGTTACCCACCTTTGTGCATGTCTCATCTCGGATACTAGTGACACCTCTAGCAACGTCCTGGTTAACACTCCAGATCTCGTCTCGGATCCTAGTGTAAAACAACCTCCGATACCTCTAACGACGGCCTGTTCCGTTCCATACCTAGGATTGGATAGCCAACAGCCAGTTCTAAGAGTGAACGCCGTGTGGTCTGATATCGGATACTGATCCATGCCCCACACCTCAAACGACTGCCATGACTGCCATCGTTAATAAAGAAAATAGAAAAACATCAATTGCGGTGGGTTGGTAGGATGAAGGGGGACCGAGATCCAAGAAATACTGGGAAGGCGAGAGTGGAAGGCAGTAGCGAAGGAGGAAAACTTGGAACTAAGCAATGTCAAAGTATGAGTTTCTTCAATTTGTTCAGCTTGTTACATCTTTATTGCGATCGCGCCTCGTATGCATTTTCTACTTTGTTAGATCAACGTTTGGTGTACGGGATTCGTAGGTACTATTCCCTTTTTATTTAAATGTTTATGAAAGTAGTGGTCACGTTCCCGCTTTATTTTACTACGATCTCTCATAAAACTATCTCTGTCTTCATGCTGAAGCAACTTTTCTTTGCACCTCTATAGGGATTTGTGAACGAAGACCGTAAAGGTTTTCCCAGTTATTGCTGTGTGTTATTTGGCATTTTCCCTTTGATGAATATTTTTTTCGAGATAAATCTGCTTTGTTAGCTTCGATTGACCGGTAAGGGTGAATGCTTTGTTAATTAATTTTTATCTCGCTTATTCCGATTTATTATATAGCAGTCTCATTGCTCTTTTGTGAGAAATTAACCCCAAAGTACTTGGTTAAATATCTTTGTTTTGCTTAGGAGTATTTGTGTAAGATCTTTTATAAGATATTTATAGATCTTATGTAGGACTTTTATTAGTACATGGTTTATCACCTGGTGATATATTAGTCGTCATTTGTAGCCTTATAAGCGACCAATCCAGAGGAAACGAAAATTAAGGCGTATACCTTGTTAAGATCGATAATCTATTAATTTAAGGTCATAGTAATTGATTAACCTTCAGCTAGTAACTTTGATTTCGGCATGTTATTTAATTTGAGTAATTAAGAATATTCTAAATTGTCGATAACTATGTAAACGTTTACTAAAAAATAATTAAGTAATTCAATTTATATTTCATTAAATCTTGTTTTGTTTTATGCCAACATTATTATATATTTCATGTAAAGGAACGTTCCTGACACTATTGGTAATATTCCCGCTTAATTGGATTATAATTTTCATATAATAATATAATTTTTGAGCTTATCACACTTTTTATCACCTGTGGTCTGTTAGCACATTTGATTTGCTTTAATGTAAAGAATTCCGTTGCGTATTATTATGAAAATTATTTATTCTAAATCAATTTTGGGTTTCTATACCGGGTGTACGCATAATTTTGATTTAAGATCTGCGGATTTTGTTTGTTTATTACCCCCCCCCCCCACTCTCTCTCGTTTAGCTTTGTCTTGGTAAAACTAATTTGTCAATTACAAAAAAATTAAAGAAAACAAAAAATAAAAAAGTTGGACTACTACCTATCCAAGCTAACGGGTCAGTTGTTGGTCTAACAAGAGAGGTATTAGAAGTGGAAAGATATAGGCGAAAGGGACATTCAGACAATTGCACAGCAAGATGCAAAAGATTACAACCACAGATAGGAATATAAAAGATAGCGATAAAACACAAGACCGTGATGAAAACGTCGGGAGTTATGTTCGGAAAAGAAAGGTGAGCATACCCTCCCCCCCCAAGTGTCACCTCCAGACACCCAACCAACCAACCTAAATAAATAAGCGTAACCAATTTTAGCCACATGATAAGCCCAAGTTTTGTGATTGTCCTTTATGTAAAAGTCTTACTAATATGCTTAGTAGGATTGCATCGAGGATAATATTTAGTTAGCGTTATGGTACACTTTCACTTTTCAACATGTCAAGAAACAATTTCCTCTTGAACTGGACACCGTTATCTACTATCAAAGTTTGCGGAGCACCAAATATAAGGAAAACATTGTCCTCAATCGCAATAGCCACATTCGAAACAGTAGCAGACCGCAAAGAAAAAGTAGAATAAACTTGCTAAACGCATCACAAACAACTAAGATATGTGTATGTATAATTGTGTAACATTTGGAAGAACCAGGCAAGGGGCTCATTGAATTACCACTAACAATTTGACAAGATCTAATAGTAACACAACTTACACCATGACGAAGCTTAGGCCACAAATAGTTTATAGCCACTCGAGCGATAGTCTTTGAAATACCGAAATGTCCGCTATAGATCATTCGGTCAAGCAGAAGGCTTACGTCATATTTTGTTACCAACGTAAATTCGCAACTCTTCCAATACTTTCACGCCTAAGAAATGTATTTTTTGTTGGTATTACGATTGCTACGTTTATTTGCATTTTCCAAACGAAAACAATTGTCCATTGTTGTATCAATGCAAATATTTTGTCATCTTGGCAAGTTGAAACGTCAGAGCTTATTAGACAGCTAATATTTTATTAATATTTAATATCATATTTTTTACCTTGTTCTTTTACCATGCCAAAACCATTTAGTTTGCAATCGCAAAACTTGATGCCTTTTTAATTAATTATTTTCGAAAAGAGCGTGATAATTCTGGATCTTTATTACGTTTAACTTCAGTACGAGAAGCGAGTCTTAAAATAGAATATTTTTAAATGTACAATTCGTTTTATGATCTGCTTCTAAAAAGTAATATTTGTAAAGAGTGGCTAGGCTTTGGGTATCGGCAAAAGTGCCGTTTGCAAGGTATCTGCAACTATTAAAAGCTGTAACCTTCTTAGTGATCCGAAGATCCTGCTAGAAATAGAAAAAGAAGAATTACTGATTGACTGAACAACCAAAGATTCGATTACGAGATGCAATATATGACATGTTTGAAAAGAGTCAGTTTCCTTCATTAATTCTATACATGTAACAATCTGTTACTGACCTTTACAAAATTTTTGCTTCTAGAAATACCGGTTAATTTGGATTCAATTTTGAAATATGTAAGCATGTAATATTATAATAATTATTACAAGCCTCGAAATACCTTTTAAGAATTATACCATGTTGTTTTACGTTGTTTAAACATATAAGAGACCAAACAAATTTAGAAGGTATTAAAGTGGACCAATGAAGAAAACGGTTTTGTTTTGATAAAGAAAGTTAGGTTAGTTGTTAGTTAATTATTGGGTTTTCTATGGCTGATATTTATTAAAGTTTGTAAGAGAGAAATTAAACGAATTTCGATTAAGAATTTTATTTTCTTTGCGAGATATCAATTTCATTTTTATTTAGTTCTAACTACATAGCCAAAATACACACCATTTCACAAACACTCTTAGCCTAACCTAATTTTGAAAATGAAATGTCAGAAATTATTGGTATTTTCATCTTAACATGTTTACAAAGTAAGTCACGTGACTAATGACGTAAGCCCTCTGGTTGACTAAATGGTCTATAGTAGGTTCATCATGACCAGATTTCATGATGCCCATACGTTTGTCCTATTACTCTTAACACGCTATAAGGGAGACTTTCGAGGGCTACGGTATTTTTGAACACCATTGATCAGAAGTATGAGCTAATTCAGAAATCTATACCAATCGTTCAATCGTACGAGAGAAGAAATCTGGAACTGCATTTTCGGAACTCTTCCTATGAATTATCTGAAAATCATAAGGTTACAACATCCCTGAGGATCTTGGAGGTTATGTAACCATAATAGTGAGTGACAGTCTGTGATTGTTTTGAAATGGAATCTTTCCACGTAATGTCGAAGTTTTTCTATAGTCCATATAACCACAAGATATTCGCGCTCGGTTGAGCTATATTTCCTTTCCTACTGGGTCAAGGAACGATAAAGATAACAAATTCTCAGAAAATCTTCCTCAAATTGAAACATCAAGTATGGCTTGAGCTTTTTCTGGGCCAGAATGAAAACCGAGTTCATCAATGACAAATTCTAAATATTTTAAATTATAAGCAATTACAGGTTACATTACACTAAATGATCTACTACCGATTGAAAAAAAGGAATAGCTGGTTACACTTCGAATACTTGTCTCTACTAAATAGTTATTTATAATATATTTTAATAACTATTTATCTTTTGTATTTCTAACCAGAATTAGACCAGAACGTGTCCATTTGAAGATTTTTTATCAGTTAATACTATTGGATATGTAATCTTGATTCTAACAAAACTAGTTGCGCAATACTGACAACACCCTGTATAACGAAACGGTAGCCTTGAAATGGTAAAGACAAAGCAGAATTCATGCAATACTAATAACGAATGCCGTCACTATGAGAATGTATATATACATTCGTCTATTGTTAATATAGATATGTGTCTATATCTGCTTAATGTAGAAATGACAATAGACTAAGCACATACAGATATATTAATGGAATTACAGAACTGCTACATAACTATTCACTTGCCATACCATCAATGACTATCTCACATACTAGCCCACACCTATTGGCATCAATATATTTGGTTATTGTATTCTGAATATTCCTTCAACTAACAGCAAAACGTGTGTTTTTGGGCATGTTTGGGATTTTAAAGCTTCAGGAATAGCCCATGTTCATAAAAAATATGACTCGTTTTGCTTTAACTATCTTAACTCCATGTACAGAAACAATTATTAATATACAGGGTGTTTTTAATATCACTTTTATACTACTTTAAACAATAAGTTATGTTGCATAAGCTTTGCTAGCTGAGCTTTTAATTAAAGAAAACGTGCTTTTAAGAAAGTTTATTTCAACAAAACCTATTAATATACAGGGCGTAAGTGTCACTTCGCATTTGCAAAAATGAAATCAAACTCTTTATCATATTATAATAATACCTTTAACACTTGATAATTTTGAAAAGTAGAAAGCATAACAAAAATGGCTTATTATTCAACGGTGGGTCAGCATTTCTGTTTTTCCAACGTACATCTATACTCCAAATCGCTTCACGTGTCGCATTAACTGATTTAGAAAACCCCGAATCTGCCACTTTTGATCATGACATTGTATTTTATTTTGAAAGAGACGTTGTAGTTAAAGTGCAACCTCTCTCCTGACCATTACTAAGCTCTTACCAGAGGATTCCCCGTCGTAATCCGGTTTTTATATGATGTTTTTGGATTTTTTTTTGCGAGGGCACGCGGCCCATATGATTTGACAGACAGCGGGGTGATATAAAGAAATGGAAAGGTACATTTTGGGGCGGCAGATAGCTTTACGTGAGGACTCAACGAGGGCGCTTCACCCCTGCAACTGGGGCAATCGATAGAAACTCCCGCGGTGCAATTGAAGCGGCGCCTCGGTCGCGGGTGCGTGTCGTTCTGCCAAATGTGAATTTCATCTCAAAACAAACAAGTGTCAGAGTAAACCCCGACTCTTTCCGTATAAACAAAATAAGATCCTTAGAGTCCTAGCCGGTCATGTGTTAGCGATTCCGGAAACGATGGTAGACTGCATCGACAGGATCGGTGAGTTCTTTAGATTTATATCGATCACGTGCCTTCTTTATTTCATCCTATCATCGAGTTTTATAACTAGAATTTCTTCCTCGATTACTCGGAAAATAGGAAATAATCTCGTTCAACCACGATCCGAGATGGGACGTCGTAATCAGCCAACTATTTATGATGTACTTTGATATAAATTTAAAAGTTATAAAAGATTATATTAGATTTACAACTTTGTAAGATTTTTATGAGCCTTTCAAGTACCATAACTTTTCACTTTTAAGCCATGCTATCGTGTACTCTTTTACAACAAGAACGTGACGGGAAAACATCATTTAAAATTTAATCAGCAAAATACATGCATCCATTTATTACAACCGAATTCTAAGTTAACACAGGAAAAATGTCGGTTATAACTCTTGGTGGTGTCGAGTTGACAATTGCACTTCCCCCAGTTCATCGTACGAGCCTAGGGAGCAATGCATCAACCAAATATAGCTGTTTATAAACGGGACTAATATCGAATTAGGATGAGTGCAAAAATGCATTTTATAATGAATGGAAGAACTTGCCAGAGGGTGAAACGTTCTCCTCCAATTTTACTCTATCTCCTTTGAGGGGAGATAACTAACTTATAATTTAAAATAATGAAAATCAACTTATACAGCCGAGGTAATATAAAATTATGAAATCGTAATAGATTTACCAAGAGTAACTGATTAAAACTCAAGAACTTCTTATCTGCTGAAATAATTTTCCACGGGCATTTAAATAGTTGAATTAGTGCTAGGTCGCTTACAGCTTATACATTGAATTTGTATTCGGTTCTGTACCATGTGCTATTTTAAATTTCCCGCCAAATCTAGATTGTGTAGCCAGGTAAACATGTAATGTATTATTTAATTTTTAGGATTTTCTACTACAGTACACATTAATCGCTGTTTCGTTAACAACATATTGGAATTTCTACAAATCTTGAGCTTTTACCTAACAGCTCTATCTTTATATGCTTGGAAACGTATAGTACCTATACCTTTAAATCAAGCATATGAAGTGACCAATTTTAGTAGGTGCGCCAATTATTCTACACAACTAGCATAGCAGAGCTCCTAGAACTTTAATATCAAAATGCCTTAAATAGTAGTAGCGGCAATACTGTACCATAGCGATACGACGTAGCCTACAAAAGAGATAGACTGACTATAAGTTGTTTTTTCGTATAACTCTTTTCAACACTAATAAATTAGTTATCACAAGTAAATCACTACTAGCATCAAGCTGATTCAAATATCAATTTTAATAGAATTACATGTAAAAGATTCCTATGAACATACGGGGCTATTTATTTACCTGCAATATATGTAAAGCATACAAAACAGCGTGCTGTATAAATGGTTGCCTATGTGTGCATAATGCTTTGACTCGATTATTTTCAAATGCAACATGGGGAAATTACGCATATTGCAATTCAATTTAATCGCGCTGTACATCATCTACAAAGGAAAAGCTTTGCTTTAAGTGTAATCAACCTGATCGCTTTGCACACTTTTGTAAGGTTAACTTGGATATGAAGAAATTACGTAAGTAATATACTACCCACGCGTAGGAAAGTAATTACATGACAGCTAAAACTTAAATACTACAACTGAAACTTTGCATATTGTTTCGGGCAATTATTAAGACTGTAAAATATGTTTTTGGAGTATAGTGAAGTAAGCGTGCGTACAATAAAATATTAAAACATTTGGAAAACCACTGTTTTGTTTGATTTTGAAGTAATGATATTGTTTAAAGATGCCTAAAATTAGGACTGATTTAATTAATTTTAATTAATCTTTTATACATAAATGGCTTAACTGTCCTTGAATGTCATTTTAAGATATTAAACAAGATTATATACTACTAGCTTTAACATTTTTAGGTCACCTTAACTGTATTGTACACATTATCTTTTCAAACTCTTTTGTACACCTGTACAAATAAATCCCTACATAAACTACATAGCAATCATAGCATATTATTCTTGCCTTAAGAGTTCAATAAAACATCAAGTCTCTTTTAGTTGACGTCAACAACCTTTACCTGCAATAAAATTTGTACACACAAGCGACACCAAATATTTTTTCAAAAATATCATATTACATTAGAAGAAAAAAGGCCACATCGACACTTTGCTGATGCTTTTGAACAAACGAGTAAATAAATTTGACGGTTAGAAAGCTGGTCTACGTTTCTCTTTTAGAATGCACTTCCATTAAGTTGCTTTATCATGGCTTACTATAATGAAAAAGTTTTCTTTGAAAGTTAAGATATGTTTACAAAGTTTCTGTAGAACTCGTTGCTTTTACATAAAAAAAGGAACTGTGTTCGTAGTAGAAGGAGGAAAGTTAATGTTGTTATTTGAGAGTAATGTAAACATTTTTCGTAAGCTTAATGTTTAATGTTCTGTTTAGGATTTTATTATCAAGTATTATCTTAATTTATAAAGTATTTAGAACTCAATTCACAACATCCACAGATATGTACAAAATAAGTCGTTGCCCTATGTTGGTCGCTTTTTAAGCTTTTGTAGACAATTTCTGACATGATTGCTAAGTAGTTTATTTGAAAAAAGTAGTCTGCAAGCGAAAAACTTATTAGAAACATACGATTGTCCAAAAGAAAAAGCCTCGATTGTAATAGTCGTCAGACATCTGCTGAAAAAAACTTACAGCTTTATTTTTGACTTACCAATCAGCTGTCCTACAGGACCACGACAAGCACAATGTATGCAGCTTCTGGATATCCAAATGCGTCCGAGTTGAGCGATTTATCTCATTTCTGTTGCTACACGTAACTCTGTACCCAAATAACAAGAATAGCTCGTCTGCTCCACTCTCTTTTCATCAACCTTTAGGGCTTCTCATTATCTATCTATCTCAGTTACTGTTCACTAAATTCTCTTTTTGCTGCCTTTATTTACCCGCAATATCACGAAGACTGACTCCTGACTCCTGTCCCAACTCTGAAAAACTCAGATAGCTTGCTACTTTTCTTCAAGCCAAGTTAAAGAAACATCCTATAGAGCCTTTGCTAGGTTATTATCTTCTCTCGAGCACGCAGTACTACAGAATTTTCCACATATCGCTCTTCTTTACATTATCTATTGCTTTCTTGATGTCTAAACAGTAAAGAAGTGACCAGTTTCATATATTCTTGAAGGTGTGTATTTGGGTTGTGTAAGATTTTTCCTCTTAGCCGCCTCATCCTGTTCAGCATAATTCTTGTAAATACTTTACTTGTACATCTCTGTAGTTGCTGCATTCTGATAAGTCTTCATTTTCTGGTGATTTTGATGACAATTCCTGTTTTCATTGTTTTGTCAAAGACTTTGCAATCCACATCTCTGAAAATATATCTATTTCCATCTTCTATGTAAATGACATTTTATAGGTATGTATGATAACTAAGTAAATGAGTAGTTACAATCATAGCCATGTAAAATTTTACAGGCTCATAAAAGATACTGTAGAATTTTACAATGCTCGTCAAAAAAACTAATGGAAACTAATTTGTTGTTTAATCACAACACCATGACAGCTATAAATTATCCGCCATTGATTACAAAAACTATTTTTACAAAAAATGTACAGTAAATTTATTTGAAAATAATCGCTCTTTGAAGGTGCAAATAAAACTTTGTCCGCGACACGCATAGCAATTACTTTTTACTGGACACACTGGATTATGGATGCTCGCTTCTTTGTCGCTCGCTCCACACACTTTCCAGCTCGCCTATAAATATTAATTTAAAAAGCTTGCTACGTAATAGTAAGTTACAGTGCAAGACCGTTACTTAGAACTTTACGTGCGAATACGGTACGTAACAAGCGAGCGACCAGCGAGTTTATTATTCATGTAAACACGTAGGGTTCGCGTAACGGTCGAGCATTGTACAATGTTTTATGGTATTCTGAACTGTAAAGCTGTAATAAATAATTTTTACATTTACTGGAGCAGTACAGCACATACGTAAGATATATATGAATGTTTTAAATAAATTAAATTTAAAAAAATGTTGCTATAGTAATGATCATAAAGAGCGTGTAATAATTTCATAACGAGCTAGGCTGTAAAAAGAATGTTTATTCCTAGAGACAGAGCTCAATAGACAATGTTTACGAGTATGCCATAAATATCTATTACAGGATTTATCAGTACTAGTACTGATCGCAAGTGTTTGACCAGCAATTGTTGCCGTCCTCAATTGCTATGCCAATTCTGCGACTCCCACTCCTGTACCAGTTAGTCTGTCTATCCATCTCTTCTTGTCCTTTTCTATCCTTAATTAGGGTGGAACTCTAGATACCACATCACGATGAGATTTAATATCAGTTGGATTGTCGATGATAATACTTACTTTTACTATTAGTGCAGAGTTTACTAAAATTGAAATTGAATGGCATAAAGGGTATCCAAGCGTAACAGGTATTTTAAAGTGGAATTTGTTTTATATTCCTGGAAAACTACTTACATGCCTCAAACATATATGCTTAAAACTGTTTTGTACACCAGTAAATTTACCATCATGTTTTCGATTTTCTTAAATGGAGAAGTATAACGAGCGCTACTTCCAACAATTAGTTTTGCTTATTAAATGTAATCCGTTCAATTTAACAAACAAATTAATTATTGGAAATGGGTCTCTGCATCTTAATTTAAACATGTTTATTGTTTCCAGCCTTATTTTGTGGAACTCCATAATCATGAAATAAATAAAGATTATTAAAAGTTTCACAGTTTTATTAAAATATACCTGACAATATTGTTTCGACAGCTATGCTGTCATTATCAAAGGTAATATAATTATAAACAAACACGTCGCTAAGGTAGATACAAAATAGGTAACTAGATAAAATAATAATAATAATAATAAAAATTAATAATAAAAATCATAATTAAACATCTAATACTTCCAGTAACGGAGAATTACTGAGCTCAAGTTGTTCATTCATTAAAGGTACCCTGAGTTTGTGTTTGTATATCTCAAAGGCTTCTAAAATGTCTAATTTGCGTTTGTTATTACAAAAATGTAGGAATTTAATATTATTTTGAGGAGTCATTGTGTGATTTTGTTCTAAAAGGTGTTTGGCGTAATTCGATTTTTCAGGATGTTTATTTTTGTAATGACGTACGTGTTCTTTATATCTTATGTCAAAATTTCGAAGTGTTTGTCCAATATATACCGAACTACAAAAAGAACAATTTAAACGGTAAATGCCCGATTTCATGATATCATGTGTTCTGTCTTTAGCATTAAATAAAAATGAAAAAGTGTTAGTGTTGGTTTTAAATGTTATTTTATAATTGTTGGTTTTTCTTAGTATATGTGCAATTTTTTCTGATATTTTGCCAAAATATCAGAACAATCAAACAGAAGACACAAATTACATATCTATACCATATTTTGGCAAAATATCAGAAAAAATTGCACATATACTAAGAAAAACCAACAATTATAAAATAACATTTAAAACCAACACTAACACTTTTTCATTTTTATTTAATGCTAAAGACAGAACACATGATATCATGAAATCGGGCATTTACCGTTTAAATTGTTCTTTTTGTAGTTCGGTATATATTGGACAAACACTTCGAAATTTTGACATAAGATATAAAGAACACGTACGTCATTACAAAAATAAACATCCTGAAAAATCGAATTACGCCAAACACCTTTTAGAACAAAATCACACAATGACTCCTCAAAATAATATTAAATTCCTACATTTTTGTAATAACAAACGCAAATTAGACATTTTAGAAGCCTTTGAGATATACAAACACAAACTCAGGGTACCTTTAATGAATGAACAACTTGAGCTCAGTAATTCTCCGTTACTGGAAGTATTAGATGTTTAATTATGATTTTTATTATTAATTTTTATTATTATTATTATTATTTTATCTAGTTACCTATTTTGTATCTACCTTAGCGACGTGTTTGTTTATAATTATATTACCTTTGATAATGACAGCATAGCTGTCGAAACAATATTGTCAGGTATATTTTAATAAAACTGTGAAACTTTTAATAATCTTTATTTATTTCATTAATTTAAACAAATTGCAAGCCATTTTAAATCATTTGTAAGTGCAAGCGATCTAAGTCGTTATAAATAAAAGTAATTAATTATTGTTTTCTATATATTTTGTTTTTGTAATACTTAATTGCTGCTTTTGGTCTTATTAAATTTTCATATCGTTAATGATGGTTTTATGTTATACCGGGTGATTCAGATTCTTTTTAAAAATGATACACTGCATTGCTTATGAGGCTTTTTTAAAAATAAGAAAGATCTCACAGATATATGAGTAGCTAGTGACCTTTTGGTCATTGTCATGCGCCTCAATAACATTCAATAATTGTAAAGTGTAGCCCTACCACAATCGAAATATTTCAAGCCTATTGATAAAATGATGGTCGCTAATTGGTAATTAGTAACAACCTTTAACTGCAGTTAACTCTGTCGGCTGCCAGTTAACTAGTGTGAAGCCGTGAGTCTCACAAGATGTCTTCTGCAACAGGCGCGAAGAGTCGTTCAAAATACCTATCTAAAATAGAGTGTTCCGACGACATCGGTAAAGTATTGCACATTTGCGACTGCTTCCAATGTGGTAGACTTTTCCCATTAAAACGTACTTAAAAAGCGGAAAGCTTTCTTTTCAAAACAAACAAACAAACCACATGTAATGCATATACATAATAAGTTAGTGAATAAAATACAAAATGCTTGATTACAATGGTGTAAATAATCTTTAAATGAAGGTTTAATGTCCTTAGCACAACTAACATTACCCAACATGTGAAGTGGGTGGCACGGTCAAGAGTCGATCCCCGGAACCGGCGAGAAGATTTTTCTCGTCGATAAAGCATCATCAGTACATTTCACCGTGCTGTCAGATGGGCGAGTTAAGCAGTCGGTATCGACAACCACATAAACATCTTTCTGTGTTTACTTCACTGGTTTGGCAATGTTAATTACAATTAACATTTATAACATTTATTCATTTATCATTTAGGTAATAAGAGTAATTAATGCACAAACCAAAAGCAATAGTTGAGGAATTTATGCGAGCGGAATAATTACTTGCTCTTGCTTTAGTAAAAATATTGAATCATGGTCACAAAACATCACAGTAAGTCAACGCGACTTCTAGTTCATTTAGGTTGTACAATCGATAATACCCTAAGTAGATGCTAATTAGTTAATACACTTTACGATGCAAAATAGAGGGACACACTCGCAGGAATAAGTTCTAACAGAGTTTTTATATATAAATTACAGTGTGTAACACACTACTATCCATTTTTTTTCTAGAGTCCTCTGACTTTAAAAGCATATTACTCGGGAACTACTGAACCAAATTAAAAACGAGCAAATAGTAAATTCATTTCTACATACAACAGTAAAATATTATATTTCTAACTGGTATACTTTTGTTTTTATCGGACGATACGCAATAAAAGGTACCCATTTTTAGGGACAATTTCATTGAAAGGAAGTTCACTATTTTTTTTCTCAGAAAGTATATATCATATATCTATGAGATTTTTTTAGGGGTTAGAAAGAAACCTTGCGGTTCTTATGCTATTAGTTTTTAGACAAAAAAACGTTTTATTTAAGATTTATGTGAAAAAATAGCGAACTATGCGTTCTTGTTTATTAATAGAGATAGCGTCAAAATTTTTTCGCTAAATCAGCACTTTTCATGTGTAGACTTTATTGTTTTCAAAAAAATGTTACTAATTTTAATAATAAAAATGCGGAAACAAAAAAACGATTTTTGATGATAAGCGGTTTCGACAAAAAACGTTTTTTTTTGTTATTGCACTTTTATTGTTAAAATCCAGAACATTTTTTTAAAGAAAATAATGTCTACATATGAAAAGCGTTAATTTAGCAAAAAAAATTTGAGGCTATCTCCATTAATAAACAAGAACGCATAGTTCGCTATTTTTCCATATATATCTTAAATAAAACACTTTTTTGTCCGAAAATTAATAGGATAACAACCACAAGGTTTCTTTCTAACCCCTACAACAATCTCATAGATATATGAGATATACTTTCTGAGAAAAAAATATTTAACTCACTCTCAATGAAATTGTCCCTAAAAATGGGTACCTTTTATTATGTATCGTGCGATAAAAATAAAAGTATATCAGTTAGAAATATGATATTTGACTGTTACATGTAGAAATAAATTTACTATTTGCTCGTTTTTAAAATACTTAATTTGGTTCAGTAGTTTTCGAGCAATACGGTATTAAAGTCAGAGGACTCTAGAAAAAAAATTGATAGTAGGGAAAAACCATTTAGATAAGAAAGCTATATGTTATTTTGAATAATTAATTTACTGTTATGCAGTGATTGCAGCAGTTAATAGCATGCAACTCACGAGTCTCCCCAGTTGCTGCATCGGAAGGAATGCCACTAAATAAGCAGGACCATGCTTAATTAAAAATAAGAGAGAGTTTCCAAAGAGAAAAGATTCAAATAATAAAGAAAAAGCCGGTAACAAATAGATCAGTTGCCAAATATGCACATGGCAAGCATTCAAATAATATCTTCGTTGATAGGCGGCCTTGAAGTAATATTAAACCGCTTAAATTAGTCCAACGATAGGAAGTAAAACGAAATAAAATACAATAAATTTTACGAACCTTCAGAACGTGTTTCAAAAGAACTATTGTAAAAAAATCTCGAAAACATCCAAACAAAATGGAAATATCACCAGCCAAGAATTGTATTAAATCTATAAAAATTCGTTACTGATAAATTAAACAAAAGGAAAACGTAGTCCACAAAGGCGATGCCACTAGAACATTCTCTTGCAGCTAATCAAAGGAAATCAAAATAAGGAAGTAAGTCGTTTTATCAACACAGGAAATACTTCCGAAAAAGTTCAGAACAGTAACTGAAGTAGGGAGAAAACAAAAATCTCTTGACAAGCCAAGCGTACAGGCTGTCACGAAAACAATACGTAACAGCGCATCCTCAGATTTTTGAAAAAGTCCAAGATTGGCGCGCTATAGTCGTTTTAAGATGCCGGTTTGGACATTTTTGAAGATTTTTATCCCTACGGCATTTGCTATTTGTTGGCGGATTTGGATGGGATTTTCGGCATTCAATTCCGACTAGGGTCACCTACGGGTGTATTTTTGGAATTTTATGAAAATTTCGCTCTGATCCTAGAAAAGGTCAGAACCCTAGTCGGAATGGAATGCCAAAAACCGCATTCGATTTTGTCCGTGTGAGAATTTTATATTCCATTGGTAATAGGGTCGCATATAGGTGTATTTTTGGAACCTTTTAAAAATTTTGGCCTTTGATCCCAGAAAAGGCCAAGGCAGGTCAGCACCCTTGTAGAACTTTAATGCCAAAAACCGTATTCAATTTTGTCCACAAATGGCTGTGTGCCTTTGAGACTAAAATCCCGGAGAATATCCAAAATTTCATATTCCATTAGAAATAGCCAGAACAGGTAAGCACCCTTGTCGGAACTTAATGCCGAAAACCGTATTCAACTCTGTCCACAAATTGCTGCATGCCTTGGAGACTAAAATCCCGGAAACTGTCTAAAATTGCATATTCCGTTGAAAATAGTGTCACCTATAATAGCTGTATTTTTGGAATTTTTTGGGAATTTGGCTTTTATTATAGAAAAGGTCAGGATCTTTGTATGAACCGAATGCCGTAGACTAAAATCTCAAAAATGCCCGAAATCATATTCTCTTGGTAATAGGGTAGCATACAGGTGTATTTTTGGAACCTTTTTACAATTTTGGCCTCTGACCCCAGAAAAGGCCAGGGCAGGTCAGCACCCTTGTTGAACGTTAATGCCAAAAACCGAGACTAAAATCCCGGAGAATATCCTAAATTTCATATTCCATTGGAAATAGCCAGAACAGGTCAGCACCCTTGTCTGGACTTAATGCCAAAAACCGTATTCAATTTTGTTTACAAATGGCTGTGTTCCTTTGAGACTAAAATCCTGGAGAATATCCAAAATTTCATATTCCATTGGAAAGAGCCAGAACAGGTCAGCACCGTAAAACCGTATTCCGTGCTGTCCACAAATTGCTGCATGCCTTGGAGACTAAAATCCCGGAAACTGTTCAAAATTGCGTATTCCGTTGAGAATAGTGTCACCTATAATAAATGTATTTTTGGAATTTTTTGGGAATTCTGCTGATTTCAGAAAAGGTCAGGACCTTCTAGGAACCGAATGCCGAAAACCGCATTCCATTTTGCCCATAAATGGCTGCGTGCCTTGGGAGACTAAAAATGTTTAGGGCACTGAAATATCCAAAAATTTCCAAAATGGAGACTTTATAAAACTATTATATGGCACAAACCTCATTGACTTTATCAAAGATGTTGAAGGAATGTCTTGCCATATTGCCATATTCTACTGTTATATAAAAGTTAGCCAGATTCTATATTTTGGATGATTTCTTTAAATTTCTATTACGCTTGGTCTGTTTCGCATATCTTTTTAGGGAAAGATATGGTGCGCTACGGAATAAATAAAAAGTTCTATCCAACTGTCAGTCAAGGACATTTGTAAAACAAGTCTCTGTTGAACAATATTGAAATGTGCAATTAGTACATCGGATGATCTATCGATAGTGACATATTCTATTGGAAATAGGTTTTCCATCCCCAGAAGCAGTATGAATCAATCACACTGTACTTTGTTAAAAAACATTTTTTTATCACTGATACTAGTATCCCTATACAGAACAGCTATTAGTACTACACATATGTACAAGTAGTTGGTTATTATGCCTATTGGTACAGAACGGGTAACTGAACTACAGATCACCGTGGGTGTGGTTGGACATTTAATAAGAATATTTTTAGCTATATGTATTTACATTATTATTATACAAATTATTATGCAAGTTTGTACTGTTATTCAAACTAACTTCCGTTAGTTAACTAACTAACTTCAACTAAGTCCGAGCAAGAGGGAGATAGAGATATCCGGGTAAGCCAGACCGTCGCTGGCACTCTCTGGTCGGCGGGCGTAGTGTAGTGCTAGTGATAGAGATCAGAGGGAAAGTAAGTGTTCTATTTGATGCCGCCTATTTCAATCTGGCATCACTGCCAGGTATCATCTTTCGCTGTCTGCACTGAATAACCACTCGTACATATGTCTAGCAAAAATAGCTATACGGTGTACACAAGCAAAAAGCTCTAATATAACTTTAAAAGATTTCTATACTAGTTTTGAATTTCCGTTTCGAATACTGACGTTTCTAACGAAATAAAGCATTTCTAACTTGCTTTGTCAACTCATGTGATTGGCTAACCAAGTGCAGTAGTGTGATTGGTTCTTTCAAACCTGTTGTTAAGTCTTATCCAATCAGTTATTTAACCGCGCTTTAAGCAATTTGATAGCGTAATTAACTATGTTTTATGCAACTGGCGACGGCTCGTGTTTCAAATCCCCAACTCGATTGCAACTACGTATTTACCATGCTTGTTACATAAATAATTATTAATTTCTATTTTTACGGTTATTTAATTATAATCACTTCTGTAGGGATTTAATTTCACTTTTTAACAAGGGAGGAATATAATCCGTTAAGATAACATGTACGTAATAAATAAAAGCACAATAAATAATGGCCAGTATAAGATCATAAATTTTATTTTTTCCATAACCACTTCTTTGCTCTAAAAACGCTTTTAAAATTTCGCTTAAGGTTTTAGCAGCAAGTTTAAAATTAAATCCTATGGATTTTATTAAGCGCTAACATTAATTTTGTTACCTTCGTTTTCATTACCATTTTATCTCGTTGGTTTTTCACGAACTTTCAGAATTAGCTTTTATATCTACTAAAAGTACACTTCTGATTAATTAAACTTTGCTAAAACCAGTTCCACATTATTAATAACTAGGAGTTACCGTAGCAAAGGCTGCCACCCTCAGTATTATGCATCTACACTCACTTTGTGAACTTTTCGCCGGGATTCTTTTTTGTTAATGTTGCTGTTTGATTAGTTTCATCGTTGCAATAAAGTGCAAAAGTTTTATTTGCAATATTGTTTTTGCCAACAATTTTTAATTGGCATTCAGCGGCACATTCATATCACTGAAAATGTTTGAAATTAAGACAATGCCATTATTTGAACTCGGAGATTTTTCTTATTCAAAGGTACACAGTTTTTTTACATTGAAAACTATAAAATATTGTTGCAACAATATACAAAAGTTTTATTTTAAATCTTGTTTGTGAAGAATTTTTAATTAGCTTTCAGTACCACTTTTTAAAAATACTTGCCTCGAACTCTAGAGCTATGTCATTGTTTTAAACTGGAACATACAACACTACAAAGAAGACGAAAATGGCCTTTCTTGCCGGCAGGCATAGGTTTAGGAAAGCATGGGGACTGAAAATGGTTTAATGGTATTACACCATGGTTATTAGACCCATGATACCATATGGCATCCTAGTTTGGTATCTAAAATCAGAACAAAAAAACAGCTACCACAAAACTAACTAGGATGCAAAGACTAGCATGCTGGCGCATCGGTGGAGTCATGAAAAGTACACCTACAACATCTATCGAAGCACTTCTAAACCTAACCTCCTTGAATATTTATTTGGTTTGTAACCATAGAATGAATTCCACCGGTAATTGACCTACGTACAAGGACTACGCTCTTCCTGAAGTGATTGCCATGAGTGGTTATAAGGAACCCTTACCTACCAGACAAAAGGGCTAGTCTAGTACACCGATAGATTTCGCACAGCTCAGGACACAGAAGTTACAAAACACAACAATACATTAATATTCTGCTAGTCAACCAGTCCTAAAAGCACTGGACTTACCTCGTACTAGATCTAAACTTACGAGGGGATTTTTATCTCATCTGGCAATCCTATCTGAGAAGAAAGAGTTTAATTCGTGAGACTCAGGACATTTTGGTGTGGAAGGAAATCTACTCAATTTACAGGAGCCAAACCTGTTCTTAGTATAACCAAATGTAACATCTGATCAGCAATAGAAGCATGATCGAAGAAACAACATACTTCTTTTCAACATTTAGCGTAAAATATCTAATCTGTACTTTCGTGTACACCATAGAGTTAACTTCAATACAATGTTAGTGTAAGTTTCTTACATTTTAAAATACTTATATCTTTAATCATTTATGGTAACTTCTTTACATTAAAACAGTCAAAGTTCTAATCGGTTCGGAGTAAGGTTTTACTCTTGATTGAATCCTTTACTCTACATGGGAAGTATGTTGCGTCTATTTAGAGTGGATTGCTATAAAACTTTTGTATAATTTGTTTTCTGTTTAGATTGAAATTTAGAGTGAAAGTAGTGTAGTTTTTCAAGGTCAAGGTCCATAATAAAGTAAATGATTTATTTATTTATTGCAATGCAAACATATATAAAAAGTATATATACACAATTAAAACATAAGGTATTGAAACAAATATATACGAGCTCAGGTAGGGGGTACACTTCTATTTTGGTTAAAGGACACCCCGGAACCTTTACTTCGAAACTGTTCTTCTTGGTCCATGGTACGGTTGTTAATTGTTGCTAGAGTGAACTACTGCTCGTGCCTGCCCCATGCCAACTCTCATCAAATTTCTATTATGAGATTCCCTTGCAGCACTCCGTGAACTCGCCAAACTTCAAAATTACTACAATTATGATGTAATTACTCATTTGTTCTTCGAATTATTATTATTATAATTATTCGAACATAATTATTGCTTTTACTTACCTAATTTCTTAACATCGCTGTTTATTGTTTGGAAAAAACACTGAATATGAATTATTGCAAAAAGTACAACTCTGTTGGATAGCAATATTAAATAGTTTACTGTTAAACATGTCTTATAAATTTTCAAGTGCTTCCGTCTTACTCATCGTAAGTAATATAAACACAAATATATAAAATACCACATACATTAATATTAATTTTTTAAATGTAAAAGTGTTTCAAGTTACCTTATATTAATTATTGAAACAAACTGTAAAGTTTCACATTTACACGCAGTAAAAAGTCGTGGACATATTTGCACTAACAAGTCTGTAGTTATATCTGCTAAAACTTTGCAATTTAAAAAGTTATCAAAATTAGTGGGAATTTCAAAATTTTACAAATCTAAATCTAATGTAGGTTTTATTATTTATGTACGTATACCTGTTTTTGGTCTAGTCAATATAATTTTAATCTCTAAATTTTGCTTAGTTGTTCATTACGTTTGAAATTGTAGCTACATTAAGTTATTGAAATATTCGTAAAATTTTGAAATTCTCACCAATTTTAGTAACTTTTGAAATTGCAAAGATTCAACAGTTATAACTAGTCGAAGTCAAATACAGCAGACAGATTATTGTCGCCATTTTTTGTTAGTGTTGTTATTGCGCATACGCTTCTTTTATCAAATACACTATGTAGAGTTAATTAATAATATAGGGAAGAAATAGATTTCAGTAATGAAGAATTATTTTTATTATAAGAATAGAATGCAAAAAATGTTTTTCTACTCGAAATTCTAACTCATAACTAATAACAGCATTTTCACACAAAAACATTCTAGAGAAGATACTGCACCGCATTGAAGGTGCGGGACTTCCTTGGTACGTTTAAGAGGTGTAAAAGCGAGCTCGTAACCTAGAAAAAGCCATATTATAATTAATCAGTCAATATACGTTGTTTTAATTTCGAGCTTTCAAATTGTGTGAAGGTTAACAGATTTTCACACTATAAAAGCTGAAAAAAATCATATTTCCAACCCAGCCAAACATACGATCAGTACGTTGTTAGATACAAAATCTCTTACAAACTGTGCTTGAAATTCAAAGAATCAAGGTCGTTAGTAAAAGTATAATTTAAATGCATTTACATTTTTGAGTTTTCTTTACGTTTGAAGGCCTTCTAGAAAGAATTAAGTCGTATTTATTGTAACTTTACTATGTGGTACATACAATGTTTATTTATTAAAATTCTAGGATTAAAAATCCTTTTTTAGTAAGAATTTTACAGAGAGTAGGTGACAGTTAAATATATTCAATTTCTGTGTATAGAAAACGTGGTTGTAGCTGATAAATACGTCGAGAAATACTTATTACTATGTAGGTAATAAGGATTGTGGGTGCAATACTATACTCTAACAAACAAATGAAGGATCTAGGTCGCCAAAATCACGAGGGCTAACTTGCATACCGTATCGCGAATCACGCGAGCAACGTATGTCACTGGCAGTTTTAACAGCTTATATAATATCAGTGTTGCTTAAAATCTGATCTTAGACCTAAAACTTACCCACGCACAATTAACAGTAAATACGAGAAGTTTAAGCCATAAAAAGTAAAAGAAAAAAAGAATTTTATGATAGGAGGGTTTATTCATGTAGAGCTTTTAAGTATAGTTACTGTTCAATAAAAAATTGTAAAGATTCAGAACCCCTAATGAATAATAACTTAAAAAACATTACGAAGCAAAAGAATCTTGACTTATAAAGATTTTCTTAACCGTACTATTATTTATAATGCAAAAACTAATTAAACAATCTTGTAGAAAATTGAATTCTTAGTTTAATGATATACGACACTTGGTTAAAAAAATAAAATTAACCTTACAATTTCATGTCGATGAGATGACAAATTCTTAATACTAACACCTGGATTAATTATCTAAATAACACCTTTTTACACATTCCCTTCTTCACAAAACTAAACATTACATCATTAATAACATTATTTAAATGTTTTTAAATGCCAAAATGTTTGACTTACAAGCCATTATATTATTCAATTGAACGTTCTAAAGGCGCAACTAAATAACATAGTTTTATATAATTCGAACAAAAAAGTTGCAACCCTTATATCTAAGAATGTATCAATTCTGAGGTGATAATGCTACTCTACATACTTCCACAAAAACAAGCTAGCAAACAGCTTCAAAATTATTAAATTAACAAAAACTACCACGTTAATAGAAAAGAAAGTTTCAACTCAAATTCCTCAAGATAAGTTGCTATGCATTTGCATACATCCTCTCAAAAGAACATACCCAGTATGTTCCAGATGATTTTCATATTTGAAACTAAACTAAACTTTATTAAGTTGAGAAAATTATCAAAACGATACTTACTCGTCAGTTAAAAATATATACTATGGAAAATCAAAATTTCCACATATCCTTTATCTATTATAGAGTTCTGATGTTCATGTCAAAGTTTATTAACTAAATTGTATTTCATAAAAGAATTTTTTTTCAAATTTCATTAATTTGAAAGTGCGGCTATGCAACCATTCAATCGGGTCGTGTAAAAATTGCATAAATCTGGTTATTATTATAGTACGAGTAAATTCTATCTTATGCATAATCAAACATCATGACATTATGTACATAAATGTATGTTACAGTTTCGATTTTAAATAATGTCTATTACTTAGTACGTTAACCATTACGCGTACGTTGGGTTGCCTATGTGAGGTATTTCTAAGAATTTTACTGTTGACCATTAGACAGCGGTAGCGGATCAATTTTCTTCTAAAACATTCAAAATCAGGGATTTAATTTTGTTAAGTGACTAATTAATGTGTATTTTATTTACAAAACGTTTATTTACAAAAGAAGGTACAATTATTAGTCAGTTTAATTTCTTATGATTAGAAACTATATATGTAAATAAAGCCAATTACCCATAGTAACCAAATGTATTTGGTAGTATTTTTTCAATGTAATTGATTCACTAACTGGCCGAATGCCTGCTAAGGTATGCAACTGCATTTTCCTTTATTTATCCTATCATTTGACTATATATCGTTGATGTATTATGGGCCTGAAATTAACAGAGCAGGTATCACATCAATTATAAATCTGTAACTAATAGTTATAGACCAGAATTACAGTTTATCAATTACCGGTCAAGGATCATGAAATACAGATCTGCATTCAACAGGTAAAGGATGAACCATTAGCAGTTTACCAATTAATTATAGAATTAGCAATTAATGATCTTTAATGGGTTTAGAATTTATTAGATACCTACTTTGTACATACATTACAATTTGCTTACAAGTTTAATTCACCGCCAAAATATCATATTCTTTACGAATCAGCTGTCAATTGTTGGTGTAGGTTATTATCTAAATAATTTACTCTTTTGTTAGGAATTTACTCTTTTAACGAAAGATTTTCATGTCCGAAGATAATTTGGGGTTCTATTGTTGTTACGCTTTAGAATTGCGTAAAGGCCTTTATCAAGTTACGAAACCTTGTTTTGCCGCGAATCATCTCTTAAAGTTGAAATCTGAAGTATTTCAATTAGAATGTTTAATTTTCGACATGCATTTATCGAACACTAGTTATACCTAGATGTAATATAACTTTTATTATTTACAATTGTTCGTCACACTAATTAATGGTATTGATTATACGTGGTTGCGATTTTGCTTATCTATAATACATGCATTTTTTTTATTTCACGCCTACACTATGGGGGAACCAGCAGTTAAGGTCATATGTCCCCCATGTAACATGCATCACACATACTTATTTTATAGACTATTACCTTTTTACTTGTAGATTTTCTGTTTTTCTTTTTTCCCTGGCGCTTTTCTTTATTTATTTTTTTGTGTAAACGTTCTTTTGATAATGGTTTCACGTTTCTTATCATTATACTTCGACATTATGTTTCTGGTTTTGGCCATTTTTTGAAAATCTAAAAGCTCATTTCTCAAACTTTTTTTTTGCTTCACTTGAATGTTGGATGATGAGAAGCTGTTCTGCAGCATTGCTACAGATAGTGAAGGAGCTGTCATAGTCTGTTGCACTAGTGCTGTGTTGTAGTTTGTGTTACTTCTTGATTTAACCAGTTTTCCCATCACCTCACATGTTTCCCAGTAAATAAAGACAGCATTGCTATTATTTTTCCGCAGCACCACAAAGCGTTGCAGTTGTTATTTCTCCGTATTGATGCCGCTTAACGTGTTCACCAATAGTACAAGTTATTTTCGCTTTAAATGGGTCATGACAAAAAGACGTCTGTCTCATCGCAGTTGCAAATTTCATTAGCATTACATTGTTTTTAATTCACGTAAAAGTAGTCAATAGTCGGAAAAAGTCGGAACAAGTCCCATAGGTAAATTACCTATTGCTGAAGAAGTAGCGTTTACATAACATTTTATTGCTTCCAACTACACTGGTGTATTATTTTTAATGATGACGCACAATAATTTCGGTATAGAGGTTAAAATATCGAAGGGAAATTTGAAGTCTCTGCTTCCTTAGATACTACTGTTAGCTTGGCTTTTTATCTAACCTAACTCGATCTTTGATATTTAATCCTTTAGTTGGTGACGTCATTGCTTAGGTATATTATTATATCGGTCGGCCAACTTTTCGCGGAAAGTGAGGATTATAAAATTTAAGATATTACAAAAACACAAGATATGTGGTTTTCTAAATTTTAAATTTGACACAGAATAAAGTACACCTAGTTACAAAAAAAACCTTATTTTACCCTTATTTTTTAACTTCTACAATTTCCACAAAAGTAATCCTTTGCTTAAGTCTGTGATGGTTTTTGTAACTTCTTGGAAATGCAGTAGTTACAGTTTTGTATTTCTCGAAGTATATTAGCTTTAACTACAAACTTAAATACAAACATCCCTACTTTACTAGTCGATTTACTTAGCTTTCACCTTCAGTTTTCGTTAAAAATTACGAAAAAGCTTAATTGAGGCAAATAATTTGACAGAGGACGTAAGAAAAGTCTAAGGGTCTGCCATGAACAAGGGAAGACTTGGTTAAGCAAGCAAATTTTTATACATGCATTTTGCACAAAGAAACCACAAAGGCATAGACTACATTCTGAAGGCAGGTAAAAGATTAGGTAATTGCTAGACCAAAGTATGTTAAGACTACACCAATCTTAGGACCAACTTGACTAATTCCAGTTAAGTTTAACTAGAGGTTAAATGTAGTGAACATGATTGTTTCAACAAACATAACTCTCATTCCGTTCGTCCTTTTCTAATAAAATCTACAACCCTAGCATCTGAAAGGGACGTGCTGCTGAAGTGCAAACTTAACTTCCTGTTTTCTTTAAAACAAATGGGAAATTTAAAATCCGTAGTAAATCACAGTCGCATTGTATTAGGGTTAGCAGTATTTTTTCTCTCTCCCTAAATTAACAAAATTACCCGAACTCGTTAGACTCATCCCTCCTTCAGCGACATCTCGAAAACCAATGCTAATGAAGTATTTTAATAATGATGAAATCAAACGATAAAAACCCCTCTCGTATTATCGCCTCTTGAAATTCGTTCAAACTGAATCATGTTATTACTACAAGTTATAATTTTAAAGGGCGGCGTCCTCCCTTAGTGTGGGGCGACGGTGTACAAATACATGTAGAAGTGAACTAATTGCTAATTTGAACTTGTTGCCAAGCGACTTCGATTTAACTGCTCTTACTTCAGTAATCTTCTACTGAATTCATTCGCTGGAAAAATTATAGCGCCGAGTAGATAGAAGCATTATTAGTACAAAAAATTGTACAGTCATTAATACCTGAGTGGTTTTATAAATTGCTTAGGGAAGATATAAAAAGGTTTTACTATGAGAAATTCTAACTGTAAGTGGAATCATTATTGTTAGTAGTAGGATTCTGTAGGTGAAGCTTTTGTTCGAGAACAATGTGTGATACTTTTATTAAGCGAAATCGAAAACGGCAATAAATCGAACCGGTTTACTGCCATAGATATGAATTTTTTGTTAACTTACGTTAGTACTATTATCTCATTTATGTACTTTAATACAACAGCTACGGTAGTAGAACCCTATCTAACAGTTAAAACGTGGCCGAATTCTTCAATTTAGGAAAATTTCAAGAGGGATTTGACCCACACCTTTGGTTTACAAGTCGTGGACTCACACGATTCACTTACTGGCGGCTTTGACTTCTGTTTTGAAGTGTCGAGCTAAACATTATACTTATGGCGTTTACTGTCTCCAGCCTTACTTTGTGGAACTCCATAATCATGAAATATAATATAAATACAAAGATTAGTTAAAGTTTCACAAGTTTTATTAATATTTTAACCTGACAATATTGTTTCAACACTTTGTGTCATTATCAAAGGTAGATAGGATTGATAAACAAACACGTTGCTAAGGATAAATACATACAGAAAATAGGTAACTAGATACAATACATAACAAAAACTAAATATCTAACACTTCTAATAAAGAAGAATTACTAAGCTCAGTTTGTTCATTCATTAAAGGTACTGTGCGTTTATGTTTGTATATTTCAAAAGCTTCTAAAATGTCTAATTTGTGTTTGTTGTTGCAAAGATGTAAGAATTTAATCTTGTTTTGAGGTGTCATTGGGTGGTTCTGTTCCAAAATGTGTTTGGCATAATTCGATTTTTCTGGATGTTTAAGTCTATAAGAGCGTACGTGTTCTTTGTATCTTATGTCGAAATTTCTAAGTGTTTGGCCAATATAAACCGAGTTACAAAAAGAACAATTCAAACGGTAAATGCCGGATTTTATGATATCTTGTGTTTTGTCTTTAGCATTATACTTATGTGTGAGTGTGATTAATGCAACTTCTGAAATGTGGATCGACCATTCAAAGGTGCCTTTTTTGTCTTATGCTTTGTTGTGTTTGATCGCGTGGAACTGCAGATTCATTGGTAATATAATCTTCATTTTAACAAATGTAATTTTGAAACAGGACAATGGTCCCTAAATGTGTTAATGGTCTCTTCAGTTTCATCGCAACGAGATTGCAATTTTGATCTTTCGTTTTTTCCGTGGTCTTCATTCAGGCAGTCCTCAATGTAATAAAGTCCTGATCCTAAGGTGGCTCATTGCGACCTAAAAGGCAAAGACAGCGGTCATAAATCACGAGGGTAGAGCTAGTAAGTGACGGTTGTGTCGATTTTTCGTCTACTGCTAGTGACGCTGGCGATTGAGCGCCATGAAAGTGATGAGATCATGTTGGTGGCGGTAGTGAACCGTTGGCGGATGAACGGCAGATGGTGAAATCTGGGGATTACAAGAAGGTGAATTACAATTGAGGGGTTTCTGGGAAAAACAACATTGGTCGAAAATGTAAAAGTATAGTTTGTATGGGAATGGTAGCCTGAATAATATGTTTTTTACGGAACTATAGATATGTTATGCAGTTTTAGAAGAGACCGGCGTTCTTCTGGTGTTCTTCCAGAAAACTAATGCGCTCTTTATGGGAAACAAGTTTAGAAAAGCCCATCTCCGTGTGGGCAAGGAAATTTCAAGAAAAGGTGACAAGTGTCCTTTTCTGGCTGATTTTAATGTACTGGATTGTCCCAATGATTTTATTTATAATGTTACTTTGATTCTGACAAAGCCTGTAAATCATTTAATAACTTTTGGACCATTCATCTATAGTACATATTTTTGAGCAGCAAATTGTGCCTCTTCTGGAGACCCAATTTCCAACTATTCAACAATTTTTTTCTTGAAGCTGCGAATTCTTTCATCGGATATTAATTTCCCAACTTTTCACGATACACATGGCCTGACCTGTCGACACAAATTCGAAGTACGGGCTACATGCTACAATCAAGCCACCCAGATGTTTTTAGTTTGTATGTTATCAGTTACTATTTATACTTCTATTGATACGTTTGCGACAAATTGATGCGTAAGAAAACATTGTTTTTATTTTCCGAAAAATATAATGTTATTTAAGAAATGTGGAAAATGCAAGTTCAACAAAATATAAAAAATTAACACAAAAACATGTTTGCGGAAAATATTTTCGGCGGTAAGATTTAGCAAAAACATGGGCGATAGGTGGCTATATTACTTAAAAATATAAAATTCATATTACGCTCCAATTCTTACTGATAAAATTATTACAGCAAAGTAATTTTCGGACATCGTAAATAAAAAGCATTTATGTGGTTAACATTTTTATACTTACTATTACTTCATACAAATAACAATTTAAACAATTTAACAGACTGCGTGCTAATTACTATCCCTTGTGGAGGTTGATTGGCATTCCGATGCCCCCACTCCTAATTGTCTTACACCAGAATTTCTTACACGAGATTTGATATGAATGCTTTTCTTTACATTCCTAGTTGCGAAAGTAACAACGACAGTAACGGCTGATAGAAAACGAATAGTGAATAACGTGAAACTGCATAAAGTAACTAATCAACATTTTAATGATTTAAACTCAAATCAATAGACGTGTAGCAGCCTTGCTTTTGTATTCCTTTTCATTTTCGGTAATGAGTAATGAGTGTCGGATTATGCATGATGATCACATTGTTACAACAACAAGAATTCGGTAACTTCATATTGAAGATGTGCCTCCTTGGGTTTTTATATGGATCTGCTTTAATTTTAATAGGCTCATTAAATGTTTCAAGTATTTTACAAAATCAGAATAAATTAAAACATAGACACTTAATCACAGAGGACACAAGCAATGTTTTAGTCAAATTGTAGGAGCCAATGTGACTAATGTTCAGTTAAAAAAAACTACTCATTTCTTCAGTATACCTCCAAAATGCATAATGGATACGGCGCACACAGGGCTGAAACCAAATTCTAGCTGGTCAAAACTCCAAAAATCATTGTTAAAATCAAAGGTATTTTAAGAAATAGTATTTTAGTCGTTACGGCAAATAATAACCATAAAAAAACTTAAAAAAAGTGCAGTTCAGTGTTAATCCTTCCAAAGGCGCCAATCTGATGTAGATGTATTTGTAGTTTGTTCGTCAACGTGAAAGTTTTTTTGTGGAAGTATTTTTTTCATTGATTTCAATAATTTATAAAAACAGAATTCAAGTGCTAAAAATGCTTATAAAGAGGTAAGCTTATACCCTTCTAATATAGAAAATGGTGATTTTTACTTTCCGGATAATAACTTTTCTTATTTGGTGGTTTATAACTTACAAAGTTTGCAAGAGCTTGCGTTTGTATTTTAAATATTTTTTGCTATAGTATAAAGACTAACATATTTAAAACTAAACATGCATAATGACTCATAAACTGAAATACAATCGAAATGAAAAGGGATAGTTATTAAACGATTAGCAGTAATTTTTGCACGTTATTTCATTTAAATATTAAAGAAGCATTTTAAGTTGCGCAATATTTCTTAAAATAAAGAAGAATTGGTGTAAATTCTATTTATTTTACGTCTTTACCTTATTTTTTAATAACATAATTATGTAAATAACTTTTTCTTGAGAAAAGTATAAAAGTATAATACTGATCCAGTTCTAGTGGCTGAAAATATATTTTTTACTTACTTTTTTGATTATTTTACTATTTTTATACTAGTCCAGTCATTTGCTTTCAGTTAAGCCTATAAAATAATTTTGACCAGCTAGAATCGGGTTTCAGACCTGTGTGCGGTGTTATTATGCTATTGTTCGCTGGTTGTAGCTGGTTGTTCGTTTAATTTTCTTTATTATTCAGTTATAAAACGAGAACGGCCTTTAAAGGAGTTTATTATAAAAACTTAAACAAAAAAAAATATTATGACACATAGACAAACCACTCTAAGGAATCTCTTTTTAAAAAGTTATTTTATTTTGAAAAGGGATTACAAAGCGGTTTCTCACCTTACGTATTTTTATAATGCGAGTTGTTTTGCTCTTGTAAAAGATACCTATATTTACAATACTAATAGTGAAAGTAAATAATAAATAATGTTTTACTGATTTTTTCCTGTTTGCAACTTTCCAAATCTTTTTGGAAATATTCGCAGTAATGAATACACTACCAATTTAGTAATATATTAACATACATAAATTTTTCATAATTTTTATTGTTAATGTAATGTGAGTGCAATGGGCGTGCTTAAAATTTAAAATGTGATTTTCTCGAAAACTAGCAGGAAGCGAGCTTTTAGAGAAGTTTTTAATAAAAGAATATTGGTAAATAAAAGTAATACATATCTCACGTAAACACCGTGCTACTAAAAGTATTGGGATTAATGAGTTTTAATATTACTGAATAGTTGAATAAAATGTAATTGCATGTATGTGATTCATTTCTAGTAGAATATTGCGATTTAGTACACAACCTTTTTACCGTACTACGTACAAACAAAAAGTAGTCTGTTAACACCGTGATACCGTAGCGCCATAATATAAAAACTATTGTTATTTTAACAATAAGTATTAAGTTTAAAAGTACATAATTCATGATTTTTTAAAGTATTATTAAACTATAAAAATAGTAACTTTTGCTTTTCATTTTTTTGGGGGCGAGTTTGGCAGATAATTGTGAGATCATCCTCATAAGAAAATTTGCTTCTAAATACACCTACTTTCATTCACTTATTTTAAATTCGTTTAGAAACTGTCCACTATAAATAAATCTGAATATTTTCACAATTTTATTTAATATATATCAAATATTAAAAAAAATAATTTTAGTAAATAAAAACACGTAGCAGACCATATGAGGGGAAAAATGAAATCGTTCATCGTTCTTTTTAATACATTTATGTATTTTTATCAATAGCCCCGAGAAAAAGCTGTTTCATCCACTTTCAGCCTGAGAATCCAACAATGCATGTAGAATTAAATAAAGATACTGAATAATATATCCTCCTGTATATGAGTTCCGCAACAGGTTATTTAACAAAAGTTGTAATTTAAGTAAAACATTAAATGTAATATGTACAATTACTTTCATTGTCTGTACTTTCATCCAGTAAAAACTAAAAAAGTCCTCAAAGAAGTTTAAAAATAGTATTCAGTAGATTTAAAACCAGGATCTTTCTTGGATATCCTAAATAATATAAATGGTTTGAAAGAAAAACAAAAAACTGTCTGGGCATTTATAAGAAATGTCTGGAAAGAACTTTGTTGTATGCAAAAAAAGCTTTTGTTAGTAGCATGTGAGCTAGAGCATTTGTCCTTGTTAAAAAAATTCTTGCTATTAGTTATTAAAATTAACAAAAACGTCTAAGGCTCTACAATACAAGTTAATTATATAGGACTACGCAAAACTAAAATTCTAAAGAGGATTGGAATATCGTCATGTGTTTTTGAAACTCCAATTCATTTTTCGGCCTCATTCAAGTTACTTTGTTAATATTAACAGCTTAAAAAAAATTATTTAAGTAGCTGTATAAAAATGTACTATTACCTCCTCTACATCAAAGCTTTGTGCCGTTGAAGGTACCAAAATTAAATCCCACTATTTTAGCCTCTCAAAACTTCACGTTTAGTGTACAGTATATTACTTTTTGTAGTGAAGCGCATTTCTGTTTATGACATGTGCACAGGCTCAAAGAGCAGTACCCTTGATTAGTGCTTCTCTCCGAATAACTCTGCTATGAGGGGTAAGCCACGGTTCTACCCTACAACAATGCTCGAGCGTGAAAGCAAAGCACGGGATAAAGAGCACATTCGTAAATTATAAACAACCTCTGCATGCACGGACCGTTCCCTCTAAGCCAAGGTGAAATCTTGGGCTATTTGTATTTTGTAAATTATAAATATGTAGGTGGTGAGTTTGAGTTGCGTTGTTTTTGTTGTTTGTAATGGCGCAAAAACTGAGTACATGGGCTTTTGTTAGATACAAAACGACAGCTATGTATATAATCAGCCAGAAACATACTTTGCAAAGAGTTGAAATAAGACTTATCTCTGGAGAAATCTAAACATAGAGTTCTGTAGTTACAAAATCATAATTGTAAAGGACAATGTTAAAATGAACCCGACTTTTGCCCCTTCGAAAGTGAAAGATTGAACGGACCTTATGAAATAGTTGTTACAAAAATCATAATTTACTTTAAACATATAACTACATAACCTTAGGTCAGCGTTGAAGTCGGAATCCGACAAGGATTTTAGGTGGCGCTGAATAATTTGGTAATCTTCAATTGTGTTGACGTATAATTTAGTGTCATTTGCGTTTGAAACGGTAAATTTTAGAAAAGACGATAAATTTTAGAAGAGACGGTAAATTCGGCTTGTAAACAGAATAGGTCAGAGCATTGATGCCTGAGGAACTCCTATCACCAACCCGTACAAAAATTTACGTTTTATAAGATACTCTTAAAATTCTTAAAAAATTAGTTGTTTTCAATTCAGTAGAAACAATAGAAATTCCTCGCAGCTTTTTGTTGACCTATTCTAAAATGTTCTCATCAGTTAATTGTAATTGGATTGTGTGCTATGAGACTGCTTTTACGTGTTGGCATGGTATTGATTGTATGAATTCAAATAACTAGTAGGATATGGTAATATAGATAATTAAATACCAGGATTCAAATTTCATTTTTGAAAGTTTAGTTATTTCAATAAAAAATCGGTATTCCGCAGAACTATTTCACAGAGTGCTTTAATTTGCTACCAAAAGTGCTGCAAAGGTTTCTAGATCATTTCTTTTAATTTCTGGACTTACAAAGTTGTCTCCAATTGGGGTTTCCTCTTTAAAATAGTTAAATAGTTGGGACAAGGATGGATCAATTGAAGGAAGTGTTTTTTCTTTTTGAGTTTCGTCTCCAGATTGTGCTTTCTTAGCTTTTTAATAATCGAAATTTTTCCTTTTCTCTTCACATCTATTGGAGACATACACCAAAACTCGTTCTTGTTATGATGTGGGAACACACGGTGTCATCAAATATCTCGTGCTCAATTTGTATATCAGCCTTTAATAAACCTCTAGAAGGTCAATTTAATGTCTCTACCATTTTTGTCTAGACGAGTGTCGAATGGTCTTTTCTTCTTTGTAACTTTATCCAGAGGCTCTCAGATAATCTAGAGGAATCTCAAACCTCAAGATTACTTGGAACCAATTAATTGTAACTAAAGCATTTTTAAAAATTTTCAAGTTGGTTCCACTGATAGTCGAACCCACGTCAGTACAATTCAAGGGCGGCTACGCAATCCATCGAGTTAATGTAGCTACTCATCGCCTCTAATTATTTCCTCAAATTACATTTCACTGACCGACAAGGCATGCTATGTAGTTACAATGGGAGATATGAATAAAATGTTTGTGCAAATGCTTTTACTATATTTCTGTCTCGTTTTTACTAATTAAAAATCATATCTTCCATCCTTTATTAATAGAAGTAAAACGATTTACTACATTTTATTCATATTACCCATTGCTCATATCTTCTGGTGTTGGTGCAGCTGTAGGTGTGTCGCTAACATGTCTAGCTTCGTAACAGCGTTTTGTGCCCCCCAAAAATCGAATTTTATAAATTCTATTACATTATTGACCGTTTTTGACCATATTGTAAATTTTTGCCCGCTTCCATGTGACCTTACCTTGGGAGACTAATTTTACACTAAGCTCTGCAATCTATAAATATCCCCTACAAATATACAATTAGACTGTTAATATTAGCACACCGAAACAAAGACTGTGATACCTAAACAAAGACTAAAATGCATAAAGATAAGAAAATCTTATAATTAAATTAAAATACAAGAAAAATATTTTTTGTCAGATGTTATTTGTCTGAACATGTAGTGGTGTTTTGCTTTTATGCTAAGCTAATTTAGCTTATTTAAGCTAATAGACTATTATTGATTTAACTTTTGAAATAAAATTGTGTTCTAAAGAAAAAACATTAAGCGTTTAGTATTCTTATCCACGTATAAATATGTCTTATAGTATACTTTAAAATATTCATTTAGAAAAACAGACAAGTCGCTCTTTTAACACTTATTGGATAACTTAATAATAACAGATAGAAAACAAACCAAGAATATATAAATAAAAATATTTCAATAAGAATCTTATATAAACTGGAAGCTGTTTTATTACATCTAATTAATTAACTGAGATTTTTTTAAATAATCTAATAGTTACCTAACCTTAAAATATTTATGCTAAATGATTATAAACAGGGACTAACCTAAAGAGTTTTTTTGGAGGGGTTAACCTTAAAATTGCCAACTTATTACGATGAAAATACCAACTACTAATAAGAAAATATTTTTATTTGTAGTACCTAACACTTTAGGAAGCAAAACTAGTATTTTACACAAATCTTATTTTTATTTAAAACTCTCCAACGTGTATGCATGGCAATTAGATTAAATTTAAAAAAATAAATTGTTTTGGACACATTTTCTTATCTTCTCATTTTTCTCAAATTGTGAAATTTCCAACTCTCGCTCAAAATTATCAACTTTGAGGGGGGGAGCTTCCCCTCCCATCCCACCCCATGGGTTCGTCCCTGATTATAAATTATTAAAACTAGGCTTCTTAGCTTCGCAAAAAATATATTATGTTCATTCTGAGAGATTTCCACTACAATGTATTTATAAAAACGTATCTACGAGGGTAGATTGAAAAGTTTCCGGAATGGGCAAGAGATGGCGCGCGTATCGTGAAATTGTTATGATGGTTGTCAAGGCTAACCTATTTTAGGAAAGCTGTCAAATTTTCAGACACGTGCGTCGTTCCGTTTATGTTTACTAGGATATCTTGTGAAGCAATTCAGGCACTTTTGCAAAAATGGATAAAAACGAATTTCGTGCAGTCATCAAACATTTCTGGATGGACGGGAAAACGGCGACGGAGATACGAGATATTTTGCAGAAAGTTCATGGCACATCCACACCTTCATTTTCGACTATTAGTTTCTGGGTGAGCGAGTTCAAACGTGGCCGTACGAGCACCAAGGATGAACCACGCAGTGGACGTCCAAAAACGGCCACAAATGAAGAAATGGTCGATAAAGTCCATGATCTCGTGTTAGCCGATCGACGAGTGAAGTTGCGCGAAATAGTAGAGACCACGGGCATCTCATATGAACGTGTGCAAAATATCGTGCACGAACATTTGGGCATGAGGAAGCTCTCGGCGCGATGGGTGCCGCGTTTGCTGACTATGGACAACAAGCGAAATCGTGTGACCACTTCGAAAGAGTGTTTGGCCTTGTTAAATCGTAATCCAACGGATTTTTTTCGCCGATTCGTGACCGTGGACGAAACATGGATCCACCACTACACACCAGAAACCAAGCAGCAGTCGAAACAGTGGATTTCTCCAGGCGAATCTGCTCCGAAGAAGGCAAAGACTGTCCCATCTGCTGGAAAGGTCATGGCCACCGTTTTTTGGGATTCGCAAGGTGTGATACACATCGACTTTTTGCAGAAGGGAAGAACTATCACGGGACAATACTACAGCGATTTATTGGATCAATTCAACGGCATTTTGAAGGAGAAACGGCCTCATTTGCAGCGAAAAAAAGTGCTCTTCCATCACGACAACGCGCCGGCCCATTCATCCCGAATCGCCAATGCTAAATTGGTTGAATTGGGCTACGAGGTGGTGCCGCATCCCCCGTACTCTCCAGACCTGGCCCCGTGCGACTTCTTTTTGTTCACAAACATGAAGACTTGGCTCGGAGGCAAGCGCTTTACGTCAAATGAGGAGGTCATCGCCGCCACTAAAGCTTATTTTGCAGAGTTCCCGAAATCATATTTTTCTGAAGGCTTAAAAAAGTTGGAGCACCGCTGGGAAAAGTGTATCGCCCTGCAAGGATATTATGTTGAAAAATAAAAACAAAAACCTGTTCAATTACTGCGTTTTCTTGCCCATTCCGGAAACTTTTCAATCTACCCTCGTATAAGGTCCAGAAAGAATTTTTAATTCACAACATTTCGAAAACCTATCTACATTAACCCAAAAGTACTACTGACTTATTTGACAGGACGCAATGAGTGAGAAAACCAATTAATTTAGGCTCAAGTCTTTTAGACACGACTATTTGACCATAATAAACTAACACAAAACTTTCTATTCTGTTCCTTGTACACAAAACACGTAAACGATAAGGTTTGCGAAGCATGTGGCGATAGAATCTTGACGGGAAAAATTAAAATCATCTGCTTTACAATTTAAATCAAAATCACAGTTCTATTTCTTGACCGAGACTCATTATAAGATCCATTGTTTTAAAACGTCCAGGCAGTGTCCTGTTCGTGCTGTTTGAAATCTTAAATGAAATTATATATATCTTTATATATATAATTATTTTTATCTTAATCTTATTAAAAGACATATTGCGAGAAGTTGAAACATGTACTATTCATTGCATAATGCTGTAGGACAGCAAGGCTAAGTAATATGATGCTATTTTATTATTTTTTTTAGTGTAAATACATAGGACAAAATAATAAAAATAGCATCGTATTAGCCTTGCTGTCTTAGATCATTATAAAACCAATAGTACGTATACATCTACCTACAGTCTGAGACCTGCTTTTAGAACTGTTAAAATTTAGTAAGTTGCTAGAATTCTGTACCAACTAAAATAAAATGCAATAAAATATGCATCTTATTTAGGATAACAAAAAATCGTAATATAGCGCTTCTTCGTATGATCATTTGTTAAAATCGAATTCTTTTTATCTTAAAATAATTTTGTTTAAGTAAGAAATGTAATAACCATGCAGCGCGTGTAATACAATATGCCCCAGAAAACAGTTAATCCTCAGCCTCGACCATGTGTATGCAAATTTTGCATTTTACAATTCAAGCACTAAATACAATCCGTAGCAATTTCTATTATAAGAAATAAAACAAGAAATAGTTTATTAAAATGATTAATTTTGCGCTTAAAAGCAGAACAGTTACTTCATAATATGTGTTAAAAAATAAACAAAGCTGCTCGGTTTGTTTAGACTAGTAAACGATTGAATTTGAACAGCTTGAAATGCAATTATTTACAAGCAGGGCTGTCATATATGACAAAGGGTTTTTTCTAAATTACTTTAAAGTTTATTAAAATTTAATAAGAACTTTTTATTTTTTTTGTATGTTTGTATTATTCGATGGTAAAATTTGGATGTAAAATCTACTGGCTGCGTTCTGACAATCCTTAGTTCTTATTTTATTAAGCATACTGTTAGCTTGTTAGGTATGGTGTCTAATAAACGAATAAATCAGCTACACATGTTAATGCTAGCACATTAGAAAAAAGACCTTTGGAATGTTCAGCGATCTTCTATGCCACTGTGTCAGTACTTTTCTTTAATTAATTTATCGGCATTTTATATATTGAGATGTTATTATTTAAATAAAAAAAATAAATTAATTAATGATGTTAAAATTACTTTGGCTAGCTTTAATAAAATTTTTTTAAATAACACTCACATTTTCTTTTACCCAAATAGGCTGACTCAGGTTTAACTCGATAGAGCGTGCGATAAAAAAATTACATTGATCTTATTAATTCCTGTACCTGGAAAAAGAAACTTACTACCAATGCACTTGGACTTCTGCAACTGGAGAAACAACAAACTTAAACTCTGTATGTGAAGAAAATAAATGGATGCTTGCATAAACATCAAATAATTAAACACAGATAAATTGAAACACAGATCTTTATTTTTATTATGATAAATAGAAAATCTATTTCAAAAGAGAAAATAAAAAAAACAATTACTTAAACAGAAAAGTTAAAAAAAATGGAAAATCATCCTTGAGCTTGCTCAAATGTGTTAAATATTCGTTATCAACCCGACATGGGAGTTGTAACTGGTCTCCATTTGAACAAACTGACATCAAATAAGTATATCAGATAAGAAAAATATTTACAATTGCTAAGTAAATTTATCTAACGAAGAATTAATTATTTTTGCGAATAAACAAATTGAAATTGTTTAAGTGTTACAACTTTGTTATTGAAAACACTCTCAAATAAGAAAAATAAATTCTGAATTTATTTAAAAAATTGTCTTTATGATTTTGTTGTTCCTAATGTGAACCAAATCCTTTTATTTTCGATTTGCCTTGTATATAAACGTCAACGAATCCACTCAACTGTATTTTTTATTGTATTATCGGTAATACAGACAGCTTCAATTCAACAGCTGATCCATATAATGTCCAAACTAGTCGAATTATCCAAATCAATAAAGTAATTAAACATAAATCTTCTTGATTTAATTTAAATAAATAGTTCACAATTCCATATAATTGTTGAAGAACGAAAATAAACCTTCTTTGATTTAAATATTCAGGTACTATTCAATTCCATAAACACTTTGTTAAAAATTGTCGTTTGTTTACAAAAAAAAACGTGGTTATCACTTAACCTTACTTTATTTTGCATATTTTTGGTCTGTAGTCGAGCATTGACACTCCCAATGCGTTTCATCGACTGAAATTGTTGTTTTTCCCCGGAGTTTATATAGGTTTCACCAAAACAATCGAAAAACAACACAAATTTTCAAAACAATCGCACATCAAAGTTTTATCATGACGTCACTAACGAAAATCATGTGTTCATAATTAGCACTAATCTTAAATCGAAAAAGACAGAAATGTAGCTGGCGAAGAGACAATTAAAATAATATAACATACTTATGGTCTAAAATAAACGATAACTGAGAAAATCAACGAAAACGACCAACGGTCAAGAATCTCATTAAAACTTAATTACAATGAAAACTCATTAATTCCAAATGATGCTTTGCAAGTTCCCATACAAATGACAACATAAATGAAATCAAACTATACTCACTCTTGTACAGAATACAGTACTCCAAGTGCCTGCATTCATACAACGCTGTAAAATATTATAATAAAATCAATATTTGGAAAAATTGAAGCATATCAGCAAAGCCAATACCTTCACAAAGATTAACACAATTCTTTTAAATACAGTAATTTGTAAGTTAAATGTACTGTTATAGACATTATAATAATGACCCGTTTTACATATTTCCAGTGAAATATTTTCTGGAAAATAACCGGAAACTGGTTCAGCTTAGTAGGATCAAAAAATTCTCTTCTACGTTAATTATCGTCAATTCCCATATAAAGAAAGAAAGATAAAATCCTCTAAAAAAATGGATAAACTATACGAAACATGTAACACGGGTGACATAAACCATGTTCTACTACAAAATCAATCTAACTGATTGATATGCCTTTTTATATTTATAATCTTTTTATAAAGTTAGGTTAAATGTGTACTAAGTCAATCGTACTCTTATTTTCCTACTTTAACTTGATAAAATTATCTGTAACCAAGCATGTATACTTAAGCATGAATAAAACTAATATCCTAGAATGAGTATCTAGTTTTTTATTGCATCAATATTACCATATTACGTATAAGTGCTATTTGACTATTTGAAAGCTTCCGGAGCTTATAGTAGCCTATTAAATGTTCTTAATGTGTTACAAACTAAACAAATTTTCAATTAGATGATACAATATCATCTCAATATTTTGATATATTTAACCGATATAAGGCTTAGTAAAATGATCAAAAATGTCTAACTAAGTACTTATCTATTTCTGACAAGATTTAAAACAGATTTTAACCCTAAAAGGACGCATCACAATCCGATAGATGCAAACCTTCCTTTGTTAGTAATATATAAGTGCTTATCGCAGTTTCCATTGACAGCTAAGATTAAAGTAGTTTATTATTTTATATTATAAGTTTTTTGTGTGTTTGATTCATTTTTGTAAAATATTAGCTTGTATATTAATTAAAAATATATGCAAATTACTATTTATTACAATACATATGTACATTTTTAGATATCATACGGTTTCAGTGTTAATAAATAAAATACTTGTTTTCATTATTTATTATTATTTGCAATTCTGGAAAATTATAACTTTTAAAATGAATAAAACCACACACATCAATAAATTATACATATTTTAATTAATAGAAATCGTGAACTATATTTTTGCATTACTACTATTTTTAAAATTGTAACGAGTTATTTAAACTGCATATTTAACATAACACGAGTTGTGAATAACAAATTGTTATACTATAAAGTGTAAATGAAAAAATGGTTTAAATATTTTTCACTCTTTTTAGTTCATCTAATTTAGTAATAAGTTGAGGAACTGTGCCCGTCGACATTTTTCAGCTATTTAACTTTTAACCATTTTTACCTTGAAGTTGTTAACGTAACTTCTTCCTTCCTACAGCCCATAATCATAACCATTCGAATGACTTCCCAACCATTCGCTCTTTATCGGTAATTGTTAAAATTTGCAATATTTCTTCGAAAAAAGACATTTAACTTAACTCGGCGACCATTTCGTACGCAACCCTCGTGGCATCGATAATTTATTAGCGTTCAACAACTTGGCTCCCTCCAGATTTTATCCAGTCTCGTACGAAGCATTTTAGACAAGATGCGATGTTTTGCATTCGAGCTGAATTCCCTATAGCGATGATTCTGGCAATTGAGTGACGTTGATAGAGCCGGCCGCCGGTCCAACAGATGGCGGATGACGCTTCCACGAAGACGATCCTTGTAATGGTATCGATCCTGCAGGATATGCCGCAGACGCGCACTGATTCAGACCGATAAACATTCATTACCTGCTTTGCCCCGCCACTCAATTTAACCCGGCTCAATTTAGATTACTGACCGAGACCATCGCTTTCCTTTCCGTGTTTCTTCGGCATCTCAACACTTTTTAAATTAAGTCTGAAGCTCCATCAATGTTCGTTAACGCCTACTGGACAAACCGGAAAATCGAAAGATACAATTTTGATTAAGACACTTGCAAGATTGTCGGAAACTCAATTTGTAAACTTCGGCGTTTACAAATTCTGAGAGCTCTTAAAAAATTGTTAAGGTTGTTTTTTTAACTTTTTTTTATATATAAAGGAATATTCTATTTTAGTTTAACAAATCTACAAAGAAGCACTTCTATTATTGGGGTTCAAAGGTGACATTTAAAAATGATTCGGTTCAAAGGTCGCTCTAAGAGAAAAAAAGGGTAATTTATTTTGGCTTTTCAAATGGTCTTTATTAAATACAAGATTTCTTCCAAATTTATTTGCGAAATCGACAGGCGTGTATAAATAAAATAGTCCCTTTGTATAATTTAGACTCTTTGTGAAAAATTGTAGATGTATATACCTACAACATTTACTTGAGTTGTGTCATGAAATATATAGTAGAAAACTGCATGGGTGCAGTAAACAATGCACAAGGCAATGACTGTAATTTAGCAACAAGTCGCAGTGTTAAATGATGCAGCAGTAGCAGTACATTATACACGTCACTTGTGCGAACTGTTGTTTATACACGGTGATTCAGTACTCAATAATCGGACTTTGAGGAAAAGCTTCTCTGGTTATTAGAAACATAAAACCTTAGTAACTTTTTTTGATTAAATGAACTTGAAAATTTCGAAAATTTTGACCTACGTTTTCAGAAAAGTACGTATAATTGATGCAGGTCAGTGTAGTTAAGTCGAATAGAAATAAATGCAAGATCTTTAGAAATTGACACCATCAGTTAAAACGTGACATCTGTTTAAACAAGCACAAGGATGCAAACGACGCACATTCCATTTTTTAGATGTTAAAACAAAACAATCTATTAATCCGGGGGATTCCCCTTTATTCTAATAGTAAACGCAGACAGAAATGACATCATTTTAATACTGACCCATTATTAAAACCTTATTATTCTTTTTGACGGTTTAATTCAACGACCCTGAACGATTGATGGATTTGTTTACATAGTCAAGTACAAGTACTGTTACGTTTTATTACTAAAAGCTGCAGTGTAAGGGGTTTGCAATTTGTTATCATTTGAGAAACCAAATAGTATCGGGTATCTCCTCGATCTTGACCTCAAAAGATGTGTTTATTCACAAACCTGCAGTATTGTATTACACATAGGGGTTAATGTGCCTATTAAAAGAATTTGAAATTGTCTTTTTTAGTAATCAGAAACACAAAACAAAAATACCATTTTTGAAACAATATCCATCGAGAGGTCGTTCTCAACATGCTTTCTTTATTTAATTCTGTTTATCTGTTGTTATTCTACGAAACACTTGGCCAAAATAAAGACGTTTTTATTACTTTATTACGCTATCCTTGCACATTCTAGTAGTATTGAATATCTGCTTGAACTTTTAAAATATGTGTCATGTGCATTCATACTATTAAATTTGAAAACATTAGGCTGAACTTCGATGCCGTTTTTCTCCAAAAGTATAGAAATACGAGAAAAATGGTATATAGGAATTTTCTTTCTTTAATGGTTATCTAACCACTGGCAAATACTCCGAATACTCCGTAATGACTCACCGTGTATACACTGTATGGTATGATTAGAGGGGTATGGCGTGACCGTCTACCTGCCACTTTGTTCTCTTATCAGGCGTGTCATTAGAACAAGTTTGGAGTGAATAAAAAACACGTTTTAATTGTTTTAGCCCCAATGCACAATAAATTACACCCTTAAATGACACGTCCCGTTTTAAGCTAACCGTATTTTAGCACGATACGAAAGCTGCGGTAAATCTCGGTTATGTTTGTCTTTAGTTCTGATTATCTTTGATGAACTGTATTGTGTATAGAGCGTGTTGTTTCAGAATACGTGCTCAGTGGGAGTCCGAGGGCTTCGGGGTATCCTGCCAGGTCTCCCATGGCTGCCAACACGAACTCCCAGCATAGGTAAGTTAACTAAACTTGCTCTTCCTGGGAACTAGATCAACAACTACTATTTAAGTAAGGATAATAAAAAGGTCGACATCACTAGCGGCATATAAAACATCTCCCGAGTTCATTAATCATTGTTCCATCACATCTGGAAGCAATTAAATCGAGGAATTGTTTTGTTTGCAATCGTATAAGAAGCTGAATTCCACCAGGAAGTTTTTTTTCCTTCTTGTTCGAGCTGAATTTGTAAAAACAAAAATACAGATAATTGCACCTAACCGAAGTTGAACAAATGAACAATGAATGGGTGTGAGTCACAATAGTGTAAATGTTGTGTATTGTAACAATGAATGCAAGATCAATTCCGAATCACCCCCTTAGGAGTTTTTGAGCATTGCCCCATCTAAAAATCCATCTCTGGTATGCGCAAAGGGGCTACCGTTTTTCTTTCTCTCTTTCCCTTTGTGTTAGCATAAAAGTTTAATCAACAAACACCGTAACCTGTAAATAAACCCATGTCGTTCATAAAACATTAATACCACGTCCGGAATAATGATGATTAATCATTTACACTTTACCGTATGTGAATATTCATGAGGAGCTAAGTTCCGCTCGGCTAAAACAGGATCCGGCGCCCTTAACGTTATAATATCACTATCCGAATTCTGCTGCTTCCCGTTACCGCTTCCAGGACGTCCTTTGCGCGTTTTGCGGACCGCCGGTCGCAAACTCAGCAGCTGGACGTCCGCTGCGCGTTCTCAGCAAAAACAATAGGACTCCCTTTGTAGAATGATGGCACGTCTGCTTTTCAAAGAATGCCGTAAATTCGACAACCTCCAACTATCTGACAAACGGAAAACGTTTGGGTTATTTCCTTTATCAATTTTATCGACGTACTCATTCCTGTCTCTCTCTCTCTCTCTCTTTCGTGGTCAAATCGTTCGCCATTCGGACCGCATTTATACCTTTGATCTTTAATCATCAGTATTTCAACATTCGGAAAACCATGTCCTCGTGAATCTTTTAACCTCATCTTTATCAGAAATTGGTTTTTCTGGAGCATAATGCTTAGGGAATATAAAAAAGGCAGTTTTAGATTGCATGTGGACAAAATGAAACGAACGGACTCGTGCTGTGATCGACCCCGTTACTATTGCAAATACTCTGTATTTGGAAACAATCAGAAAATAAATTGATCAAACAAAACATTTTAGTCTAAAACTTTGCAGTAAAAGGGTTGAGTCAGTCTCTGAGTACCGTATTTAATAATTCAGAATTATCAGAATTTTCAAATCGTTCGATTGATTATGTAATTTATAAGAAAAATTCAAAAAGGAATACTTTTACACACAACGTAAACTCATCAAGTCATCACTATCTCACTTTGGCTGTAAAATGTAAAATATAAATATATATTTAAACCTTTACACCTATCTACCTTTATGGATTATTATTTATCCAGTGGTGTCACCAGACCTTGCTTGACGTGGGGATGGGGTTGCCTAAGAGAAGGAAAAAATTGGGTGTTGTAGATAGGTCATTTAATTAAAAAGCATATTTTGCAATACGAAATACAAAAAATCATCTAGTACGGTCGAAAAGTATTCGCATAACATAAAAAACTGTTCAGTTTAAAATAAACAATAAATACTCCTAATTACTAAACAAAGAAAACATTCAATTTAACTAAATAGCGGCCGTTATTGATATAGTCAAAAATAACTGAAACAAGTTTTGTTATTTTGTGCCTTCTTTATTGAAAGAAATCTAAATATGTAACATGAAATACCAAATTATAAAAAACATTAAAAAAAGTTTACTGCATATTTTTATAATATTTCTTCTACCACTAGACAGTCATGGCTGTTGTCTATACGCATATAAAACAGGGATGGTATATAAGACACAACTCACTACTCTCTTTTCCTTAAGTAAAAAATTGCTCCGGCTAAATTAAATTTGTTATGAAAAGTCTAACTCTCCACAGATTGAGACTCTCAGGCGGGTCGCTTCAATAGGGCACTAAATGAATACACAAATCTAGGAACACAGTAATATACAAAAATATATAAAGAAATATTTTATCAATAAAACACATTTAACATAGAGAAAATATAAACTTGGATACCAAAATTCTATTTAATATCAATCCCAAAATAGTATAATTCTCTTTATTTGAGGATTAATACCTTTGACATCAACATATTTCTTACTTACTATAATTAACTATAACTACTGCTGAAAAACTCACGTTTAAAAATATTTAAATCATTGGCACCACCAGCTTGGTAACTATGTTGTGATACATTTCCCAGTATCTGCTCTCTGCTTTCATATGGTCGAACAATGAAATGACGAAAGTATGTCATTGACCTCTTTTCAAAAACTTCTTTCAGATTTAATACGTTAAATTCTAAATCCCATTGTTTGTCTAATTGTGGTAACTCAATTAATTTTATAATTAGAGTTCAGATCCATTTATCAAATCCAATCATAATGAAAATATGATAATTATATTTTTAATATCAAATAAAAAAATCCATACCAAAATAAATTGTCACTCAATAAATCCAAGCACTTGTTATTATTAAAAGAATCACTTGTACTTAATAATCTTCCCTAAGATTTTGGACACTTTGACGTTTCACAAATACAATAATCTCAAAATTTTTCATGTGTTTTGTATGCATGTTTTTAACTCTAAACATAACCATAACCTAAAGTTATATTGGAAGAGAGTTTGTTACAAAAATGGCCCGGTTTTTATATTTTTCTGGCAAACAATTGAACTCTACGCGTAATTTTCATTAAAACAAAAGAACACTGGCAGTTGATTTCTAACATAACTATATTATTGTTTATAAATTTTAATTAATCCTAAAACTAATTAGATAACGTTATAGATTATCAAATTCCTTTCAAATGATATATAATACTTAGGTTTTCGTAACAAACTAAGGCCTCCATGGCATGTCGATGGAACCTACTTTTAACACAACTATTTAGTAACTTATTTACATAAAAATACCATTTCATACCTTCCTATCTTCACATATTTCAACCTTATGTGCTAACAAACATTGTTTATATAATTTCAGACACCAACAATAAGAGAATTTCAACTAATTACAGTATTTCAATGTACGATGCAGCACCGCAATATAATAATATGTTGTTTAACCCGATATTATTTATAAAAAGCAGTCCCTACATTTATGATAGTTTCAATTCTGTGGTAAAGAAGCAGCTTTACAATCCTCCACAAAAATTATTTAACCAACAGCTGTAAAGTTTTGAAATCTTGAAAATTTTTAGCCGATGAATAATCTCGTTAATGTGGAAACATTTTTTTTCTTATTAAATGCTAAATTATAATTTAGTTCGTGAGGTCAAGCAACAAATCTAACGTGTCGCTTTGAAATTCCATATCTAAGCTCACTTAAAACTATTGAGTGGGTAAATTCCTTATTTTGTATGTCAAAATCTCACAGCAATATGTATACAATGTCTATAAATGAGGTATGTGAAGCAATAATCGACAAGATGTATCTATTTAATCATTGCTTGCCATATCTCGTACTTAACATATTACATTTCTTTTAACAGTTTTGCATATCTTTAACGTTTGACGTACAAATTTCAGATTCTCCTACATCACTTTCACTGTTCGAATCACAGTCTTTATTTTCAATTAATTCACTGATTTATTCTTGAACGCTTAAATTGTGATTTTCAGTCAAACATATCAATCAATAGATGCATAATTTCCCAGGCTTACACTATGTATATTTTTTAATACAGGAAAAAACTGGGATAGTGGAATTTCGCCTTCCTCATCGAAATCTTCTTCTTGCTGGACCTCTTTTCCAAGAATCCTGCTTTTGCAAAACATTTTGAAATTGTAGCTGGCGCAACGTTTCTCCAGGCTGCTGATATTCAAATTAAAGCGCTGGTTAAATTAATACTTTTTGTTGCATCTTTAAAAGAACTTTCGTTGTTTGTGAATGTTAGAAATCTTTTGATTCGAAATTTTCTGTAGACCATCTTAAAGTTATGGATAATTCCTTGATCCAATCAATGACTGACAATGGGATGTGGCGTTTGGAGGCAGAAAAATAATGTTCACAATATTTAATGTCACTTTGAGATGCCACGTGGCGTAATCCAGAATTACTAAAACTTTTCTATTTTGTTTTCTCATTTTTTAGTCCAATTTTTTAGCCGCGAAGTCATCATCTCTGTTGTCATCCAAGTTCATCTAAGGGACTCCATTAGGAGTAAGTGATATAACAAAATAACAATCTTAATAAAGTAAAGTAATTATTTTTGCAAACTATGTGATATTAGTTACCGCCAGTAGGCTAATGAGGAAAAGTCTGAGGAGAATAGCCCTCCCTCCCGCCCTCACAATCAAGAACGCGTTATGTTATGGGTTATGGTTATATGTTTCTTGGTCCATTTGATATTGGGCGTCTACAAAATTCTCAAATTTACTAGCTGATTAAACAATCAGCTGTAAATAATCAAATTGTCAGCGACGGTAAAGTTGGGCCCATTGTCACACTAGATCTCTTCTGAATAACCTACGATGACGAGTCAACACAATAAATTTTGGGTTTTAATAAAGTGTTTGACTGTAGGTTTAGCAGTGTCATAAGCTATAGTGTCACCATTGTTTCACCAAATTGTGGAAGACCAAATGGAAAGCTGCCTTCTACAACAAGAATATATAAAGTAAATGTTGAAATTAAAGATTTACTAGCTAATGTATGTTAGTGTGCCAATCAATTTCTTTCAAAATATTTTCTATAGTTTGCGATATAGTTATGTCAAAAATCTCTTCTCACTTCTTGCATACCTACTTTTACATTTTGGCAATGTTTCGTGATAACTTCAATCGTTTAGAAACTCGTTATTATAATAAATGCCCTACCTTCTGGATATTTCCAAAACCGATATCGTCACTGCGTTTGGATGATAATGTAAATACACAGGGTGTTTTTACCAACTTTACCAACAAAAACTATTGTAAGACGACAAGATATGAAGTTACCGCTTATATGCAGATACGAACTTAATTAGATAATATATCGTAAATTTGGGTTTGATAGTGTTTAGTATACAGTTGGCTATTTATCAATTATTTCAGCCTGCTCGACTTTTCATTTCGGTCGTGCCTTTCAGACCAAACAGATTTAATTGTCTATGAGATTTATTTTCTCAATACATTTAATATTGTATGAGTCGGGTCAAGCTTTAAAATTTTGAGTCGCCTAGAATTATCAAGCTATGTTAACTGTATGTTTGTAGGCGGAGGATCTCCCGCCTAATCTCTATACAAAAAATTTTTAGTTACTAATTATTTCGATCAGCTGTGAAAAAAGGTAAATTACAAAGATCGTGGGTATATGGATAGAAAACAGTATTTACGCGTTGCTATGTTTCTTTATTGAGATGGAATAAAAACACAATTGGAACTTTTCTACTGCAAAACTGCTACCGGGAAGCAACGGCGGTAAGCTGTAGAAGATCTCGCTGACATCGATGGGCTGTTACTCACGCAGAAATTTTAAGAGAAACTAAACGTCAAGTCGAGCTTCAATATAGCATATATATGAAAATATGCGTATATATTAAATGAAGAAATGATAAAATAAAGGTAGTGTTAAGACCTTGAAATACCGAAACCCTCATTCGCAAAACGATCTGACCTGAGATGCAGGACGCCTTAAGAAAAAATACCGTTGTCAAATTTGCAGAATTACATATAACTCACCTGAAGTAGATTAAACGTGTATTGTATAAGTATAGTGTATAAAAGGTGTAGAATAAAAAAATGTTCTAGAGAGAGCGAAAGTTGAATTAACCCTCGGGAACTCGCGATATATCTGACAGATACATGTGAATTTCAATCTTGAATATTTCTTGTCATAGGCCTTTCTTCACCCCGCGGCTTCTAATAGCTGTGCACGCATGTTTTGTCTATCGAGTGCAATAACTCTTTTGGCGCCAGTTGTCACCAACCTGTCGTAAAGTGCAGTTTGATGCGGGGCGTACGCATTTGGTATCTAACAGATACCGCGACCTTCAACGTACGTTTAGTATTGCGTAGCTGTTTAGTATTGTTTTTTTGCTATTTTTTTATTCTATTTTTGAAAATGGCGGAAAGAATGTTTCGATTTGACAACCCAAAACATATAGAAGACGCATGTTGCAAGAGTCTGAGGATGAAGAGGAGATAATGGACTTCGAAAACAAAAGTGATTTAGACGAAAATGATAACGTTGAAATATGTTCTGAAAATTCTGATAGCGAACAAAGTGCGTTGAGTGGGAATGAAGAAGATGAAAATCAGAATGTTGAAGAAGTTGAAAATCAGGATGTTGAAGAAGCTACAAATGAAGGTGATGAAGAAGATGAAACTAATTATTATTTGGGAAAAGATAAAACTTCAAAATGGATGAAAAGGCCCATAAATAATAAATACCAGGTCCGAAGACAACCACATAATATTTTATCTGAAGCTGCTCAAGTTCGCGCTAAAGCAAAAGACGCAAAAACGGAGTTTGAGGCTTGGAACTGTTTTGTGTCAGAAGATATATTGGATTTAATTTTACTTCATACAAATAACTATATCCGTTCAGTACAAAATCAGTATTCAAGAGCAAGAGATTCAAGAGAAACTGACAAAATTGAGCTCAAGGCATTTTTGGGCCTTTTATTTTTAGCCGGGTTTCATCGCAACAATCGTCTGAATCTAAAGGATCTATGGACTACTGATGGTACTGGCATAGAATTGTTTAGACTGGCGATGTCCTTACGTAGATTCCAATTTCTTCACAACTGTATCAGATTTGACGATAAATCAACACGTCCAGAACGAGTGAAAATTGATAAGTTGGCAGCTGTAAGAGATATATTCTCTTTATTTGTAGACAATTGTAAGTCTTGTTATACTTTGGGGCCAAACGTAACTATAGATGAAATGCTGGCTGGTTTTAGAGGCCGTTGCGGATTTCGGCAGTAAATTCCTTCCAAACCTAATAAATATGGAATTAAAATCATGGCAATGGTTGATTCTAATCTCGAAATATATGCGGGTAAGCAGCCAGAAGGCCCGTACTTTGTTAGCAACAAGCCAACAGATGTAGTCAAAAGACTTGCGGAGCCAATTTACAATACAGGACGCAACATAACTGCTGACAATTGGTTCATGGACATACCCTTTGTGACAGAACTAAAGAGAAAGAAGCTGTCATATGTAGGCACAGTTAGAAAAAACAAACGTCAACTTCCACCTATCTTAGTGAATACAAAAGACAGACCTGTAAAATCTAACTTGTTTGGTTTCAGTTCTGACTGCACACTTGTTTCTCATGTGCCCAAAAAGGGTAAAAACGTTATTTTAGTGTCTAGCATGCATGTTGACGATACGGTAAATCCAGACTCACAAAAGCCCGAAATAATTGAGTATTATAATCAGACTAAATCAGGAGTAGATACCGTGGATCAAATGGTTGGTTCATATAATGTCGCAAGAAATACCAGAAGATGGCCAATGGTTATATTTTACACGATTTTGAATATTGGAGCCATCAATGCACAGACTATTTATATGATCAATCAAAATGTAAAAATTCGTCGTAGATTGTTTATTAGGAATTTAGTTACACACCTCTTATCTGAACAACTAAATCGGCGGTCACAAGCTACAATTGGGGTTCAAAGCTCGTTGCAACTAAAGCTCCAAAAATTTCTGAAGCCCCAAATTGGAGACAATCCGGAGACAATTCAAGATGTACCAACTACAAGTAATAAAAGAAATAGGTGTTGTCCTTGCTATGCACAAAAAAAACACAATTTTCCAAATATTTTTGTAGATCTTGTGAAAAGTGTCTTTGTCTTGAACACAGTACTATTGTTTGTGCTGAATGTTATGATCAAAATCCTTTATCTGAAGATTCAAATTAGCCTATTGCAAGGAATTAAAAAAATATATTTTGGTTGATAGTTTATTGTGACTATCTAAAGTATTTCATTTTTTGATAACATTTGTTTCTCAATATTATTCTACTCTTTTATTTTTTTATGCATTATATATTATATATTACATATATACGTTGATATAAATAAACATTTTCTATACAATCAAAGTGTTTTTATTTTTTGTTTAGCATTTGGGGGCCATTTTTAATAAATGTATCTCCCAGATACATCGCGAGTTATCACGGAAAATTTGGAGCGCGACTTCCCGAGGGTTAAATGCGAGGTACTTATCAAAAGTTAAGTGCCATTACGTACTTAACATGCTTTATCTCCATTATTATCAAACAGTACAATATTACACTTGACGTTTTTTTCTTCCTTAAGAACAACTTGAAAAAATTCAAATACAATAACTGAAAATATACTTAACAATTTACGTTTTTTTTTTTTAATTTGGACTTTGGGACTGAGGCTTTGTTACTCTGAATTCTTACCACTTAAACGGGGTACATTCAGCTTTTGACTGCTACGATGTTCAATAGTCCATGGATTCTTTTAAAGTGATAGCAACAGCTACTTATATAATAAAGTTTCTTATCAAAAATAAGTTTCTTCTGAATTGTTGCTGCCAAATATACCACCTTTGCAATTTCATTGATTTAAATGCTTTATTTTCTCTGATAATTCAAAAATTCGTTATCAAGTTTTAATTAGACGTCTTAATAGGTAAAACGGTTTTCGTTCTAGTTTTACATTTTTTGAGTGTTTTCAATTTCCTTTACTTTCTTCTTTTATCAACTGATTAAAAGTTTTACGATAACAACTAGCGTTGTTTATTCCAATGAAGCACGCTTTGGTTTAAATTTAATTAAATCGAAATACGTTTAAGATACCACAAATTTCTTGGGTATAGGCATTTTTCAATAATAACTTTAATACATACTTTTCAAGAGGCACAATATTTGTTCCATATTTTCTTTGCATGGTTAAAAATTCATTTAGTAGCCTTCCCGGTCCAGATAATCATTTTCTGAACATATTCTATTGCGTCCAGCCTTACTTCGTGAAACTCCACAACCATGAAATAAAACTCGTTGAGCGGTGGTAAGTGGGGGAGGGGGTAGATTTTTAAATAAACAATAAATAAAAGTGTTTATAATTTTTTGATAGATATTTTCACTAACTTAGTGTCTTTATCTTTATACATATTGTATAGTAGTTGGCCAAATTCAGCTTTGCTTTTTCTACGGTCTCAATTTTACCGGTGATCTTCATATAATTAATGTGCATGTGCCTACAGAGGAGAAAAAGAGAAAGCAAAAGAAACTTATAAAAAACATAGAAGAAGTTTTACATATGATATCTGAACTACTTATAAGGATATGGCAACAAGGAGGTATGCCTTATAGTTGCAAGGAGGTGGTAATGTTCTCTTTATATGAGAAAGGCGAAGGATTTGAATACTGTAACTATTCAATTTTGAAAAGACGCAATAAAACCTTGAAGCGCACCCTCAAACCGCGAGTTTCAATTACGCGATTGCTACGCCACTGATATTACAAGTCCAAAAGCATATTAGTTCGTTTGCTTTTATTTTTCTTCAAGGTCACATTAATTTTTGCAATTTTTTATCTACAAAGTGGCTGTTTCTTGTTACTAGTAGTGGAATATTGCCTCGGTTTTGGATTTGCGAGGGGTGGTGTAGGGGACCCAGGGTAAAGATTGCTTTGTTTTAAAATATAAAAAATTAATACCCTGCAAAATCTATAAATAAATAATAGTGTATTATATTTTATAGGCGGATTATACGCATTTTTAACTTTTAAAATAATAAATTTTGAAAAAGATTTTCTTAATAAAAATAAAATTAGTTAATTAAAACTAACATGCACATGAAAACTATTTAAGCAGATACGAACATGTGGGGGGAATCCAGATTTTCATAGTAAAAAGATAACTTTTTCTCATAACTTGACGATTTGGGTACCATTTATGCATTTGTTTGCAACTTAATACAGTTTAGTACATTTGCAATGTTATAAAATCATCTAGAACAGACAAAATATGTTGTATTGGAGGTGTACGCAAATGTATAGCAACTTATCTGTTGAGATTATAGTTGAAATGTAAAGTTCATGTTAACGATATATGTTAATTATGCAGTTTTATTGAATTTTCAAAATCGTAAAGCTTTTTGATAAGCTCTTTTAGTGGAAATAAGTAGAGCAGGATTACAACCACAGAATTAATACACATTTAAATGTAAAGGTTGGACCTTTTTGATGGAATTGCATAAAAACATTCTTGACAAACCGCGCTTTTCTAACGTTTAATTGAATTATGTAATTTGGGTTGCATATCAAAGTTTCTGGCATCTAAAAGCATTCAGATGTTTTCAGAAGGAAAGTGTAAAAAGATATTTTTATGAAATTAAGCTAATTAATAGTAATAGGAAAATGTTCTTTCGTCGACATGAAATTAAGTGTTTTATTCCATTTTTCAATCCAAGTATTTATATGGTTGGATTCAGGATTTTATTGTCTATAAGTCTGTGTACATAGTGTTTGCATTTATGAAACTTTATACTTTATAATTGGGTTATGTGGAAATTGAAATGTCATACATTTTTGTTTTTTCTTGAAAAAATTTAATTGTTTTTCAAAATGGCATATAAAGGGAATCCATTTTTTAACAATTAAGTAGCTTAATATCATCAAAGGAGCATGATGTGTCCTAGTTGCTTCAAGAATTTGAAATTCTTAGGTTAGAATTTAATTTGGTGTATAACAAGAATAATGAGATTATAATATAAAACGTCAAAAATATTTAATTTTGTTTTTGTTTAAATAGAAAGTTCTTCTTCGAAAATACAGTTATAGCTTTTGAAAATCATTATAAAAATAATAAAAATCATCAATTTAATTATTTATTTAATAATCTTTGATTTGATCGATACCATTTTAATTCGATTGATGTATGGAGAATAATGCCAGGATACTTTTGACAGAATTGCTTGGATCAGAGATGGGAATGTATTAATGAGTTTGACAAGCAACTCGAGCCTAAATAGAGATCAGATTTATGTGGCGAAAAATTTAAAGAAAAAAGTTATTTTTTGAAAGTTTAACTTTCATTAATTTACATACCTACAATTTATTAATAATAGAAATTAAACTTGTGGTCTGTATAATTTTCAAATTTAGTTAATTTTCGTTGAAAACTTTCAATACCATAATAAATGAAAAGATTATCCATTTAAATAATCTTTTATTTTTTGTTTTTTAAATAATAAGTTTTATTGATTTACATACTTTCTTTTGTGATTAATAATTATTTCCAAATTTCTTTGAATTTCAAATTTGTTCTTTTTATTTCACTTATGTGTTCAATTAGGATAAATAAAAAACTTTATGTGTTCTTTATTCTGTACATTATATTTGTAAATTTTTATTTTATATTTGTGTAATTCTATTTGTTAACAACCAGCATTTATTTAAATAATAAGAATAATCTACACCAGCGACCCCAACCTAAGAGACTCTCAATGTTGCTCACTACGACACATTTGTAAAGCCAGAGTAATATAAACTTGTTACAAGGTAAGAAGTTGTATGTGTGTGCAGTAACTGACTGCATCATCTTTTGCCTGTGTGTTTTTTATATAATACAACTCCCCAATCGTAGTAATAGGTATCTTATAATATAGGATGGTTTCTAAATTAAATGTTAGGTTATTACTTATAAACCATCATATATTACAAGATACATACAACGAGGTCGAAAAGTAAGAAACAAATTCAATATTTAAAAAAATGTTAACATTTAAAGGAATCGCTCGTACCCGTCGTTCTTATTTTTTTCTGGGATTATTTTAAAAATATCTTCTGCTATACAGGGTGTCGCAAAAACCTGGACATCAACTTTGATTTGGATATCATGACTAGAATACAATATATATTATGTAATTAGAAGATGAAGCGATACTTTAAATCCGAGTAGTTTCAGCCGGTTCTGAGGTAAAAATGACAAGCTTTTTCTTCATTTTTGGACAGCTTTGGACCTTAATAACTATGATGGGCGCTGATGAGATTTTGTTATATTATATGCATATGAAGCAGTATATGATCGCAAACTGTGGTAAAAATTCTAACTTTGATATTAGCCTAGTTATGCCTAGTTGAAAACTGTAAATGTAAACCTCATTAGTATTACTGAGTAAATGTACTTTATTGTGGTGCTAACATTGGTTTGGGAAAGTAAAATTATTATTATTACTATTATTATATAGTTATATGCTATTGATAAAAGTCCTTGCAGTAATAACTAAAGTTATTACTACAATAAGGGTGTTTTTTCCATGTATTTTCTTCCGAAGTCAATTTTCCTCTCAATCTGTGTAAATTGTATGACAGCTAACATGAGCATAACTCTATGCTTACGCTAATATTAAAGTTAAAATTATTTCGACAGTTTGCGATCATAGGTATATTGCTTTATTTGCACGAAATATAAAAAACATCATTCCATACCCATCAGAGATATTGAGGTCCAAATTTGTCCAAAAATGAAGAAATCAAGAATTTCAAAAGCCCATAAATACCAAAATAGTGAAGTTTCAGGTTTCAAATATTTTAAACATAAACTATTCCTAATTGTGCACCTTCCTAGAAAAGATGAACCCTAAAACCTCACCTTTTCCTGGAAATGTGGCACTTAAAAAGGGAGAATTTTGCAAAAATAGGTGTTAAACTTTGGGCTTAAATTGCCCCCATAATGATGCATCTTACCAAACTTTTGTTTAGAACAACAAATGTGGTTCGGAGTGGGAACAATACAAAGTTTTCTACCACACGTCTCTACGGCCAACCGTTCTTGAGATATTGAGATTTTCGTTTATATAGAAAACTGCAAGAACCGTCGTACACCACGAAACAAATATGGCTGCTGTATTTAAACTAAAAGGTATAAAAATAAATTAATTGTTCGAACTGCCAATACATAGGTGTGATAACACACAAAAGATTATCCTGATCTGGGATGGTCGAGCAACCAGTACTGGACCACTTGGAAACTTTTTAGGTTATGCGAGTTTCACCGCATTTCCCGATCTGAGCGTCAATTTCTAATTTATAAAGGTTTTAGTATTTTATATTTACAGGATTTCAAAAAAAGAATCACGAGAATCCGAGTAGTTTCAACCGGTTCCGAGATAAAAACGTAAGGTTACTCCACTACTAATAATAAATCGGAAATGTAATTGAATAGTAAGTGCAGGTTTATTTAATGAACAGCCAAGTATGTGGCGGTGGTTTCTTACTTAAGCTAAAGCCTGTATTGTATATTTATTATTTATAAAGTAGTACTTAAGAAAAGCCTTACGTCACCAATTACGTTCATACAGTTAAAGATTAAAATTATTAATCATTCATGTATCGCGCTAATACTTTATTTGAAAAATTATTGATTCAAGATATGTTTAATTACAAAATGATTTTTCAACTTACACACACTGCAAAGGAAACTCATTTTACAAATGTAAACATTCAATAACGTTTTACTAACTAAACTAAGTCATTTGAGAAACTAAATGAAAATGACAACCGTATTGATTTCTATCTTTGTTTGACATGTCGGAATGGATCGCATAAAAGTATAGACATTATATCTTAGACTCCTACATTGATGACGTAGAGCTTTTCTTTATTGATTTCTATTTTATATGGCTGCTTGCAAAGCCGACACGATTGTCATATTAGGTGTGCGACGAATAAGCCTTGAACTAACGCTTAGTACCTAGAAATATATAACTGTAAAAAAAATCGAGTTGTTGATTACTTCTGTTTCCTGTTAATCAACAAGACTGAAGCATTTGAGAATTTGGATACAAAATTGTAAGAGCAAACAGTGGACAACAACAAAATATTCAAGGTTTTGTGAGGTAAGAATGTTTGCAAGTACCTACGGTACAATACAATAGAAATTTAAAATGCATCGAACAAGAACATTTGTGTGGGTTGCGCAGACAAAGAAGAAGGAAGACATTAGAGGTAAAAAATGCAGCGTCGCTTGCACTCCATCGCGACATTTTTACATCTGAAGTCCACCGCAAGACGTTTGAGTAAAAAATGCGCTACCGGACTGATAAGGCAGTTGTACAACTGCGCATCACACAAAAGCTTTTGTTTGATGGACTGTATCTACTGCAAGACGGCAAAAAGAAACTGAAACCAAATGCAGTTCCAATTTTATTTGAAGTTCCGCATCTACTAGAATCAAGTGATGCTAAAACTTTCGAAGACGCTGCAATGAATAAGTGTTTAATTCGAAGAACTATTATTTGAACTATGCGACCTGTTCCTCTTCATTTAGATTTGTGAGTCTTTCGATGATGTCAGTTACTTCTGTTCTTGCCGTATGGTGGTTATTTGGTATTCTGTCTCTTCTGATGATTTCCAACATAGCTCTCTGATGGTGTATCTGCCCTACTCCTAATTTATATCTTGGTTAGCTAACAAAGTTTTGTTAGGGTTAACGTTACTGCACCGCATGCAATCACTAGTAGCACATATTGTTCGAATATCTTCTTTCCTATCAGTCAGTTCCTTTCTAAACCTGCTTCTCAATTTACCTACCGCAAGCCAGTCTAAATCAATATGTATGTATGTAAGTAGTAAAGATAAAAGCGGGCCTAGGGTTCTACCCTTGAAATACTCCAGAACTAGCTTGAATTCATTCTTGAATTATATCAAAATGCCGAGAGCGAAAAGCCGCGGAAGATTTGGTGTAAATAACATTAGCAGTCATAAGTCAACCTGAATCTAACTACCTGTTTATGAATGATTGTGTATCATTCTTTGCTGGGATTTGACACTGATGATATAACATGTTATAATATGTTCTTGATCTCCGTATTGCATAAGTTGTTTTATTTTATTTCGTATTTCAATCCTAATTTCTCCCTTTTAAAATTCATCCGAATTTATTGTATAATGAAGCAAGTTGGCTAGAAACGCCTGGATTCAGCACGTGTATGTATCAACATTTTTTAAAAATCTGATTTTTTTTATACAAATAGGCAATAAATGTGCGAACTCAAAACCGGTTTCATTTTTGATAAATTCGAAAAATTGACAGTTATGATTTTTCAAAAATTTCGTTTAAAATTTCGAGAAATTATGATAACGGCTTTACAATGCATTTTCTTATATGTTTTATATGATCAAAATGTTCGGCGTAATGAAATACATAGTTGTGCAGCAAAATATTTGAGATTTTTTGAAAAGTTTCAAGATTTCAACCGATTTTCGAAATTTTGAAAACTTTTGGTCCCATGCATGTACGTTTCTGAAAATTTGCAGAAATGTTTATTTTGATAATACTAACCTACTGTAAAAAGCTCGACTATGGAATTCACAATATTACGAAAGTTATGAATTTTTTAAGAAATACAGCTTCCGGGCCATAGGGTGCGTCACCAACTACGTCAAAACTTTTGGTCCCATGCATGTACGTTTCTGGAAATTTGCAGAAATGTTCATTTTGATAATACTAACCTACTGTAAAAATCTCGACTATGGAATTCACAATATTACGAAAGTTATACAAATAGACAATAAATGCGCGAGCTCAAAACCGGTTTCATTTTTGATAAATTCGAAAAATTGACTGAGTTATGATTTTTCAAAAATTTCGTTTAAAATTTCGAGAAATTATGATAACGGCTTTACAATGCATTTTCTTATATGTTTTATATGATCAAAATGTTCGGCGTAATGAAATACATAGTTGTGCAGCAAAATATTTGAGATTTTTTGAAAAGTTTCAAGATTTCAACCGATTTTCGAAATTTTGAAAACTTTTGGTCCCATGCATGTACGTTTCTGAAAATTTGCAGAAATGTTTATTTTGATAATACTAACCTACTGTAAAAAGCTCGACTATGGAATTCACAATATTACGAAAGTTATGAATTTTTTAAGAAATACAGCTTCCGGGCCATAGGGTGCGTCACCAACTACGTCAAAACTTTTGGTCCCATGCATGTACGTTTCTGGAAATTTGCAGAAATGTTCATTTTGATAATACTAACCTACTGTAAAAATCTCGACTATGGAATTCACAATATTACGAAAGTTATACAAATAGACAATAAATGCGCGAGCTCAAAACCGGTTTCATTTTTGATAAATTCGAAAAATTGACTGAGTTATGATTTTTCAAAAATTTCGTTTAAAATTTCGAGAAATTATGATAACGGCTTTACAATGCATTTTCTTATATGTTTTATATGATCAAAATGTTCGGCGTAATGAAATACATAGTTGTGCAGCAAAATATTTGAGATTTTTTGAAAAGTTTCAAGATTTCAACCGATTTTCGAAATTTTGAAAACTTTTGGTCCCATGCATGTACGTTTCTGAAAATTTGCAGAAATGTTTATTTTGATAATACTAACCTACTGTAAAAAGCTCGACTATGGAATTCACAATATTACGAAAGTTATGAATTTTTTAAGAAATACAGCTTCCGGGCCATAGGGTGCGTCACCAACTACGTCAAAACTTTTGGTCCCATGCATGTACGTTTCTGGAAATTTGCAGAAATGTTCATTTTGATAATACTAACCTACTGTAAAAATCTCGACTATGGAATTCACAATATTACGAAAGTTATACAAATAGACAATAAATGCGCGAGCTCAAAACCGGTTTCATTTTTGATAAATTCGAAAAATTGACTGAGTTATGATTTTTCAAAAATTTCGTTTAAAATTTCGAGAAATTATGATAACGGCTTTACAATGCATTTTCTTATATGTTTTATATGATCAAAATGTTCGGCGTAATGAAATACATAGGAATGCAGCAAAATATTTGAGATTTTTTTTAAAGTTTCAAAATTTCAACCGATTTTCGAAATTTTGAAAACTTTTGGTCCCATGCATGTACGTTTCTGAAAATTTGCAGAAATGTTTATTTTGATAATACTAACCTACTGTAAAAAGCTCGACTATGGAATTCACAATATTACGCAAGTTATGAATTTTTTAAGAAATACAGCTTCCGGGCCATAGGGTGCGTCATCAACTACGTCAAAACTTTTGGTCCCATGCATGTACGTTTCTGGAAATTTGCAGAAATGTTCATTTTGATAATACTAACCTACTGTAAAAAGCTCGACTATGGAATTCACAATATTACGAAAGTTATGAATTTTTTAAGAAATACAACTTCCGGGCCATAGGGTGCGTCACCAACTACGTCAAACATTAATAATAAGCAGTTGTATAGCAGCTCCTTGGTTCATGGAAGATAAAACAAAAACACAAATGACGATTTTAGGAATTTTTGACGTAGTTGGTGACGCACCCTATGGCCCGGAACCTGTATTTCTTAAGAAATTCCTAACTTTCGTAATATTGTGAATTCCATAGTCGAGCTTTTTACAGTATGTTAGTATTATCAAAATGAACATTTCTGCAAATTTGCAGAAACGTACATGCATGGAACCAAAAGTTTTGACGTAGTTGGTGACGCACCCTATGGCCCAGAAGCTGTATTTCTTAAAAAATTCATAACTTTCGTAATATTGTGAATTCCATAGTCTAGCTTTTTACAGTAGGTTAGTATTATCAAAATGAACATTTCTGCAAATTTTCAGAAACGTACATGCATGGGACCAAAAGTTTTCAAAATTTCGAAAATCGGTTGAAATTTTGAAACTTTTCAAAAAATCTCAAATATTTTGCTGCATTCCTATGTATTTCATTACGCCGAACATTTTGATCATATAAAACATATAAGAAAATGCATTGTAAAGCCGTTATCATAATTTCTCGAAATTTTAAACGAAATTTTTGAAAAATCATAACTCAGTCAATTTTTCGAATTTATCAAAAATGAAACCGGTTTTGAGTTCACATATTTATTGCCTATTTGTATAAAAAATTCAGATTTTAAAAAATGTTGATACATACACGTGCTGAAACCAGGCCTTTCTAGCCAGTTGCCTTGTCTGTGTCATCATACGCGTAACCAAGGAGATAAAAAGCAGCATGTCACGTGTGGCTGTTATGCAACATCAAATGATTTTTACGTTGCCAACCACAACGGAGATCAAGAACGTCTTGAACTCCGGTGTGATTGACAACGGAGATCAAGTTATACTTTATTTTACTAATTGTAGTATATAAACCATTTTTTGAAATACGAAATGAAATAAAATATTAATCGCTGTTATTTATTAACATTAATAAATAGTAAGTTTGTTAAAAAATTACACACATTTATGTTGTCAAAAATTATTTTAATTTATAATTAATTCATTTCAACGCTGCCTACATACTTTTCTTTAATGGTAGATGCATTGTGCATGTACCATTACAACTATTTAACGCATTTTTAACTATGAACAGTTCAAGTAAATAACCGCTGCTGCCCCGCAAAGGAATTTTATTAAAATCGTAAAAAAACGCTGTTGTGATTTATGGCATCAGATTAACATACAATAATCGTCTAAAAAGGGTATCTTTCGTGCATTCAGCAACAGTAGTTTAAATTAGAAGTCAACGAGCATTTCGATTATAACTTCGCAAACTGCTCAGGAAAATCACATCTGTTTGAAACGCGATCTGAAGATTATATGGCATGAAATTATCGTGTTTTTGTTTAAGCAAAAAGCGTCGTATACCATTAGTACATGGTCTGTAATTAGAGTGCATGGCCTGTAGTTTGCCGGAGATAACTACAAGGGAGCACTGTTAACAAGGGAGGACTATCTGCAGATGTGTTCTGAACTTAATTTGACTGTTTCATCCGCATGACGCGCTATTTCCAGAGCCTACTTTAATGACACGCGAGCACTTCACGCTACTGTGTACTCTATTTTCCTTACTTCATTTCTATGCGCACACGTCCTTCTAGACTTAATAGGATTTAAATTCTAAACACTAATTTTCTCAAGGAGATTTCCATTGTCGTTTAAATGTATCCAAGCTAACTGTTTCTGAAAGTAGTTGCTTTTCTAATCCAGTCTTTCTGCATTTAAATCTAACTATTCCAGAAACATAGAAATAATAAGAAATGGGAACAAACTGAATATTAAGAATTTACAAATTGAATTTAAAGAAGTACAACTCTGAGAAGCTTATCAAGGTGAAATGGGTAACTACCAATTACCTCGGAACATTTCAGAGTTAGAATTCTGTTACAGTTTGTAAACAAAATAACTTCCTTTTCAGTATATTATATAATTTGAAAATGAATATACGGGTCAAAATGTTATAGCAGCACTATTTTGTATCAAGTAAGTGTGTGTGTGTGTGTTTTGAATTAATTAATTCATCTGTGCTGTGTTCCTAGTCCCTGTTGGTCCAAACTCAAGTTGAGGATTGGGTCCTCGCTTCGTGTCTACAATGCGGAACTTTGTCAAAGTCCTGCGCCTCTGAATTACAAAGCAGTCCGGAACTACAAATTATATATACAACAAATCAGAGAGCTGATGTTATACCATTAACTAGTGCAAATCCGTTTGCTGCTTCTAGTGATTTAAATGTGGTATTACTAATTACAATGATGTTCGTTATATGAAGTGACTTTGATTGATGTGAAGCTTTAATAAAAATCCAAATTAGAAGCCTGATGGCATCAAAACGGAATAACTGGTTGTTGCGCTTCAGATACTCTTCAGATACCATTTGTCACCTGTAAACAAAAAGAGACAGAGAATAGGCTGACTTTAAAATTACAGAATTGGGATACAAGCAGATTAATATGAATATTCTGAGCTTAGATATGTTGTGGGAACAATTGTGTATCAATCCAAATAAATCCCTTCATCAGAATAATTTGAACTACTCCAATTAAATAGTTGGTTTCTATCACAGCCTCATCAACCTTGATCTTTAATTAAATATTTAATTTATCAACGAACAAAATTATTAAATTTATGTTTAAAGCACATTTGTAGTCTACAACTTTTAGGAACATTGATAAAACTTGAGTGAAAGTAATAACCAGAGAAAGTTACATAGTTGTGTACTCTTATGACCTCATCATGCACAACTCCTATTAAACACACATGAAATGACAAACGGCATGCTTTCTAACTCTTAATGATTGCATAATTCTATTTAATGCATCAAGTACAGTTTGCAAAAGAGACTATGAGACGTTAACCCTCAAGTAGTGCTCTAAATTACTAATGCACTCGCTCTTCAGACAATAAGAATTACTGTACAAGCAGCTCAGAATTGTGTTTTATGTTGAAAATTCTGCAGCAAATTCTGAGGAATCTCTTAAAGGATTTGGACTATTTTTAACCATTTAATGCAGAGCTTTAAGTATTTTGTTTTACCTGCATAAATTCTGCCAAAGTTGTTTTAGTTTTTTGAAGTCATAAGAGTTTGGTGAATAAGATTTTATTTCGCATTAACCTTAAGAATAACAGGTACGTTTGCATTTTGAACATAAAAGAAAAGAATAAACTCAAAACTGTGACGTAAATACAATAAAACTATACTTCACCCTCACCACACACATTTTTTTCACACTAGTTACGTGTTTGAACATCTATCCTGTCATCTTCAGCAGGTACTGAAAAACTAAAATAAAACCTAAATTCTAACCGTATATAATTACAGACTTTTCAGGGTTCGCCAGTAATCGGCCAAGTTTGTCAAGAATATTGTACAATTTCGTTTTATTCGTGTCTTATGAAAGATATTTAGACTATCTTTTCAAAATTTGTGCTCCAGTATGGATCATCACCTGTCGTACTAAGCTTATAGATAGTCAATAAATAGTAATACGAGTGGCAATATGGTAAAATGGTTTTCTTATCCTAATGAAACTAATATTAATGTGCAATATTTCGGTTTCATATTTTTATGAACCCTTAGGTAAACCTTTCTCTTGAAACTATGCATGTTTTTTCTTAAAAAATTAAGTTACGCGTAGTAATACTTCAAATATAACCATAAAACATAATTAAGGATTTTAAAAATGATTATATTTGAAATAAATGCGTAGCTTATAAAGCACACTTTCTCCTTCCTGTATGTGAGCTTTTAAATAAATTGATTGCAATTATGACCTTTTTTCATTGCTTATAAAAAGAGCCTGTTTTTGTTCTCTATGCTAATATAGTCTGGAAATCAAAATTCTACGATTTTATCTATTCCAATACCTTGCTACGTACATATTTTTATTAAGCTAGTCTGCAGTAGAGAGAATATCTAAACATACAAGCACCGACATACATACATACATATAGTCATTAATGAATAATCCACCTTTTTTACGGACAGAAAATCCTGGGACTCTGCAACAATAATAATAATAATCATTGCGTAATTTCTACGCGAGACTATTGTTGAGCTTATGGTGGTCCCTATGCAAAATACAAACGTTAATTTACTAGTAGGTATTAAACATGGTTTTGCCTGTATCCACCTTGCTGCTGTTTTGTTTTAATAGATTCTAGTTACATTTCCTACGTGTTAGTACTGCCATTAACTGGAACAAGCTTGTTTAATATTTAAAATTATTACCTAAAGTTAAGGGATGTAGAGTTAGACACACATGACCTTTGGAGTGATAAATGTCATATATGGAAAGAGTGTTAAAGGCGCAAATTTTATTACATTAATCGCTAACATGTTATTATTTTTATCGAATTAGATTAACCTTTATCGGAACAAATTTTATTTAAAAAAGCAATTCAAACTGGAATGTTTTATGAGCTGCAAAACAGATTAATGTAACGGTAAGCAAGTACGCAATTTGTTTAGAACCTTCTAAAATATTTAAGTAAAAAGTTATAAAAGGGTTAAAACAGAATTTATAATGGCCGACAAACTCCTCGTGCACGAACTCCTGACGAAACTCGAAAGTGAATATGTAAGCTTTCTAATAAAACCTCAGCTTGAAATTACTCAGGTGTTTATGTGAAGTTGGAAATTAGAGAAAATAAAATCTTTGTCGATATTTAACTATAGGTTCATGTTACATTTCTCTTTATTCCTCCTTCATATAATATATCAAAGGTTTCAGATATAAGTTTTGTAGATATCAAAGTGCAGTAAGAACTCAAATTTGAAATGAAGAGAGCTTTTCTAAAATTTCCAGTCGTTTAAATTTTACAGAACAGAATTCTAACTTTGAAATTTTCATGCTTAATTATCTCCAACTGAATTCTAGAAATTTACAATTAGGTTCAAAGTTTTAGGGGCTCAAAGATTTAAAAATTTAAATACTTACGATATTGGATAAACAAAATGTTTTTTGATGATTAAACAAAATCGGAGAATTGCTTTTAAGAAAAAACTTTTTTAAATTGGGCGGCGCCTCCACCAAAATGTCGTATTAGAATCGAGGCGACTAGAAAGTAGCAAAGGAGAGGATGATAAATAAATCAAAATTTAAAAAATAAGCATTTTATAAAATAGCATAACGAAATGCTTATATTAATGTGCAAATACTCACATTAGAACCGGAACTGCTGGAGATTAGTCATTTTTTCGAGGTTAATGTGGAACTACTGAATCAGGAGCTCGGTTAATATAGCCAGAAAATACTTACGAGGCTATTTCTATATATTTGTAGATGCTTAGAGACAGCTTCTATTTCCTTATGTTTTGCAACTCGCGCATACAATAGGTTTTTGCACAAGTATTCGTTGTTAAGATTTATTTATAGACCTTGTATCAACATTGTACTCCATCCATTCCAGTTTAAATAATGCTTTGATAATTAAAAATAATCTCAAACGTCCATTAGTATTCTATTTATTTCTGCTATTGTTCTATAGCATTTATAATTAAAATATTACAGTTTTTTCCAATAACGCAACATATATTTGAATTTTTAATTTTCTTAAAGTATGGAAATCAAAAAAGTATTTTTTTAATTCTATCTGGTTTGAAGCTGTCTGTCTCGGCTGTCTAGACACTGGAATCAAACTTGCTTCTAATGGCCTAGGGGTATGAATTATCTGAAGACTTTCAGGCCTCTGATTTCCTTATTTCAATTATATTTTTCTTAAGAAACCCACTCGGTTAATATACATAATCACTCACACAATTGAATATAAATTGATTGTCGAATAATAAGTGGGCATGATTAATAAGATTTGCTTTAGGAAGTCACCAAAAAGAATATACAAAAGGGTTATGAAAGTTTATAAAGGAAAATAGTTATTGCAGCTGTTTAAACAATTTAAAAGCCTAGATGTAATATACGAGTAAAAAGTAAAAATGTGCAGCACATAAATATTCAGCAAATAACGTAAAACATTCAAAATACTCTAAATTAGTTAAATTAGTTAAATATTTGTGTTATCAAACAAAACTAAACTAGTTAAATAAATTAAATACAGACTAAATTAATAATACGTTATATAGAAATGTGATTTCACCGAACCAGGTCCCGAAAACTAATTTTTCTTCATAGCAAGATAAGTCCTACCTCATTTTTATGTAGGCATCTGTATTATATGTTCCATGTAATGAACCATGCCAAAACAATAATTTTGTTATTGAACACAAACCTTTATTCCAAAACCAGTTTCACCACAAATTTATAGTTTTTCTTTCTTCCAATAAATTAATATCTTAATACCTTGCACTAATGGGAACACGATCAGATTTCTAATTTCACCTATTTCTATGTTTACTATAATATACTGAGATGTTATTATTTAAATAAAAAAAATTAAATAAATTTACAATTACTTTGGCTAGCTTTAATGAAGAAATTTTAAATAACACACAAGATTTTCTTTTACCTAAATACGCTGACTCAGGTTTAACTCCATAGAGCATGAGATAAAAATTTACATTGATCTTATTAATTCTTGTACCTGGAAAAAGAAACTTACTACCAATGCACTTGGACTTACGCAACTGGACCAACAGCAAACTTAAACTCTGTATGTGAAGAAAATAATGGATGCTTGCATAAACATCAAATGAATAAATAAACACATAGATAATTTGAAACACAGATCTTTATTTTTACTATGATAAATAGAAAATCTTTTTCAAAAGAGAAAATAAAAAAAATTACTTAAACAGAAAAGTTAGAAAAATGGAAAATCTTCCTTGAGCTTGCTCAAATGTGTTAAATATTAGCTACCAACCTGACATGGGAGTTGTAACTGGTCTCCATTTGAACAAACGGACATCAAATAAGTTTATCAGATAAGAGAAATATTTTTTCTACTCCTACCTGTAAATCACCCGTTTTCTTCACGTTTCGCGCAATGGAAATGTATGCAATTCCAGCAAGGTGTACGGATATAATTTCATACCCGTACAGTATACGGATATGAAAACAGCCAATTACGTAGTCCAATTTGACACTTCTTTAATTGTAATTAATTTATTGACAACTCCTGTCATAAATATAGAAGTAAAAGTAAGCTAAATCAATGTTTCCTTCTTTCAATAACACTTAAAGCATTTGAAAATAACGTGATTTGTGAAATTGTAGCTTTAACAATTATACTTTTAAAATTAAAAATACATAAATATTAAATTATTTAAATAAGTACAACCTACTTTTATAATAAGTATAATAGACAGAGTTTGTGATAGGGCTTGGTAGCTTAGTCGGGTAGGAGCTAGGTATAAATAAACTGAAGCTGACCGACGCAGGATCAATTCCAGCTGGGAGAATAATTCTTTTTTAATTTTTTTTTTATAAAACAAAATTTAAAATAATAATTTTCTCTTCGGAAATGTTAATTTCTGCAAAGTTTTAATAATTCTCTTAAAAATTCTACAATCATAGAGGGATTTTACAAACCATATTTTAGCATGGATAAAAGCATAGGTTAATCTTTATATTTGATTTCTCATAGAGACATGCAATCTATTTTGTAATTGTTTTGCTTAGTCGAAGAAAAAAGATACTGTACAACTTGGGTGGAATGCCTTCGCCCTCGAACGACTGAGGCACTTCGCCTTCGGCGTCGTGCCTCAAACTTCGTTCTCGTGTGATATAGGCATCATATATCATATCCACCCTTGTTGCACAAACTACTATACAATTGCTAAATAAATTTATCTAACGAAAAATTAATTATTTTTGTGAATAAACAAATTGAAATTGTTTAAATGTTAGAAGTTTGTTATTGAAAATATTCTCAAATAAGAAAAATAAATTCTGAATTTACTAAAAAAAAAAAATGTCTTTATGATTTTGTTGTTCCTAATGTGAACCAAATCCTTTTATTTTCGATTTACCTTGTATATAAACGTCAACGAATCCACTCAAATGTATTTTCTATTGTATTATCGGCAATACAGACAGCTTCAACAGCTGATCCATACAATGTCGATATCCGAATTGATGATAAATAAAAATCTTCTTTTGATTTAAATAAATCGTTCACAATTCCATATAATTGTCGAAGAACGAAAATAAATCTTCTTTGATTTAAATATTCAGGAAACTATTTAATTCCATAAACACTTTGTCAAAAATCGTCGTTTGTTTACAAAAAACATGTGGTTATCACTTAACCTTACTTTATTTTGCAGATTTTTGGTCTGGAGTCGAGCATGAACACTCCCAATGCGTTTTATCGACTGAAATTGTTGTTTTTCCCGGAGTTTATATAGGTTTCACCAAAACAATTTTCAAAACAATCGCACGTCAAGATTTTATCATGATGTCACTAACGAAAAACATATATTTTTAGATTTAAATCTAAAAAGACAGAAACGTAGCTGGCGAAAAAACAGTTAAAACAGTATAACACACTTATGGTCTAAAATAAACGATAACTGAGAAAACCAACGAAAACGACCAACGGTCAAAAATCTCATTAAAACTTAATTACAATGAAAACTCATTAACACCAGCTATGCCTATACAAAGAATGACTACATAGGTACCCAAGGTAACTCATACATATGCAGTCTACATAGAAAAATATTTACAATAAAGAAAAACTTGAATAAAAAAAATCTTCCAATTCAAGTTCCCATACAAATGACAACATAAATGAAATCAAACTATACTCACTCTTGTTTAGAATACAGTACTCCAAGTACCTGCATTCATACAACGATGTAAAATATTATAATAAAATCAATATTTGGAAAAATTGAAGCATATCAGCAAAGCGCAATACCTACACAAAGATTAACACAAATTTTTCAAATACAGGAGTTTGTAAGTTAAATGTACTGTTATAGACATTACAATAATGACCCGCTTTACATATTTCCAGTGAAATATTTTCCGGAAACTGGTTCAGCTTAGTAGGATCAAGAAAATTCTCTTCTACGTCAAACCCCATATCAAAAAGAAAGATAAAATACTCTAACAAAATGGATAAACTATCCTGAACATGTAACATGGGTTACATAAACCATGTTCTACTACAAGAACAATCTAACTGATTGATATGCATTTTTATAGTTATAACATTTTATAAAGTGAGGTTAAATGTGTATTAAGACAATCGTACTCTTATTTTCCTATTTTAACTTGATAAAATTATCTGTAACCAAGCATGTATCCTTAAGCATGAGTATCTATTTATTTTATTGCATGAATATTACGTATAAGTGCTATTTGACTATTTGAAAGCTTCCGAAGCCTATCGTAGCCTATTAAATGTTCTTAATGTGTTACAAACTAAACAAATTTTCAATTAGTTGATATGATATCATCTCAATACACTCGTACATTCGTCTGATGCTCAAGAAAGAATGACTTTACTTGACTACCGTTCAAGACAGAATATCTGAATTCCAGCCTACATCTAAATTACCAATTCTATTAAAATACTAATTATTGTGACAATGAACAACTATTTATTGACCTATCTACTCAACCAAAACGTAATAATAATCATTAATCTTTATAAAAATTAACAGCCATCAAAACAAAGTATTAAGATTAATTTAAGACCTTATTATATTAATCAACAATTCAGAAAGAGATAAAACACTTATCTACATTTAATAAATTACCTATTATTATGAATAATACAATTATATAACTGTGGCACGCTCTAAATTTATAACTTCTTACAAAGGTTCAGTGGAAGGGTGGTTAAATAAATAACAGATAATTTAACGTAAATATATAATTAATAATTATGTACCAATTTAAATTGATGTCTCGCATTTTATGTAATTCCCTCGCTACAAAAAGCTTTTAGCGGTTACGAACATTTAAATGAATAGTTTACGTTTTCAATAGTTTTTCGAAATTAAGCTTTTTCTTTGCTGCGTACATAAATGTACATGACATTTCTATGTTACAGTAATTTTTCTTTTTTGCAACGTTGATTACTTTTCACGATAGTGATAAAAATTGCACCGTAGTAATGTAAGTAAAAAAAATATTGCGCGTGTGGCTATTTTTCTACGTCAAATTAAGCATTCAATCATACTACATAACAACTGTGTTTGCAAGTACTTGCTAATTTTTCATACTTTATTTGTAATTCTACTTTACAATCCATATTTCACCGAAGGATTTTCAAAACATATTACACAGTTGATTCAGAAAATTAGGAAACCTCAATTCTCTAAAGTGATTTTGGATATGGACCATTTATCCAGTGTTAATGGCGGAAAATGTTCGTCGGTTGTTAATTTTAAGTATAACCAAGCACGTTTTTCATTTGTTTTCAGTGATAAATATTCCCCGGTGGTAATGTCTAACTGAACTGAACATGAATGTCTCTAGAGTTAACGCATATTTGATTGATTTTATGTGAACAACACACGCCCTTACGTTATTACCTGAACCGTGTATCCGTTCCCTTTTGCATTATGCTTAATTGACTTAATGGCTTTGATCCTGTGTTTGTGTCTTAAGATAGAGCTATGCCACTTATGAAATCAGTCGAGTTTCAACCACTCCTTCGCTTTGAAACTGTTAATAATACAGAAGGGTAATCGAACAAGTTAATTACGGGAAACCGATCGCAAGCGCGCACGCACCGCCGGGACAATAATGCTGATGAAACCGTTGTTGTGACCACCAGACCGGTAATGTGTTACAAGCTGTCGATTTTAGCATTTATTGAAATCCAAGTACGCGTGATTTTCCTAAATTGATACAGTTAGAGGCTTACTTTCCGTTTAATGATTTCTTCTCCAATTAAATTATATCAAATCTGTCAAAAGAAACGCGCACTCTCCATCCTGTTCAACCGAGTTAAAATTTCTATTGGCAATAAATTTCGCACCATTTTTACTTTATTAAATTTTATTGTAACCATTTTTTTCAGAGGTTTGAATAAATTTTATACAAAAATCTATCCAATTTCTATCTATATTTTAATGCAATTGCAGACTTCATTTCAAAGTTAAATATAATAACCGTTTCAATAGAATCGTTGCGTTCATTGCCCATTTAGATATACGCAGATTCACCCTTTAATAAAATCAATCTTAAATTAAAATAGTCGACCAATGAATGAAAGAAAAAATTTGGTCCAAACCCGCAAATGATTTGCTGAAAGTTGAATTTTGGAACGCGCAAAGTATTTTCAGCGAAGCATTAAAACTGCGAAAGGCTCTAAATGTAAGCTAATAATTAACATCACTTCTAACATTTTTTTTGATAAAATAAGTGTTTCACATGCTACACAATTCCAATTTCAAATAAATTAATTAATAAATATTTTGTTCAAGAATATCTTCTATTTAATAAATCTTAAGTGGCGCTAGAAATAAGTAGTAACCTAGCGATTAAAGCAAGGTTATTTCAATACTAAGAATTAAGATTAATTTAATTGTAATTAACTAGATAGATAGATGCAATGATAAGGATAATAAAAAGAATAGAAAACATCAGTCAAAGTTCATACTCAAATCGAAATCTGTGTATTCTTATCACGCTTGATATTGCAAACGCCTTCAACACGGCAAGATGGGACATCATTATGGAAACACTTAAGAAAAGAAATCTAAGCAAGTACATACAAAAGATTATTTTAAGCTACTTACACGATAGGAAACTACGTATAGGAAATAAAGAAAAAAACATTAAAATGGGAGTACCACAAGGACCTTACTCGGACCACTCCTCTGGAATATCTTCCATGACGAGATTATTAGAATTGAAGTGCCTAGCGGAGTAGAAGTAATAGAATACGCGGATGATACTGCTATACTGGTAGAAGCAAAAAATTAAACAGCGCTAATAGCCAAAGCAAATGCGGTTCTACAAAGTATAACAAGATTGAAAAGAGGGTGCTTTAATTAGCAGCTGAAAACACAGAGGTGGTTATGGAAATTTACGAGGTTAAAACTGGACTTGGATGAGGTACAGATAAACAGCAAAGACTGCACTAAGTATAATGAGGTAACCTTCAGTAGAAACAATATAATGAAAAACCATGTGATGAACATATCTAAAAACTCTGACACCTTAACATCTTAAGTAAATTAATGCCAAATATCGGCGGACGAAAAGCAAGTAGAAGGAAGATTCTGGCTTCTGTCGAACATTCTATGCTACTATACGCATTGCCAATCTGGGGATTATAATTGAAAAGAAAATATCCAAGAATTATACTGAAAATAATACAAAGGCGTGCAGCCATAAGAGTTTGCAGTGCATATCGCACAATATCAGCAAATGCAGTCCTAGTAATTTTGGGCATTATGCCAATTGATCTACAAGTAACCGAACGGGAAATATTGTACACGAAATTGGAAGATAGGAAAGAAATAAAGGATAGTATCCTTAGAAAATGGATAAATAGATGGGCACAAATGGGCAACTGACACAATTTCTAAGTGAGCACACGGATGGTTTAACGAATATCTTCGAAGATTCAAAACAAGAGAAAGTGGGGCATGCCTGTACTGCGGAGAAATAGATACGGCAGAACATACAATTTTAAATTGTAGAAAATGGATAGAAATAAGAAATAAAACAATAAAAAAAAACTGGGACAAGAATTAACGACAGGAAATATAATAGACATAATGCTAGAAAACAAGGAAAAATGGAAAACTGTGGCACACATGATTCGAAAAATCTTGACTATCAAAGAGAGAGAACACAGAAATATAGAAGCTAGCCCGTAAAGAACCGCAAGAGAATGCAAGAAGTGTAACATCCATCCGAAGTAATACCATTGGTAGTTCCAGATAGACAGCTATGGAAAGAGGAGAGGCTTTTAGTACGTGGAATTCGTATATACCTGATAGTACGTAAAAAATACATCTAAGATAATCATCAAAACACTTTGACAAATATAAATTGCTCTTTCTTTTCGCTAAAGAAAAGTTGTTTTTCTATGGAAATAAACTTAAAATTATTAAAAAAATTACATTAATTAATAAATCAATCATTAATTACAATCATTAACTTGTATATGCTACTATGAATAATACAATTATATAATTATAACTCACTCTAGATTTATATTTTCTTACAATACTTCTGTTAAAGAAATTAAATAAATGGCATATAAATTTACGTAAATAAATGGAGAAATCCCTAATTAAACATGACGAACCTCAAATTAATCTGAGTTATTAGCTGAAAATGGTAGGCTATGGTAGCCTGTTGGTGAAACAGTTGGTGTCGTCTCTGTGCAGAATTCTATCAGCAACTTGGTTTAGGTAACGAATATGTACGTACTTAGTACCTCTTCCAATTTTCGTGAGTATTGCACATGACTCTACGGCATTTAGCTCTTCTGTTTGACCACGAGACAACACTAGATCCTAAAAGCATATTTTCAGTGTTATTTTCAGCTCCTAACAGGTGACTTTATATTTGTATTTTTGTGATATGTGCATGATCAGCAGTTGTAGCAAAGCAGCGTTAGATTTATTTATAGAATTTGTATCAACATTTTATTCTTGTTTAAAGTTCATTGTATTTGAGTCTAAATAATTAGATAGTTTAAACTAACAAACGTCACAGATGTGAAGTATATAAATACAAAATCTGGAATTCATTCTGGAAATTACTGTTTCCATAAAAACTTATTTATGTACGACATCATGGAAAACGTATCGGAATTAAGAAACGAATATTCATAAAAGAGTGTATTAGATCAATCAGTAAACGGAAATGTTCAATACTTTTGAGGATTTTTTCTCATCCAATGATTTTATTATTAGTTAAGTTTATTTATCATTAAATGCGGATTATTATTAATGGAACTAGAAATTGTTAAAAATTTGCAAATAAATTGAAACATATCTAAACCCTATATGAGAAAATTAAGAATACAATGAAAGTGTTCAGAAAATCTCTTCTTTTTTTTATTTTCTATCCATAGTCCTCCTAGAAAGCCTTCGCTGATCTTTTAACACGTTTGCTAGTTCGTATAGAGGTTACATGATCGAATTTTGAATAATTTTAGCATCACGTTCTCTATTAGGTCAGGAAAAGAGGAAAGCAAACGGTTGTATTATACAGCGTGATCAGCATAATGTATAACATAAGGATAACTTTTTTATTGGACGTTTTATAAAAATAAATTGTATCGCAAAAAAGGCTTCTTTGTTATCTTAAAATTTCGTAATCTTTAATTTGAGAGAAAGAATAGAAATCACCTTTTATTTATTCTCATGTTGATGGCAAATCAATAACTATAGATAGACAATTAATAGATATTTTTCTAAAAACGGTTTTAATCAATAAGAACGAGATTGGAAGGAGATGTTAAAAAACTGGTATGAAAATTACCAAGGTATTGCCGAAGGTTGTACTGAAAATGCACTTTTCGCGTACAACTAGATTATTAAGTTATTTAAAAACCGACCGACGATTGAATGCGACCTATAGAACTTGTTATCTTTTTTTCAGTCGTGTTTTTCTGGGTTCTCTCTTAATATCCAACGCAGTGGATACGCTATTTTATTCCCAAGATATGATTCGAAAATAGGAAGCTCCGAACAGTTCAAGCATTAAATAAGTGTATTATTACTTGATCTTTTAATGAATCCCACAAACATTTATCATTAGATAATCCAATGCATAGATTCAATTAATTATGTATCACGAGAATGAGATAGCAAGCCTTACTATTTAAGACCATAGTATTCCATACTGCATGACGCATCCGCGCATAGAATCAGTAAGAAAAGAGGTGGAGCATCTGAATGCAGCTAAGCAGAGGGAAACAACAGCAAGCAACGGGAATACAAAACGCACCCTCGACTAGAGATGCAAAAATTAAATTAGACTACTCTTATCTAGATAGATTGCATAATCTATATATACCTTATATCTGCATAAGAAGGTGAAACATTTATCATCAGCATGGGAGTATTCTAAGACTTCACCATTCAGTACAAGAGATAATACGTTACAATTACGGTTGAGTTACAGAACTATTACCCCATGGAACCCTCGACGAAATTTTAGAGTTCGTTGCCCGATTCATCCAGAGACAGAGATATAAAACTACAAATATTAGCACGTTTTTTTCATTAAAAAAAGCAGAGGCAATGACTACCTAGAATATATGATGAAGGTCTCTTGATGCAAAGCTGAAATCTAGACTTGAAAATGCAGTTTTACTATGATCAGATTCGGTAGTTTTATTAAATGTTTCATCAATATACTTAGTATCATGTTTTAGATTTTAGACCAACCACACCATTTTTTTTTGTTCTTCAGCATTTCGATTGCTATGAAAAAAGGTACTCCGTTTTCTGAGATGTGCCAAAATTAGGGTTTAGAAACCAATCTTACAAAAAGAATCAAGTGCAGTTATTTGGTGCCCCTTCCCGTATCGTTAGCGAAATCCTTTCGAAAGTACCGTGAGAACGAATAAATTTAAAATTACAGCATGCCATCTTTTTTTTGTATGTTTGGTAGCACTAAAAAATAAACCACAGATTTGACAATATGTCAATATACACAGGTCCGTTATTTCATGGGCATTATTTTGGTGTACAGCAGCAATAAAATAAAATACATGAAATAAATTGAATCTTAACAAACTTTTTTGGCGATTTCTGTCATGCCTTCGAAAACTAGTGCCCATTTCACGTCATTTCTCAACGCAGCTGTATATTTAGAAAGCAGAAATATTTAGAATTTTTCTTGGAAATTTATTCTCCCATTCTCTTGTTTCTCACAATTTTCTAAAATAACTTCGTGTTAAGGTTTCTGTTTAGTGGATTGCCGATAGGTAGTGCTCTTACATGTTTTGACTCTAAATTATTAGAACCAGTTAGACGTCACCAATATTGAAAACCTGCGAACGCACTGTTCGAAGGATATAATTTTTTTAAAATGGCTATTGTTAAACCTATGGAGGCTTGTCAAGAACTTAACATGACTTACCTTATGCAGCATCACTGACCTGAACATAGCCTTGCAGCTTTCAATTAACACTAACTTAGCTTTACCTAACCTTACCTTTGAGCTAACTTAACCTGAATATAGCCTTGCAGCTTGCACTGTCACTTAATGTTAACTGTTACTTAACCAAACCTATCCATTAAGCTAACCTAGCCTAACAACATTGATCTGAACGTAGCCCTGCAGCTTTATTTGACACTAACTAACTTAACCTAACCTAACCATTGAACTAACCTAATTCAACAACACTAACCTGAAGCTAGTCTTGCAAGTTCAATTGTCACTAACTAAGCCCAACACTTAATTTAAATATAACAGAAAAGAAAAGGATTAATTATTATCAGAGGAAAATCCAAATACGAAAGTAGCATTACCAATACAAAGGGAAAAACAAAGTCGCCGTGAACACGTTAAGATCTGAAAAGCAACTAGCGTCTCCGTTATCTTTTTAAAGGCTCTCGGTTTGACTTCTGAGGAAATTCTAAAAAATGTCCTGATCAACTGACAGTAGGGTGAACACTAACCTGAAAGTAGCCTCATAGTCTTCAATTAGTAGTAACTGAACCTAGCCTAATCCAATAACTCTAATCTGAATATAAACATGCAGCTTGAATTGTTACTAACTTACTTAACGTAACCTATCCATTGAGCTAACCTAACAACATTGACGTAAACGCAACCTTGTAGCTTCAGTTAACACTAACTTAAACTAACCTAACTAGCTAAGTTAACAACACTGTCCTGCATGTCGTAGAGCAGCTTCAATTGACACTAGCTAACTTAACCTAACCATTGAGCTAACTTAATTCAACAACACTATCCTGAATGTAGCCCAGTGAACTGAATTCACAATAATTAACTTAACCTAACATATCCATTAAGCTAACGTAACCAAACATATCTAACCTTAACGTAGCATTGCAGTTTGAATTGACCTAACTAGCCTAACTTAACTTTAATATAAAGGAAAAAGGAAGGATTAATTATATTAGAGGAAAATGCAGGAACTCATAAATTGTGCAAACGTGCTTATTAAAGAAAAACGTTGCATGCTTCTAAAATGCGCTGCAACTGCTGAAAAGGGGAAACAGGCAAGGTTTTCTTTAGTCTGCCTTTTAAACATCCAATGTGTACAGTCTGCGTGGGTATGCGGTTTAAAATCGTTTAGTTTCAATTTTTAATGTTCTTGTTTGTGCTCTATTATTCTGAAAATTCTCATTATGCTCCCCCAAAAAAAGGTTTTTTTAATATTGTTGTATCATGCGCGAACATTCTCATCAGCATTGCCAGAACGTTCTTTCATTTACAACACTACCAACAATTGTAACCTAAATAAAGCCTAAATTGCCACTAACTTACTTAACTTAACCTAACCATTGAGCCAACCTAACTTAACAAAATTGACCTGAACGTAGCCTTGCAGCTTCAGTTAACTGAGTTAACACTAACTAACTTAACCTAACCTAACCATTGAGCTAACCTAACTTACCGTCACTGACTTTAACGTATAACTTAACCTAACCTAACCATTGCGCTAATTGAACGAAACACTAACCTGAAGGTAACCTTGCAGCTTCAGTTAACCCTAGCCAATCTAACTTAACTTAAATATAAAAGAAATATGAAGAATTAATTATTATTAGAGGAAAATGCAAATAGAAAAATCACATAACCAATATAAAGCTAAAACACAAGTCGCCGAAAAAGGCGGCGTGAACACGTTTGAGATATTAAAAGCAATTATTGTCTTTGTTGCTTTTTTTAAAGGCTCTCTCGGTTTAACTTTTGACGAAATTCAAAAAAAGCCTTATGAACCGAACTGACAGTAGGGTGGACACTAATCTGAAGGTAGCCTTGCAGATTTTCTCTCCAATCATATACGGCGAGACTTATGTTTGCAATGTATTATTTGCAATATCATTAAGTTGTCATCCTAGAGACTATCTGAATCTTGGGCATCTAGCTCTTTCCGTTCTGTGTCCTTTCTTGTTACACAACGTCTGACGATAGTAACCCTGATTTTGGCATTCCTTTTAGCATGTGGCAGTCTTCTGTGCATCTTACGCACGCTTTCGGGTCATTACATCTTGCCACAACATGGTCACATTACCAGCATCTGAAGCGTCGGCAAACTTCCACTCGTTTCCGCACAGCGAATCTTGTAACTTCTATTACCACTTTTCTTCCTTACGTATGTCTACATTAATAGTGTTAATTATTTAACACTACCTAATATTAACTAACCTAACCTATCCTATCCCTTAAGGTAACCTAACCTACCAACACTCAGTTGAAACGTGACCTTGCAGCTTTAATTGACAATAATTAAACTAATTTAAAGACAAAAGGGTATTAATTAACATAACAATTGTTTTTCTTTTATTACTGTGCTGTTAGGTCAATGTCATTGTCATCAACGTTATAGTTTTTTCCCGGCCAAGCAGGTCAGTGGCTGCTATAGGCTTATTATGCCTCTTCTGTATGTTTTGAGTGAGAATCTCGTCGTTAGCGTCCCCTTCCTGGACATCTCACCCAATCACAAAGGGACTCGCCGAGAAAAGGTGGGCAAAGGTGATGTTGGTTCTTCGGTTGGGTGAGTTGATGGTGATGCCGATGTTGGTGCTGGCGGCCCGTTAAAACGTCGTAGCAGGCTGTTGAACGGCTAGTTGACTGGTTACGTCTAAGATAAGTAAATACAAAAGGAAGAGGAGTATCAATAGTAAGAGTGAGCGGAGGTAGGGTTGATCAATCGCAATGGAGGGGACCTAAATTTGCGATAAGTTTAAAAATGGGTTACAAGTAATATGGTCACCTATTGTATATCGTAAGAGCAATTTTTACGGTATGCACGATATAGTAAAGCTAGTGTGTTAAACAATGGTTTTGAGACATTCGTCATATCTCACTCTCTGACACCGACCTGAAAGATCATATGACGGACTCGATTGGAATTTAATTGAACCTCGAGGAATCACCATCCCAAAAGTGATTTTTGCTAAACTGTGTAGGGATGCTATATTTCACATTCACACAGGGGCTACGAGTTTGTTTCCTATTCAAGAAGAATTTTTTTCGCTATGAAAACATCACTCGGAAATCGAAACCTGAACATTAATAACAGGCTAACAACTAATGCACGAAATTAGGTAGAATTAGTGAAATGGTGGTATGGAAGTTATTTAGATATGGTAATCTACCTGTCTCGTATAAATAGGTACAAAAATAGTGAACAGCCAAACTGTCAATTTGTTGCATATATCATTTTATATTTAATTGGAAAAGCCCCCTATGTCTATTAACTGTAACAAGGGTAAAACTTACAAATTAGGGTATGTTGTGGATAGTTTACCTTAATTTCCTTGTAGAAATTACCCCGTTAATTTTTATATCTAAAATAATTAACATCAAATAAAGACCATGCGACACGCAACGCCTAACCACCTCTGCTCGTTCCTCGTTAGTTCTTCGGCGTAATCGGCAGTACGGTATGACCGCTATTTCCATATTCTGATCGACATGCGAAAACTGCGGTGCCACAACGACTGGCCTTTTGTTTTTAATCATAAAGGTATGATCTAATGAACATCGACATAAATAGAAGCGCGTGCAGCTTGGAATGCGACGGATTTGTTTATGACTAATGGAAGGATTGTCTAGCTTGGTGCACCGGCCCGCTCTCACGGATACTGCCATTCAACACGCACAAAGTCCATTTCAGCGTGAGGGCCCCCATTTACAAATACCTAACCTCATACATGAATTACGCTAAACATGTGCCCAGCATGAGTTTTTAAATGGATATTGATTGTCGGTTACCATTTAGTATGACGGGTCTGTAAATATTTGATAAAGTGCAGGCCATTTGACACCGTTTAATCCATTGTACACCATTACTAAATTGAATTAGATTACTGGTCAGGAAAAAAAGAAGCAGTATTTTAGGAGTTGTAGCTGGGAAAATTGGAGAATTTCAGAGATAAATGAAATAAGAGACCTTTGGCATTTTCTTTGTTAAAGAATACTTCATCTGCAGCTATAAATAATAGTTTCTCCTTTTATTTATCACAAATTGTTTTTGCAAGGAAAACATTGGTAAACATCATTTATCTTGAAGAGCTACAGGTATCTCTTTTCGATTTTTGTTTTAATTTTTCATTCACAATATATCTACCATATCTAGGCTATATCTATTTATAACTCTTCAATTATTAGTAAAGTTTTTTCTGGCAATTGTTGAAAATGTCCATGCAACCCTAGTCTGGTTGCAAAAATTCTTAGTTATGTAAATCCAACTTTTTATAGTGATGATAATTTCATTTGCAATTTAGGCCTTCTTCAGTAACTTCTGACACTATATAGTCAGTTTTTATATGATTTACTGTTCTAAGTGAAATTAATCTATTTTTCAATACAATTTACAATTTCTTCGCGTAGCACTTCCCCTCTTCCTCTTCCAGACCTTCTTGTTTAAATAACTATTCTTTTATCAGTCTAAATGATCCTTGGTGACACGCCAACAATACTCTTTCAGAAGGGTGGACAAAGAGGTTATACTTCGGTTTAAATATCTAAGACGTGCTGTCAGGTGTGAGGTCCCGCAAAATTATGTCGTTATAATTAATCATGTGTAAAAGTACGGACAGTGTTACACAAGAACTGAGCGTACTATAATAAAACTTTTGTTTTCGAGTAAAAGGTAAGCGTTTTCGCCCCTGACTGAGTGTAGTGTTATTTTATCAATATGCAAGGATTGTATTATCGTATTGCCGTATGATGTATTATCGTATGATTCATTTGCTAAGTAGAAGGAGCATGAAAGCAACATAAGTATAGAAATCAATCTAAATAGATACGTATGTGTGCATTAGACCACATCAGTGTTGTATGCAATCAGCTGGATCTATGGTACAAGAGGTTACAGAGAAGTAAGGAATAAATTCAATATTTTAACAACGCTTGATATTTAATAATATAGATTAAAGATATTTAGAAACCTAGAATGTATTTTATAAATAATAATGAAGTCCTCTTTCTCAGACCATGCAGGACTATTGGAGTATAGTGGGATAGGCTGCTTTTACCTAGAGCTGTATGGTGTAATACCCAAGGACATATTTCTCTAACTAATTTATAAGTAGCCGGAAAAGAAATTGACATTCTATTTTCTTAGAAGAAATTCCAAAAAGCTTTCAGTAGCGACTAATTTAAGATGAGTATTGTCAAAATTTCGAAAGTTGTTTCAACAACATCAATACATTCGCGGTACTATTTAGGCACATAAAGCTAGCTTTAAGTACTGTCCAAAAATAATAGTTGCTCAAAAGGAGAGAAGCAAACGGACAGTTTAATGTTAGCCAAAAAGTTTATGTTGTCACTATAAATGCTGTTCAAGCCCATTTTGATTCCCCCTCCTGCACTTCAAAGATATGATGTTTGTAGCCATTAAGATCTTCAGGGTGATAAAACGAAAAAAGTTTGTTGGATCATTTTCTTCGATATTTTAAGTGTTCCAAGGCAAACAGGACTCTCGTGAACTTAAGACATTTGTGAAATACGTCTTCTAGAATTTCTCAGCCGCACGTATCATAATGGCAACATTTCCTCTATTTATTTAGTTTATGGTCTACTAAAGACCTTTACATTTGGGATCTCGATGCATGGCTCTACCTTTACAACTCCGAGAAGCAAACTTGCTGGGACTTTGGAAGTAGCTAATCCACGACCACTTACACTAGCCTATCTAGAAACCAGAAATCTATCTCATTGGACATAAAAATCTTCGCTATCAACGAGTTCTTGAGGCTCCATGTGAGATGAGTAAGTTGCAGAAAAGGAGCCGTCAGAAAGACAGCCGAATGGACGACGAAGTTTTAATTTTATGTCCAAGAAAGGCAGTCGAATGAATTATGGTGACGATGAAAGGTGCCTAAATAATTGCCCAATTAATTAGGAAATATATTGATACCAGTTGCTGTGGACACACCAGAAAAACAGGTTACATGAGAAAGCAGGTAAGAAAGTCGAAGGACAAATATCATAAGCTTCACAATAAGGTAACAAATCAGATACGCTCTGGAAGCAAGGCCTGAGAATAATAGAGAAACTATTGATCAAGCACAAAACCATGCAAAACTATTGAAGAAGCAGACAATGTTCGAGAGATACCCAAATGAGAGACTCTTACACTAATCAAAAAATAAAGAATATTGTCACGCCCAAAAGGTCGAGCTATATCGGAAATCCATATGCCACAGCAAGAAAGAAACTACACAAAGTAAAGTACAAACAGTGTGATACATACCGACACACTAGAAAAAATGGCTACGGGGGAAACAAATGACAAAAGATTCCAGTCAGAGATAACCTGGAAGCAAAGCCTGACATTACAAGAGGTAAACTAGTGATAACATTTAAATTTAACAAGATAGTGAAGAGGTAGAAAATGTTGGAGGGGCCATTATTATTGTTAACTAAGGCTCTGTTGCTCTTGTACATATCTGCTGATAATGATCATGAGACGATGCAGACGAAAGTTTTTGGATCAAAGTAAACTTAATGTAGTGTGGAAAAGTGGTGCTGAAACATCAACTGGCAATGGAAAGCAACAAATGGAAAGCTTACCTTTGAGACTTTTTAGCATTCGAATTGGCTAAATTCTTGCCTGGTATTACAAAGATTTGTTCAAAGCTAAGTGAATAGTTTAAGGGCTATTTTCGTCATAAATATGTCAAGCCGATATTAAGTACTCAGTGAGTCTGAGAATCCCAAGTTTGTCGAAGTTTCATCGAAATCAGTTCAGTATTTTCTGAAACAGGCCCCATGCAGACAGAGATCAGAATCTTTCCTCAATATACATATATTAGAGTTATATTTTTTATTCAAGTAATATTTATACGCTTTATTAATGAATCAATCGGTAAATTATTGAATGATTCTATCAATGAATAAACGTATCAATGACTGAATAAATTAATTGACGAATTAATGAACGAAATATTAAATCTATAAATGATTGAATAAATCTATGAATAAATGAATAGGTCAATGAAAAAATAAATAATGAATGAACGAATCGATGAATAAACAATAAATCGATGAAGAGTGGAAAAATCGGTGAAAGCATAAGTGAATCGATGAATAAATAAATGGATCGTTGAATGAATATATGAATCGGTGAATGAATGAATGAATAGATGAATAATTATAATATTTGATGTGTAAATGTATCAGTGAACGAATGAATGAATTTATGAAGAAATGAATGAATAGCCAAATGAATGAGTAAAGTAGTCAATGATTGTGAGTGAATAAATGATTCGGTGAATGAATGAACAAATGATTGAGTCAATTTATGAATGAGTGAATAAATCGATGAATAAATAAACGAATCAATGAATGTGTGCATGAGCCGGTGAATAAGTGAACAAAATGATAATACTAAAGAATCGATTAATGAACTAATTAATTTATAAATGAATTAATTAACTGATGTATGAACCTACTATGACTCGAGAAATAAATTGATGAATACATGAATGAATCGATGAACAAACGAGTAAATCTATGAATGAACGATTGAATCGAGTAATAAATTAATGAATCAATAAACGAATGAAGGAATTGGTTGGAAATTTTAGTTTACAATGGTTCACTATGTACACAACGTGATCCTACAGCAATTTCTGGAGCAGGTGTAAAAAAGATGATAACTGACTATATATCAGCAAAAAGGGCACTCGTTATCGGTATATATAATTGGTATATTCTACACAAAAGCCCAAGTAATCGACACTCTCTTCTTCACTCTGATCCACTCTGATGTTGGGCTCTTGTTCAAGAGGAAATCAGGAGGTCTTATTATGAACCAAGAGTGCCTGTGTAAGGATTGTTCGAAAGAAGAGATCCAACTATTTTGTGATAAACTTTGAGAATGCGTAGGAGTTCTAAGACAGATGAATAAGAAAAAATTAAAAATTTACCTTGAACGGCATTGTTGTCTTTCGAAAGCAAAAATAATTTCACAAGTTGCTTTGGAGGAAGAAATTTCCAAAAATTGCAATTTTCGTTAGTTGGTTTTTGGCTATTTCGCGTTTTCTTGAAGAAAAGGGCTAAATTTGCAAAGTGCTATGTGTTACCAAGTTTCATTGAAATCAGTAATATAGGTAGCTTTTGATTTTTCTATTACGTATGGCAGGGGTCAGCAGCATAGTGCTATAGTTCTGCCGGATGGGTTGTTGTTTTTACAGACAGCGTAAGATATGACCGAACCCGTTTATTAATAAATAAAAGGTATACATATCTCATGTAAATACCGAGTTTCTAAAAGTACTAGAGTTTAGGAGTTTTAACATTTTTAAATAGCTTAACAAAAATTGAATTTCATGTATTATATATAATTTAATTTTAGTGAAGCAATACGCAATTTTTAATCAGTTACTACAAAACAAGTAGTCTGTAAACACCGTGGCGCTATAATATAAAAGTTATTCTTATTTTGTATCAATTTTGTAAAAGTTTGTGATTATATAAATATATTTCTTGGTGCAATTTTAGCTAACTTTCTGCTCCTGCTATCGAAAATTTGCGTGTAATTAAAAGAATAAATGGGTAAAATCAAAAGTGCAAACATAAATTCGAACCTATGATGGCTCATTGTTAATTGTTTATCCATTTTACAAATTTGTTACTCGCAGTAATAGCAGATAGTATTTCTAAAACCTTTTCGAGAGGTCAGAGTCCTTTAAAGAGAGGATTGTGTGGTATACATTTATGTTGTTAGTTTTTTTACCAAGTGTTCATTCCAGTTTTATTTCCCTAAAAGCATTAATTTTCGAGGATAAAAGTTTCTCCTACTACAATGTTGCATACGTCAATATTAAAGTACGTGAAAAAATCAGCTAATGCTGCTGAACGACGCTCATGTAAATAAATACAGCAGAAATGTGATGAAATACATATGTGCAGAATACACTGTTCAAATATTCATTAACTACATCATCCTGTTTTATGTTTCCGCATACATATAGCTTTTACAACCCAGATAAGATTAGACTGCAACGTTGTTATCATCTGACAACCTAACCCTAAAATTTATATTTATTCAGGAATAACATTAAATTCGTAATTAATATTTAATATACTTTATTAAAATACATAAGCAATTACATATTTTTTGTATTAGATATATTTTTTTAGTTATGAACCAGAAATTCCACCTCTGACCGCACAATCATTTGAAACTGTTGGTTACTGTTAAGAGGGAGACGTGTATTAATGATTGCTCTTGGTAAATGTTTGTTACCACTCTATTAATCTGTCAACAGCAAAGATAATGTAAATTTATAAATTTGAATGAAACGTTTCTGATAGACACATGATTTTACAGCAACTTAAAAGATCGTTATACATATTGATAAGACAAATTTACTTCGGCAGTATGTTACAGACTAATTTCTGATCTTATCATCATTTACTGCTAGTCCAGGTGTAATGGTTAACATTTTAGATGGATATCTTTTACAAAATTATGTTAACTGTAACATACTTTTCCAACCAGATACGCTTAGAGTTTACCTGAAATTCATGCAAATCAGGCAAAAGAGTTTATTTATGTATTATGCACGCGTGAAAGTCACGAAAACCGAGAAGCTTTTTAAAAAGTGAATAGTCTTCTTTGTTTTGGTTTCTTAAAAAATATTAACACTTGCGAAGTGTAGAAAGAAACGAATATGAAAGGGAAAAAACTTGTAGGTCAAATTTTTAGATTTCCACCAACGGAAAAGTCATAAATTTCTTATCAAAAAAGAAAAGAGAAATAAATAAAAAAAAGCTGAACAAAATTTATCACTATGATGACTGCAATACTTCAAAAAAAGAGGGAAAATAAAAATAAACATAAAAACTTTTGCTTAGTCTGCGCTTTCCCCGTTGGTTAATTTGAATTTCAACATTTTCATATTATATTCTCCCTTAACTAACTCATAGCTTGATTCTGCGTTGATGCAAATGAATGTTGAAAGTTTTCCGTTCTAACTGATTGTGAGCACCGACATGTGTATGATATTATTGTAGAAGTTATAATTAGATCAGAACGTCATGAAAAAGATATTGTTATAAAAGTAGGATTAATAAAAATATATTGCAGCAGTAATATTAAATGGAGCCCTAATAACTTACAATAAAGAAATTAACATAAATAAATTCTTCGACTGCTTATTGCTGATGGAAATTCTTACATCTAAAAGATTTCGATTTTTGTGCAATCCCTCACTAATAACTGGATTTCATCCATTTTAGCCTTGTTGGCTTCTGCTTAAAATTAAATGCACTACTTATGTACATACTAGTGAAATCGATCAGGAATTTCACGCATTCTAACTGCCATTTATCCACTGGGTAGCAATTGGTGTTGCTGGAAGGATGCCGTCGCCACTGAGTGCTTTAATGTCTCCATTCGAAAGCTACGTGGTGGATTGACTGCCTTTCAGCTTCGCAATTACTTCAGGTATGATATGTAGACTCCACCTGTAAAAGCGTCAGAATTTTTACTATGATTAGTCCGAATTCTGCTTAAGGACGGTTTTTCAATATCTGGTATAGGTATACCAGATATTGAAAAAACTAATCGAAGGTAGGTAGGTACCTTCGGTTAGTTCTACTGAAGGTTATATATGTCACAACAAACGTATCTATGGCGATTAACCTCTAGTTCAAGATCAAAGACTGAAAGACCGCCCTTTAGTATGTTCCAATTTTTGCGCGATAACCTATTTGGAGCTTGTTTCCCCATTCCTTTGGAATTATTTGCTTCATTCCATACATCAGGTTGCATCTAACTGTTGTAGTTTGAAGCTAGAAGATGTGCTGTTATGATCCTTGGGGCTCAAGATTTAAGACAAATAATTGAGTCAAGTCATCATGAATTGGAAAAGAGCGGTTTTTGGAAATGTTTGAGCATTTACTCAAAAGAGCATTTTGTCGTCTGTGATTTAGAACGGGTAATCAGTACGTGCGACGTGCCAATACCTTACTTACGGATTTTCGTATTTTATTTACGTGGATTTAATCTGTGTCGACTTCTTTTCGTATGGAAACTGTTTATCCAGCGGTGAGCTCAGTGAACAGCAACGCAAGGAACACCTTCAAGTTTGCAGTTTCGCTCTAGACGTACTCCAGGTGGTGTCAGCAAGTTTATGGAACATAAGTTCCAACAAACTTATAAGTTTTACCCCATTTTAAAATATACCCAGGATGATGTTTGCCATCCAGTCACTTAAATTTGCATTTTAGTAGTGTTTGGAGTGACGGTTTGAGCGTGGAGTTAAGACTAAAATCGAAAGTATAGTCTCAGCATGTTGATGTCCATGTCATGTCGTAATACTATGAGTTGAAATTGCATTGTTGCAGTACGATGTATTTTCATGATTTTTGACATACGATAAAATGAATTTACCCACTCTATAATTTTAAATAAGTTTATTTATGAAATTTCAAAGCGAGTACACATTAGTCAGATAAAGCTTATCTGGAAAACTGTTTTTTTCATAAAATTTAGTTAATTTGTCCATTAACAATGTGGGATACGTTTATCTAATTTTCCAATTTAAATAAAGTTAGATTAAATTTAATATAAGATGTAAACTAAAACAGACAAGGTGCATTGCAATGGGGAAGTATACAAGTATTTACTACCTTACCTTAGCAATTGATAGTAAAGAAATTTGTTTTAATGTTAACGGGATTTTTCAGTTGTATTAAGTTTCTTGTATTTCAAAATTTTACAGCACTCGGTTAAATAATTTTGGTGGAGGATTGTAAAGCTGCATCTGTACCACAATCTTAAATGTATTAATGATATCAGATAAACAACATATAATTATGTTGCGAATTTGGATCGTACGTTGAAATATTGTAATTGGCTTGAAATTTCAAGTTGTTGATGCCTTGAATAATGTAATTAATGTGGAAATTTGTAAAGATATGAAGGTGTGAAAAGGTATTTTTAAGTTAATATATAACAGTTTGAAAATTAGGTTCCATCGACATTCATAGGAGGCCTTGTTGTGTAATGAAAACATAAGTGCAATATACCACTAGATTGGGGATTTTTTATCTATAAGATTATCTAATTAGTTTTTGTGTTAATTAAAATTTATAAAAAATAATTTGATTATGTTAAATTGACTTGTCAAAGTTTATTTTGTTTCATTCAACAATTGTTTCACATTCAATTGTTTCGAATTTCATCTTTGTTACGATATCATTTGTGTCTGTATTTTTAAATATTAAGTAACATTTTTTAAATATTAAAAATCCTCTCATAAAATATTATAACAGTATGTATGTCAGCTATTTAAGCGCCGAAAAAAGATGGGGCAGAACTGACCCCGCGGGTAGGAGGCCGTTATCATCACTTTTCAATTCGGCTTGTCTCGTTGTTCATCACTGGAAAGTTTTCCATGCTGAGGCATAGACAGCTGTAAGGCCAAAGCTTGATCACTGCAACTCCGATTGGATCTGATGCCGGTTATTTGTAAATAGATATAGTTATAGTTAATCTACCTGAAGCAAATAGGCACATAATAAACAAATAGAAAGTAGGGTAACACTTGAGAAGGTATATGCAACCCAACATGTATCATATACTGAAAAAGTCTTCTTCAAAATCAATTAATCTTATGTAGTTCGATTATAATTGAGAGAACCATAAATTCTTAAAAAGTATTAACTATAATAATAATTATACGGAATCAAAGTTGTAAGATGCAAAACACAAGAAAAACAACATAACATGCAATTCGATAGAACTCTCTCATCTTTAATCAAAATTATAAATTAACCCGTAGATTCGATACGACTTATATTCCCTTATCTTGCAGATTGAATCGACCAATCGAACCAGACACAGTAAATAAATAAGTCTTTATTTGATCGCATCTAACGTCTGTATTTACAATAAGATCATAGATAGATAACAAGTAATAGAAAAGTTTGTCTTACTACAACGAACCCTTCCAGCTATGATGTTAGTAAACATCATAGAGATTTTCAATTTTTAGAATAAATGATGTCTAGGTTACATCCTGCAGGCACTTTTAAGTTTCCCATCGTTTTAATTCAGGGATAATACAAGAACAATATATCCTTCTTGTTGATCGCAAAGCACGTTTTGCACACCGTGACTGGTACAGAAAGTACACTTTATAGTCGATAACAACGTTTTCTTTTTTTTCTCATACTATCCTTACCTGTATGTAACATATCCTAGCAGCTTTCCTTTTAAAATGTACAAAGTTTAGATATAATAGTATAAATTTGAGTTCACAGTTGTTCAGCTAAGAATCTTCTAAATATATTCACTTTACTATAAATGTGTTATATTTCGAATAAAGAAAATCCTAGTACGTACTTTATATCATTTTTATATTTATCGTTCAAATACCCATTCCTTGAAAATACATAAAGTATAAAGATTCTGAAGCCAGTAGAAATTCCTAGATTCTTAGATGTCAGGAATGTTTCACAGTTGATTACGTTCACTGCTTTTAGCAGAGTATTGCCGGCTATATTACCTTTGCAATACTTTGATTTTTATTGTTAAGAGAATTTTCTAGACATTGTATACTTTTGAAAGCAGCTCTTCTCCATAAGTAGTTTACAGATTTGCCTGTGATTGTATTTGTATTACTCGCGTTTCAATATGATAAATACAGTTGAATCTTCAAAAGAATATAAAATATACTTATCTATTCACCTGTATCATCAATTCCTATTTGGGATTTATACGAAATCATGAATATAGTAACAAAATGTTACCGTTAAATCTATTCGTTCGGAAGCGTAAACTTGCATATTATGAAAGCAGTTGTTAACAGTTATTACCAACTTTCCTTACAATGTTTACCTAAAAACTTTATGGCATATATAGAAGCTGAGATATAGAAGTCTTGAAAATACCCATTTGACATGCCCATACGTGCATAGATACCAAACGATGAGATTAATAATTACAAAATATACGTATCAATTTTCTGGGAGGTTGCTCCTACCAGTGAGATCAATTAATTAAAATCAAGATAGTCGCAATTTTAATTGAACCAGGAAGACGATATTATTACTTGGATTCGGACCACAATGGTTTCTTTTCTCTCTTTCTCAACACCTTCTTATTGAAGATTTTGCCCATCTATGAAATTCTTAATCATACTTATGTGAAACCACATCAGATCCTAGACGATGGTCTACTTCTTCTGGCACTGTTTATGTTTCGTAACTGTATAATACTGCAATGCATACTAAGACATTGGCGAAACGTTTCTTTGTCTTAATACTGTTGTTGTTTTTAGGTATCATTTACCTTCTAAAAGTCACAAATTCGAACAATATCTTCATTTTCAATGTTCATCATCTTTTCCATATATTTTGTTCTTTTCTATTTATTACAATTGAACTCTATCGTGTCCAATGCTCTCTGATTTACTTTAGATTCAGTAATTACTATGAAATATAATCAAATTAAAAGATTAATTCAAAGTTTCACAAGTTTAATAAAAATAAAATACTATTAAAACTTGTGAAACTTTGAATTAATCTTTTAATTTGATTATATTTCATGATTATGGAGTTCCACAAAGTAAGGCTGGCGACAGTAAACACTATCAGTAATTACTTTCCAGGGTATTTAATCAAATGCTTTCTCTGGGCCAATAAATGTAAAGCCCATTTGGTACCAGCAGTACCAGAACTACTTCTTGAAAGAATTCCACAGGAATGATTTTAGTCCAGATCTTATAAGCGTGAAGAAATAAGGATCACCCTGCTTTTTGGAATCCGAGATGATAATATATATCTTTTATGAACCCGGTGAAAAGGTTTTCATTCTGTTTGCCATGTTTTATTAGATCAACGGGAATTATCAAATCAGTGTTCTTATCTGTATTTGACTGTTTCAATGCCATATTGTTCTGATTATTGAATCTCGATTTACGTAATCTAGAATAATAATTGATAGGAAACAATTATTCAAATAGACATTTTATCAGGAGCAATTGATCAAAAGCACAATTTACCAAAAGGATGATTGATCAAATAATAATTAACCAAAACATATAAGTGTTGATAAATACAGGTTTTTTGTGTAATGCTTCCATCAGTGTTTGTGGGCAACCTCGATACTGCAGGTGCAGTAAAAGGAGGAATTGATTATGTATGTATAATAGTAAATCAACAGATAAATCATACTGAAATTAGTAGATAAATCGAAATAATCAAAAGAAAATTAACAAAAATATACGACAACGTTGATAAAAGAAAGATTTTGTAAGCTAGTAAAAATAATTTTTATATGTAATAAAGTAGATAAATCCTATGAGAATTAACAAGAATACATAACAGTGTTGATCAAAACACGTGTTTTGTTACATTTTAATTTTATTTATAATATTTACTGTCTCCAGCCTTACTTTGTGGAACTCCATAATCATGAAATATAATATAAATACAAAGATTAGTTAAAGTTTCACAAGTTTTATTAATATCTTAACCTCTGACAATATTGTTTCGACACTTTATGTCATTATCAAAGGTAGATAAGATTGATAAACAAACACGTTGCTAAGGATAAATACATACAGAAAATAGGTAACTAGATACAATACATAACAAAAACTAAATATCTAACACTTCTAATAAAGGAGAATTACTAAGCTCAGTTTGTTCATTCATTAAAGGTACTGTGCGTTTATGTCTGTATATTTCAAAAGCTTCTAAAATGTCTAATTTGTGTTTGTTGTTGCAAAAATGTAAGAATTTAATGTTGTTTTGAGGTGTCATTGGGTGGTTCTGTTCCAAAATGTGTTTGGCATAATTCGATTTTTCTGGATGTTTAAGTCTATAAGAGCGTACGTGTTCTTTGTATCTTATGTCGAAATTTCTAAGTGTTTGTCCAATATAAACCGAGTTACAAAAAGAACAATTCAAACGGTAAATGCCGGATTTCATGATATCTTGTGTTTTGTCTTTAGCATTGAATAAAAATGAAAAGGTGTTGGTGTTAGTTTTATAGGTTATTTTGTAACTGGTGGTTTTTCTTATTATAGTTACAATTTGTTCTGATATCTTGTCAAAGTATGGTATTGATATGTAGTTTGTGTCTTGTATTTGAGTGTCAATTGGAAATATTCTTTTGATAGCTAACCTATAATCTTTTTGTTGAATTAAAGTGTCAATCATGTTATGGTTATAATAGGTTGCATGTGCTAATTTGTTTGATGATTGAAATTTCTTTATCAAAATGTGATCGTTTCATTGGAGTAGTTAAAGCTCGGTGTACTAAAGATCTATAAGCCGCTAGTTTATGCATTTTATGATGACATGAATCGTTAGAAATAGTGACGTCTGTGCTTGTGGGTTTTCTGTATATAGAAAAATAAAATTCATTGTTTGTATTGATTGTAATAGTTAAATCCAAACAATTAATAGTTCTATTTTGTTCTGTTTCTAGTGTAAACGTGATGTTTGTGTGAAGACTGTTAATAAGAATTAGAAATTCATTGATAACCTCAATAGAACTGTCAAAACAAGCTAAAATGTCATCAACGTAACGAAACCAAAAAATAATGTGTTTATAAAGATCTATTTCAAATAATCGATCTTTGAAATTATCCATAAATATGTTAGCTAATAGAGGACTCAGAGAATTACCCATAGGTAAACCATCCTTCTGTAAATAAATTATATTATTAAAAGTGAAATAATTTTGACTGATACAAAGATCAAATAATTGAATTAACTCTAATCTTTTTACTAATTCTACATTACTATTAACTAGGAAATTATCTAACAAAGGAATACAGTCTTGTGGATGAATCTTTGAAAACATGTTACAATAAATGTCAAAGCTTACAAGTTTTGAATGTGCTGGAAGATGTATGTTCTGTAGTTTTTCTACTAATTCTAATCAATTTTTGAGTATTTCTATTTGTATCCTATGATGTTAATAATATGGTTGAGTTTCTTGAACAAGGTGTTTTTAGATGCGTTGATATATGATACTACTGGTCGTATAGGCATGTTGTGTTTATGTGTTTTAATTAGTCCATATAGTTTTGGTGGTTGTGGGTTTTTATGTATGATTTGTTGTTTTTCTAATTCGTTAAAGCAGATATTGCAGTTTGCTAAAGTTTGTTTTATTTCTCTTTGGAATTTTGTGGTAGGATCTTTGTTTAATACATCTAAATTTTCTTTATTAATAAAATCATTAAGCTTTTGTGTGTAAACATCTTTCGAAAGGATTACCAAAGTGTTACCCTTATCTGCTTTAACAGAAATTAAATTGTTTTCCGTAATTTTATGTCTGATACTTTGAAGTAGTGGCAGGTTAGATGTTTTATTTTGTGTTTTGTTCTTTTTCAAAGATATTTCTTTTATCAGATTCAAGATTTGGAATTTTGCATAATTGTTGTGATCTTTTCTGAGTATAGTTTCACATTTAACAGCCAAGATTTCTTTAATTTTGTTAGTAAATTTTGGAAAAGGACAAAATTTGAAGCCTTTGTTAAGAAATTGTGTTTCTCTGTCATTGAATTGTGTATCTGATAGGTTTATAAAACGTGGATAGAAATTTATCGTATTCTGGGTATTATAATTACTTTGTATTGAGCGTTTTTGTTGGGTAAGGTTTTGTAGTTTCTTTTTCTGAGTATTGTATTTTTGAAATTTAATACGACTGACAGTTTCTCTAACATCAAAATCTAAAATGTCAAATTGGATATTATGAAATGTATGTGCAAGTTCCAATGACACCTCAAAACAACATTAAATTCTTACATTTTTGCAACAACAAACACAAATTAGACATTTTAGAAGCTTTTGAAATATACAGACATAAACGCACAGTACCTTTAATGAATGAACAAACTGAGCTTAGTAATTCTCCTTTATTAGAAGTGTTAGATATTTAGTTTTTGTATGTACTGTATCTAGTTACCTATTTTCTGTATGTTATTATCCTTAGCATATCTTGTGTTTGTTTATCAATCTTATCTACCTTTGATAATGACATAAAGTGTCGATACAATATTGTCAGGTTAAGATATTAATAAAACTTGTGAAGCTTTAACTAATCTTTGTATTTATATTATATTTCATTATTTATAATAAATCAGTAGATAAATCATAAAAATCCTAGATGGATCAGAAAATAAATCAAAATAATCAAAAGTAAATTACAACCCATAAATGAAAACCGATTTTTTGTTATATTTTCATTTCAATTCTATTAATAATAAATCAGTAGATAAATCATACAAATGGTAGATAAATCAGTAAATCAAAATAAATGAGAATTAACCAGAATACATAACAATGTTGATAAAAACACGTGTTTTGTTACATTTTAATTTTGTATGTAATAAATCAATGGTAAATCATATAAATGCTATATGTATCAGAAAATAGCTTAAATTAATGAAAAGAAAATTAAAACCCAAAATGAATCCCCTTTTTTTGTTATATTTTCATTTATATTTTATTTTTATTAATAATAAATCAGTAGATAAATCATAAGAATTATAGATAAATCAGTAAATAAATCAAAATGAATGAGAATTAACCAGCATACATAACAATGTTGATAATAACACGTATTTTGAAACATTTTAATTTCATATATAATAAATCAGTAGATAATCATTTTATAAATCATAGATAAATCATTTAATAAATGATAGATAAATCAGTACATAAAATAAAACAAAAGAAAATTAACCAGAATACATAACAATGTTGATAAAAACACGTATTTTGTCACATTTTAATTTCATATATAATAAATCAGTAGATAATCATTTTATAAATCTTAGATAAATCATTTAATAAATGATAGATAAATCAGTACATAAAATAAAACAAAAGAAAATTAACCAGAATACATAACAATGTTGATAAAAACACGTATTTTGTCACATTTTAATTTTATATATAATAAATCAGTAGATAATCATTTTATATATCTTAGATAAATCATTTAATAAATGATAGATAAATCAGTACATAAAATAAAACAAAAGAAAATTAACCAGAATACATAACAATGTTGATAAAACACGTATTTTGTCACATTTTAATTTCATATATAATAAATCAGTAGATAATCATTTTATAAATCTTAGATAAATCATTTAATAAATGATAGATAAATCAGTACATAAAATAAAACAAAAGAAAATTAACAAGAATACATAACAATGTTGATAAAACACGTATTTTGTTACATTTTAATTTCATATTTAATAAATCAGTAGATAATCATTTTATAAATCTTAGATAAATCATTTAATAAATGATAGATAAATCAGTACATAAAATAAAACAATAGAAAATTAACCAGAATACATAACAATGTTGATAAAAACACATATTTTGTTACATTTTAATTTCATATATAATAAATCAGTAGATAATCATTTTATAAATCTTAGATAAATCATTTAATAGATGATAGATAAATCAGTACATAAAATAAAACAAAAGAAAATTAACAAGAATACATAACAATGTTGATAAGAACACGTATTTTGTTACATTTTAATTTCATATATAATAAATCAGTAGATAATCATTTTATAAATCTTAGATAAATGATTTAATAGATGATAGATAAATCAGTACATAAAATAAAACAAAAGAAAATTAACAAGAATACATAACAATGTTCCACTTCCACTCAAGTTGTACAGTATATTAAATTTGTTCTTCGGCTAAATAAAATAGTGAAACAATAGATTGTATGTCGTCAGAAATCGAATAAAGGGATTAAACCGTGCTTTTAAAATATGGTTTGCAAAATCTCCTTATCATTGTACAATCTTGAAGAGTTTTATTAAAATTTTGCAGATATTGAACATTTTTGAAAAATAAATTATTTTAAATTTTGTTTTATAAAAAAAATCAAAAAACTGTTTTCTCTCAGCTGGACATAGAACCTGCGGCGGCAACGTCTTTAGTGTACTATCACCTCGCTTCTACCGATTGTGCTACGAAACTATATCAGCAATCGGTTATACTACACTTATTATAAAAGCAGTTGTACTTATTTAAATGATTTAATATTTATTTTTAATTATAAAAGTACAATTGTTAAAGCTACAATTTTATAAATTATGGTACTCTCAAATGCTTTAAGTGTATAAAAACATACAAATTTGAATTTACTGACTTTTACTTCTATTTTTATTACAAGAATAAATGGATTACAAATGAACAAATTACGTCAACTTGAACTTCGTTGATTGTTTTTTCTTGCAAAGTATATACAATTCTATATAAGTAATTAGTATAACAACAAAAATAAATTATAGAAAATCTTGTTAATAATGAATACGTAAAGATTTTCACTACATCTTCTACATTACAAAGTTTTACGTTTATATTTTTAACAATTATTCACAACAGCTTTAAAAAAATTGATTTTATCATTAGAAGCTTCATTTTGGTATTCCGAAACTATCCTTTTCAAGCGTTTTCCATTTCTAATTTTTTCTTTCTTTGTATGGATCTTCTTGGTTTGTGGCCTTTGCAGCTATTGAATTGATGTTTTGATCAATTGTTTCAATCGATCAGATGTCTCCTTGTTATTGTTATTTCTACACTCTATTATATTACCCTATTTGATCATTTATTCCCAACTTTTTATTGTTATCTTTATTACTGTATTCTTTAAAAATGTATATTTGATTGATTGATGACATGACAAGTCTGGTTATTTGACCTATTGTCGTTTTGATCAATTTACGTATTTGATTAATTCAACTATTTGTTCATTGGTCTGAATATCCCTTTGGTATCGTCTTCTTCATCCTGAATATGTAGTCTTCTATTTCATCTCTAGCATGCTATGTTGTAAAGTTACTCCATCTATTGTTCTTGTCTATTACTAAGTTTCCTTGCCGATCTTCTATTCTAAGCTAAATTAAGCAAGTGTTCAAGTAAACATTGTTCAGTAACAATGTTTACTGTGAATGCAGCTTAACAATAAGGACCTTTGTTGCATTGTAATTATGTGATCATTTATAAATATGCATCTATCATCTAAAATACAGCTTTCAGTTTTCAAGATTCTAAAGTTCCTGTAATAAAATATTTTTAGAAAATGAGAAATTCTTCCCTACAAACCTAACGTTTAAACTTTCACAAACTAGAATTATTCATTCACTGAGTGACGCATTAATCGTAATAACAATATAGGTAAACATCCCCGCCATCAACATAATGCAAATGACTGTAAACAAGTTCATTAGATCGTAAAAGCAAGCACAAAGAGAAAAAGGAAAGAAAAACAACCAGAAATAACTGGACAAAATTTCTAATCAGGTTTGAATGAAACGGCAAAACAAATGTCGCTGGTTGTTGTGATCCCAGAGGCATTTTTTTCCTCTTAAGGGTCTATTACGAAACTGATCACAATTTATTTTGATCTCATGATATTAGCGGTAGGGATGTGCTGAAGAACAAACAGGATAAGCAATAAGAGGACGTCCCAAGTTATTATTATCTTAATAAGGGTCGGTCGAATGCGCTGGATTTAGAATGTTATTGTGACTCGTGTCTTAAACTATTAACTAGTGTTTGAAGAACGGGAAATGGGTAAAAATAATGAAAAAATAACGAGGTCGTGTTTCCAGGTAGCAGGAAGCAGGAGCCTTGTGTCCGTCTCCATGGTGACAGGTCTCTGTCTATTTAATATCGCATCGTGTCGCTTCACTCAAAATCAAACCGAATTACGCGGAGTTAGGCCCTGATCTAATTTGAATTTCACAAGCGGGGTTCGCGCTCTCGGATTTGGACCGATTTATCGCGGAGTTTCGATCGAATCGTAGTAAATTATGTCCGATCGAAACGCGATAATGCATCATTCGTTAAGTACCTTTTCACGATGCGCCAGCTCATTCGTTTTCGATTTGTAAAGACTCACTCACGTCCACCTTTTTTTTGCGCGCTCAAATTGAGCGGCAGAATTAGTAACAACTACGAGCGATCCCGAGCTAAAGAGAGCGAGAATGGAGTTATATCAATTCCGGGCCGGCAATATTCGTGTAAGCAATTCTCATCGCGGTTTCGCCGGCTGCTGAATATCGTCGCCGTCGCCGCATTTCGCAATAAAGTCATTTGGCTCAACCCCAATACATAACAGACAGATAGGAAGATGAGTCAAGTGCACGTGCAACGAGGAACGCTGGCACCATGAATTCATGTCCGACAGAGACGCAACACGAAATCCAATTAATTTACCTTCCTAGGAAACAAACGCTTCGCGACAATAATATAGCCGGCCATGCTTGATTTCAAAATCTAATTCCGGAGTTTTATCATAATGTACGTGGCGTGTTTATTGCGGGGCGTAGATGTAGCCGATAGGTCGTGTTTGTGAGAACAAAGTAGGACCAAATTCGTTACATGTACGGCAAAAGGGTGTTAGGGTTACCCTTGCGTAAACAACGCCTGACCCGTGACCGCCATCGCGATCCTGCACTGTTGTAACAATCGGACTGGTAGTACGAAGCCCTTCAGTATGACAACTCGTCCGACACCTTTAATCCGGTAGAGTGGTAATGCTATTACGAACGGTAAAAGCTCGGAAATTACAGCTAACTGGGTTGCAGTGCCCGCAACCTTGCACTCGACAATATCAAATAATGAAGTTCTAATGCGATGGATGTAGATAGCGGAGTACTATCAGGGCGTTATCAGTAGCCGTGACACGGGTAAGCTTTTATCCCGCACGCTGCGTCTGACGGGCTAAGCTATGCGACGTCCTTATAATTCTATTACTTATCTCCCGGTTGGACTTTTTATCTATTAACTCCGCCAGAACTGACTTTTGTAGTTCCTAATTATGTTATTCACTTCCCTTTATCACGTCAAATGAATAGTGCCCGTGTCAGCTGCTTCGTAGGCGGACACGCCTTGCTGCATCGTTCTTTTGACTTGCTAAACGATGATTCGATATGACTGTTTTTGCCTTTCAGCTACCCTCGTTCGTCTTTAAAACGCGAATTGTGCGTTGATTAAATGATAGGGCTTTTTGAACTCCGGGAGATATTCGCTTAATCGGATTTTTCTTATATAATGCATTTCTTAATAAATTCTCTTTTGTATTGTACAACTACATCATCTAAAAATTTTATTACTTAAGATTATATTTACATTGAAGCGAATACGGCACGGGAAAGCATTTTAAAATTTATTTACAAAAATTAAACCAATTCATTTTTCAAACAATTAAACCGTGAAAAGGTTTCAATTCCAGATAGGACTGGTTGATTAGTTCGGAAATCTGAAAATATTTTCAGATGGAATATTTTTAGATGTTATGGTTATTAGTGTGTTGGATAGTAAGTGTTATTAGGATTAAAAGCGACACTTTGACGGACAAATTATGTTTGCATTTGCGAGGCGCAGCTCACCCTAATCAGAGAAATGCAAAAATTGCGAGTAAAGATTTTTAGAAGTAAAAGTACTTCGAATCAAAAACACGTCAACTGTAATGATAATTATACTAGTATTAAAACAAACGACTTTTAAGACGGTTGGCGAAAAAGGTTTATTTTAAAACCTGCAACAATATTTATAAAAAGAAAAACAGGAAACATCAAAATTGGCCGAATAAATTTTTAAAGTTGCTAAATTCTAGTAGTATTTATGTAATATTTACTTCAGATGGGGATCTGTGTTTTCGCCCCAGCACACCTAAAAATCTGACGGTAAATCTTAAAACTTTTCCTACTATGAAAGCTATTTATTTAATTTCTAAACAGAAGGGAAGAAAGAACAAGCTTGTCTAAAAGCATTCGTTGCTCCCTAGAGTTTGATCAATTTTAGGTACGTTACTTCGCAATTTACACGGTATAAAATCAAGTGTAAATGTCAAATTAGATTTTCAAGGGAAACTTACACGAAACTGTAAAAAGGAATAACTGAAGTAAAGGAATGGGTTGAAGAATTGAAATAAATACACAAAAGGACGCTTAAAACGTTGTTTCTTAACAGCATCATATTTTTATATTTTTTTATATGTGCAATGAAGTAATAACGAGTCATTAATCATAAACCAAGAGTCATTTCTTCGAAATGTAAACTTTGATAGGTTAGTTGATACAGTGATTCCTAAACTTATTTTTTCCGCGGAACCCTTAAACAATATTTTACATATCGCTACACCCTTACCATATATCTACAAACATCCTAATCTTAAGCCTAGCATTGTCTAGTACTCCCCTCTCACAGCTCAACCTCCTTTCTAACGACGTATTTCCCTCTCTGACTCGCCCCCCCGTTCGGCTTATTCCCGCCACCCAATTTACAGACAAATACACATATCGAATTTCGTGAAAATACTATAACACTCGTCTGTAAATTGTTTGTGATATGATCTGTAAGTAAGCGGTTGGTGACGTAGTAAGCAAGTAGAGGAAGGATATTTAGTTCCGAGACGTAATGAAACGAGCGCTGTAAGTGAACAATCGGTCTCGAGCATATAAAATGCATCGATTACGAATTTTTTGAGTATTATAACCACTGAAATATAAAACTGTAACTGCTGGAAATAGCTACACTAACAAGATTAACACACTGGGATCTCAGATGGCGCTCCAAGTGGGTGACTTTGCTCGAGCGTCTCAAAATATATTTCTTTAATTTTTGTGTTTAAAAATATAAAATTTAACAGTATATAAAAATTAAATAGTGTTTACTAATCTAAACAGCGAAAGTTTCAATATAAAAAATGAATCACGTAAATCGACCCAGTAAAACTATCGAAAGGAACCGGAACAAAAATCAGCCTTGTGTTTTTAAATATATATAGAGATACAGAATACAATACAAAAATACAAATAAAGAACAAAATAGAATAAAATATAGAAAAACATTTACGTTTAATTCTTTATTTACTTATTTGATAGCTAAATTCGCATATTATCTGGTGCAGCATCCAATTTATTGCAATATAAATTTCGTTTTTATATTTACGTATTTCAAAAATCCAGATTCACACAAACATGTGGTAGCACAACTATACAACAAATAAAATAATAATCAGACCGTGATTTTAAGAGAGCCTAAAGTTTTTCTACTAGTCACTTTACAAGTAGAATCGTTTTGCTATATTACGTCACTTATATAAAAATTTATTTCATGAAACTAGATTTCATGAAACTATTGTAAGTTATCTTGCTAATATTATGTTCATCGTCACGCGGAAGCCCAAAATATTTTCAGGGAACCCCAGGGTTCCACGGAACACACTTTTGGAACCACTGGGTTGGTACATAGTTGGCCATCGCCAAAATAAATTGCTATAAGCTGTCGAACTTTATGCGTTTTGCCATTACATGCACCTAAATCGTACGGAATTAGCTCGGCAGTGACGTCAGGATAGTAGCCGAAGGTTGAACATAGCTGATTTTACATTTATTTCTTGTCATTTATCAATTTGTTACTGTTACTTACTTAATCATTAACCTTTTTAAGCATTTTATACCCCACGATAAAGATACCCCCGATAAAGATTTTAGACCCCACTTCGCAGCTTTATATCTGATTTTAGAATCAAGATGAGCTAGGTAGGTACCAAAAAAGCACACACTTTTGATGGATTTTTCATGTTGAAACAGCTTAAGAATAGAAGTATTCATTGATCCCGATAATGTTAGTCTAACTAGTTCAGTCCGTATGATAGGGGTTTTCAAGCTATACTACGGAGTAATAATATTGTGGGAAAATGGCGTAATCTCTTTGAAGTCGTATAAAATATTCAATATCATTTTAGTATGAGGTTTCCAAAGGTTAAATATGGATCTATTGAAAAAAGGCACCTATCAAAAAATATTTCTTTTGTCTTTATTTTACGCTCAATCTAAGGTTACCGATCCGAATATTGAATTACCTAGTATTACTTACAGAGTGACATCAATTGTCAGAATGTATAAAAACTGTTAACAGATATTGCTACCCACAAACAAACAAAAGCATTAAAGACCACATAAATTCGGCCCTTCAAAGTTCCAAAACCAGCCGCCATCAATTTACAGTATTTCAGGTAGTTTCAATAAATGTCGATATCTGAATTTAAATGAGGCAATAGAAAATTGCCTTAGGCAATTTGTAAATGAGTTGTAATTTATACACTGATTTCTCCTTTTCCTAAATGTAATACAGTAATGCACAAATATTTTATATGATTGTTTTTTTTAAATAAATGTACTTTACTTGACTACTGTTCCAGACGGAGTGAACTTTACTTGTTTAATGCTTAAGAAACGAGTGACTGTTAACTTCCCGTTAAATTCTCACTAGAATTATTACCTTAACTAGTATATACAAAATATACAAATATATTACATAAACTATGACTAAACCTACACCGAAAGTATTATACACCATATCGTACAACAAAAACTAAATAATCATTCAATATTATTTTACAAAAAATATGACCGCACTAACAAATTCAGAAGTAGGGCATGATCTTGTTCAATTATCTAATCAAAAAACGCTTTTATATGAAAATAGATTTAAAACTAAGTAACTTATCTACATTTCTTAAACTACCTATTATATGATTAATACAATTATATAAGTGTTTTAATATTTTTAAATTTGTTAGTATACAACGGTGGGTGAGTGTCCGAACCATTTAAAGAAGAGTTTGTAGTTTGAAAACATAACGTATATTAAATTTATACGCGTTTTGACTATAACCCGCTAAACTACAAGTCAGCATATTTTTTTGTTGAAGTTTCTTTTTATATTTAACATTATTCAGTTGTCATTTGATATGTCTTTTATGGTGGCTATTTATATTTGTATTTCGTATTCACATCCTACGAAAGTGTCCATCATAATATCTCTTTTGACGTATTTCAACGAAGAACCTATCAGTCGGTCAAAATCCATTACGTTTTTAATAGCATTCGATCATTGAATGAGCAAAAAGGTGTTGATTGAAACAGAGAAGAATTAAACGATTAAAATTGCTGTCAATTAGAAAAGCATTATAATATTCAGAACTCTCTAGAGTTTAGAAATCTCAATTAATTATTAAAAAGTTCTGCCATTCAAAACGTGCAAAATCTACACAGCTATTTTAACATACATAGTGCCTTTATATGTCATGAAATCTGTGACAAATTGTCTTCCTCAAAATAAGAGAGTTCTATCCATTCGCTCGTGCGTAGATATAAAATCAGTAATTTTATGTACCATCTATATATATTATGATATTAATTTTCCAGGCACATAAAAGATAATTGAAACCCGGTTTGACAACGTTAGGTGTCAGCTAGGGTAACTTGAAACTGTTGTCTGCAGCCGTATCGACTATTATCGGATATCTGTCAATATGTAAAACATATTTCCCTAATGTAATGTGTGTCAGACACATCAACAACAAAAGGAAAAAAGAGCTCTAATACATCCTACTGCAGTCTATCAAAGGGTTGCTTTTGAATATTAATAAGACTAATCCTTCTGGATTTAGCTTTCAGGTTTTGTGTTGTGTACATATGTGTATGTATGTACAATTTGTTTTCAAAATTCCTTTTTATAGTTGTTTATTGGATTAAGACAGGGCAAAAAAACAACAGGAAAATGTTAAAGATATAGAAGACTGGTTTTAATAAAAATACATGTTTGGTAAGGGTTAGCGTCTGGAGCATTTTTATTCATTCGGCTAAGTGCCAAAAAGCTCAAGGGTTCTACTCATTTATGATATTTAAACAGGAAATAAGTTCTTTGGTTTGTTGGCTCCCAGAAGAATATTTCATGTCGTATTTAAAGCTTGGCCAAAGTTACTCTTAGTTTCAAATTGAAAAATAAATTCTTTCTTCAAGTGCATATAATCTCGAGCATCCAGATCCATCGACCTCTACATTATTTCATGTGTTGATATTTTTAATTAGAAACAATTTTTTTTGATAGCTATTGAGTGTGTTCCCGTTTCATCTCAATAATCTTCAAAGTCAAAAATGGTGCAAGCAACCCGACAATTCAGATTGGGTCGGCTGCTATACTAGGTTTCAGTTTTCATGAAATGATCCATCAGATAATTTGTTAGCATGTTTGTGGTGTTTAAGCTTAGAAGGAAGTTTAACGCCTCATGCTCTGAAAAAATCTATTGCTAACCAAATATCGGAAATTTTGAAAGTTGTACCCTCTCTCGTAAAACAATCTATACAATATGTTGTCTAACATATACTGTAAAAGATTGTTACTAAACAAAAAAAAAGCTAAATAATATATATTTATGCTCGTATGCATTACATGTCTTTTGGAAATGGTAAAGTAGTGACAAAGAAGAGGAAAGTATTTAAATCCCTAATGAACAAACCTTGTTTGGTAGCAACGCCAATTATAATTTTAGCAAAACATTTCTTCATACATTTGAATACAATCTAGATGTATATAGTGCTTTGTAGGATTTGCAATGGTCGAGTTCTTTGCTGTGCATAACGTGTAAATTATTCCAATTGTGAAGTCTAGTACTTTCGGGAACATTAATAGGCAATAGAAGGTACACTGAGCATTTTGAAAAACTATCTTGAGTCAAGAAGTAGTAGAAAATGAACAAAGATGAATCAAGATGACTTGATTAGAAAACCTCTCAAATATCGAAAGTTTTATTTAACGTGCCCCACCTGCGTTAGCTTATGACCACGGTCCCCCTTAGGGGACAGCGAATTGAGTTACGCTCAATTAGTGCGTCAGTTGCATTTGTAAGAGCTCTCAAGCTCGTGCCGGAGCTATTAATGTGCTCAGCCGTTGGGGTTCGTCTACGAGGGAGTCCCATCACCCCTAGTCCAGCACGCGGACTTTCACTGCCCGGACGAGTCTAACCTCTAGTGTGGCTGAGACAAGGCTTGGTGAGTCCAGATAGATATCCGTCCGACTCTACCTAAAAGTAGAGACCCTGCCATTACCAGCTAGCAGGTGGGGTTGTCTTAGACGTGAGAGGCTATATATTCGCATCAACGCCACTTATAATACGATCTCCATACCTATAGATTTAAGTCACCAAAGTAGCTCAAACTACTGGCACATCGCAAGGGTGCCCTCGCGGTATCCAATTCACAATGCAATGCGACTACCCAGGAAGAAGCCTATGGCAATACAGCCTCCACTTAGCGACCTGGAGGTCGGTCGCTGCTGGAATAGACTTGCGTCCTGGATCCCGTTCTGAGCCCGTCCCCAAACTGAAGAACGGAGACTGAGACCAGTCAGGTAATAGTGCAGCGATACTAAACGCCGGCCTACCTGTCAGTAAAAAAATCAAGGTAACTGATCGCTTAAGATTTGGACTTAAAAAACTCTCCATCCCACAGTAAACCTATGAGAATAATATGTTAAGGATACTTATGAATAATATAGTATGTATGTATATTCAATAAATCAGTCCAATAAATGGTCTACGCTGATGACATAAGTATCATATCAAGAACCAAATGAGTTTAGAAGCGCACATTGTTCTTCAAGAAGCTGCTTCCAGCATGGGATGAATAATAAACCAGAAAAATATTAACTTATAAAAAAACAAATGCCAGGCGAAAACATCAATGGACCTAAATTATGGTAACAAGAATATCAACGGTGAAATACCTAGACGAGTATTTCTAGGAGCTAATAAAACAATGTCCCCAGATTTACCAAGAAAGACCAAATGCATACTTTTGTACAATATCAAATTGCACAAAAGGGACCAAACCTACCATATTCCAAAAAGACAGAAAGATACACATCTTTGGAACAGTTTTTGACCAACGAGGAGCTACAGAAGTAAGACTAGTAGGTTGCCCAAGAATGTGATGCATAGGCGATGTATAATAAGACCTTAAAGCTGTCAGCGTGGGGAAACAGTGAAAGATAAAACAAAATGGAGGAAAATACAATAGTCCAAGAGACTATGGACATTTAATTTGTAAATTTCTAAATGATCTGTTTTTCCGATGACCAGTTTTTCGTAAGACAATTCGTACTTTTTGACTTTGCTTTTGTAGCAATCAATGAAAAAAGAGAAAGTGCAGTTATTACGTATCTTTGCCTCCATAATACATAGTATATACCATGGTTGGAGAAACCAAAAACTGAAAACTTGGAATAGGGATCATTTGGATGTGATATTGGTTTGGCAGTTGTTTTATAACCAAAAATTTCATATTCAATAATAAAATTTTATTTTATAGATTGTTCTTAGGTTACTTTATTAATAATAATCAAAAGCCCCCGATGGGACATAAATCGTAACAATGGTATTTTGACAAACAAATAAAGCCCTACAATTTGGACGTCAATTATTGTAACGCTTAAAAATCTCTATAATGAATTTAAACAAACAAAAGTCTCACGAATGGGCGCCAATTATAACTAAATAATTCTAGCAAGATAAATAATTACTTTAACATAGCATAAATGTATCTCAGCTTAGTTGAGCTACGGCTTTCTCTTTTTACACATTAAGGCAGGTCGTAGATGAGTTGGAGTTTCATCAGATAGTTTATTGAGCTATTGGAATGGGCGCCAGGGTGATTTATTTAAACAATAATTTAATAATTGTTGTAATATAATAATAATCAAGAAAATTTACTTCATATAAAAATATAATTTATATATTTTGCTAAATTTTGATTTGAATTTAAATGGCTAAGAAAACCCACCTGCTAAAATAAATGCTGGGAGGATGGTGGCCCAGGTCTTCGAGTAGCTTCTGGAAGTGACTTTAGGTTCTTGCAAGTAGATACTTTAAAAACTTCAAATTGATTATGTAGTACTATTGTTTTTTTTACCCAGGTTCAATATTAGATGCTCAAATGAACGAGACTTCACTCTAAGAACTCAAGAACGGCATCACTACAAAGACATTGTTGCTAGAGCAAGGATGGGATCACGTGCTAGCCCGAACTATTCTTTAATAGGATAGATACCACTAAGCTTTACTGCGAATTTTGGCGTCTTAAGATTTTATAGCCTATTAACAAATGAAAACAACAGAAAATATTTATACTCTTGTTTGGAGGGTCTTGAAAAATCGATAATTCCTAGTTGCAGCATTAAAATTAGATGGCGCTCTCGAGAAAAATATCAAATCGAATATGTCGAAGGAAAGTGTTATATAGGGTGTGTCAAATGAAATAACCAATAATTTAGTGCCGATATACGGGGTGTTGTTAAAAACACAAATAATCAGAAAAATCTGTATGTGATGTATTTTTATTATGCTTTATTTGTTAAGTCGATATATCGGAAGCGCAGAATAGTTTAGGCATCGATTGGTATGATTAATATATCCGTTCTATTGGAATTTAAACAAACTTAGAAGCAAGGTCTTTAATGTGCCAATGCTTTTTATACAAAGGCTACTTCCGTATCCAAGTAGGCGTGTTTTTTAGATGTCCCCATTATTGAAGATTTGTGTCCAAAAATCCATAGCTTCCAATATTTAAAAGGCTATCCTTCGGGAAACTGAAAAAATCCCTGTTGACTAGAAAAAGAAAAACTTTTGTTTTCCATATTACTTCAAACTTTCAGAAATAATTATTTAGCCCATACGGGCCAAATAAGAAGGCATTCCTAGTATTGATCATCTTGGTGTGCCAGAGTGGTAAAAGTCAAAATGCTAACTTTGCATAAAAGCATCGCCTACTGAAACGGGATAGTTTTTGATACATGCGGGAATTCTTACTGTGCATAGTTAGGTCAAGAAAAATACTAAGGAATAGAAACTTATGGTTGTTTTAAGCGTTTTTTCATAGATGCAGAAGGTTTCGCACCATAAGCTGTATATTTCCAGAATCTACGATAAATTTTGCTTTAGAAACATTTATGTGTATCTATGCACTGGGTCCGGGTTGCCTGGAAGATCTAGTCCAAAATGTACAGTACAAAACTACAACAAAATTGGCTTTCTTGTTTATTTCAACGAATATCAATATTTGTCGTGTTTCCACGAAAGCTGCACCATGGTATAGGTGGTTTTTGATTTTTTGCATACTATGACAACTAGTGATAGGAAATGTGTGTTTTTTTGTAAATAAAGCTATAGATTTTAAGAAACCTCTCGCCTAGGTAAATAACTTTCTCTAGGCTGCCATTTTCATCCACCATCTCCATGAAAAGTTAGGTTAGGTGTTCTTCTACAGTAGAAATTCTCGGTACAGGAGAAATTGGGTTAAAATTGTATGTGGGTTAGATTTGTTAGAAGATTGCAAATTATTCGATAAAATAAGTAATACAACTTTGGCCTTAGTCAAAATCTACTGATAAATCACCCACTACGTCAAAGTGACCACTCGGAGGAAGATCTAGGTTGTCTTAAATTAAGACAACCAGGAAATCTCGAACTAATTGAGTCGAGGGCAAATATTTTCGGTCTCCTGGAGTCATCCTCGTAAGTTTTAAGTAATATACAAAGATCAAAATGCAAACTTTTCATTTTATCTTTCATAACTTAAGGTTCTTGGTTCCAAAAATGTATTATATCAAAGTGTACATTTGCAGTACCAGAACTTCAAAGTTTTTAAGCTTATAAGTTTCAAATACGGTTACCTTTAAGTTGATCCAAAGCTTCAGGGGCTCAGTGACTCAACAGGCTTTATAGATTATTGAAATCTTTATAATGAAACAAATAGAGTTGAGCATATTCTAGTACTACATAGTACCAGGATATCAACATTTGAGGATATTTGAAGGATTTCTTCTAAAGAGTAATTTTTATGGGAAAATTTAAGGTTTATTACGACGGTCTACAAAAGAAAAACTTGATAATTAATTTAACTACATATTTTCTTAATATACTTACTATCAGGGAGTTCTCATGAGGTTATTTAGCTGTTACTATTTTATATACCCGCTAAAGGTACAGTATCTGCCCTTATTATTAGGGACATCTAGGAATTTCGGTGTTAAAAGTTATGTATTGTTAAAACCAGGAATACAAGAATTTGGAAAATGTTTCACGTATGTTTATTAGCCTTGTTGTATTAACAAACAATTCAATAAAATAATTATAAATAATAAACGGCAAATTAGCTGAACACGCCAGTAACTGAAGGAAGTAATGTCTTAGAGGATATTGGACAAAATAATGAAGAAAATATTTTTCTATTTCTTAGAAGAGAGCTTCTTGGAAACGTTTCTACGATTATTTCCCAAAATCTTGTATGCCTGGTATTAACAATACATAACTTTTGATATCAAAATTGTCCCTAATTATCTGGCCAGATACTGTATTTGGTTATAACGCGATGGCAGTCGAGAATAAATTACTGAAAGTCTCTTTTAATAATTCGGACTATAGTTTCAAAAATAATGGGAAAAAGGTATTGAAAGCCAAGTGTTCCACTTTTCAGCATATCATTCCATCGCTGTAAGGTTTACGTAATAAACGTGTTTATGAAAGTGAGTTGATAACAAAACTAGAGTGTCTGAGAATTAACTGAAAGTTTATGAAACATGTAACCGTTGGAGTGCTTGGGTATTACGTTGGAAATTTATAACGAGAGTCAGTATTGCGATTATAAATTCCTAAGTAGAAGAGATTAGAAAATTGATAGCACCTTCTAGTTTTCGATGAATTTAAGCTCTAGAACCTGCCAAAGCGTACCTTTTCAATTTTGTCTTCCACAATAAAGCGATACGAAGTTCGAAAGCACGCTTCCATACTCGTAGCACTTTTGTATCCTATAACTCAGAGGCATTCCAGAGTGCGGAAGTGTTATCCCGTAATGAAAAACCAGATAGCTTAACACTGAGCATAAATTAGCAAGACGAGTCCTTCCTAGGGTATTAGGTGACATCCCGTGAGTCGGTGTCTTGTAAACATCTTGTCTCGGATCTAACGGGAGAGGAACGGAACGATGACATTCTTCTAAATGACTACACGAGAATATAGCGATATTTTATACAGGCACAGCGCGAACCGATGCGGTTGGGCATCAGCAATCCCAAAGCATACGACACGCTTTATTTATTTCATGATTTGCCTCTAAATATTTATAACATTTCTATCCCCGGATATGTCCATTGTGTTGGAAGTATGATAAATGATGACAATATCTAGCAGAATGCGAAGAACGCTACACCACTCCGAGCGGACATCCATTGCATTTTTAATGCCGAAGAAAATAGGAGGTGGACTACGAATCTGGGTACACTTTTTACTCTATTCGAATTTTTTAGTTCTGGAAACTCCTTTTAAAACAGTTTCCCGTAGTTTTCATCAAAAATCAATTTAATTTTCCTATTTCAGTTTTAAATCCAGTCGACCAGAGGCTTGGAATTAATCAATTCAATCCGCCTAATTGATAAAATACCCTAATTAAAACCAATGCAGAATTAAAAATTACATTTAATCCCCTTACAGACATAAATCAATCGAATTGACAGTCCTCTCTATTTAATTCATTAATATTTCTATGTAAAACGCTGCACATGCTGAAAACTGTAAACTCTGCTATTTTCCGCAAAAAGCTCACCAATGATGCCAACTATAAAACTATGCGTTCCAAATTCCACAGCTTTACAGTTTCACAAAATAATATAATCCTTCTCTCTATAGGCCATGGGATGTAATGAGCGCGGCGGCAACCAAGTTATTTTGGCTGCTTTTCCAGCGCATTTGATACTACCTAAATTGTGGTTACTATTTTACTTTATCCCCTTGTCCAGACTTTCTAGATTCCGGGGTTTTGTTTGTTCGTTGTTTTGATATTCCCTCTCGTGTTTTCTATTTTAATTCTTTAAAGGAGCTTTGTAACTTTTGAAACTTAATTAGTAGTTGAGAAAATCAAAGTGTACGAGTACCTATCGAAGTTTTCAAAGTTGTGTTTGCAAAAAGAAGAAGAAAAGCTTTCGATCAAGGTGCTTAGAATTTTAAATTCCAAGTTTTTGTCTGAATATTAAAAAATTTGTTACACACTTTAAAACTGAAAGAAGATTATTGTTTATTCTAATTAAATTCTCTCCATAAGCCTTTTATTGATATGATGAATATTCGTAAACTGGGAAATATTTTTATGATTTCATCTAATCAATAATAGCCTCGGTAGTGTAGTGTGTCTAGCATGCTAGATTCTCACTTGAGCGGTCCGGTTCGACTCCCGCGACCGGCAAATCTGGTTAAGTTTTTCTGCAGTTTTTCCTTACCTGTAACACAAATGTGGGATTTGGGTTATACCATCTGTAAGTCGGCTGCAACCGCACGATGGGCCTGCGTAATAATATAAATCTTCCCTTCGGCACAAGCTTTAGCTTCTGGGCACTGGTAGCAATTATTATTATTATTATTATTATAATTACCGTTGTACTACTCAAGAAATATCATCAGTTGTGGTATCATATAACCGCGTCGAGTGCTTTCATGTGGCTCGCCGAATTATTTCTTGTAGCCCGGTGAATGGTTCAAGGCGAGCCGCCAACTGATTTTAAACAATTTCCGCACCACTTAACCCATTAACTCCCAATTTATTATTTTTGTAAAAATTTGAAGTGTTGCTAGCATTTAGTTTTTCAACCCATTTATAATTTATAATCACAAAATAACAATTTTTTAAAATTTTATTAAATAAACGCTGTCCTATAAATAGAACGATGGGCGTTAAGCTTATAAATACGAAAATTTTGAGCAAGATCATTTCGCTTCAGATTAATTGATTATAAGTCAAACAATGTTCTGAAACTTCGAGGATGCTGTGTAATATTTGCAATCGAATTAAATGCCGCTGATATAACAGCAAATCCTCCGGATGTGTATGAATTGCTACCCGCGCACTGGGAAAAACCATTTAACACATAAAATTATAATATACAAATATACAGTAATGCTTTATATACAATAAGGATGGTCAATCGTTATTGTTGTTGTAAATATTTGCTATAATATAACTGACTCACGATACAAATGCGTGTTTTTCGAACTGAATAGGAACCTCACCAACCAGGTCGAACGTAGCGTGATCCAACGAGACAACATCAACCAAGTAACTGTACGTCAGCAAGCTCACAGTAGTGGTGGTTTAACAACCCAAATATACAAGGAAGTGTATTGACGTAAAAATAAAATGAATAATATAAACCGGAAAGAAAAAAAAGGTCTGTAACAAACAAAACCAAATTACCAGAATGCATCAAGCAAACATTTTATAAATACCTTAGATAAAAGGTGACCTGAAAGAGTTATACCGCTCCCAAATGCGGCTAACGTCGATTAAATATCGAATCCTGTCAAAGAATTATAGTATAAAAGACTGAATGTAAAGAAAAGTTAATCTATAAACTTACGAGAACGTGCTCCTAACCTTCGAAAAATAACTAGTGGAAAATTCCTTACGGTTACCAATAAACTTGGAAATCATCACCCAAAAATGAATTTAATCTAATTAATTATCAATCTGCACAAATGCAATTCCCATATCACAACATCAAGAAAAAACTAATTTAACGATGATGTCACTAAAATATTCTTTAAAGAATTTACTTCGCACGAACGATCAAAACGAAGAGACAACATCTCTTATCAACAACAGGAAGTTAGTTCCAAACAAAATGGCAACTAAAAGGAGAGAGAGAATGCGAAAATCCCTAAACGCTATACAAACTAACACAAAAGCATAGCTATACAGGGTGCTACGGAATTAGCACGTAACAAATTTCCTAGGGCCGTTAAATTTTGCACCTGATTGTGGCTGCAGTAACCCCCGAAAAAAAAACATTTCAGGAATGTCTACAACTTCTCCAATGCCACTATCGTCTTCATACGTACCATCCTCATCTGTCAATTCATCCACATCTGGATGAGGTGCTGGAATATCAGTCTCTATTTTATTCGAAAACAAAGATTCCACAACATCCTCTAAGTTTCGAAACGTTTCGATTGATAATCAATGAGTCTATAAGCAAAATGAACTTGCTTAAAATTTCATGACACCTGAAAAACTAAGTTTTGTAGCTGGGCAAATAATTTCTTGTAGCTCGCCAAATAATTTCTTGTAGCCCGCTGAATGGTTCAATCCGAGCCGCCAACTAATTTCAACTAATTATCGTCGCACCACTCAAGCAATATCATCAGCAGAGTGATATCATAAAACCACTCCGCCCGACGAATTTTTTTATGCAGCCTGCCGAGTGGTTTCATGCGATCTTGCGAGTGGTTTTATGTGACCTGCCGAGTGGTCTGATGCGGCCTGTTGATTGGTTTCATGTAGCTCGCCGAATAATTTATTGTAGCCCACCGAATGATTCAATCAGAACCGTCAACTGATTTTAACTAATTATCGTCGCACCACTCAAGCAATATCATCCGCAGTGGTGTTATAAAACCATTCGGCCAGACGAATTTGTTTATGTGGCCAGCCGAGCGGTTTCATATGGCTCGCCGATGATTTCTTGTAGCTTGCCAAATGGTTCAATGCGAGCCGGCAACAGATTTTAACTAATTATCGTTGCATCTTCAATGTTCAAATTCAAACTTGAGACAAGTGCACAGCGGCATAAGTATGACGGCGCGTATTACGGAGAGTCAAAACATTACGAGCAATCTCATTTGCTTCTGACAGTTGCGTGAACGTAACAGACTATAACAGACTATAGATTAATGAATGATTTTGTTTTGACGTTACGTGAACTTATTATTCGCTGGACTTCAATCTTATTATTACTTGTCTAGACACGATACGCTTCTTTCACATATCTACAATTCTTGACTACATTATTGTGGTAACCGAGTCCGATCTAGTCAAATAGCCCGACAGCCTGCATAAAAAAAGTTCCTATCAGTTTTCAGATCTCCAAACGTCACGATTCAGGTCGTTCAGGTAGTCTGTGATTTGCTGAGAATTCTTCGTCGCTCCTTGTGCTTCTGAATTGTAAATGACGTAATCCGAACGCGAATGTAGTGTTTTATGCATGCGCACCATTCGCCACTTCACACGAATTGAAGATCGGCGATTTTTATTTGGACTCTTCTAATTCAGCACTATGAACAGTACGAACTGAACATTTTGAGATAAAACCCTATCGGGCTTGGTCATAATGTTTTGCATAATTTTTGTCGATAGTCTTCTTCTTAGTCCGGATCTGCGCTACTCCAAGAAAAATGCAGTTCGCAGATATAAAAAGTTTCCGACCTCCGAGATAAATTATAAAAAGGACATCAACCACGTAAAGATTTAAATTCCAGGTACCTGTATATTTTTACTGTATTTCCATAATTCAAATGAAATTGTGGGAATTCTAGGGCAAATTTAAATTTAAATTGGAATACACTATGCACGTTAGCCAGAAAAGAAAGCATTGAATTGGAAGTGTGCAATTTAAATTATTGTGCATTATAGAAAGGTCTGGTTAGCAAATTCATTGAAAATAGAAATTGTTCGAAAGAATCAGGTCTGTCTAGACAGCTTCTCGCTCGTTTTGACAATTTAAAATAGAATTTCTTAGAATAAAAGTTTTTAAGAAAGTCCATTTGAGGGTTTTCATATTCTACCCTCAAGCTGTTTTCAGTACTATAGAGATAAGTTATCGATGTTAACAGTTACTCTAAAAACAATAAATTTATAGTAATATAATCGAAAATTGAGTTTATTAATATTAATTGAATATGGAGATTTTTAACTTTCTTTTTATTGGGGAATAAACTTTTACATCATATAAATTCATTAATTTAATATTTGAGACTTGCTGCCTGTTTGTAACATATTATGTTCACGTTTTGAAAGCTCAAATTGGCATTGCAAAAATCTTTTAGGATATATCCAAGCTACGCTTTGCAGCGACTCTTCCATTAATGGCTCACACCCAAACGTAGCACCTCCACCATTAATTCATTTATATCATACTTATATCAGTTGTCTTATTGTCCTCTATTTCTCGATATTCTCTATTTGAACTTGGGATTCTTTAAAAGAGTTTGTCGTATTTTCTATTAACAAATCCAGGTTTCATTTTAGGGTTCATAGAGTCTGTTTGTCTTAGTTCTAAGAACTTCAAAAAGAATCCTAATCCTTGCTAATGTCTCAGTTCCAGCAAAAACATTCAATACTTTACTACACAAAACGATAATCCAATTCTATACCTTTGCGTTGACAGTTTAGTAAATTTACCAACCATATAGAGTTCCAGGTACATAAACCAATTCCAACCATTTCACGAAGTGGCAAAAACAGTTCAGCACTTGATTTTAAAATCGGTTACACGTTGGCTTGGTATTTATAACGGCTAAACTTTGCCTTTTTATATTGATACTCTTAGAATATTTTTTATAAATAAAACACCACTGTAGGATGTAGTGTACTTTATTATAATAAATTAAATTATCCGCGACGCAGTTTCAGCTTTTAGTGCAATTCATTTTTACACTTTTCAAATTAGATTTCTATTACAACTTGGATAAAATTCACTTTCAACAATATAACCTTTCACTATTTGAAATCTACAACTTGCAACAAGTCTTTTCAGCGATTTAACCAAGAGTTAAAGTAACGTTCAAAATCGGAACTTTATAAGCAAACTATTTACATGATAGCTGTTATCTAATTTATACAAACATATACAGAATTATGTACAAAGATAACAAATGAATTATACAATATAAGCTAGTAGTTTTTATCTAAAAGTACTATTCTATAAATGATTCAGAAATAACTATTCTATAAAAATTGCATTATATCATAATAATTTAAATGTATTATTACACAAGCTACTTAACGTTCATAAAAAGTGTACTGATGAATAACAAATAACAAGCAAAATTACATTAATTATATTCAACTTTAAAAATAGAAATTACTTTAAAAGCAACATTTTCCATTTGAAAATCAAATTTTGAAAAATTTCGAATAATCAACAAATTTAGAAGTGCAATCCACAGCAATATTTTCTTTGTCTTTATTTATACAGTCTCGATTTATTAATTTAAACATCTCAGGGTACTTTTCCTTTCGTTCATCTGAATTAAAGTAGTTATATATTTATATTTCTTTTAGTAGTTCCAGGATATGTTGTGTTGTCTACGGTATCCTTATTTCATCGAGATACCAATCAGATACAGTCTGCTTAATCTAGAAACAAAATAACTTCCCAATTCACAAATACACTACTTTCGCAACATTCTTTTGAAACTAATGCAAAATTTAAAATATGCAACTGCCATTGGTGTATTTTTACCGCAAAATCCAAAATTATAACTTAGCATGAAACTTTAAAATATTCAAACCGCATTGATGTATTTTTGCCACCTGTTCTGTAACATTTTAAATAAATTGTCATTATTTTGTCAACTAAATTTGTATTCGCCTTAAAAACCATAGATGTTTTGTAAAGTGCAAGAATTGTACGTTTTAAAATTTGGATAACAAAGCTTGTGTTTAAACTTTTTGGTAATTTAAAAGTTTCTTTGTTTAGTATATTAATAATATTTATAGAGTAAAATAAAATAAAGCTAAAGATATTAGCTGTAGAAAAAAGTACCTATTAAAGTCATTATATTATTTTTCTTACTTCATTATAAATAATAATTAAATTATTTTAAAAAAGTAAAATTAAAAAAATACAAAAAGAAAGAGATGAGAAACTTCTATAAAGAAGTCAAAGGGGTTAAAAAAGGATTTGAAGTAAGTCTCGTTCGCTATAAAGACAAAGACGGAAATTTATTAGGAGAGCAAATTCAGAAGGAATGAACAGAAGACAACGAAGAAATTCAATATCGAGGGGAGGACAGAAGAAATGAAAATGAACTCCCAGAACTAACAAAAGAAGAAATAGAAAATATAATTATTGCACAAAAAACAACAAAATCCCGGGGCAAAGTGGGATTACAGCTGAAAATGTGAAGTATGGAGAGAGAGTACTCCGAGATTATATTTACACACGAATAAAAGAAATATGGAAGGAAGAAGCTATGTCTAGAGTCTGGAAGAAAGCAACTATCCTTCCAGTGCACAAAAAAGGGGACAAGACTGAATGTACCAATTACAGAGGGATACCCTTTTTAAGTATTAGCAACCTGGTTGAAAACCAAATTAGAAGAACAGCCCGAAAAAGAGCTAGACGAGTACCAGGGAGGTTTTAGAAAAAATAGAATGACAGATCAAATCTTTGTGTTAAAGCAAATACCAATATCATGTTATGAATACGAGATTCCGCTGCATATGTTGCTAAGGGCATGATTCAGTAAATAAAAAAGAGCTGATAAATATTATGTATGAATTAAACATTCCAGGAAAACTAGTCAGATTAATAGGAATGACGTTACAACAAACTGTAAGCTTAGTCAGAATAGCAGGAGCTACATCAGTAGAATTTGAAATAAAGAGAGGTCTAAAGCAAGGTGACCCACTAGTAGATAACTTTATGTACCTAGGGTTGTTGATAAATGACAAAGGTAAAGAAAATGTGAAGTAAATCAAACTATAGCAAAAAGTAACAGATGTGCGGAAGAGGGATTAACATATTTAAATCTAAACAAGTGAGCAGAAGGTTAAAGATAAGATTGTATAAAACAGTAGTTAGACCAGCTTTACTCTACGGAAGCGAGACATGGGTGATGAACAAAACAATCCAAAATAAAATCGAAATTTGGAAACGAGAACTCCTACGCAGAATATTTGGCGGAAAGAAAACAGAGTTAGGATGGGAAAGGTGAACAAATGAAGAAGTGTATGAGCTCTTTGAAGAACCTAGAATTAGTCTGGTTGTCAAGACAAAAAGACTACAATGGGCTGGTCATCTAGAGAGAATGAGCGAGGATCGAGCAGTGAAGACTATAGGGTAGAGGAAGCCAGAAGGTAAGAAGAGAAGAGGAAGATCAAGAAGAAAATGGAAGGCGGCCATCCTGTCTGATCTGGAAGAAAAACAAATAACGGAATGGAGGGGAAAAGTAAAAGACAAAAAGAAATGGAAAGAAACTACAAAGCTATGGGCCTAAAAGGCCTGGACAAGCTGTATGTATAAATGAATTGAGTTCATATAGAGTTTAAAATAATTTAATTCCAAATTTTCCATACTTTCATAAATTTTAATAAGCTACGAAAAGTTACGGCTTCTTTTAGAAACTTTTATTTTATATACACTTATCTTGAAACATTAAATCTTCTTACTAAAGTATGAAAAGTGAAAGTAAAATGACGTCGAAATTTTACTAAATACTCATATAGCTTAGGGCTTAAAGTGTTTACCGTGGTGATTTTAAAGGCACAAGCATTTTAATTTATTAAAAACAATTTAGATTTGCGGTAAGAATACACCAATGGCGTCTGAGTGTTTTAAATTTCGTAAACATTATTAAAAAAATAAACAAAACGTTGCTTGATTATTAAATGTTTTCGTCGTAAGCATTTCCAAAGGATGCTACGAGTTTAAAATCTGCTAGAATATTTTACTTAGTAATTTGTCTATTTGTGAATTAGAAAGTTGTCACGTCATAGAAATGACAAAATCAAGATGACTAACAAATCTTAACCAATACCTGTGAAGTATTTTTTAAATCTCGCGGTATTATTTAAATTTAAAATTTGGCGGTGAGAACGGACCAATGGGATTTCGATTTTTTAAATAGTTTTAAAAATGATAAAGTTTGTGACGTAGTGGAATTCCTTAGACAAACAATAGCGCTTGCTATTGCTATTAATGAATGGAAAGAAATCCCTAGAAAGAAAAGGTTTGTCTAAGATGTACCACATTAACTATCCCATAATGTCGGCCATGTATTCCGAATAAAAATAAAACAAGTTTGGAACAGTACATAGCGGAAGGTTTAATGAGACATCTACCGCATATTTGAAGAGCCACAGGGACGCAAAATAACTGGGAACCTTTTAATTGCGAAAATTGTTCCAGACTTACATAAAATCAAATACATTTCTACTATTCTCAACAATTCTATAGTCCCATTTGCTTCGGAAATAGAAACTACTTTCGATAAAAATCTTTGAACCAACTATAAATCACAATAAAGTAAATTGCACGTTTCGTACTGCCTTTCATTTGATAATGACGTCGTGAATACAAATATTTTGCTAAATTTACGAAAATATGAAAGATGCCGGTTTATATTGGTATCTGTTTATTAGTTAATGCACGAGCTGTAAAATGTTCTGTGACAGGGCAGCTTTAAAATAAATAAAGATAATGTCTGTGAGGTTAGGTTTTAGTTTAGAAATGTAATCCAAGTTTATGAGAGACAGATGTGTTCCTATGGAAATGTCTGTTTAAAAGATTTGTTGAAATTTATTGTTTTCATATAAATTCCTAACATAACCGTTTTGACCTGTCACTTTTCATAAATTTTAAATAGTTTTTTTTCTTTTATTAGAATACAAAAATAAAAGATTACATATGTGTATTAGGTGTTTATTATATTTAACACTAAGACATACAGAAGAAGCACTTTTTAAGAAAATCAAAAATTCAACACGTAGCTTGTTAAAATCTAAGCCTTACTAAATGGTTCACTCTCTTAGACTTGCCCTGCATCAAAGTACAGAAGCAGTGTTGCAGTTGCAAAACATAAATAATGACTAGGAAACTCCCGCAACCCCATGTTTTAACAATGTTAAGCACCGCAAGTACCATCTCTTACCCTATACTTCGTATAGCAGAAATAATAAACGGTGCCTTTGTGTTCTCATATGTTCGCATATGTTCTGCACTGTGTTCCAGCAACCTTATTCATCTGAATTATACAAGAGACGTGTCTGCAAATTCCCCGATGCAAAATGGAGGTGACGCTGGCAAACAATTTGCGAATCTTGGTCCATATCAGCTCTAACTAGCGCTTGAATAAATAGAGGAGTAAGACGAGACATCCGAATTAAAATACATTACATGCAAATGCGAGGTGATATTAAGGGGATACATAAAAAGGGTTGTCTTAGAGCAGCGCCGAGAACTGAGCGAGCACCGTCGTTAGCATTCATTGTTAAATATATTTGCACGAGGCTCCTTCCTTTCCGAAACCCCGCTAATGTTTACTGTTAATTTAAGTAACGCACGAATATTTGAATTTTAATTTAATACGAGCTACCGAAACACAAACATATTTAATATGCATGCGTACTTCTTTTCATTTCATATTCACTAATTTCGAAACGGAAAAATTAAACAAACAGTTTTGACTTTTTTATTTTTATGTATTTTAAAAGTGTTAGGTAAAAAGTTTTTATTAAGGTTATGTTTACACTAATACACCAATACCAATCTAAATACTTTTTGGATGAAACTAAACCATTTTAATGATTTATATATGCATACAGTAGAGAAATGAACTAAACAATTTTAAATTGACTTGTTTACATCTCAAAAACACTACTTCTGAAACGCTCGTTATTTTCATCAACTAAAGTTACTTTCTATTCTTACTCAAACTGTACAATTCAAACATAAAAAAATACGTCGCACGATGGACGTCTAAAACTCATAAAAAAACTTCAAATTATTTAATACTTACTGCATAACTCAAAAATTGCACCGATGTTGAGATCTCTATTACGCAAATTTAAATACAGGAGTGGGTGTTTACCCCAAAAGCTTCCAATTAGATAATGGAAATCAGGAACAAAATAAAAACATGTTGAGCGCCACCAAATTGATTACAAAATCTAGGAATCTCAATTTGGAAAGATTCCTCATTTAAAATTGACATTAGATTAATCAAAAACGTATCAATCGACACTACTGAATTTTAATAAAAAAAAAACATGAGCAATTTGTTGGTCCAAACCATATCATACGATAAATTAATTTGAAATCTGTATATTAAAACATGTACGAAAAAGTTGAAATACTAACAAAATTAAAAATACAAAGTTATCATTATCAAAAAGTTATCATACAAAAAGTAATTTAAATTTCGGGATCCCAAATAGACATTACAAAAAAACTTAGTTAAAAAATTTAATACCTTACATTTTCAATAATCCAACAAAGTTCAAGATTTCTTACTCAAATGACTTCGAACACTAGATGCACAATATTGACATAAACTTAAGTTTCACAGCCAAACTGCTGACCTGAAAAACCAATGCAGGAACAATCTTCTGAATTCTGAACTATATTTATTTTAACAACAAACTTCAACATACGAAAATTTCCAATAACTGATATTTCGTTTTTAGCACTTTCATAACAGGAACGATGATTATATTAACTTGAATACTGCTTGAGGATGGTTATTTTAATTTGTAAATTTAACTGAAACTACTGAATAAATCTCTTCACAACTCTTTCATTAGAATCCGGTAAACTGAATTATTTGCGTTAAATCCATTAGCATTTAAAAAATTTAAACGGTAACTTGAAGCAAGTAGGCTTCCTATACGGTACGATAATACACAAAACTGCGTTAACACAAATACGAGGGTAAATATAAACGGTAATTTTTTTTTCATCATTTATTGGATAACGTTATACACAAATCATTGTTTTAACATTTTTCAATATAGTCTCCTGCGTGATCTATACACTTTTGCCACCGATTTGGAAGTTTCAGTATTTCCTGGTTATAGAAAGTTTTAGGGCGCGTTGTAAGTCAATTGCGCACGTGCTCTTCGACTTCTTCATTGCTTCCAAATCGTTTTCCTCCCAGTGATTGCTTCATAGGCGCGAACAAAAAATAGTCACAGGGGGACAAGTCAGGGCTATAAGGAGGGTGCTCGAGGGTTTCCCAGCCCATTTCTTGTCAAGGCCGCGGTGTAAGGCCTCGCGTTGTCATGGAGGAGAATAACGTTTCTGATGGGCATGCCTCGTCTTTTGTTTCGATAGACGGCTTTTGCCGACCGTAACAACTGGCAGTAGTAAGCTGCATTCACTGTACGTTGATCGTGTAGAAAATCGATCAGTAAAATTCCCCTAGAGTCAAAAAAAATCGTGGCAAGGACTTTTCCAGCTGAGTTTTGGCCTTCACTGGACAACCTTCATTCTTTCTTCGCCACTCCTTACTTGCAATTTTAGATTCGGGGGTGTAGTGATGTACCCACGTCTCATCACATGTCACGATGCGCTTCAAAAAGGCCTTCCCTTCTCGCTGAAATCGATTCAGAAGCCATTCAGCGATCTCCGACCTAACCTGTTTTTGGTTTCCAGTCAACAACCTCGGAACCCATCGAGCACTAATTTTTCGAAAACCAAGTTGATCAGTTATAATGGATTGAACACTTCCATAGCTGATACCCACTTCTGATGAAATTTCTTCCACGGTTAACCGGCGATCACGTTCAATAGGCTCTCGAACGTTACGGGTATTGTCATCTGTAAGGCTTGTCCTTGGGCGTCGATCATGACTTTCGTTTTTAACACGTTCTCGTCCGCCCTTAAATTCTCTCGCCCGCGTATACACACGATTCTGAGACAGTGTTCTGTCCCCAAACTGTGCTTTCAAACGAGTTAAAATTTCTGACGGTTTAACGCCTTCATTGGTTAAAAACTTTATGATAATCCGTTGCGCAACTGACGAATGTACCTCTTGCTCGGTCATGGCTGTACTGACGACAAAGCCACGGATGTGCGCGAACCCGGCCGGCTCCCCACTCCTCATAAACCAAACATCTACTCCACACAACATCAGCTACCTCGGAACTGCATTCTAAGCGGAATAGCAAAATTACCGTTTATATTTGATTTACCCTCGTAATTATTACTTGTCAAACTGTAACATTAAACACACCGAATATCATAATAGTTTGGCCGGGGGTCTCTCTTTTCACGAAGAAGGCACAGCCCTCCCCCGCGTGGCAAACGCCACCTTGCTTGGTTGTGTATTCAACCACCCCCTATTTTAAACTTACTTCGACTGACTGTAAACTAAAAACTATTTCGCGGTGGTATGATTTTTGAGGAGGGCGAAGCTTTAAACAATCCAATAGAAAAGTGGCGGGATATTCATTAGCCAATAAAATATGTTTACGTCATTTGTTCAAGCACACTCCCAACTAAACTGAAGGGGATTACATTTATACGTACAAAACTGAAGCTAATAACACACACAGATGGTGTCTAAACAGCTCGTTCGAGGAAATCCCTTTTGGCAGTAAATTGTTTACTAGTAAAATGTTTTAAAGCTATGAATTTGAACTTTCATACTTTTTAACCGTAAGGAGATTTTTGTTAAGGCTAATAATAGATTTTAGCCCTTATAAGCTCGGAATTAAAAACAATTTTGTTTTTCTAGAACCTTCTATTTCTCGGAAAATAATCTTTTAACACTGCAAAAGCGGTGCTTTTAAAAGGGAATCTGCAGATTTTTCTAGAAACAAATTTTATCGATCTGGGAATGTTTCTATTAGATGACCGTTGATATTTTAAAGGGCTTGTTTTATGCAGAATACCAACGTATTTTTAAATCAAGAAAAAAAAATATATACAATAATATGCAGGACTGCACTAAGGGTTTTTATCAATTATGCAAATAAAATTGCATTTCTCGGAAGTTCAAAAAATGAACCGTTACACTTCTAACTGGCATTCTCTACTCTTACGTTACCAAGTTACTTAGTAACCAATTACATTATCTCATTACGGTTCTTTTGAGCGTAGGAAAGCTGAAAAGTTGGCTAATTCGTATGGAAACGTGATTGTCGTTAGGCGCCAGCCTGTTTATTTTTAAGATTATAAAAAGCTCTATTATATAATTATTATTAGATTTTCCCAATATGGGAACATACTCCCTAATACTTGAATTCGACTTCAGACAAGCACATCGTCGAACCAATCGAATTATTTTTAAGTGTTAAGAAAAACACTTTAAAACACAATGATCACCATTGCACAAAGCGGCTTTTTATTAAATTTTTCTATATTAGCGAGTGGTCACACAAAAATGCTGGTCTCACAGATTTACCCAAATTGTTCTGTTACCAATACCTCGTGTCTTTCGATGCCAACAACAGAATAGTCGTGATGGATCTAATACAAAGCGAAGTGCCGCCATATACGGCAGTGAGAATTATGGACCAAAATTAACCTGATTGGCACATTTTACTGACATCAAGAATCGTGATGTAAAGCAGAAGGATTTTAAGATATATCTACTGAATAGAACGAAAAATTATCATTATAGTCTTACATTGAAAGTTAAATTTGATATCATATTAGTACCTTTTAAGGATTTTGAGGGAGTTGTATAAGTAACTTTTAAATTTTAGTCAAAGAAAAATACTATATATATTTAATAATGCTGCTGTAATTTAAAAAACCTAAAAGAATATAAATATTGGGAATTTAGGGAATTTATATTGATTCACTTATTCACAGATTTTTGGGTTGTCACAGTTGTCGGTTTTCCTTAGCTGCAACACAACTGTGGGATTTGTGATATACAATCTGTAAGAAAGCTACAACCACACAATGGGCCTAATAATAATCGCCCGCACAAGCTTTATATCTTCTGGGGCCTGGTTCTCCAGGCAATCGGTAGTAATAATAATAATTATTATTGTTTATTTTAATATAACCTAACAATTGCTTTGACAACTAAGCTTTCCACTCAAAGCAACTGTACATTAAGATAAATTTGCGAAACTTTTCGTTAAATTCTTTTATTTATTTCAAAATTTGTATGTATTTTATTTTCTATCACACGATGTATAATGTTTAATTAATATCTGTACGTAAACATTACGTTTAGAATATTTAATATAATTTTTACTATTGACTATTGATTCAAGATTTCCTATATTTATTAAAGATTGCAACTATCCATTAAATTTCAGAGAATTTCTACCTAATAGCAGGCGATGTATAAATATTTATTTGTAATTAAATTCCCCATGCACCAATATTTATACTACATTTACAGATTTTTAATTAATTTTATTATTGACTTCAAAATTTTTAATTTTGATTCAAATTTGCAAATTTCCTACTTAAAGAATTCAATTAATTTATTATCTGTTTATCCTAAAACACGCTGTATATAATAATTAATTAGTATCTGTAAGTAAATATATTGATTGTTGCTGATACTAGCAGTAAATTTACAAGATTTAATGTAATTTTATTATTGACTTCAAAATTTTTAATTTTGATTCAAATTTGCAAATTTCCCACTTAAAGAATTTAATTAATTTATTATATGTTTATCCTAAAACACGCTATATATAATAATTAATTAGTATCTGTAAGTAAATATATTGATTGTTGCTGATACTAGCAAAAAATTTACAAGATTTAAAGTAATTTTATTATTGACTTCAAACTTTTTAATTTTGATTCAAATTTTGCAAATTTCCCACTTAAAGAATTCAATTAATTTATTATCTGTTTATCCTAAAACACGCTATATATAATAATTAATTAGTATCTGTAAGTAAATATATTGATTGTTGCTGATACGAGCAGTAAATTTACAAGATTTAATGTAATTTTATTATTGATTTCAAAATTTTTAATTTTGATTCAAATTGCAAATTTCCCACTTAAAGAATTCAATTAGTTTATTATCGGTTTATCCAAAACACGCTATATATAATAATTAATTATTATCTGTAAGTAAATATATTGATTTTCGACGATACTAGCTGTAAATTTACAAGATCTAATGTAATTTTATTATTGACTTCAAAATTTTTAATTTTGATTCAAATTTTGCAAATTTCCCACTTAAAGAATTCAATTAATTTATTATCTGTTTATCCTAAAACACGCTATATATAATAATTAATTAGTATCTGTAAGTAAATATATTGATTGTTGCTGATACGAGCAGTAAATTTACAAGATTTAATGTAATTTTATTATTGATTTCAAAATTTTTAATTTTGATTCAAATTGCAAATTTCCCACTTAAAGAATTCAATTAGTTTATTATCGGTTTATCCAAAACACGCTATATATAATAATTAATTATTATCTGTAAGTAAATATATTGATTTTCGACGATACTAGCTGTAAATTTACAAGATCTAATGTAATTTTATTATTGACTTCAAAATTTTTAATTTTTATTCAAATTGCAAATTTCCCACTTAAAGAATTCAATTAGTTTATTATCGGTTTATCCAAAACACGCTATATATAATAATTAATTATTATCTGCAAGTAAATATATTGATTTTCGACGATACTAGCTGTAAATTTACAAGATCTAATGTAATTTTATTATTGACTTCAAAATTTTTAATTTTGATTCAAATTTGCAAATTTCCCACTTAAAGAATTTAATTAATTTATTATATGTTTATCCTAAAACACGCTATATATAATAATTAATTAGTATCTGTAAGTAAATATATTGATTGTTGCTGATACTAGCAAAAAATTTACAAGATTTAAAGTAATTTTATTATTGACTTCAAACTTTTTAATTTTGATTCAAATTTTGCAAATTTCCCACTTAAAGAATTCAATTAATTTATTATCTGTTTATCCTAAAACACGCTATATATAATAATTAATTAGTATCTGTAAGTAAATATATTGATTGTTGCTGATACGAGCAGTAAATTTACAAGATTTAATGTAATTTTATTATTGATTTCAAAATTTTTAATTTTGATTCAAATTGCAAATTTCCCACTTAAAGAATTCAATTAGTTTATTATCGGTTTATCCAAAACACGCTATATATAATAATTAATTATTATCTGTAAGTAAATATATTGATTTTCGACGATACTAGCTGTAAATTTACAAGATCTAATGTAATTTTATTATTGACTTCAAAATTTTTAATTTTTATTCAAATTGCAAATTTCCCACTTAAAGAATTCAATTAGTTTATTATCGGTTTATCCAAAACACGCTATATATAATAATTAATTATTATCTGCAAGTAAATATATTGATTTTCGACGATACTAGCTGTAAATTTACAAGATCTAATGTAATTTTATTATTGACTTCAAAATTTTTAATTTTGATTCAAATTTGCAAATTTCCCACTTAAAGAATTTAATTAATTTATTATATGTTTATCCTAAAACACGCTATATATAATAATTAATTAGTATCTGTAAGTAAATATATTGATTGTTGCTGATACTAGCAAAAAATTTACAAGATTTAAAGTAATTTTATTATTGACTTCAAACTTTTTAATTTTGATTCAAATTTTGCAAATTTCCCACTTAAAGAATTCAATTAATTTATTATCTGTTTATCCTAAAACACGCTATATATAATAATTAATTAGTATCTGTAAGTAAATATATTGATTGTTGCTGATACGAGCAGTAAATTTACAAGATTTAATGTAATTTTATTATTGATTTCAAAATTTTTAATTTTGATTCAAATTGCAAATTTCCCACTTAAAGAATTCAATTAGTTTATTATCGGTTTATCCAAAACACGCTATATATAATAATTAATTATTATCTGTAAGTAAATATATTGATTTTCGACGATACTAGCTGTAAATTTACAAGATCTAATGTAATTTTATTATTGACTTCAAAATTTTTAATTTTGATTCAAATTTTGCAAATTTCCCACTTAAAGAATTCAATTAATTTATTATCTGTTTATCCTAAAACACGCTATATATAATAATTAATTAGTATCTGTAAGTAAATATATTGATTGTTGCTGATACGAGCAGTAAATTTACAAGATTTAATGTAATTTTATTATTGATTTCAAAATTTTTAATTTTGATTCAAATTGCAAATTTCCCACTTAAAGAATTCAATTAGTTTATTATCGGTTTATCCAAAACACGCTATATATAATAATTAATTATTATCTGTAAGTAAATATATTGATTTTCGACGATACTAGCTGTAAATTTACAAGATCTAATGTAATTTTATTATTGACTTCAAAATTTTTAATTTTTATTCAAATTGCAAATTTCCCACTTAAAGAATTCAATTAGTTTATTATCGGTTTATCCAAAACACGCTATATATAATAATTAATTATTATCTGCAAGTAAATATATTGATTTTCGACGATACTAGCTGTAAATTTACAAGATCTAATGTAATTTTATTATTGACTTCAAAATTTTTAATTTTGATTCAAATTTGCAAATTTCCCACTTAAAGAATTTAATTAATTTATTATATGTTTATCCTAAAACACGCTATATATAATAATTAATTAGTATCTGTAAGTAAATATATTGATTGTTGCTGATACTAGCAAAAAATTTACAAGATTTAAAGTAATTTTATTATTGACTTCAAACTTTTTAATTTTGATTCAAATTTGCAAATTTCCCACTTAAAGAATTCAATTAATTTATTATCTGTTTATCCTAAAACACACTATGTATAATAATTAAAATCTGTAAGTAAATATGTTGTTTGCCACTGGTACTAACAGTAAATTTACTAGATTTAATGTAATTTTTTTATTGACTTTAAAATTTCTAATACAGATTTAAATTTAGAATTTCCCACTAAAAATCGGTGAATTTATATCTGTTTGTTAATTGCTGTATTTCTCAGGTTTCCTGCTTTCAGTAGTGTTCGTTTAATTTTAGGATAATAAACACTATTAATTCTATAATATATTTTATTTAATACTTATTATTATGATTGAAATAGAAAATGAATTTTGAGTTTTTCTGAGGACTGGTGGCAATCAGTTGCCTACAAAAGTGATCTATACATTAAAAGAAAGTTATTATTAATTAGTTTACATTTCAATGTTCATTAAGGTTTACTATTATCGTCTGTAAATACAAATATTATTTAAAAGTTAATATCAATTATGTTTATCTAACATTAAATGGAAATTCTGTGATTCATTGTATGACAATCATAAATAGTTTTAAATAGGTCAATGATAAACAATTTATAATTGATTGTAAATGGAATGAACTAATGATTAAATGCTATAATAGGTGAACAGGTGATATATATATAATGCTAATCTTAATGAAATATGAATGTTAATAATATTAAAAGAAATTAATAAAACAATATAATAATTATAACTACGGAAATAGTGATTATCTAACATAATTAATATTTGTAAGTGTCTAAATTGCCTCTGATACTAACAATAGATTTACACGATTTAATGTAATTTTATTACTGCCTTCAATATAGATTTAAATTTAGAATTACAATTTACTAGCAAGTAATGTAAAAATCCAATAATTCCGTCATTTTGTATAGAAGGATTTCGAAAAATTAATAACTATTACGCTTTTTGCCTTTTATTGTATTTTTTCACATTTTATGTGTAAATGCAATAAATTACTGTTTTTAATTTTATATTAATATGTGAATCTAAACACATTTGTTAAATGTGCAATTATTTTTGGTACGCAATTGTATTGTTATATTTAACTCTTCATATTAAGTAATGGCAAAATACGATTTTATCGTATGTTGAATTAAAACAACGTGTTACAGTTCAATAAATACAAAAAAGGATTATTTACTTTAAATTTCAGCGGCTTTTAAACACAAGCGGTTTAGAATATATTTATATAGTAAAATAGTACAAATAGATGTAATTGTGAAAAAATTAATTAGCATAAATTGATTATAAGATTAATTTTAATCTCATTCATCTCTAATTAGTGCATTTCAAGCATTAAACAATTTAATTATATTCGTTGCTTTGTGTTTAATAATATACTATAAATAATTGTTTACGATTGAAAATAATTAATAGATTTAGGAAGCTCATGCTTATGTGGATAATGATCAATCTTGTTGTCTTATTCAGTATATATAATGGACAAAGCCATTTTAAGTTATGTGAAGATACTAAAATTTTTGAAGTAAATTTATGAATCTGTGAAGCTAAGCAGTTTAAGTAAACAACTAAAACCTTTTTCTTTAAGCTTTGCTTTACATGTCCCCCCAAAACGATAAATTTATCATAAACATTTTCCTTTCTAAACATTTTGAATTTATATTTATAATTCTGAATTTTATTAAGTTTACAAGATCCCTTACTTTATTATGTCCCATATTAAAACTGAAACCATTGAGGGTTGATTTATTGATCTGGAATCTGTTTGCAGCCGAAATGGGAGAACTGAAGCCTAATATATGTCAACCACATGCCGCTCGTAAGGAATTAAAACTTATACGGCTTTGTTTCTTTATCCTTCTTAATGTTTAACCACACAACCCTTAAGTCATTATTATTCACACCTACATTTCTTATATGACATTTCAAAAACATTTCAACTCTATTCACTCATCAAAATTGGTTGTTTTCTTATTCGTGTGGAAAAGGATGCAAAAAAACTGCATTTTTTCTACTAGAGATAAATCAAAAAAATGTCAACCTCCAGTAAAACCTTCCACAAATCTTCTGCCTTAAACAAACATATGTCTTCAATAGGTTGATTCTGTTTTCGCAGTCTAAATTACGCTCTGAAACTTGAAACCGAAACGATGTGGATTCGGACATGAAAGAACCTAGGGAACATATGTTTACTTTCCAGTTAGGCTAAGGGAGGAGAATCAACTGACAACCGAGATAAAACAATATATGAAATTAAGTTTGCTCTGCTCCGGTTACAAAAACAACTAAAATAAAAATCAATCTGTGTAAAAATAAAAAAATGAATATGCTGTTGTTGGGGTATATGATATTGCTAATGACATTTGAAACAATAAATCCCACACAGTGCTCACCTGAACTGAAAGAGAAAGGGGATAGAAAAAATATCTTTGTTTGTTTTGGGCACAACTGATTGATCAAAATTTAATTTAATAGAACAATGGTCGTATTATTTTTCCATATATTTATACAATTACTTTAAACGTGCAGGAAAATCAGGAGAATGAATGAAAAAAATTAGAATTATTATTACATGAAGAACATTACACAAAAATTATAAACCTCCAGAATAGTTCTAGAAATAGCTGCTATTCAAGTGATTATTACATGACTGGGGATAAGATCTGTTAATAAGCCTACTTGGAAGATGAATGCTTTCAAAGTTTAGTGTCAAGATTTGGTGGCATTTTAAGTCTTAATGCATTTATTTGGCACATTGAAGATTTATTGAATCGACAGCTATTTAAATGTGAAAAGTTGGCCATTTCAACAAGTTTGCAGTAAAGATAAATGATTAGAGAAATATTATATTATTCGATTTTAGTTTTGGGTGTACTTTCTTAAAGGTAATAGGAAAAACATATACAATTTAAAATTGGGTACTTGTATGCAGAGAGTTGCATCAAGTCAAGAAAGAAAAAGTGAATTCTTTATTATAAAATCACAGAAAAATTACATTAAATTTCCCAAAATATAATACAAAATATTTATATTCTTAAAATTCAAAGTGGAAAATTATTTAAAAAATAAGTCGGTGTGACAATATTAAAATCTACATTAAACAATGAGGTGTTTATAATTCTCAGGAGACTACCTCTAACTGATGCGATCCAAAGATCGATTATACACATCTTATTTGTTAATATTATCACACCGACTTATTAAATTCTCTTCAATTACATAGTAGAAAAAGTGCTAAGACATAAAGACGATCAAGTTTTAGTAAAGTGGCTCGGATTCAACAAACCATAACCTTTGTTATTCAAATCATATGTTTACTTATTTACCAATAATAAGAGTTGTTAGATGTAAACCAAGTCCATTTTTAAAATTCAGTATCAATATTTTCTACGTTTACTACGCAGTCGCGCACGCATATTAAACGATATTAACTACTCTATTAGCTACTTTAAATGAACTAGCTCTACAACTGAAATAATGGTTTTATGCTTGAATTAATTTTCTTGTTTCAATGAGATATCACTGCTATCGGAATAATGTACAAGCCAGTTTTGAATCTAGTAAAAAAACTCTATAGGTTTTTCAAACGATATTCTCATAATTATTTGCAAGAGATAGATTCAAGTATTCTTCTTCTTCTTCTAATTTAATAAAATTTGTTAAATTTAGTTTTTTTCAATTACATAAGATAATTTTGCAGAAACGATTATTGATCCACTAACAAACCTGTCATTTGCCATTATTTAAATTTAAAATTATTAAAGATTCCGATTGACTAATGGAATAAACAAGTTTGTGTTGGGAATTGTAAACTCAATCATGAGGTTGGCAGTTATTCTGTTATTATCTACATTTCAGCGCCATTTGATTTTTTTAATTACTAACCCTACTTAAATCGTCACTGCTGCGAATAGATGCATGCAATGATATGATTTAATAAATAAAAACACAAAAGTGGCTCATTTACTAGTCCTTGCTGTAAGCTACAAATAAAAAATATACGATAATATGCACGTAGTCAAGAATTTCTAATTTATCATTCCTTTTGTTTATTTTTCTCAAGACGCGATTTAGAGTTGGAATGAAAAGAATGGAATTTTATTATTGCAGACATAACGTCAGTCATTCTTTAGAAACAGCTGTCCTGTCCAGTCTTCTTTGAAATTCATGTAAAAATGGAAGTCATTAAGCTTCTTTTATTAAATTAATTTATTTACAAACGATTGACATCTCAAGCTTTTAGGCAACAAATTGAATTCTGTCTCTGAAAGGAAACACTATAGCAAATATATTATTAGACATAAAAATAAAAACGATGAGCCTCTTGCTCTTGTTTGGAGTTTGAATTTCATTTAACAAATTGAAAAAAGGAAATAACCACCTTTCAAATGAAACTTACCCTGAAAAGGCCCGAAGTAATGGCCAAAGTTGTCGACGCTCGCAAAACATACGAAATAACGAAATTGTTCTTTACAAAGAGTAATATTTATTCAGTTTAGTCTGTTTGTTGGAATTCAACTCCCCTGAAAACCCATTTTCCATCGAGTATATAATTCCAAAAATTTAAACGCGTAATTACATTGTGAACCTTGTAATCGACGGTTATTTCAGAGATTGTTCTTTATTTCATGGCGGTATAAAACATTACGTTTTAAGAGCGCTACATCAGAATCCAATCATTTCCTTGTTTTTCTATTACATTGTTTATGGCAAAACCGAACAAAATGTAAACAGAAAAGAGATTTAGGTTTCTATTTATGAAATATCTATATCTAGAAGTAATAAAGGATAGCATTGGTTAACTGTAAAAGCGTTATATTTAGTGCCGTCAAATATTAGCCGTCAATTTAATCCTCGGCGTGTCATAAAACAGTGGATCGTAAACTGGATCCAATATTGAGTCGAAAGCAATCTGCTAGATCATACAGCGCGCAATCAACTATTTTATACTTCATTATTATCGTTCCCTTGCGAACCAACTCTAGGGACATCGTCGGTCTTTGTAGCGTCCCGACGACGCAACAAGCGGCAGTCCCATAGGACAATGCCTGGACTGAATTGCACGTGCATTGCAGTTAAATCTCGGATTAAACGATACTTTCGAATTAATTAGACGGTCCGCTTGCTGTTGACAAGGCAACCGATTTTCCTATAAAGTTTGCAGACAACTACTGCAACCGCTGCTATCGTCCAGGGATTTCAACCCCTGCTGTGCGAAAAAAAAAGAAACTAAAAAAAGCAACGTACCTGTTTGTGACTGTGTTTTAACGTTGCTGCAGTAGATTACTCGAACGTCAAGCAATGTAAAAGCTCTGTAAAATTGCAAGGGTATATAAAAGGGTGAAGATAGAAACTGGAATGTTTCTCTTTTAAAATGTAAGGGTTAGACTTCATGATTATTCTGTCAAGTTAGTCCTACGTACACGTAGGGGTTAAACGGCAAAATACGAGGTAGAATGCTGCATTTGATACAGTTGCTGAGCTGCTCATGGCCGGGCTTTCGTAAATTTAAGTAAACTTTAATTTTCTGGAACCGAGCTAATTTTTGACAGAATGGCTCTTTGATGTTATGAAAGACCTTTTATTAACACTTACCAAAATTTAAATAGAATCCTACTTGAGCTTACAAAGGATTAATGATAAAATGGAAACATGGTGAAGTTTATTTATAATGTCCTTTTTTCCTAGAGACTGTCCGGTTTAATTTCAGTGCTTCTCTTTTGTTGCAGGTAAGCTGAAATCGATAACGCTTGTATGGGAATTTCAGGGTGGTAAGTTATTTTGTTTTTGTTAGGTCTTTCTTTGTCAGACATTAAATATTTGTAGAATTAACTTTATTAGTTTTGTTATGTAATTCAAACACCGAAGATTTTAGTAGAAATAATTAAATATTCGACAAGACGTGGTAAGAAAACTAGACGTAGCAGTAGAGTAAAAATGCAACATTATGATAACAAAACAAAATAAAAGTAAACAAAATAATGTTCAGACTTGCCAGCATCGTAAGAGGTGACTCTCGAAAGATGTCTTTTTATTTCTTAAAATACTAGCAGTTTTTATAGTTTTACTGCAATAAGTTTGATTTCTGTCATTCCGATACGTGATTGATACCGAAATCGTCGTCAATCTGACAAAATACGGGGATTTTTCAGTATAGAAAATCAAGCCGACCGGCTTATTATATAGTGTGTCTTAAATTAGGCATCCCCGTTATATCTTCTTAGTAGTCCATAAATGGTTCTATTTTTTGCACTTCTAAAAATTCTATCACATAATCATAACAATCCACTCTTAAGTTTTGATAAAATCAACTAATTAACGGTTCCACAGAAAAATAGGATATAAAGAACCCACCCGGTTATTTCTATAAATTTAATTTGGTTTTCAAACGTTGCTTCAAATGACGCGTTGAAAAAGATAACCAGGTTGCTAAGGACCTTTTGCAGAAGACTTCCAGTTGTCCCATGTAGGGATTTAAAATCTGCGGCTTACAAGACCAATATTAGGGCCTCACATCCAAATGCAGCTTTCGAATTTCCACATCAATACAATTAACGGATCTTCTTTAAAATTTAACAACGAAAGGGAAAACTCGCAGTTTCAACTATGGAGGTCAAATAGCGAACTAGGTTTTAAAATTTGTAATGATTTTAAATCTGCCGATTTCCTTAAAACGCCAACTTAATTGCAAGTCTGGATCAATATTCTAGAACTAAAGTCTATATCGACTTCACCTGTAATAATTATTTATTTTGTAAAAAGAAGTTTATTAATTGCATCAATAAAAGAAGAAACATTAATTGAATCAAAATATGATTACCTTCCGAATTCCGAGGAATTTTCAAGATGGAGGCAAAGCATGGATTCACAACAAAAAGAAATGTTTAATTTCGTTATTGCATAAATTCCAAACAATAGAATTGAAAGTTTCAAAATATCACATAACCATTATATGCACTAATCAAACTATAACTGGTCCATCAAAAGGAAATTTTCAAAGAAAATTTGCAAAGTTAAACAGTACACCATAATTACGTGTTCACTGCCCAAGGTTTTCACAAGGAAGGGAGGGATAGAAGCCAAAGCTTTTCAACTAACAACAAGCATGGGTCTCCTGACCAAAAAGCTACCTATTTAATTCGCTGAATTCAGACATCAACCAGATCCTATCTTGGCGCGAAAATGCCAAACCAGATATTTATTATTGATTAACGAAAACTGTTGAAATATATACGAAAATTGAAAATATATTTATTATGGTATACAAGGTTTCTTATAAAGGATAACTCAATAATATTTTTATCAATATACAAGGTGTTCTTAAAATAAAAGAAAATAGACAAAAAATTGCATATCATTTTAACTATCTTCAATCTCCACGTTGGTGGCTTCAAATAGCTGTTACTCAGCACAGTAGTTCAAAGAGATATGACAAAGAGAGATGTTGAAAGGGATATGACATAGACTTTCATGATTTTTTATAGTCATAATAGTGCATTAAGAAAATTATCTTCTCTGCTTCCATTACCACTGGACTCGCTGCTTGAGTATTTCTAGTCTGCCACATACATGTCTGTATGTCATGCATGTATGTCTATCACTGCATATCATCTGGTATTAACAATCTTCAATCTTCATTTTAGTGGCTTCAAATAGCTATTACTCAGTGCCGTAGTTCAAAGAGATATGACAAAGAGAGATGTTGAAAGGGATATGACATAGACTTTCATGATTTTTATAGTCATAATAGTGCATTAAGAAAATTATGTTCTCTGCTTCCATTACCACTGGACTCGCTGCTTGAGTATTTCTAGTCTGCCACATACATGTCTGTATGTCATGCATGTATGTCTATCACTGCATATCATCTGGTTTTAACAATCTTCAATCTTCATTTTAGTGGCTTCAAATAGCTATTACTCAGTGCCGTAGTTCAAAGAGATATGACAAAGAGAGATGTTGAAAGGGATATGACATAGACTTTCATGATTTTTATAGTCATAATAGTGCATTAAGAAAATTATGTTCTCTGCTTCCATTACCACTGGATTCGCTGCTTGAGTATTTCTAGTTTGTCACATGTATGTCTGTATGTCATGCATGTATGTCTATGACTGCATATCACATGGTTTTAACAATCTTCAATCTCCATTTTAGTGGCTTCAAATAGCTATTACTCAGTGCTGTAGTTCAAAGAGATATGACAAAGAGAGATGTTGAAAGAGATATGACATACACTTTTATGATTTCTATAGTCATAATAGTGCGTATAGAAAATTCTGTTCTCTTCTTCCACTACAACTCCACTCGCTGTTTATTTCTAATCTGTTACATGTATGCCTATGTGTCATGTATGTGTATCTATCACTGCATATCATCTGCTTTCTAACTATTTACAATCTCTATATTGGTGGCTTCAAATAGCTATTACTCAGCACAGTAGTTCAAACAGATATGACAAAGAGAAATGTTGAAAGAGATATGACATAGACTTTCATGATGTTTATAGTTATAATAGTGCATTCCATTACCACTGGACTCGCTGCTTGAGTATTTCTTATCTGTCACATGTATGTCCATATGTCATGTATGTATGTCTATCACTGCATATCATCTGGTTTTAACTGTCTTCAATCTCCATATTGGTGGCTTAAAATAACTATTATTCAACGCAGTAGTTCAAAGAGATATGACAAAGAGCGATGTTGAAAGAGATATGACATAGACTTTCATGCTTTTTATATATGTAGTCATAATAGTGCTCATAGAAAGTTCTGTTCTCTTCTTCCACTACAACTCCACTCGCTACTTATTTCTAGTCTGTCACATTTTATGTCTCTATGCATTATGTATTTCTATCACAGCATATCATCTGCTTTTAACTATTTACAATCTCCATATTGGTGGCTTTAAATAGCTATTACTCAGCACCGTGGTTCAAGGAAATATGACAAAGAGAGATGTTGAAGGAGATATCATCTGCTTTTAACTATTTACAATCCCCATATTGGTGACTTTAAATAGTTATTACACAGCACTATAATTCAAAGAAATATGACAAAGTGAGATGTTGAAAGAGATATGACATAGACTTTCATGATTTCCTCCACTCGCTGATTATTTCTAGTTTGACATATGTATGTCTATATGTCATGTATGTATGTCTATCACTGCATATCATCTGGTTTTAAGTGTTTACAATCACTATATTGGTGGCTTCAAACAGCTATTATTTAGCAGCCTAGTTCAAAGAGATATGACAAAGAGAGATGTTAAAAGAGATATGACATAGACTTTCATGATTTTTATAGTCATAATAGTGCGTATAGAAAATTATGTTCTCTTTTTTTATTACAACCCACTCGCAGCTTATTTCTAGTCTGTGACATGTATGTCTCTACGTCATTGTGTCTGCATGTCATCTGGTTTTAACTATTTGCAATCTCTATATCGGTGGATTTAAATAGCTATTGCTCAGCACCGTAGTTCAAAGAGATATGATAAAGAGAGATGTTGAAAGAGATATGACATAGACTTTCATGATTTTTATAATCATAAGAGCGCATTAAGAAAATTCTGCTTTCTTCCTCCATTACAACTCCACTCACTGCTTATTTATTTTTAGACCATTACATGTATGTCTGTATATCTACCACTGCATATCGTCTGGTTCTAACTATCTACAATTTGATTGGTGGCATTAAATAGCTATCACTGGGCACAATAGTTCAAAGAGATATGACATAGATTTTCATGATTTTTATAGTCATAGTATCGCCTTAAAAAAAAGTCTGTTCTCTTTTTATATTACAACTCCACCCGCTGCTGGGGCATTTCTAGTCTGTCACATATGTATGTATAACTGTCTCTGTTATCATCTGGTTCCAATGATCTACAGTCCACATTTGACTGACTGCCAATAAACAGTTGTCACTCAGTACAGTATTTCAAACAAATATGCCACAAAAACAAGTTAGTGTGAATTTTGTTTATTAGTGCTGTCACCAATCGAAGAATTAACCAAATAGTTAAATCTTTATTTTCAATCAATCGTAAAAAAACAAAAGCTAGTTTATATAAGTGGATATATAAAGGCTATAGGCACAAGAAGACATATATCCAAACCTTTTAACAACATAATAAAATATCCTTAGCAATTTTAAATATTTTACCCCTTTTTTATACTTTGAGTCCCATAAATCATTACAACCGAGACAAGTATTTTTTTCATAAAATATTTTGAAATCCTTGATAGCGCAAACCGAGTTTTGTCAGATACAAACCGCAACTGTAATTTTGGTTAATAAAAATTTGTAACCTGCACAGCAGCGAGGTTAGATAAAATCTTTATTGTTCGTTTAGCTAGCAACCTGCAAATTACAGGTACGAACAGTCACAATATGTTCTTTTATCGTTCCCTTTCTTTTTCTACTGTTGGAAGTTTGTTGTGTCCCTTTTAAACCGCAGATATTTTACTTTATCAAGTAAAGTACAGGAAAATATATATTTTACCAAAAGTTTGTACCTAGAAAACCGAGTATATTTTAGAAGCTAAAAAATATGGGAAAGACTTTCGTGGAGCACACAAAGGAGAAAGTCGATATCGCAAGATGATTGACTACCAGTATTTTTTATACCTATCATTGTAGAATATAGAATTCACCCCCGTGCCCGTATATATCTGCGTGAAACGTGTTCCCTTTTCTTCGACAGTGTACAGAGAGCGTGTTCCCTTTACGCAAAGTTCCCATATGTCAGGCAATATTTCGTCTTTGCTTCCATCATCCCCTAAATGCGACACAACATCCTTATCTACCTGAATTCCGGAATGACAAAGCAATCCCCATATCCACCCTATCGGGCTTATGCTAATCTACCTTTGCCCTTGAATGGATCCACTTCATTCAACACTTGGTCGCAAGCGGCTTACGTACGTCTCGGTACTTAACATGAGTATTGTACGGCTGTCCTAGACAGCCAACGTTATCAAGGTTTCTTTGTCTTACTGCTCTCTATGTTAATCGCACTCCATTGTTAAGTCGTTTGCAGCCGACGTTGAGATAAGAGACTCAGAAATATCAAACAAATTATGCCTTTTTTTCGGTTTCCTTTAAGTGGAAAACTTCTTAATTTAGGAAACAATTCCAGAGACGACGGCCATTCTGAAAAAAAATCAGATAATAAATAAAACAAGCAAATTTTCCTCTCTCCTTTTTTAGCTGAATTGTTTTAATCATGAGCACGTAAATTTCCGTTATGTAGTGTACAGAAATATATAACAAAAGGCTTTATTATCAAACACCTACAAATGCATGCATTGTTAAATGCTAACAAACCCTGATAGCTTTTGTAGGGTAAAATGAAAAAAAAAACAATGAATTTGTTTTATCCAGCATCCAGTTACCATGAAATATAGTAGTTATACTGAGAGTTTTATTTATACCTAAAGGAAATTAAGATTTTTTTGCAGAATTGTAAATAGTAAAAATTATTAGCAGTTCGAGAATCCATTGTGCAATATTAATAAGTTTTTTTTTTAAATTTTATTTTCTTTGAAATGCATAGAGAGAGATCAAGGAATATTAAATTTTTTACTGAAAAAGGGAATCGTTATTAAACGATGTGCTAATTAAACTTCTGTTAAGCATTAAAATGGTATAGATATGTGTGTATAGTAATGAAACTTGGAGGAGCGAGAGTAGAGTAACTAATAAAGACAAAAGTTATAAAATAAGAAATATATAAAATATTGTATATTGTATAAATGTTAATTATACTTAACATTGGCAAACCACTGATATCTGACGTAAAACGTGTCTTTAATAATTAATACTTCAATAGCTACTCGACAGAATTGAATGTAATTTTATATGCAAGTATGTATTTGACATTGAATTTGATATCTGTATTATTTCCTAAGTTATTCTATGAAATAGAGGGTAATGCATTCTGGTGTTCTGGTGTCTTAATCAAAATCTTTTTTTTTACAAAAATAGTATTTTGTTAATAAAACAACAAATACGTCAAGAAATTTTGATAATATTAATGAATGAATTAATTAATATTTCTGTTTTTTGCTATACGCATTCAAATTCAGGGATCATAACTTTTGCATCCGATTGTAGTAGTATCATTAGTAATAAAAATGCAGTATAATTAGCAAATGGATAATACTCAAGCAGATAAAATAAGACTCTGAATCAACTTATAACAGCGTTAATAAGCTTAAAGAGTTCATGATAAACCATGGAATAGGCAAGTTATTGGATTTAAAGGGCGCCGTAACCAAGTGCGGATGATAATAGCATTAGGAGTATGAATGATAATCACGTAATCCTTGATGATGATCATCTCCATGGTCCGATGATCAAATGCCTTCCACCAGTGGAAGAACATCACATCCAGCGACTGAATGTAGTAAGTCGCATGTTCCGGTGTCACTGTAATGGTTAGCTGATTGTCTCTGACAGATTCTTGTATTGAAGAAGGGCATCGCTCAACAATGCAACGGCGTCTGCCAAGAATAAGTTGACAGTGCTATTAAAGGAGCATCATAATACCTTACCTGTCACATCTCGGCCACCTCATGTTTCCCACCTTACTCAACTTAGAAGCTATATTCGGCATGCTCTTCATTACCGAAGCCACTCGAGGACAAAGGTGTCATCCTTTTCTTTAAAAACTAAAACAAACGCACAATGAGGTTGCTCGGATGCTAACATAAAGTCTGTATTGAGAAAATTGTCCGGTGTGTAAACAGCAATAGACGGCTTTACCTCTTCGATGAACTGCATATCCTTCTGTCTTATGGCATCTTTATATCTCGCAACACTCTTGCTGGAGGTCGTGTTACGGAACTTGAATCGCGCCATTCATAAGCATGATCAGCACAAAGCAAAGCGTAAGAAATCAGACTTACCTGTAGGTGCGGGAAGTTAGCCGCACATTTTTTTTTTTAAACTAGGGCTCATAATATACCAATTTTTAGCGCCATTTAGCGCCGTTGAAATTAGAATTTGCGCCGCTCTCTGGAACTCAAAAATTACAATGCGGCCAAGTTCACGTGAACTTGGCCGTCATAATTTTATTTTTCAAATTTTCTTTTTGCTCTGAATTTGCGCCCACCAATGCCGTTAGAGTTTTTAAGAAATGTTGCATTTTTAGAGAGAAATTTTTTTTTTATTTTACTACCGTGAAGTTGGCCGCACTTTTCTTCCGAAACCTGCTATTCCTAATATCAATATTTAGCGCTGAATTTGCGCCAATTAACGCCCACAAACAGAGAAATGCTCCTCTTAAGGTTAAAATGTTAAAACCTTTAAAACAGTATGTAATTATGAAATTAATTAAACGTGAAACCAAGTATTTTTATAGAAATAAATGGTTCATTAGTCAAAAATGAGTGTTTTTAAGCGCTTAATTTAACATCCCACCATGTAGTTTATTTTTTTCCAAAACAAACTACACTTTCTTCTTAATACTCAACGTATATATCCGATTTCATCTAGACTGGGCAGGGAAACCAGCGTCAATAACGATCATGGAATCAGAAGTACTGCTTTGAGGAATAAGAATAAGAAATCGACGCCGCTAATAGAGCGCCAATTAGCACCGTTCAAAAATGTAGTTCTCTTCGATCTGTCTCAACTTTTAAAATATTTTAAATATATCCATACGCAATCAACGGCGCTAATATAGCGCCAATTAGCGCCGTCCAAAAATGTACTTTTTGACCTGTGTCAATTTTTTGATCTGACGTTGAGTTTCATAGTGGTGATCAGAAATGATGGAAGAAACTCAAACGGCAGCAAAGTTTTTGGTTGTCTGTAGAATCCGTTAAAATGTGGTTCATAAAGTCTTGAGCAGTAATGAACTGTAATGGAGTGTATTACTATCACTATTTCTAATATAAGTCACAGCAAGCCTACTGATGCAGATGTGGAATTGAGCAATCTCCAATTACAAAAAGGATTGGCCACGAGGCAAGTATTATAAATTTGTAGTTCTACCTTCGGAGAAATCTAATGTGGGCATAATACAGCTTTGTAAATTTTGTGTGCGCATGGTACTGACGTGTAGCTTAAGATAATCGAATGGGGTCAATGGAATCAAATAATCAACCCGTCTGCCCTCTAATGAACAGTTTAGTTGGCATAACTCCGAATTCTTCTGCCATTCGTTTGATATCACACCTAATATGTGGCATATTTCTATAGAAATCACTGTTAATTATTTGTTTCTTGGGAAATTAATTAGCACAACGATTGAGGCATTTCTCGTACTTCTTGGCACTGATTAATTTGATTGATGAATTCAAACGAATTTGGTGGAATTCGTCTCTCTCTGGGTATTTTTAAGGTATCAGGAATGGAGCTTGCTGTTTTACTTCCTTATTCGACATATATTTTCGTTATCGATCCGGTAGGTACACTTCTTCTTGAAAATGATCATTGTATTATCAGGTAACCATGTTTTATTCTGATCCAGACTTATCAGCTGTTTTAATTATTATGTCACTTTTAATTAAACAGATTTTTCTTATCAAATTATGATAAAATACTTTGATATAAAATTATAACAAATTACTTAAATCTAATGAATAATATAATTGATGAATAATGAACATTTCTAATTTTCCAAGTAAGTTTAATTAGTTTACTCATTTTTAAGTAATTATTCAGTTTTCAAACCCTACCATTCATAATTTTTCTCATACTTACAGGAAGTAATGAATACAAAGCTCTAAAATATATTTAGAAAAATTACGATAATTTTATGTAAATGGTACGGGGATATCTACTGCAACCATTCAAATGGTTTTTGTTCCTGGCATATACATACTCTAAATGGTATAGTTTTCGTCAGAAAATCAGAATATTTGTATGCATAAAGTTCATCCATTCCGGTACATATACATACATACTATCAGTATAAATGTCACTAACCCCAAGCATATAATTTGTTTACGTAGAACAAGTGTCTATAAGATAAACAATTACGCTAAAACCCCTATCAACACACATCTAAAGTAAACAGAAGTTTTTCTTTTTTCTAGAATGTATGTGTGGCGTTCGTGATGAAAATTTTATAGATTATTGCTATTGGGGAAGAGACCCTTTGAAATTACTTCTAATTTCAGTAGCATTCATTTGCTTGCAAAAGTGAACGCAAAATAAAAAAAGTGTGTATTATTGGTATTTTTCAGTAAGGAAAATTTTCCAATCTTATTTGATTGTATTTTAAGAAAGAATATAGATTTATATGATTTACAATTTATATTATATGTAATTTTAAATATATTGATGGGATAAAAGTTAAATTATTCAGTTAGTCACTGTCATGGTAAGAAGTAAAAATTATAATTAGGTTAATCCGGATGCCGTTAATTTGAACTGCCAAAGATAAAATTGATAAAAATTAGGCAAATTGTAGATGTAGATGCATACATTATTAGTGCTACTACATTCCCGTAATAAAACAATTTTTTACAATACATACAATACATTTTGCTAGCATAAAGTAAAGTTAGTAGAGCATATATATTTTTAATGTAATTTAATGCAAAAAATTTATAAACTCGAAAATAATTTAGTGCTGATATAGTGCTACTAAATTCGAGTAATAAAACAATTTTTTTTTGTTAATTTATTTATTTATTTAACTTTTTTTTCTTTAATAATATAGTGATTTTTAAGTGCTACTTTAGTGCCCAAATAGAAAATTGGATTTAACATTAAAAAAGACATTTTGCTAGCATATAGTAAAGTTTGGCAAAGCATATACACCGTGTTCGTTCTAACATTTACTATAGGAAATTAGTATGGGAAATCTGAAATATGCCAAACAGTTTGTTCTCGAATAAAAGTCGGTGAAATTAATAGTTGCAATCGATAGATAAGATATTCTAACGTACTGTCCAAAAATGTTACCCTTAATAACAATCCCAATTCTTCAAAAATTATAAATTCATGAATTATTTGCAAAACATTAATTTAAAAGCCGAAACCTGAAAAATTGACGTGACGCCTCCGTGGTTCAATGGCAACGGTGGCTTGCTAAACCGCACGGGCTGGTGGAATGCAAAATCGAACCCCGTTACAAGCAAAACTTTTTTTAAAATTTTATTTGTCATTAATCTTTAATTTAATAACAATTTAAATAATTTGTTATTATTCTTTTATTCGAAAAACGTACATATTTCAGATTTTCCATACTAATTTCCTATAGCAAATGTTAGAACGAAACACGGTGTATATTTTTTAATGTAATTTATTGCAAAAAATTTATAAACTCGAAAATAATTTAGTGCTGATATAGTGCTACTAAATTCGCGTAATAAAATATTTTTTTTTTGTTTATTTATATATTTATTTAACTTTTTTTTCTTTAATAATATAGTGCTTTTTAGGTGCTACTTTAGCGGCCAAATAAAAAAGTTAGGTGCTTAACGTTCAAAAAAACATTTTGCTAGCTTACAGTAAAGTTAGCAGAGAATAATGTTTTTTTAATGTAAATTAATGAAAAAAAATTATAAACTCGAAAATAATATAGTGCTACTAAATTCGCGTAATAAAATAATTTTTTTGTTTATTTAACTTTTCTTCTTTAATAATATAGTGCTTTTTAAGTGCTACTTTAGTGCCCAAATAAAAATTGGGCTTAACGTTAAAAAAACATTTTGCTAGCATAAAGTAAAGTTAGCAGAGCATATATATTTTTTAATGAATTTAATGTAAAAAATTTATAAACTCGAAATTAATTTAGTGCTGATATAGTGCTACTAAATTCGCGTAATAAAATAATTTTTTTGTTTATTTGTTTATTTAACTTTTTTCTTTAATAATATAGTGCTTTTTAAGTGCTACTTTAGTGCCCAAATAAAAAATTGGGCATAACGTTAAAAAAATATTGTGCTAGCATAAAGTAAAGATAGCAAAAGATGTATATTTTTTAATGTAAATTAATGCAAAAAATTTATAAACTAAAAAATAATTCAGTGCTACATGGTTCACGTAATAAAACAAATTTTTGTTTTACAATGTAATATTTGTTTTTTTTTTAATAATATATTACTTTTCTTATTAAGTACGACCTTACTAATCAAATAAAAAATGTATATGTTCTGCTAAATTTAATTTAAGATCACAAAATGTATTTAAAAAAAATCGTTTAGCGGCAATTTTTTATTTAAATACTAAGGACGCAATAAAAAGTACTATATTACTAAGAAAATAAACAAATAGTATATTGTTAAACAAACAATTGTTTTAGTACGTGAGTCATGCAGCACTAGATTATTTTTGAGTTTATAATTTTTTGCATTAATGCACATTCAAGAAAATATCCAACAGTTGTTTTTAAAACGTTAGTTACCCAATTTTTTATTTGGGCACCAAGGTAGCACTTAAAAAGCACTATATTATTGAGGAAAAAAAGTTAAATAAATAAACAAAAACATTGTTTTATTACGCGAATTTAGTAGTACTAAATTATTTTCGAGTTTAATAATTACATTAATTTATAATAAAAGAAATATGCTCTGCTAACTTTAATTTAAGCTAGCAAAATGTTTTTTTTTTATTTAAAACGTCGTGCACTCAATTTTTTAATTGGGCACTAAATTAGCACTATATTTTGAGAAATGTTAGTAATTTTGCTCACTTTGCTATGATAACTTAAAGGAAGTAGAATTGAAGCTGTTCGTGCTATCTGTTCCGTCCATTACACACAGCTGATAAAAAATGTGTTGCTAGCTCTTCAGAAGTTTAACAAAAATAAAAGCTAGCAAACCTTTCAGAAGAACGAATTGAATTGTGGTACGGTCCATAATCATATGAATTATCCAATGCAATGAATTTGATTGTATATTTTAGACTAGAAACAGCTAGCATACGTTGGATATCAAATAAAAAGTATTTATTAAGGGTAGCTACTAATGGAGACAATAAAATAACTATTAATAATAATAATAATAATAATAATAATGCCTTTATTTTAACAGAATATGCATACATTTTACATTTTTTCTCTTATGAGAAGAAGGAGTGGGCGAAGTTCAGCTCTTTTAGAAAAATTCTAAAGCTGCTCTACCACTTAACCCACTTAATTTTAATAAAACAAGTAATAAAATTGAAAATACATGCAGCTTGTTTATAAGCTTTAGTGTTTTCCTTTTTCTTCTATATAAGGTGAAAAATAAAAGACAAATATGTCAGATAGGTACATACATGCGTCAGGGCAGACCAAACCAGAAATAAATAGTAATAGTATGATTGTCAAGTAACAATATTCCTATATGATATAAACATTTTTTTGTTATTGATTCAGTAATAATAATTCCTTTAAACCTGCGCGAAACTTCGGAAGTTTTAAAAATTTGAGATCATCCGGCAAAGCGTTATAGAAATGAGCAATACAATACGAAAAGGAACGTCGTCCTAATTCCGAATTTATTTTAGGTTGACTTAACTTTCCCCTATGTCTCAGGTTCAGATGATGTATATCAGTACGAAAAGTGATTCTGTTACATAAGTATGGAGGAACTTTTGTTATCAGTATTTTGTGATATAAACATAGCGAATGTAATTGGCGTCGGTTTTACATATTTAACCAAGGAACTTCTTGTAATTTATGTGAAATTCTTTCATGTTTTTTAATACTATATATTAATATATTAAGCGCAGACACGAGTTCTGCACTTTTTGTATTCAACTTATGTCTCGAGATCTTAAGCAAGGACTATAAACTACGTCACAATAATCAAATTTTGATAAGACAAGGGAATTACGTAACATTATTTTAAGTTTTCTATTGAGAGAGTAACGATGTTGGTATATCAAGCGTAAATTCCAGTATGCACCTTGCAAGCATTTTGAGATATGTTGTTTAAATCGTAATGTATGATCAAGCGTCAGTCCTAAATTTTTTGCAGAGTCTACGATAGGAACATTTTCTTTATTTATTTGAACAACTATGCTGTCGATTACTTTTGATCGGTCACCAAAAACCAATGCCACACATTTAGTTGGATTTAATTTTAAGCCGTAATTTTTAGATAAATTGAACAAGGCTTTCAGGTCTGTATTAACTTCATCACATGCTCTTAATAGATCCTGTATGTCAAATGTTTTGTAGATTTGTAAATCGTCTGCGTAGAAATGATAATTGCAAAACTTTAATACATTAGGAAATTGCGACGTATAAATAGAAAATAATAAGGGGCCTAATATTGATCCTTGCGGCACTCCAGAAATAATCGGTAAAGCATCAGACCTTTGTTGATTCGAAACTACAGTCTGATAACGACCACTCAAGTAATCTTGGAGCAGAGATAATGCTCGGCTACCAAGCCCAATGTAATGAAGCAATGCTAAAAGAACTGTATGATCAATTGTGTCAAAAATGGTTTACTGAAATCCAAAAGTACCACAATTGAAACTTTTCTTTGATCCGTAGCTCGAATCAAATCATGTGTAACACTTAACAAAGCCGTGTTGCAACCGTAACCTCGTCTAAATCCCGATTGTGTCATTGGCAATACATTAAATTTCTCCACATGTTCGCGCAATTGTTGTTCAATCACCCTTTCTAGTATCTTTGAGAAAGTCGGTAAGATACTAATTGGTCTAAAGTGTTTGAATTCCTTTGGTGACGCTACCTTTGGCAAAGGATTGACCAGAGCTGTTTTCCAACAATTTGGGAATTTCGATTTACTTAAACAAGAATTTATAACATGCATTATATAAGGAAGAAGTAATGGTACACAAAGCTTAAGCACAGTAATATTAGTTCCATCTGTACCTGTTGGTACAGTAAATTCCTACATTTTTGTAATAACAAACGCAAATTAGACATTTTAGAAGCCTTTGAGATATACAAACACAAACTCAGGGTACCTTTAATGAATGAACAACTTGAGCTCAGTAATTCTCCGTTACTGGAAGTATTAGATATTTAATTCTGATTCTAATTATTATTTTATCTAGTTACCTATTTTTGTATCTACCTTAGCGACGTGTTTATTTATAATTATATTACCTTTGATAATGACAGCATAGCTGTCGAAACAATATTGTCAGATTGTATTTTAATAAAACTGTGAAACTTTTAATAATCTTTATTTATTTCATGGACTAACTAATCACAACTCGCACTTTCTTATTAGAGTATTTACACAGAATTAACTATGCACAATAATAATATTCCTGTATAACAATATAATAATTTAAATTTCCGGATCGCACGCATACACTTCTTAACTGCTGCGTGGCCACATGCCGAATCCCATTAATGAACACTAAAAAGGATTTTTTAAATTACCGTAAATTTAATTTATAATAATAATTAGATTTAAAACATTAATATATCAGCCTTTAAAATTTTTGATCTTCTAGATCTCTTTTTAGTCTTTTCTAATCTTGGATATCTAAAGCTGATATTCTGGGCATCTTCTGCACCTACCAACCTTCTTGTGAATCTCAAAGTTTCAGATTGAAATACAGAAGTTGCGTTTCTCTAAAATTTTATCTGAACTGATCATAAGTTCGGACATTCTAAATTTTAAATTTATTTAATGTTTCGTTTTCAAAACCTCATAAGGTTAACCTCAACCAAACAGCGAATCTCAAAAGCTTTTAAATTTGAAGCTTTGAAGCTTGACAATGTAAAATTGTATCTGAAATTTAGAATTAAAAATCTAGATTTTGACTTGCTTAAGAATCTCTAACGAATCTTTAAAGCGGTCTTGATCGATCGTTCGATATCCAGAGGTCATCAAAGGTCATAGAGATTGATTTTCTAAGCAATTTTTAAATTGTCCTAAAAGCGATTCAATAAATCCTTTAACTTTCTATCGTCATCAAAGGCCATCGTATTGTAATTTGGCTTGTGTTTACATCGGATCCAAACATTGTTGAAGATGTCAAAATCAAGTCTCCAAAAATCTAAACCTGAACATCATAGACCAGCCGGACTTGACATTGGCTGAACTTGACGTAAGAGAAGTGTTCTGGGCCCATAACCTGTTGGTTTTTTATATTTCCCAGAACATACTTAATTATCTTAACATGTATTGAAAAAGAAATAAAAAGAAGCTTAATGCAAAATGGCCCTGCAAATATAAATACTTTTGTAGAACTTAATTACAAGTTCCATTTAAACAGAAAATGAGCACGTACACTGAAATGCATTTATAATTATACATCATTCAAGTGTTATATTGTAACATGCCCTAATTACCAAGTTTATTTAAACTGCAATTGACGGGTTGTAATTACCGGAAAGCACTGAAAAATTTATGCACTCCATTAAATAACGTACACTCATAACTTGTCTGCAGAACATGTATAGAATTATTAATGTCAAAAATTTATTGTAAATTTTTATCTTATAGAAATTTTAATTATCTTTTTCTCCTACCGCGAACGTTTGCAATCCAGACTGATACTGCAGTTGAAATTTTAATAAACCGTACAGCTTGTCAAGTTTAATAAAGAGAAAATAACTACTAAATAAGTTTGATATAAATTCTTTTGTTTCCAAGTTTATTGCGTGTTACAGTGAGGTAATTAAATATATGAAATTAAAATTCACCCTTTGTTTGCATAAAATGCCCTAAAATTTGTAAAACAACATGTTAATACATTTTCTTTCCATAAGTATATTTTAAAGTAGAATTTTCCATGCTCAGAAAAATAAACAAGAAATCGCAAAACTGTTTTTGATTCAATTAATTTTCGACAGACTTGCATATTTTTCTTTTTTTTGGGGGGGGAAGCAAAATATTAAAATATAATTAAAGCGTAAAGTTTAAAGTGTACATTGCTAATACTGGCGCTTCAAGGGTTTTTCCTTCATTTCATTGTTTGAAGATTCAATTATTAAAGGCTTGCTGTGAAGACACCTTAAATATTTGCTTCTGTGAGAAAACCTTTTTAGAAATTGTAAGAAAATTATAGTTCTTGCATGGTATCTAATGAAATATAGTTCTTGATTTTGTGAAGAATCCATCCCGTATTATTAAACTATCTAATTTGAATTTACAACATTTGAGTTGATTATTTAGTATAACTTCATGAAATTCCATATTTCTACAATGAAAAACGAAGTATGTAGCAGAAGAATTTGGCGATAACATTATTTATTTAACTATTTACCTAACATGTATTTCAATAATAAAATTAAAACTATTTAGTAATGTTAAAGCTCGTAAATTTCAGTACTTTTAGTAGCACGGTGTTTACATGTGATATGTATAACTTTTATTTACAATATTTTTATTAAAAAATTATATTAATGAAGTAAAGTGAAATTGATAAATAAATTTACTTCACCATTTATTTATAACATCATGGTGTTAATTAATTAACAAATAAAAAAATTCAAAATTATACCAGTAAATTATCAAAATGTATACTCCTAATTTAAAAAAAATGGAAAAAAGAAAACAGGATTATTATTATCAATTTAAATATATCAAACAGAAAAAAAATATAAAGGTTAGCTTTTTAAAATAGTGTAACAATTAATAATAAAAAAAAACTTGTTCAAAATTTTATACATATAACAGATAATAAAATATTTTTGAAAAAGCCCACATTGAAGGGCGAAACGTCAAATTGTTTTTAAAATAGATGTTTTATTAAAGGCTGCCAGTCCTCAATCAATAAAAACCAAAAATTTTTATATATATTAAGAACTTTTGTTTTCTTGGACGCTTAATTCTTTAGCTTTAAGATTAAGTGAAACACTTCTGGCTTTGAAGTATTGACTAAAAAACGGTAATTAAATTATAATCTCAGCTTTCAACGCTACTATTCGTCCAATAAACATTTCCATATTATTCAAAATTATTCAAATTATTAAATAGTCTTGTTTGACAATAATGCGAAAGTAACTGGACGGTTGTTTGTTGCTGACAATGTACTTATACATTCGAAAAGTTTACCTTGGAATTGCAAGCAGTGGGGCTCCGTCTTGCTGGAACCAGATGTTTGGGTATATTATTTACTTTAAAGCGATGTTGGGTATGCGCTTTCTTTTGGTCCAATGTGAAGTTTGATGTGAGTAGCATTAATTGTTGCATTTAAACAAAAAGTTGCTTTATCAAAAAAATTATGTTTAATCAAAAAACTGAATTTTCACAAATCACAAAATTCCAACAGCCTGTCTGAATCGTCTTCCATTAGCTCATGGATTAAATGAACTTTGTTGGGATAAAACTATGATGCATATGGTGGCGAACTCTTTGTTCTTGAATTGGATCTTGGATAAGAGAACATCCAATCTGGCGTTTTCTGCACTTTTCGGGCGACCATGTTGAAGCTTTTCAGACAGACTTGCAGTTCAAACGTCCAGTGCCATATAGTGCGGCTTCTGCACCTACTCCATAGCGAGTTTCATGAAATTCTATTAGGATCACCCATCATGCCGCCCCTTCGCATCTGCAGATTGACAAGACTACTCAAAAACTCTGCAAGAAGCGGTATAAGGTATCTGCCCTAAAGAATTTTATGAAACTTTGCATGTAATTGGTGCAGTACGTCCGTTCTAGCTACAAGAAACAATCACTTCGTAGACCGAAAAAGAATTTTGGAGTAAAATTGCGGAGTGACCTTTAACAGAAATAAAACAAGAGGGGGTGGGTTGTGTGAGTCAAACCACGTCGCACAGGCTAAAGCTAGGTGGAAGACCTTGATGACCTTGGACAAGCAAAAGCAAGCGCTGCAGTTTTCAATCATGATCTGCCTTTTTTCTTGAGATGGAAAAATATTTAAATCGAATATCGAACACCGTATCAACTGGGAATAATAATAATAATATAATAATAATAATTACTACAACCCATAACCTTAACCAAGGCCCCAGAAGCTATAAGCTTGTGCGGGAGGGAGGGGGCGATTATTATTATTATGTAGGCCCAATGTGCGGCTGCAGCCGACTTATAGATGGAACAGCGCAAATCCCACATTTGTGTTACAGCTAAGGGAAACTGCAGAAAACCTTAACCAGATCTGCCAGCGCCGGGAGTCGAACCCGGGCCGCTTGGGTGAAAGTCCGGCACGCCAGACATTACACTGCCAAGGCTTGATGAAATTGATGAAATTGAACAAAAGCGACAGAGTCTTGCTAACTGAGTATGACGGAAGAGAATACATCAGGTGCAGCTGTGTTCTTTTGTTTTGGACTCGTATGATTGCAAAAATCGTCCCAATCGATAAGGAGGCGTTCAGGCAATTTCATCCATCATCATGACCACACGCATCGGCTCTCTCAACTATTTTTGGTATGAGCCGCTACGCAGAAATTGAACAGCCTTTCTACTCAGCAGTCCTAGCGACTTCCTTCTTTTCCCTAAAGTTAAGTCTCACTTAAGGTAAGTTAAGTCATTTAGGGAAATCCGTCCCGAGTCAGTTACTGAGGTGAAGAAATAAATGATGGAGCTTGTGAGACAACTGATGGAAGCTAATCTACAATCTTAGGGATGAAGTAAAAAAATTGAAATGTACTTCTCTTTATTAAACTGAGTTACAGCACCATTCTTGTTATTTAATAGCCACACACCGCATCTGCGTGTACTAATTGTTTCATAGAATTCCAGTCCTTGCGTTTTTGTTGTTTTTTTAAATAAGTTTTCTCGTTATTCTCTCCTCTTATCTACGACTTTTGGCCGTTTGAAGTTCCTGAATTTTTAAAACGCTGTGTATCCAGAACTTTGAGAAGGAAATGATAAAAAGATATGTTCTGTAATAACATAAATAGCAAAAATTAATTAAGCTTGAGAATTTAAACAAATAGAAAACGGAACAGATTAAATAGAATTATTTGGATCACTTGGTATGGGATGACTGGAGAACAGCTTCTGTTCTTGAAACAACCAATTTATATTATTTATTTATTATTAGATGTACTAATTGTAAGAAAATTTTACTTATTGTATTATCAAACTTCTAACTTTACAATATGTTTCTGGCATTAACGTCTTACTGCAATATAGTTAAGTGCTTGTGCAAGTTTGGCTACTTTCAGGTATCTAATTGCAGACATTAACGTAATTAAGGATTAATAAGAGCAGTTAGACCGAATGATGATTAAATTCACACTGACTGCACTTTAGTGTAATTTTATAACCTCTTACTAGTACTTACGTAGCAATAGGATAGTCATTGTTTATAAAACGTAATTAAACGGTTCATTTGACAAACTAATGTTGATACTAAACGTTATGACGCTAAATGTTTCCGGAAATCTCAGCGGCGATTTTGTTAAATAAATCGTTATCGAGTTGCATTCAATTTTTAGGTTTAGGGTAGAAGATTAAGGATCAGCCAATGAGTCGTATAGATAGTTGGGTGGGGTGAAAAGGACTTTAAAGAATTTAGTAGTAGTAGAATTAGTAAATTAATTAGTTTAAAATATTTCATAGTTTATTGATAATATTTATTGTATTATTGTCGTCATTCCTGGGCATTCTCACTTACCCAGCTTTCTTGCACTCCTCAGTTTTCGAAGTAGATTCTTGAATCTGTAAATCATTTGTTAGATTTACGTGAACCACCCTATATGATTAATGACACTTGATCATAACATCATTATACATGGTAAATAATAAGTGCTAGTCAGTATTAAAACAATCTACCACGACCAAATAGTTTACTCCTTCAAAGGCTCGCTTCAGTTGTTTTGCGGCGCCAACAAAATTCGTCCCATTGTCTGAATAAGAGACTTTCAGTCATTCCCTTGTCGATGCTAGGTTAAGCATTGCCATAATTTTCTGATACACTATCCAGGGTGTAAACCATCTGAAGATAGGTAAATCACTCTTAAGGACAAACAGGTGAAAGCGACATCCAGAAATTGAAGAGTCCAAAGTGCCAAATGTTAATGAAGGTCTTCGACGTTGCTTCTTAGTTTTTACACTTCTGGTGTTTGGCAAAAACTTACTCCCAAGTGCTGCTTGGACTGGTTTTGGACAGATGTATGTATGTACTAGCTCGCTCCTTCTTTTTCTTTCTTGTTCCAGGTTTTTGCTTGGTTTTTAAAGTAATCTACACACATTTCTGACTCCATGCTTACATATAACAAATTGTATCCACGCAAGAAATCAGTACAACTAGAAGGTACGAAATTCTTCAAAAAAGGTTGTCAATATTTGCTTGAAATATTCTGAATATATTAATATACTTGACAAGCCGCTTCTTCTTTACGCCCAAAATTCTTTAGAGTTTTTTGTAAGGAACTTTGGACTGATCAAATAGGATTTTGAAATTATTAATTTTTTTAATTATTTTGTTTAAATCTTATGACACCACTTTTGATTCAAAACAAGACATACCCCAAGCAGCATCTAAGTAGCGGTAACTGAGATCGGAACTTTGATTGAGTAGCTGTTACGTAACTACAACTAAATTTATGACTTTATAGATTTAATTACCTCAATTTGGAATATTTTAGTAATTATGTAGTGACTTCTACTATTTATTAGAACTATGTAGTTACATTACTTCTAAGTAGCTTTTTAAAGTATGTGGAACGGTATTAATGTTGTTGCAACTTCAAGTGATGTTATAATTGTAGCAGTAACTTGCCCGAAGCTACTTTTAAGTTTTTAAAACTTTAAAGTAGCACCGAAAGTTCCTGCCACTGGTCTGAAACCATTGCTTAACCTTTAAAGTAACTGAACTATACAGTAGCATTGAAAGTAAAACTTACGTTTATGCTACCCAGGAGAATCACTTGAAAGTAATTTTAGTTTGGAATTTGGAGGTTAATTGTGTTTTCGCAGTGATAATAGTTTTGCAAGTTTTTAATAAAAATGTCAAAGGCAAATGCAATAAGAAAAAAAAAGAATTTTAGATATACGTCCACCTTTTATAGAAAATTAGAACAGCAGTTAGGTGAAATCAGTGGAAACAAAATCAACTGTTTACAATACAAAATAGAAAAAAATAGGGATGAGATCACTGATAAACTATCATGTAGTAAACAAGGGTGAAATATATTCCCCTTTTTTCTTTCGTCGCTACAACTTTAAAATGAGCCATAATTAAATAATAATTGTTATTAAGTAGCAATCAGTATAAAAATATTGGTTGTTTGTTTACGATTGACGTTTAAATTTGAGGTTAAGTTTCAATGGGAATTTTGCAGTGACATTAGGAGCTAGAAAGTGGCTACGGAAACCGTATTTTATACTTCGTGGTAACAACAACCTAGAAGTAGAATTTGTTTAGTTCCCGTTACTGTTTATAAAGCGACACAAACTTTAGACACACATTTTAGAGTTAAGGTGACAGTGAGTTAAGGACTACTTTAAGGTGACATTTTCAAAACAACTCCATATTTACTTGTAAAATGTTGAAGGCTATTAATCAATTTGCAATTTATTGCAATGGTTAAAAAGTCTTTTACTATAACTCTCAATAAAGATAACAAATCGATGTCAAATTATGCCGTGGGAATAAAATAAAAATGGTTTCTATCATGTTTATCAATTTATAAGTATTTTTGTCATATTTTATTCAAGACATTTTTTATTAAAAAATATATTTAAAGAAGGCGCGTTGTTATTTTTCGATCTATCATCATCGCATTTAACAGAAAAGTTGCGATGGTTTATAATTTTGGTATGCTAGATTGACAAAATAACGAAACATTTCATCTCTTTATGTGTATTATGTACTATGTACGTATTACAAATAAAATAGTAATCCATTTAGTGACACGACCGCGGCATTAGTAGAGAAAGTGAAAGAATATTTGTTAAGTTGCAAGAGTAAGAGAGAACAACGACGCGACACGATGTGTCAAAGAGAAAAAAAGTTCCGCGAAAGTAGCAATTACTACGCCGCCACGTTCCCGCTACGTAGCCTAAAGGTAGCTGGACAAGTTCCGGAAAGGTTACTGCAACGCATCTGCTACCCGAGAATAATTGTTCCCCATTTTGGTTCCAGGCACGTAACAATACCGTAGCAATTACGTTCTTGTGACTAACGGCAAAAACTTTATAGTTCCACCGGTGGTTGCTGGTACGTAGCGGTGACTAAAAATGCTGCTTGGGACTTGCTAGAAACGCAAAATAATTCCTTATAATTTGCTCCACCTGCTCCTTAGTTTGCTGTTTAATGCATTGAAACATTTAGGTTAGATTTTTAACTCCTATCAATTTGATTGTATCAGACACTTTTGTTTGAATTGCCTTTAGTTACTAAACATCTCGTATTTTCGCATTAATGCTTTGTTATTGCCATTTATAATACACACAGTATAATATTTTCGCTCTGGTTAAATTTGAATTCGTCTTCATAACGTCTAGGTCTGCAAATATCGATTTTTCTGAAGTCTCCTGGATTCCCTATTCGTAGATCGATACAGTATGTAGTCTCGAGTAAACTTTATTTTGACTGGCGCTTTGATAGGGCCAATGAAAAAAACAGTATAGTTGCACGTCACGTGACCCACGCTTATTTTAACAAGCGAGCCTCTTCTAAAACACCATCTCATCTTGGAAATTTCTTGACAAAGCATGCTGTTTGTGATTTATTAGTAAAAAAACTTCCCTTTGATAGGATAATAAGTATTCTGTAATTAGTGCACAAAATGGTTTTGTGAAATACTGAAAGTATTAACTCATTGTTTGGAAGTTATGGAATAACGAAATGATAGTTTTCTTTGTAATGCGAAGTGACGCTTTGTTGATCATCTTGCATTTTTCCTTGGGATTTGTATAGTGATATTTTTTTAAATAAAGTTTCCTCTTGTTTAATTGATGCTTTTTTCTATGGGACCTTAGGGAATTTATAGGAAACTCCGTTTGGCGTTAAATTTAGTTCGTCTTTTAATTCAGTTTCGCATCTTGATGCATGATCTTCAAACTTAAAACTGCAAGTTTTATCCCCATTCGTTTGATGTTAATGGCGAAAATACCGTAGTGGCTGTTAATTAAAGGAAGAATCCTAATTGTATTGACGTGGCATTTCTAAATCTACAATGGTGATCATCTACTACGAGTCACCGGAAACAACATGTGTTGAGCAAATTTATTTTATTAAAATAAGCAGGTGGATTCATTATATTTTATTTTCATGTAGCAAGGTGACTTAGCTAGTTGCATTAAAATTTAAAAGTAAATTTATTTGATTCATAAATAATAGAATTTTCATAACGTAGCAAGTTAACGAAGATCCTTAATATGAAAAAAATTGTTTTATATAAAGTTTTGACGTTCATTTCTTGAGTAACTAAGTAGTTTAATAAAGATTTAAAGGTTTAAATTAATTTATAGAAGCACTAGGTGTTTAACTATTTATCTTTTTATGTAACATTATTATTAACAATAGTTAACACTAGTTAAATAACAACTGAAGGCCTTCCAGTTAATATTAATCCAATGATTAGATAATGATTTTTATTTGTTGTGTGATACTTAGTGTTATAACAGAGTGAAGAAATTCGGTTCTTGTATGGTTAGAACGGATTCACTTTAAAATCTACAGCTCCGTTGTTGTCGAAAACTACGGATAACACTTTATTTGTTTAAAGTAATCATGCTGGCGTTCATTTTCTATAGCTCTATATAATTAGTTGGCATTCCAAATCACCTACGACCTGCTTTAATTTAAAAAAAGGACGAGTCGTGCTGATTGTTCAGGCTAAGCCGAGGCTTATCTAAATTTAACGTAAATATCATTGCTTTTGTTACAATTGACTGGTTTTATAAAAGCTGATATTAAAAAATATATAAAACAAATTGACGCCCAAGCGTGAAATTTTTATTTTTGAGAATAAAAGAGTAGTTTTCTATGCTAAATGGTGCTGTTGGCAAGGTCATCGAAACTAAGAACTGAAGCATATGTTTAAAGGGTCGAAAGGTTAACCTGCTTTTCGAGTGGTGCATTCTAAAATTTTACCTCGTCTTTCGGTGATACTAACAGAAAACAGATTCTGATTTGATTGCTGTACAGGTCCGTACTCTTGTAGAGTTGCTATTGTTAAATTTCCCTATTTGTATCCGCAGACTCACATGCAGTTGTGTGCTTCATGCTTACAAACATGAACTACCTCCTTTTCCCGAACTTTTTGCCTAAGTAGTATGTCGAAATATGTTTTATTTGTCGCAGATAAACTAAGAGAATGATATTAAAAATAAACGTAGTTGATTCAATATTGACTTCAACATTCCTTTGGGAAAAAGAAAAGCAAGTGCTTTTCATTATAATTCTTTTCCAGTAAATAATGCAGACGGTAGATAAAAAATTCTAATACGAAGATTTCGAGATGCAGACAACTTTTTTTACAAGAATTCCTCAATCTCATCATCTAAATGACGACAAAAGTATCTTAATTTTTAGAAAATCATAAATATCTTTAATTAGTTTAACAGCGTCTACGAAATTTTATACGAAGTGGAAAGGTATGGTTCAGTAAAAGTTTCTTTCAGTTTTTCAATTAAACCTATGAGAGAACAAGAAACCTAGGCATTCTTTTACAAAGTTTTACAGAGTTGTAAAACTAGCTCATACTACCACATATTAAATTGAAGATATCTTTTCGGTCAATATTGACTAAACTATCGAAACCAACTTTCAAATGGAACTAAGAGGAAAAGGCAGTTTCATTTTTAGTCGTGCTTTTGCAAACATAGAATATCTGTGGTAGATAAGCTACAATTTAGAAACATTTCTACTGATGAAAATGATGGATTATCTTTAGTCTGTAATTAATTTGACAATTCGATACGTAGCACTCAGAAAATTGATTTTACATGTTAAACTTCTTTACTTAACATTGGCCTTTATTTCGTAACATTAATGTTAAAATATACGAGATCATTCTCTACATCAAAATTCGTTGTTATTAATGTAAGTACACAAATGGATTTGTCAGGTCATACGGGACGAAATTTGTCAGCATAGCACCACCCCTATCCTGTCAAAGTTGACTCCTTTTAAAATTGAATAAATTTGCATATACTCCAAATGCCAGCGAGAGATATCATAATACATGGTTGTTATTGGACGTAACAATGTTTGTGCTCTATGTTTTCCGGTACGACAGAATATTTTTTTTGTGGTAATTTATTAAGGAACGGAATTGTGGGCGCTTGGAATTTTTTGTTCCGTTTATATGTGTTAGTGGCACCCTTGGGCCGCAAGATGTTAAGGGTGTAGGAGGAAAACAGGCCCAAATAGAATCGTTTAAGTATTTATTCGAGTGCGATGTGTCATCCTCGAGCCTGTTTATTCGCCAAAGCAGTGCGTTATCGCGTAGAATTCAATTCCCAGTCGGTTCCCGCGTTCGCAGTTTCCTCACAATAGGAGCAGACACATCCATTTTGCCACTGTGACTTACACAAATATAACAATTCCATAAAAAGTTTTCCTTTTGTACATAATGGTACACGACGAATGTGTGTGTGTATGTTTGTGTGTGTGGGCCATGTGTCACCCGGGATATGGCTGAATATTTGGGTCGCTTCTGTACGAGTTGCTTTATAGGATTTCTTATCTTCTTGTAACTTGAGAAGTACTACATGAATGTGCTCGTTAAAACTGCACTTTTCTACGGATTAACTGTTCAACATTAAAATTATTACCCATTAAATTTAAACGTTTACATAAAAGAGAATGCGAATGTATATACTATAAACTATTAAACAAGACTGCGCCCTTGTTACAATTTAGCACACAAAGATTTAATATTATTCTGTTCATCGCCCTAGAATGTTGCTTTATATTAGATGAATTCGGTACAATTCAAATAAAGCATTTTCTCAAGGTCTCGTCTAGCATTAAAGACATGATCTCATCTTCTTATATCAGTCAAATCTCAAAAAAGCTAGGAAATTACAGTGTGACAGGGATTGGAACTAGGTTAGAATGTTTGTTGAGCACCACTGGCCTGTAATATCTGTATAATATGTTAACATTGCAATATAATAATCGCCGACTGATTTAACAAATGGATGTTAATAGTCTTATTAATTGTCAATTTAATCAACTTACAATCCAGACAGTGGAGCTAAACAAGCAAAATACAGGTTCAAATTAAGGTCATTAAAAGAAGTTCAACATTCACTTCAGAAGAACTATCTGTAGATTTGAGGCGTCAGGTGCGTTTTTGGCTTCGAATTTGTCTAGTCTGACACTCGAGGGCTTTGGTTGATCTGAGGCTTCCTTCTCAGGCAACTTTTTATTTTCTCATTGCATGGCATGTGTGGTGATGGAGAACTCACATGAATTTTCCCAGGGTTCGACTCAAGAAATTTATTTCTGTAGTATTTAGAGATTCTTAAGTCTTCGGGTTTCTTCAGCAACATAGAATCAACAGCTCGTGCAGCACTTGCAAGACCGTAAGCATGCAGGAAATATTTGGTGTTGCTTGGAAAGAGTTGGCTATTAAAACATGTTAAGCACACACCTTTGCCGGCCGTTGTCATTTCGAATCATATGGAAGCATCTGCTCTGCATCTGTGCTATGTAGGTTTTTCTCAAACTCATCTTCATTATGTCCTGTGAGATTTTGGACCTGATCTGAAACCCGCTTGTTGTGGAACAATTTTCGAGTCCAACTGCTTTTGAATGCGCTACAGGATGTCTCTGATACAGTTTGAATGAATGACAAACAAATTATATGGACCGGTAGCAAGTTCGGGAGTTTGAGATATTCCATGGCTTCTGCAGCGTAATAAATAATCCTAAATGTTTTCCAGGTGCTTGGAAATTTATTTTGGTGTTCTTGGGCTCATTGACCAGCTGCCTGATCCGTTCCTTAGTTGTTGATTTGAAGTTTTTTATTTGTTTGGTACAGATATCGTCAAGAGCAGCCGCTTTGCCATTTTGCATAAGATTTAAACAGCAGGTCTTTAGCTCCTTTTTCGAAAATAGTTCTTTCAAAGGATCTTTCTCATTTATGATTTTTTATTTCCTAATCTACGATTATCTTTCCGTTACGGATCAGCTGGATAGCTATCTGATTTACCTACATGGAGTACCCATTCAGTCTGTTAGTCATATCGAGCTTTTCATCCGTTTCTACCCATTTGTTATTTTTTTATTTTAATTTTACTAGGAATTTTGCATTCTATCGTGTCTGGACTAAAGGGCTCTTACGGGGCAAAGAGTTCGGAAATTTCTTTAGATTCATCAACAACCCTACATCCCCCATCTGGGGATGGATTGCGGGATATCCTTTTTTATATACAGTTCCAGAATTAGTCATGTGGTCATAGTTTTCCGGTATTGCTCTAAATTTTGCTACAGCTGAGTCAAATTTCTTAGAGTAGACATCTCAATTTGCTTTTGTAAAGTTGATTCTTCTATAAAACTGTGTTGTTAGCGTTTTTATTGCAGAATAAGTACGAATCCAAAAGGTCTTTTGGTGTTACGCCATATTACGTTTCGTGCAGCAAAATTCGAGTGAGTAACTAGCAAAATAAATTCTGGATCTTGTTGTATCTTACTGTTAAACCAAGGTCGCGATTTCGAGCAAGTGTAAGTGTGATGCCTTCTTGTGTATACTCAATACTTATTTTCTTTAGACCCATTTGCATATTATGAGAGGTACGAATTCCAAACAGAGCACCGATATTTTATTCTTATGCTTGGGCTCATCAGTAGAACAGACTTATTTTGAAATCCTGCACTTCTTATATAATTAATATACTCTATAATAGACTCTACTTAGATATAAACCGCGAAATAACATTAATGTCGACAGGTAACGGCCTGCACTGTACTTTAACTATTTTTCAAGCATCTCTAATAGGCGTTTAGAGACCGTTAGATCCATTAGTTTATACATACGTTACGAAATCTAGGCCTACCTCAACTCATATAACACATAGACGTGCAAGGGTTGTATATCATCCTGCCATGGACGCTTGTAGTCCAATGAACGTCTGTTTGCCGTTAATTTATGAACAAATTAGTACTGTGAACGTCTACAGTAACATTAAATTGGACGTTTCTTTGTGGTCGTCCAGCACAGGAATCTTATTTTTTTAAAGCTAGTTATACTACGTTCATTAATGGTCTAAATTAAATCCGTTATCGGGACTTGGAGTCTTTTTATCTAATTTATGGACATTTTCTACTTGAATTGTTTTTTGGACGTTCGATGGGGATTTCCAAAGTCTAATTAGGCAGCTATTCTTAGGGATATTGGAATTGTATTATTTTTTAGTGACATTCGGCAGTTGAATGGACCACTTTGTATTTATATACAGAGTGGTCCATTTATATACAAATACACTGGGGCTCAAATTTCCCGTAAATGAATTTATTTTGCAAAGTAACCAAAGTTACTGAAAGACAATAGAATCGTTACAGACGATATGGTGTTTTTCGAATATTTTCCAGTACTTAATGTCCGAGCTGACAGAGTTGAGTTTTACAGGCTATAGATGACGCACTCATTGACACCCGCTACTCCACCATAATAAAAAATGTATATAAATAAGCAACAAGTGCAATAAAACTTCAAGGAACATCAGAAGCCTTCAAAATAGAAAGAAGAGTCAGACAGGGAGATACGTTATCTGCGAAGTTATTTACCTTAACCCTGGAAAATATATTCAAATAATATAAAAGAAAAAGACGAAAATAATGACAGATTTTGAACAACAAACTTATATAGCAATAGAAAACAAACTAATAGAACAAGTAGACTTATATGTTTACTTGGGACACAATTTAAAGGTTTAAAGGTGGGGAAATTAACAGAAGAGTCACTTTGGGCTGGGCAGCAGTCAGCAAACTATCCTTTGTTCTAAAATCAAAAAGCTTCCAATTGCACCTAAAAAGTAGGATATTCAGACGCAGTGCTTCACTAACAGCCCAGAGTTGGAAAAAGAAGCGTAGGTAGGCCGCGCAAACGCTGGGAAGATGAAATAAGAATGCAACGGAAAAAAAGATGGAGAAGACTAGCAAGGGAAAGAGACAAATGGAAGGAAAAAGGGGAGGACTACGTCCAATATTGGAAATCCAAAGTCTGAAAAAAGAAGAAAAAGAATGTCCGAGTTGTAACTACCGTTAATTACAGTCCAAAAATTAAATACAAAGTAAACAGAAATATGATGCATCTATAAGAGCTGTTACATGTTATAAGAGCTTGTTATGTCTATACATGTACATACATTTGCTAAAGGTATGTTTTATACAGTTTGGATGGTCCAATAATGATGCATAGATGGATGTACTGTGGACATTTACTTTGATCCGTTTGCGAATGTCCCAGTGTGTGTTCACTTTTTGTCTATACATGTTGTTTCGCTGCCATTTAGTTTGGATGTAATTTAAATGGTCCAATAACGGCCCATAGATGAATGTGCTTTTATGGATATCCATTTGATTCGTTTGTGTATGTTTAAAGTATATGTTAATTTTTAGTCTATACATGTACATGCATACATTTGCTGAATGTATGTTTAATACAGTTTGGATGGTCCAATAATGGTGCATACATGACAACTAGTTCGGATGCAATTTATGTGCTTTTATGGACGTCCATTGTGATCCGTTTGTGTATGGTTCAAGTACATGTTAATTTTTAGTGTATTAATGTGCATGCATTTGCTGAATTTATGTTTAAGACAAATATTTTACAAGACAAACATGTTAAACAATTTGGGTGGTCCAATAATGATGCATAGATGGATATACTGTGGACATTCACTTTGTTTTGTTTGTGAAAGGCATGTACGTATATCTATTTTTTATCCATACATGTTCGTTCGCTGCAAACTGTTAGGATGCAATTTAGTTGGTCCAATAATAGCCCATAGATGAATATGTTGTTATGGACGTGCATTTTATCTGTATATGGATATATTCTTTTTAGTCTATTGATTTTATAATGCTCTAGGACAGCAATGCTCTAATATGATGCTATTTTATTCTTTTTTTTTCAGTGTAAATGCATAGGATAAAATAATAAAACGAATATCATCATTAATGATGCATATTAATTAATGATGCATTAATGATTCGTTTGTGAATGGACCAGTATGTGTCCATTTTTAGTCCGTGCACGTATGTTCGGGGCATGTAGTTTGGAGAAGATCTGGATGGTCCAATGATCCATAACTGGATATGTTAGGCACGTTTATAGGCATTTGTATCTATTCATCGATACACGTTCATTTTATGAATTATTTTACACGATTATCTTCTTGTCCAAAATTTTATTCAAATGAACTACCAATTACATTTCATAATTAATCCGGTTTATGACGGTCGAGAAATGATCCAAGTCTTAATGTCCATTGTACATCATTATTGAGTGACACAGGTTATGTACATAAAATGGATGAAGTTGGACCAGAAATGTGCGTCCATTGGATGTCCTGTCTTACATTGAATTATAGTAAGCAATGTCTTGGCACAATTAAAAATTCTATAAATTATGTATTAAATAATTAATAAAGTAAGAATGTGCAGAATTTTTTGCAATAAAGAAAATTATATTTTTAATTCGTGATTCTTTAAAAAACTAAATGTTTAAAATGAGATCCATTGCCTCAAGTAATGGCAACCATTTATGCAATTGAATGTTTCGAATTACCAAATCCCTTGATATTGCACCCTTTTTATGTTTCTCGCAATCAATCATGCCCCCCCACCCCGCCTTTATTAAATATTCTAGGCCTCAATTAATATTAAATAATTAACCAAAAAATAAAATCGATATTAAAAACAGACGAACCATCAAAAAACACTAATAAAGCAATATTTTGCAGCATTAATTATCCGATGTATTCCATTACGCTACAAATAACCAAATATTCAGGCATTTAATGATTAAATATTGTTTAGTTGAAATATTAATTAATTTGTTTAGTAGTTATGAGACATTGAAATCGGAATAAGCATACTAATTTGTAATAACTTTGAATTATTTATTTGTTAGCTCTATTAGAATTTAATATTACATGCAAATTAGCATCGGGTGTAATTTGCTCAAACATTTTGAAAATTCATTAATTTGTTAAAATTTTTTATAAAAACTTATTAAAATTAAAATTACGGAATTGGAAAACATTCACAAATTAATTAACCCGGATGGCTTAGCGGTTTGCAATTTTACCTTCAATCAAGGTCCTGGGTTCAAACGTGGCTTAAGCTGATAAATAATTTGTCAGTATGGTAAGCATCCTAAAACTGTACTTTTTTCTGTTAGAATGTTACAGATCCAAAATAGATTACACATACTTATGAAAATAAATAATCATTAGGAACGTCCTATTAAAAATGGAGCTCATAATGTCGCCAATCGTTGATTTTGTATTACTGCAGACAGACAGTCACGCCTATTTCATTATTTATAAACTCCCACCCACAACATTTCAGAACATTATTTTCTATGAATAGACTGTAAAAGTTGTACATCATTAATTTATATTCGTACTTTAATAACCAATTTGAATTTGAAATAAGTACTTCACCTTATTTAATCTTTATTTAATGTTTGTTATGTAAATACCTTTCACGAAACACTTAAGCTTATAGCTTAAAGCTTAATAATTAAATGTTTGGAGGACGTCAGAAAAATTTGTGTTAATCACCTATTTCAAGTCTATTAGGTACTCTGCTAAAAGTCTGTCTTACGCTAAAAAGTACTTTTCATTTTCTTAATGAAACTGTCATACAAAATAGTTACTTATGTAAATAATCACAAGTGTGAAAGTTTTCTAAAATTTTTAATTCTTGCAACCAGCTTCAGAAATAAATGTGAAAATAGTACGATGTCAACAGCATGGTAATAAAAAGAAAGTTATTCCTTTTCTTTTGTTGATTACTTCTTTTCACTCTTAATAGTAAACATAACTGTAAAAAAGTGCCATTCTAAACATTAAAATTAATATAAAAATGCCTTTTTGAACGGAAGCATAAAAAGCACTTTTTTAGCTGATAAACTTTCTCTCTTTGTGGAGGCAGTTGTATGTAAATGTAGGTAACATTTTGAAAATCATAGAAAAAGCGTCACACTAAATAAGCTAAATTAGCTCTAATAATGTAAATATGTTAAGGTCTGCAACATCTATTTGAAAAGTTCTGCTAGGGTGCATGGTAAAAGTGAATGCAGAGTATCTAATTTGTAAAGGTAGAAACTGCCGTCTTTAAGAATTTCCGCACGCCTCACAAACTCACCGCTGCATTCCGGATGAAAATGTCCGAATTCTTGTTAGAATATTTTTCAATTTGCTACCTGCAGCCTTATAAAAGAAAACTCATCTGACCACGGTCACCAAAATGCTTGGGTAACAGTATCCGGAACTTTAAATTTGATTCAAAGTGTGACAATATTAAACCCACAAATATAAATGAGATGTGTATAATTCACAGGAGACACTCTAGGACAGCTGTTTCGATCTTTTTAGATCTCATCAGCTAGAGATAGTCTTCTGTGAATTATACACACATCATCCAGGCTTATATACATAGCCGGAAATAACATTAATACCGAGAAATGAATGTTGCGACATCTGTAGAGTCATATACCACATTAAGTGGTGTTCTCTACCAAACAACAATAAATATGAATGGTTTGTCCTCCATTCGAGATTAAAAATTAAAAATTATAATACAAAATATTTGCATTATTAAAAATTCAAAGTGGGGAAATTATTTTACAAAATAAGTCAAGTTGTGACAATATTAAACCCACAAATATAAATGAGATGTGTATAATTCACAGGAGACACTCTAGGACAGCTGTTTCGATCTTGTTAGATCTCATCAGCTAGAGATAGTCTCCTGTGAATTATACACACATCATCCAGGCTTATATATCATCCAGTGGGTTTAATATTGTCACACTTTGACTTATTTGGTAAAATAATTTCCCCACTTTGAATTTTTAATAATGCAAATATTTTGTATTATAATTTTTGATTTTTAAATTTGATGGTTCTCTTCTAATGGCGCGTTCAAATTAATCTAGGTGTGGGTACATCGTATCCTTGTGATAGACCTGTCGTGGAATACCAATATCATCGAGTACTACGTTTCTTTATAACCCAAGCATCATCTAAGTAGCAGTAACTGAGATCGGAACTTTGATTGAGTAGTTGTTACGTAACTACAACTAAATTTATGACTTTATAGGTTTAGTTACTTCAGTTCGGAATATTTTAATAATTATGTAGTTGTTTGTATTATTTATTGGAACTATGTAGTCGATATTGCTGAGTTAATGTAGAACGATATTGTCACTTAGTATAATTACTTCAAAGTTTTTGCAACTTCAAAGTGATATTTTGATTGTGGCAGTAACTTCCCGAAGGTGCTTCAAAGTTTTTTAAACTTTAAAGTAGTACTGAAAGTTCCTGCCACCTGCTTGAAACCATTGCTTAGCCCTTTAAAGGAACGGAACCTTACAGTAGTATTGAAAGTAAAACTTACGTTTTTGCAACCCAAGACTATCGCATCAGAATATCGCATCATCGCAAATAAAACCGCAAAGCTATTTGTATATTCATTGACTGATAATATCGACCAAAGCACATCTGTGCATATTTCATTAAGAAATACTGCACAATAATTCGATATTGCGCACATGGCGATGCAAATAATTTATATGACTTAAAAGTCTATCCATACAATGAATTGACCGAGTTTGATAAGGAAAAAAGGAAAGCATTTGCACAGAATAGTTATGGTCAATTTGATACGAGAAAAAAGTTAAGCCATTTAACATAGCAATGAAGCTCAATGTAATCTTACGAAAAGCTTCAAATTTTAGGTAGTAGCCGTTTTGTTCTTCATTGTGTCCTGTACACGTTACAGATCGCTTGCTATCAATTTCGACTGGTCGTTATTTGCTTGAAGATTCAAGTTAATGCTTATCAAAGCCCTGTTTCAATGTTATTTCATTCCTGTTACGTATAGGCTTCGAAAAGTAGTGGAGGTTTGGTTTATGCAGGACGGTGCACGGTTGCATAGCACAAGAAAAATTTTTGAAAAACTTAATGAGAAGTTGTGCTTTTTAATGTTGTTTCGAGCCTCGCGAAGCAGGGCGCTTATTGTTATAGTCTATAATAGCCGATTTAGACTGTGGACTGTTCGCGTGTTGGCTCTGTTGGCAGCATCTGTGGATACCAATGGTGATGAATGCTGATCGGAGGCGGAGTCGCGTAGATCGGTTTTGGTGACAGCGGCAGGCTAATGTTGGTTGGCCCAAAAGTCGGTTGTAGTTGTACCGTCTGACCGTTTTTGTGTTTAGAAAATGAACGAGATGATGGGAAAAGGATTAATAATAAAAACGGTCCTTTTCAAAATCACACACCGTACGGAAACCCCACGCCGGGGGCTTTCAGTCACGCCAGGCACTCTATTGATTCCATGGAATATGTCATTCTGTAGTTCGCGTTAATTGGCTGATAGGCTATCCGGATAGCCTATCGGGATAGGATGCTGCGACTAGCAGCCGAGGCGGTGTTGGGAAGGCGAGAGGGCCGTACTGTCCTTCCCCCCTTATATTGCCGAGCATATATCTCGGAATTATTGAATATTATAAATGTTTAGTCTGCATCTTAACCACTGAGGCTTTAATTGTTAGGCGTTAATAAGTGCTGTGTGTGGTTTCTCCAATGTTTCTATTCCCGAGACTTTTTTAAGTCCCGGGAATAGCTTTTACAAAAGGTATTTTTCCGGATATGATGATTCAGCCCAGCGTTATTTCAAGAATTGGTTTGAAGGTTCAAGATAAACAAAGTTTTAAATAGGTTTCATCCCTGTAAACCACTTTGCTAATTACTAGAAACAGTACCTGGTACTGCACCCACATTTTTTTATTTCTGGTTTATTTATCAGTTTAAGATTCCTTACAACCCATTTTTTCTAGATCTGTAATTGGACATACCTAGCAAAAGCATATTCAAATGCATTTTAACGCTACCATTACTGACTACTCCAATTCTAAGAATTTTAATACATTGTCTCGGGATTATTTCCGGGAGTCGAGACAATCAGAAGTTAAGTAAGTTTCGGATCAGAAACACTAGCTGAATAAATTATTTATTAATATTTTTAATTTTGACGAGTGAATGTGGATACAAAAAAAAGTCCGGGTGTATTAACGAAAGTAATTACCCGAAGATTAAAAAAACAAGAAGAAATGGATTGCGTACGTCGGGAAGTTGGTGCCACTGGGACTGTTGTGCTTCCTGGACTTAGATGTCTTCAACTTTGTGGCTGACACGACGTAGTATTAGTTGTTATGAGTTAGTTACTTAGCGGAAAAATTATACACAATCCTAATTCGAGCAGAAAATCCAGTATTGACACCTTAAATCGTTAGTTCGTACTATCTGAGGGGTATGACTCTCTTTGTATGTAAAGGGTAACTACTGATATCAGAAGAAACAGATTATTTTAAAGCACTTAGGTTTAAGAAAGCCATTTTGTAAAGATCTATTTTGCCTGTATTGATAAGCACTGTACTTACCACTGTATCGATTTAGATTGCTCATGAAATGTATCCAATATCGCCTGAAAGTTAAAAATATAAAGAAACTATACTTGCGACACTATAAATAAGTACTTATGAGAGTTCATAAAAGATAATTTTACTGAAAGTTCTATTTCGTTCGTAACAAAGATAAGAAGAAAGAGTTCATACTCTCATTAAAATTGTAGAGATATCTTTTCGGAACTGCTTCGAGGTTTTAATATCAAGTTGATTTTTGTCAAGCATGATTATATCCTACATAATTTTTTACTAGATAAAAATAAGATGGACGTTAAAATTTTAAACTAATATTACAACGTGTTCGCAACTCATAACTTTTATTTATTCGTATTTTATACAGTGTTTTATCTTCTTAGCAGGGCATCAGGGGAATTTGCTACTGCGTTGCTAGGTATTACAAATGGGGGAAGTGCATTCATTGCAGATGCATGAAATATTAAGTACAGGAGCATTGAAATTGTGCCCAGTTAATAATAAAAAAGAATTAAACCTCCTGACAAACCGACCCCTTTCATTTCTGTGATTTATAACATATAAGGGCTGCGGTCTGTATTTGTTCTGTGTATGTATGTGTATATATAATTAAACTCGCACTTACCCTATCTTTATGTAAGCTGAAAGCTGCGCAATATGTTTTCAAATAAAAGATTTCTCTTTTAAAGATGCGGAGTGTATACAGTGAGGTCGAAAAGTAAAAGAATAAATTCAATATTTTAAAAGCAATCGCTCGGACTCGTTTAAATAGTAACCACCAATTTCTTGGCAATTTCCAATTCCTTGTAAAACTCTAAACATTTCTTATACCTATAATCAATTGTTTTTGAGTTACTGACAAATAATTTAAAGGCTAGTACGAGGTAATTTAAAATTAAAGTTGATGCTAGTCCAGGCTTTTTGAAACACTCTGTATAATTGTATAAATTGTAATTAATTGTAATTAACGTTACCAAACCGCTGAAGTAAATACATGTGCGTGGCATAGGGCGGTGTTATGTTTAACGACAACCACGGAAAGATGTTTATGTGGTTGTCGAGACCGACTGCATAATGTGCCTATCTGACAACAGGGCGAAGTGTATGGGCGGGCTCAGTAAGAGTTGGAGTCTTTATCCACTTTATGAAAAAAATCGATGGGTATTCCTCGCAGCGATTCCTCTAAATATTGAATTTATGTATTCCTAACTTTTCGACCTCGCTGTATATAATTAAACTGGCACTTACCCTATCTTTATGTAAACTGAAAACTGAACGGTATATTTTCAAATAAAAGATTTCTCTTTTAAAGATGGAGAGTATATATTGCCACAACAGTAAAGCAGGAAAACCTTTATGTAATAAAAGGTGAACTGGAAATTTAAAGTAGTAAAATTGTCGTACTTGACGATGATTTGAAAATGCCTTTATATTCCTTTGCTCATTACACTCGGTGCTTTCAAAACATTCGCAATTTGTTCAGCTCCCTGATTCTGAAATAACAATATCATATTTTGCATACCTACCGCGCTCTTCGAATAAAAATAACAAACGAGAAATATTCAAATTTATGTTCTGATGGTTTCAAAGCGATCTCCGTATTTTCGACCTTTTGCAAATGAAACGCGGAGCGAACGTTATTACATACAACGTATCGTTTTAGAAAAGACATAAACCCCTCGGCTCCTTTAATACGAAACATAACAAATAGAGAAGCAGATTTGCGATAGCGAAATGGAGTGTAAACCGAAGTAGCCCCAGCAGATATTAGATAATACCGAATAAAAGGGGGATAATATAACTCAATAGAATTTGAGTCTATACATACGAATAGCCAAAATATCCGACCTTGAATACGACCAAGGGATTAAGACCGGGTACTTGTGATACAGGAGAGCGTATTGTACTCGTAGTATTGTGTCATTTCCAGAGGGTAGGCTCGCTATTGCTGATTTAGGCTAGTCCTCGTCCCTGCACAATAACATAGTTAACTACTTTTACTATTCAGGGGTCCATGCATCTTCTTTCAAAACAGGAACGCAACAACAAATCGACCCAACAAATGGAACGATGCACGTGCGTAAATTTTACTCCTACGGCGATTAAAGCTCGACCTGTTTCAGAGCTGCCCACGCAAAACGATGATTTTAGATCTGGATGACAAGTTTCTAAAGGGAGTATGGGTTGAAAAAAAATGAATATTTCGATAACTTTCCAAATAAAGTAGAGATCTTATAATTAGAGATTCTATCTAATCGCAATAAAACAATTTCTCAATGAATGTATAATTTATTTTAAATTTAACAGCATGGGGTAAACCATCTGCTAAGGATTATTTAGGTCCCACGTGAAATCAAGCCTAGATATAAGAACAAGATACTTACCTTTCATGCATTTATCATATGGACAGAAACATAGCTATGGTTAAAGATTTCAATAGTCTTTTATGACTACGAGCTTTATTTGGGTGTTTAAAATGAGTCGATGATTTACAGACTGAATTATTTTTAAAACGGTATTATATATAGCGGATTACATGGTTAAGATTTTGGTTAGATAAGTGATAATCCAAAGATTGGAGATTTAACGTTTATAAACTGAAGACTTAAAGAAAAGTTTTTTCATGTAATCAATTATTCTAAGTTGTCGTGCTTGGAATTATGATAAAATCAGAATTTTGGTTTCGAAAAATGTAAGTTATTTTTAGGTGTAAAAAATGTCAACTGCCTTTAGCTCTTTCACTCAATTAATCTAAATAGGTTTGTCGCGATCAGATTTTTTGGGCAAAAGGGCTGGGATCTTGAGTATTCTGTGTCTGTATAATGTTTTTTCGCCCTTTAATTTGTTTGTATCGATTAAATGGCTTAGATAGACGCAAGGAATTTTCTAGATTTAAATTGGTTTCATATTTTATGTAAAAACTAACTTTTTACGAAAAACTTATAAACGCAACAATATACTGTTTATATTGTTGAAGCCTTTTTTCTTTCAGTCGTAATAAGCTTTTTGCTTTGTAGACGGATTATGTGCAGGGTTTTAGTATACCTATGTAACATAATGAAAATACACTTTTCTTTAAATGGGAGACCCTATGCATTCTGCCCAGAATTGTTTCTTCAATAACAGTCTTTTTTGAATTCATTGCGACGTTGCCAATTTACAATTTTCTTTTAGAATTTTAGAATTTTTTATTTATTTATTTCAATTTTAAAAATATTCTTTGCAGACTCTAGTATCACGATCTTGCAAACACTAGTCAAATGTTTCCACTATGCGTTTATATACAGTATGTGCAAATTTTACTTTCAGATTTCGATAACATTAAATCAAATTTACTCGGTTTTTTCAGTGGAACACCCGACACCCTGCACGTTTTACCGAAAATTAAGACTTCGACTAAAACAGTATCCAAAATATTTATTATAGCAATAGAGTTTTATCTAATGTACTACTTGAAAAAACGTTTCTCATTCTTTCTTTCGTGTCACCTCTGATGGTACGGGTGAGCAATGTACCGAAAACTTTACATATCCTCATAAAGGACGCCCATGCTGGTCAAATCGGGTGATTTGTTAGGACAACTGCTCCTTCCCTGGACCAATTCATTTACTCCAGAAAGTTTAATCAAGATGGACTCCTACTCCCCTATAGAAATGTGCAGGAGCACCATCTAGCTGAAACCATATATCTTCCTTAGTTTTCGCTGGACATGAGTGTTTTCTATAGATAAGAGCAAGATAAATACCGATTTTATGAAACGTTAATTTGTTGCTAAATAACATATACTTAAAGAACACGTTTTTTGTTTTGTGTAATGCCTATTGCTAAAATTTCACTCAATTCCTGAAAACCTTATCAGTAATCTTTTGGTAGAGTTAATCATGGTAAGATTGGAATCTGTCTTTCTTAAGGAATTTTTCCACTGACGATTTTTTAATAATCAGAATTCTGCTTATTTTCCTGACACTTAGGTAATTTGCGATTGTTCGTCGCTGACAATACAATCTCGAGTTCGTTTAATCTGGTATCAGCTCTTGTATTTTTTATAATTCATTATTCGTTCGGTCAAATCTGTCTTTCACTTTTCTGAACATATTTTTTTAGGGTGTCCTATCTGCGGAAATTCTTTTTAACTTAAGTTCTAAAGCAAAAACTATGCTTATTAATTTTATGACTCTTAGATTGTGAAATAAACATGTTAATCATTAAACTATAACTTATTAAGTATTTTGTACTGAAGAATAAACTTTGAACTAAATTATGAAATGCGAGAAACCAGAGATTGTCAAGATTGTAAACTATTAGCCTATTACCTTTTAAATATACAATAGGCCGTAGTAATTGTCTATTAGGTAATTGATTTATGACTAATTTTACGAACTTTTGGGTGTTCCTTCCCGCCTTTTAGACATGCCGAAGCATAAATTGAGATACGCTCAATTAGCGCGCATTGCCTACACTTCACAATGCTACCAGTAACTCACTGGTGGGAGCGAGATACTAGCCATACTCTACTAGCTCTCCAGGCTAGTACCGGAGCGATAAACGTGCTCACCCGTCGGCTCCATCTCCGAGGAGGCTGTGAGGGACGTATCACACGACCAAGGAGATATCACCTAGTCCAGCTTCGGACTATTCCCCCAACATACTGTCCCAGCTGTTGGGAGCCACTGCCCGATCAAATCCAACCTCAATTCTGGCAGGACTTGGTTTTTAAATGGTTTTGCCACCCCGATCTACCAATATATAGGCTTGGTGGGCCCTCGACAGAGCTTCGTGCGTGAGTCTACAGCTTATAGACTCCCAGTGTGTACCTTGTTGAGGTGAAGTTGTCTTGATTGTGAGAGGCTATGTATTCGCTTCAACTTTCCTTAAGCGTAATGGCTTTTAGAACTTCTCCCAACCACTGTATCCGGCTGCAGTCCGGATCATAGGGTGTTCGGGATAGCTCCTAAGCACAATTACCTGGCGGCATGCAGTTTTCCATAGGTATGAATTTATCCCTTCACACCGAGATAAACTTCACTTCGCTTCTCCTCCTTAAGATTCAGCCAAACAGCGGGTTCCTCAGGTGACCATAAATGACCTTAGTCAAACAGCGTGTTCCTTTTGGCGACCATAAATGACCTTATCCAAGGCGAGACTCGAATCCGCCCTCACCGGTATCATATTACCATGATCGGTATGAGTAACCGTCTAGAATTCTCACGAACTTCTCTACCACACACTTGACCTGACTGCTTCATCCCTTACCCAGTCATGTTTCCATGCCCCGTATCCAGGTTCCAAAGATAGGGTAGAAGACAGCCAGTTTTATGGGAGAACGTCGTGTGGTCTCCCGAACACCCAAATGTCAACAGATCTGAGATATTGCAGATTATCAAAAGACTATCGGAATTTTTGCAAAAAATTAGAAATTATAAAGAAAAAGATCATAATTTGGCATCGCCGCGACTAACGAAGAAAATATTTTGGGATTGGATCTTAACAGAAGTCCTAATTTTCGTTAAAACATACAGGATATGTACTATTTGAAAAATCGAATAAATTTCATTTAATCTTATCAAAGCTTGAAAGTAAAATCTGAATCTTCTGTATACTTACATAAATAAATCTTAGAAACATTTTAATAGTCTACAGGACCGTAGTACCACTGTACTCAAAAAATGTTTAAAAAAACTTTAAAATTCACATACATAAATAAGCTGTGAAAAATTCTGAAACTTTTGCTTTCAACGGATTCAAAAAGACTTAATGTATTGAATAAACAACTGATATCTTCCAATTCCATTTATAATCTATAGGCTGATCCATGTAAAAAAAAGTAGATGTTCGTTTATCCCGCTTTTCTGAAACACCTTGTATAGTTGTAAATATTTTTAAAGTACGTAGCTTTGACGACCAAAATACTTCTCGATATATAATAATACTTGAGAAGATATAGAACAGTTACGCACTAACTGGCCACCCTGTACACCCTTGATTATTCCATCCGATCATATAAGACACATTAGGTGTTGATGCCGGACCATTTTTATTTTTACCATCCTAACTAGCACAAGCATTTTTTAGGCGCGCGTATTTGCAGATAATACACGATCCAATGGATATCATGGCGTTCCATAATTTAATGATCATTAGGCACCTCACAGATCAATTCCCTTTGTTACCAGAGGATGATTTATATTATCTTTCATGTGTCTGAAGATGCCACCGGAAAGTAATCAGATTGAGATCGCATATACAAAAACAATGTTTCGTGTGTGCTAATGTCCAACATCACATATCAGTAAATGCCAACTTTAAGCAAATGCCTAAGATAAAAATAAACACATAGACTAAGGTCAGACTTAAACATGCCTACTGCCGAGGTTTTGCAATTTAAACTAACGACCAACAGCCTTGGAAGCTTTGCAGTTCTGGTTTTCTTGATCATTTATTTGCGCTAAATGAAGATTCGTATTAAGAAAAGAGCGCATCAACAGAATGGAATTTCTATTCCATCAGCTGCATGTTGTTAGGTATCTATTCTGCAACAATCGGGCTTTAAAAGTCTATTATAAGCTTGAAGATGAGAATCTTATTTCCTTATATTTCAATTAAATTCAATTTTAGTTCCTCAAGAAGTTTCTGTCGTTCTCAGCATTAACGTGGTATCGGTTGAATCAGCTGAATTCAGAAAAATTCTGATTTTTGGTTAGGGATTGAATTAATTTAGGTTTTTTGTGGAGGAAATGAACGATTTTGGATTAGACCAAGAAAAGTTCATAATATCTGGAAGTATCTCAGCATGATTCACGCCACCGATATAATTTTGTACTTTCATTACACTCAGCCAAAGTGTGAAGTGAGTGGCAAATGTACGTAAAAAATTCCAAAAACTTTTAGAATTCTCCGAATTCACCGAATAACCGTTTTGACGAAAACCTACCTTTGTCCTACCTCGACTTTGTAGTTGGTAAGGTAGATCTATAGAGCAACTTAACCTCCGGCCTTTGTTGATATAATTCCATAGAACCATCTTGGCTTTCAACAGGGTAGTTACTAGTTATGCATATTTAACAAAATAAGGTTATCAAACAAAAGTCTAGAAACTATACTTCCAGCAGTGAATCTGCCAGAAGACACTATAGAGCTGCATTAACCTTCGATCTTGGATTCTACGATTGGGTACTTATTTAGACCCTATGTGGTCTAAAGTGAGTTTACATGGAACTATTATTTGGTGGACGCCTTCTCAGTGGATTAAGGCGTTGATAACAATTTTATTATACATAAGAAAGGCGACATAACAGACCTGACAAACTATCGCCTTAGAAGCTTACTATCACAATTGTACTCACGTTTTATTAGAGTAGTTACAAACAAAATAATACCTCGAAACTGAACTATTACCAACCTAGAGAGAAAACAGGCTTTTGATCTGGTTACGGAACAAACGACCATTGCCAAGTTATAGAAGAAAACTCATAGAAGAAACTGGTAGATTTGGTAAACCACTGATACAGATCTTTGTCAAATATGGCAAAGCATTCGATACCGTCAACCCTATCCGAATTTAACATAGACTTCAGTTATAGCGAAATGATTGAGTATAGTATATACCTACCAATATTCATTTCATTATACCTATATGTGAAACCTGGAAGATACAGGCACGTTTAACATAGAAAGAAGAGTACGCCAAGCGATGTTCTCCATCCAAAGCTATTCACTACACTCCTCAAGCATCTATTCAAACAAGCAACCTTGAGGACAAAGGGGTAAATATTAAAAGGGTAAATTAAATCATCTCAGATTTGCAGATGATGTCGTCATAGTATCACATTGCATAGACAAAGCGACGATCATGCTTGTTATGTTGAGTGCACTTCAGAGTTGAGTGCTTTTGGCAAGTTGCGTTGTGTGTAAATCTGACTTTGAGGTGTACTTGAAGAGAAAAGTTTATAGACAATGTGTTTTCGCAGTTCTGATTTATAGATCTGAGACCTTAATTCTCACAAAGAAAGCCTTGAGCAAGATAAGAATAGCACAGACGGAGACGGATTGAAAATCAATGTTAGGCATAACCCTCAGAAATGGAGTGATAAACATCCATTTACGATAAATGACTGATGTGCACAGCGCGGTAGAGAGAAAATTGAACTGATCATATAAGACGAAGAATAGCCAATTGGCGAACAAAAAAAATAATTGAATGGCGGCCAAGAAATGAAGTGATGCGTAGCAGAATAGCCCGTCCACTAACGCGATTGTCTGACGATATTAAACGCATCGCTAAGGATTGAATGAGAAAAGATAGAGACTGACTAAAATGGCGGAATTTAAGAGAGACCTATGTCCATTGGGCACGGATGGCTACATGATGATGAGTTATACTCTGTGATTATAGTGTGCAAGATTGGGAAAAATCGGCCACTCAGGTCTCGTTTTCTCAATCTGTTTTATAACGCACTTACCGGTGTTATTTCCTTAATATATTTTTTCCACCATATTGTAAGGGGGTTCGGGGTCCGCTTACGAAGTGGCGCTTGTGTGCTTTCGGTGATCTCGGTATCGGCGGTAATTCTCGGGCGCCAGTTATTGTTACGTGGTATGCTCTACAGCTCCGGGTATCTACAAGTGGAGAAAAGATAATCCAGGGAACTGCTGGGGTTGCTGAGGCCGGCCCAATCTGGATCACTCCTATCACTAAAGTTCTTAGGAAAAAGAGGGTATTAATACTATCAAATAAAACACGCAATCATCAAACCAAACAAAATTTATTACCACTAAAGCTCTAACCCTCCAACAAGTCTCAATCTCTAAACCTAGAAAAAGCATAAGGTTACCAGCGTTAGCCACAGCAAGCGGGGTGCAATACAGCGTGCGGTATCAAGCAAACGTTTGGGTTGCGTAGGGTAAAATAACGGACAACAGGAGAGGCTCCTAATTTATGGTAACGGGTGGAAATTAGGATGGGACCCCCAGGCACACGCAAAGTGAGGTCCCGGACAATGTACAGTAAAACGGGTGGAAACAGGATGAAACCCCCAGGCACACGCACAGTGAGGTCTCGGAAAAGGTGTAAAGAGGGTGGAAGCAGGATGAGACCCCCAGGCACACGCACAGTGAGGTCTCGGATAAGGTACGGTAAAGAGGGTGAAAGTAGGATGAGACCCTCAGGCACACGCACAGTGAGGTCTCGGAAAAGGGGTAAGGAATACAACGGGCGGAAAGGGGATCGGTTTATCGGTCAGAGATCTGACTCTTATATTCCCCCAGGAACGGTCTGGTCGGCTCTGGCTGACTGGCTGGCTGGCTGGGCTAGCTGTTCCTGATGTGAGTCCTGGATGAGGACTCAATAAAGCGTCTGTTTATATAGGCGCTCTCGGAGCGTGGGGGAAATGGCAGGAGTGGAACGGAGCGGCGCACGCCAAATATTGGTTAGGGAAGGGACGCGTGCACTCGCTTGAGTCGATCTCTTATCCGAACTGATTCAGATTGCACGGGAAGATACGGATTTTAATTCATACAGCCAAAATAAACAACCAAAATTAAGTAACTTCGTTACAATATTTTTAACGTAATATATTTTTACCGAGATATTTTTCCGTAGTATATTTTTTCCACAACAATTTTAACGTAATATATTTTTCAGCGATATTGTTTCTTTAATATATTTTTCCACAACATTTTTAACATAATATATTTTTTCCACGATATTATTTCTTTAATATATTTATTACACATTTTTAACGTAATATATTTTTCCGTGATATTATTTTCTTTATATATTTTCCCACGACATTTTTAACGTAATATATTTTACCGCGATATTCTTTTCTTAATATATTTTTCCATTACATTTTTAACATAATATATTTTTTCCACGATATTGTTTCCTTAGTATATTTATTCCAAATTTTTTACCTATATTTTTAACGTAATACATTTTTCCGCGATATTGTTTTCTTAATATATTTTTTGTACGACATTTTTAACGTACTATATTTTTCCGCGAATTTATTTCTTTAATATATTTTTCCACGGCATTTTTAACGTAATATATTTTCCCGCGATATAGTTTTCTTAATATATTTTTTCCGCGATATTGTTTCCTTATTATATTTTTCCACGACATTTTTAACGTAATATATTTTTCCGCGAAATTATTTCTTTAATGTATTCTTCTACTGCATTTTTAACGTAATATATTTTTTCCAGGATATTGTTTCCTTAATATATTTATTCCACATTTTTAACGTAATATATTTTTCCGCGATATTATTTCTTTAATGTATTTTTCCATTGCATTTTTAACATAATATATTTTTCCGCGATATTGTTTTCTTAATATATTTTTGCCACGACAATGTTAACGTTTTTCCGTGATATTCTTTCCTAGAACCATAGTTTACAGCCTGTAGAGTGCAATCCATATCTGTAGTTTAGTGTTTATGGTCTGCAGTTTGTTGAATGTAATCTGTAATATATAAAATATGTGCTTAGTTGCAGTACAAAGTTTAGTGGATAGGGTATGGTCTTTAGTGTGTGATCTAAAATAACTGTTATGGAAATTCATGATCCATATTGTATGTTCCTAAAGTTTACAGTCTATATACTATAGTGTATCCTTGCAGTCTATTGTCAAAAACATCTGGTTGTGGAAAGTAGTTTGTAACGTGTAAAATCTATGGTACATAGCATATCGTTAATTAAACAGTTGTGTATCGTTTTTAGTCGGTAGTCTACAGTCGGTGACCAAGATAACTGATATGAAACTCTATGATCTCAATTTTAAACTATATACTACTGTTCATGTATGTAGCTGATAGTACAAAAATATATTACGTTCACGGTCTACCTCTATACCCCCGGTCTACATTATGTTATATGGATCTACAGTAGACGCTTCTATAGACCATCACCTATGACCTACAGTCTGTAAGCATGCTTAATATATGTGGTCCATAGTATGTTCTACATACTGCAGTCCTGAACTCAAACACAATATTTGCGGTAATTACTACTTTGAAATACAGGGTGTCCCACAATGCTGTTTACACGCAATATCTTCCTTATTTGAAAAGATAAAGAAATCAACCAAAAACTATTGTAAATGACTCAAAATGGACCTTCAGAAAACATCCTTAACCGTTGGTTGCATAGCAACGTTTAAGAGATCACGCCAACTTGATTAATTTTTCAAATTGCACCCTCTGCTTTTTTTCACGGAAATGTATTCTTCACTTCATTCTGCATACGGTAGTATGCCTTACTTAATTATCTAATGTGCATTTAGGGGTTGAAAAAAATATTTTTTATAAATTGTACACTTCATATTCACTAACTAAATTATGTATTCAAAAAATATTATTAGAGCAGTGTCTACAAGGGAACTACTGAGGTACTTTAAAATCCGCAGGAGGGCATTTTGAGCATTTGCTTTAAGTTTAAGATAAATTCAATTTATAAAAAATTTTTTTTTCAACCCCTAAATGCACATTAGATAATTAAATACGGTATACTATCGTTTCACTAACCAGCGTTTAAGGATGTTTTCTGAAAATCCATTTTGAGTCATTTACAATAGTTTTTGGTTGATTTCTTTATCTTTTCAAATAAGGTAGATATTGCGTGTAAACAGCATTGTGGGACACCCTGTATACACAATAAAATTTTGATTTGGAGTTGTATATGCTAGATAGATTACTATTTCCCTTAGTTTATTATTATTATCCAACTGAAATATCCGAATCCGGATTTTATTCCACACTCGATTTTCATCCGATATCCGAATTTTTATCCATTATTCGAATTTTATCCAACATCTAAATTTTTATTCAACATACAAAAGTTAGTGATGCTGCATTCAGATTTCTGTCTGACTTTTGTTTACCGATTCTTGAATGACCTAGGCAGGTAAAAGACACTTCTAAAATTGTTTACTTTTATTGTTTTTGTATCATACTGAATTTTGTTTGGTTATGTTGCTTTGTTGCTTTTTTATTGATTTACTTTTATAACAATTTTGACAGATGTCAATAATGACATAAAAATAACTGAAGTAAATAATTTTAGAGATGAATTTAACTTCCATAGGCCACTACTACAGATCACATATTGGATCACTTTAAAAAAATTTAATAAGCCCCCATTTGCTCTAGATGTCGACTTTTGACCTGCAGTGTATGTAAATAAAGATTCGACTTTAAATTTCGTATAAATATATTTTCGTATAATCGGATAACATTGGTAGTCGGATAATTTTTGAAGAATCGGATAACCTTCAAATAATTGGATAGCTTTCGATAACCGGATTACTTTTGGATACCCGAGTGACTTTCGAATAATTGGATAACTTTTGAAAAATCGGATAACTTCCAGATACTTAAATAGGCTTCGGATATTTTACGAATCCGACCGAATCCGTATTCGATATAATCTGTATCCGATCGAACCGATCAGAATCCTACTCGGATCTGGTACGGATTACGGGTATCCAAGTTGCACTTCTACAGTATAGCATATGGCCTGTTCATCAACAATCTATAGTCGAAAAACTATTTTTCAATCTGCACCGTGTTCATAAAATATAGAATAAGTTCATTGCCTCTGATTTTGAGCTATGACAAATTCGAATTTGATTTGCCACTTTTCCAATACCGCTAACATTTTTTTATTTTAACCGGAACATTCTGTATATTTTTGCATATTTTGATTCCTCTTGAAATTCTTATTTGAAAAACATAATTATAAACAAGTAAATTGCAAACAACAATAAATAAAGAAAAATAAAAGCAAATAACAACATAATAAATTACTCCTACTTATACTAATATAACTAAATCAAATGTTCGATCTGGCATCCTTCTTGTGCCTGACAATATCGCAAACAGTCTATAAATTCTTGTTTATTGTTTCTTGAGAAATATTTTGACATTTTGCTGTGATCGGTTTTTTATTTTACTTCGTAAATATTGCCGAGTTTACAGTTGTATACAATATTTTTCCCAGCAAGTCCAGCAAGCTCTGCCAATACGCCTGCTTGGAAATACTCATTTTACAGGTTCTGCATAATGGGGTGGACTCCATTTTGCTGACCTTTCGGCGAAAACGCCAAGATTGTTTCTACTTGGATATAAATTAATTGAAGTTCCTTAAGATTTTTTCTGAGTGGTTATCTGCGTACTTCATTGCCTTCAACCGTCTACCTCCTACTACCACCCCTTTTGCCTCTTCCAGCACACCCTGATTTTACAATCTATCCCATTGTCCTTCAAAGCCTTCAGAAGCGCAGTTTACTCCAACTTTCTCCCATTTTGTTACCATGTTCACTTCTTTCAGCATTCTACAATTCTAAAGCAGTCGATGGCACTTTGCACTCTTCCTCGAGGTGGTCGCCACCCATATTTTCTTTATAAAATTTAGGAAAGTTTTTTAATTTGTGAAAATTATAGTTATAGAGCAGAATAGTCCAAATATAGTTTAGTGAATGGAAGATTTTATGTGTGTATTGATTAATGTTGATTTTTTTGCACAATTCACTTCATGATCGAAATGTCGTATTTTGAGTATTTTAACAATGCAAGAATCTTCTTCGAATTATGTCTAGAAATGAAATCTACCCATTGTCATTGATTTTTGATTAGTATAATTATTAGTTTTTTTTTGTTACTTTATGTAAACTGAAACACAAGGATTGCAATTAACTTCGTATAAAACTGAATTTTCCTAAAAGGCCAGCTTCTTAGTTGAAAGAAAAAAAGAGAAATAAAGAACCTGCATGCTTTATTGTGCAGAAAGGGTGGCAATCAGCAAATCAGCTGAAAATGACAGAGCAATTCAGTATAAGAAATTGTGAAAATTTCATATCCATTTACAAAACACGTTTGAATGTCTCAAGCCGTTCCTTTGAAACAGTCTTTCAAATCGGGAACAGTCCTGGAACATTGGGACACCTGTCACCTTGTACTAGGTTGAATTTACTACGCAGCTTTGCTACCACATCTAGTAAATTATTATCAATACATTACCAACTTCCACAATGTCGGTGAAACAGATTTAGATAAACTTTAGAAAAGGGCTTAAACTTGCTGCTAGGTTATCTTCTTAACCTGCATTCACTAATTGTCTTAATTAATCTACTTTACGTAATCTGCTTGTAGTTAGTAAAAAGTCGCTTTTTTTCGGGAGGTTAGTAAGGGCATTGTTGCAAATTTAATCTAATATGGAAGACTTTAAAGGTTTCTCGTATGTTCCTCAAATATTAACGTCAAGCGGAAGATTTCGCAAACTTCAATATTGATTCGCGACTAAACAAAGTACACGGAAGTTTTCGCCCTGTATGTGAGTAAATCCACCACACGACAAAGTTTGTTAGTATTTACCAAGGCATGTATTTGCGCAGATGCAAGCCGGGTTATTTTATTTATTTATTTAGCGACTAAACGACAGTCCTATGGGAATCAGCCGTCGTGCTCTTAGTCCGCTTTAGACCACCCGCTGTAAGCGCTTTGAGTACGCTAATTGCAACAAACGTTCAACCCTCTCCTCCTGTCAACGCCATCGTCCCGCTTTGTGCAAGAATTCGACCTTTATTTAATTAAAAACTAATTTGTTTTGTGATTGAATATCGATTTGACGCGTAATGTTACCTATCTTTGGATGACATGTACTGCTGTAGCAGTATCTGCATCCATTCGAACGGTGGTTTAGAGAAGACGAATAATTTTAAAATTCACCCCCTACGGCTCAAGCTCGTCACGCTATGCACCCCTTAAGCCGATCGTAATTAATTTGACTGGCATTCTGTAAATCGGACCAAATATATCTTGCATATATTGATAATTTTAGTTTCTTCGAACATGTAATTTGGACTCACAGAAAAAGATGTTTGGGTGTACATAAATAAATCTTCTGAAGGAAAAATATTCTGAGATAAATGGAAAAAAGTCGATTCCAGCCTAAACAAACTTGATTAACTGATTAAAACAGCTTTATTTTAAAATGAAGATTTCAGATCGAGTCAGATGTTTACAAAAACATTTTTAGAATATCCTCTTACTGTAATCTCTTATTAGGTGAAGGAAAGTGAATTGTTTCCTACAGTAAATATAAAACTTTTAAAAGATTTTTATAACTTGAACAGTTAAATTATAGTCTGAATCAGATGCCTAGAACGAAAAAACTTAAAAAATAATGATATCATTACAATAAATGACTTCAATATGTGCAGAAACAGATTATCAAGGTATAGGTGGCAGATGTCAACAAAACTGAAAACCCACATACATACATAGATTCAGATCTACGCTTCAAAGTTATATTGAACATAAATATGTTGTCACTTTACATAGCTACAGCCAATAATGTGAAAGAATTTTCAGTCTGCTTCAAATCACTAAGAATGAATGATATGTTAGATCAATGTCAGACTAGCAGCTTTAGGGCGTTTTTTAGTACTGTTAACACATATTTTATTACTAGACGGGTTTTTGAGCAATCTTCGTTTTTTTTTGGTATAGAGAACTTGTTATCTGATTACGTTTGTGTATTTGGGTAACGATTTGTCGTTACCTCGTTACCGACTTTTAATATAATTAATAATCATAATTCCTAACCTAAATTTAATGTCGCTCTCGGTTTTGCTCATTTTTATAAAAATTGGCCAAAAAGGTATCAAACTTGTGGTTATGTTAGGTTTGTGTGGTCATGGTTAAGAACAAACTCTCATTTAGGTATTGGATTGCAGTGCGGTCACGAATGATTTTTGAGATCGTTACCGTCTAGTTACCAGAGCCGTAACAACACTGCGTAACCTGGTTAAGGCATGTTTTGCCTCGGTAACTGGAATAATATAATTTTTAAAAAACAAAAATACGTAAAACATTTTTTTTTAATAAACCCGCGAAATCGGATTCAAATCGGATCGTATATATTCGAATATTCAAGTATTTGAAAGTATCCGAAAGTTATTCAACCATCCAAAGTTATCCGATTATTCGCAAGTTATCCGACTATCCGTAAGTTACCCGAATATCCGCAACTTATCCGATTATCCACAAGTTATCCGATTACATGAGAATCATCTGGCTATCCGAAAGTTATCCCAGTATCCGTATTATCCAAAAACTATCACCCAAAAAATGTTTGAATGAACTTTAAATTCAATTTTTATTCATATGAGTGCCGGCGCCAAAAGGCATTCCGTATTAAAACCCCGTTCGCCTAAATCTTATTCATGTTAACGTTTATCTGAGACGCTAAGGTGATGGAAGACGCAGGTTGCCAGATCTCGTAGCTGGTCCTTTATTGTCCTCTTACGCCGGTGGTAGAATATACCTACTCCAAAATAGTGGAGCATGCTGCGCTGTTGCCAATTGGTTTAGGACGCTTCAGTTGTAATTGAATGTTGCCTATATGAAGTGTCGTTCGTTACTGGAATCATTGAATTAAAGTCCGAATAGGAAGGAAGGACAAAGTTTAAAAACTGCTCTTTTCGACAATTTCGTTTTGCTTATATGCCGGCGGTCGTAGCACCGATTTTGGCCGTTTTTGAGAGGATTGTGGAGAGATAGGTTAGGCACCTATTTACGGACCTGTTTACGGATAACATTAGGACGTAACATATTGTGCCCCGTCGCTTGTCGACCGGTTCTAGGTACAGTCGGAAAATATTTGTTTGTCGAACTTTTGGAAGATCATAGCGTGCTTATGTAAATACCTGTAAATGCGAAAGTTATACCGGACGATAGCCTTGTATATATACACTGCCGTTCAAAAGTATCCGGACACTAACTGATTTACTGTATAAATGCAAACTAGAATAAACCAAACTCTTAGAAGTAAATAAAAGTTGTAAGAAACATAGAGAACAATTAGAACTTTATTCAAAACAAAACAATTATTTACAATATTAAAAAAATCATTAAATTTTAAATTCTTCAAAAAATCCGCCTTTAGCTTTAATTACAGCGTCACACAGTCTTTTGCATTCTCTCCACCAGTTTATTCAACGTCTTTGTTTCTATTTGCCTCCGGGCCTTCTATAAAATATCCAACAGATGTTGGGCAATCTTTTCTTGTCATTTTGTCTAACTCGTCCCACAGCAGCTCTATTGGATTTAAATCCGGGTACTGCGATGGCCATTGATGCGATGTTTTACTTTGTCCTGTAAAAATTCGCGGCATAGTTTGGAATAGTGTTTGGGATCTTATCTTCTTGGAAAACAAATCTCCGTCCAATAAGTTTCAACCCACAAGGAATCATATTCTTCTCAAGGATTTCTTTATATCCTTCTTTTCTTAAAATACCTTCAACGAAGTGGAGGTTTTATTTCCAAAACACCCCCAAACCATTAGCGAGCCAGTCCCATGTTTGACAGTTGATGTAATACATTCTTTAGATGCTCTTTCTCCAGTCATCCCACGTACAAACACACGGCGTTTAAAGCCAAAAAGCTCAAACTTTGATTCGTCGGACCAAAGCACACACTTCCATTGTTCACATGTCCAATTTATATGTTCTTTTGTCCACTTTAACCTTTTTTGTCTATTCTGGATTCTTAAAAGTGATTTTTTCATTGCGGTTCTCCCAAACATGCCTACCTCGTTTAGTCTGTGTTTTATGGCAGTAACACTTACCGGGTTATCTCTCATACTGTTTACAGCAGCTGTTAGATCAGGCGCTGTAAGGCGACGATTTCGTTTGCTAATTATTATAATACCTCTATCTTCAAGTTTAGATGTGATTCTGGATCATCCAGATCTTTTGTTACTGTAAAGTGTGCCACGAACGCTGAATTTTTAATAGTTTCACCCACAGTAGACTTGTCGACCTTCAGTTTTTCAGCAATTGACGTACCGAATAACTGTCTTTTGAGAGTGTCACTATAGCACTACGCTTTTCTAATGACAACTCCTTTGTTTTAAACATTGTTGGTACTTAAATATCAAATTATTCAGTTTGATAAAATAATGTACTAACAGCACCACTTAATGCCTTATAATTTTACTAAATCAGCTTTCATTTATCATTAAACAACTTTATATTAACTCAATTATCATTATTATCAACTCAATATTAAACAGTTGAACTCAGTTATCAGTATACACAGATAACTAGAAAAAATAATTATAACAAACGTACCTACAATGAGCTATTGTACGTGCTCCACTTTTTAGGTACCAAATGGTTTTTAAAATAATAGTTTTTACTTTTAAATGGTATTAAATTAAGTTTATAAACTGTAGTGCTATGAACACCTTAACAATAATTAACATAAAGTAAAGTATAGTTTTTATATAATTAAAATTAAGACTGACCGGATACTTTTGAGCGGTAGTGTATATAAAAAAGCCTATATACGGAGTTCGACGGAGGCTATCTTCAGGGTCAAAAAGTGGAAAAACGGGCAAAAACGACCTTAAATCTTTGCAAAATGTCCGGTCAGGAGGGGAGGGAATAGGTCAAAGTTGAAGTTTTGCCCTTTTGGAAAATTATGTTTTGTTCATATCTCGGCGACCGTAGCACCGATATTGATCATTTTCGGGTAGATCGTGCAGAGGGAGGCCCTACACCTTCAGGCACCCCCACCAACCCCGTTCCGACGAAAGAGAGGGGAGGTATTGGGAAAAATTAATTGTGGTCTTAATGACTCTTAATTTGGTCCGGCAACCTCTGTAATTCAATATAAGTTTAGGTATTTCTAAACTCTGTTTATACGGAAGATCTTTAGGCGCCCAGTCTACTTGATATCGCATACCTATTTATCTATATTTCACAATGAAATTCTAAACATTTCTTAACTTAACAAAACTGAATTAGTTTAACAATCTTTAACAATTTTGTGTTGTGCAGACTACTGCAATTGCTATTAAGTATATACTGCAAAATGAAAGGTCTGACATAAGAGTTAATTAATTTGATGAATTTTCGAGTAGAAGGAAGGTACCCTAATATAAAGAATATAGAAGAATGAAGAATTGGAACATTCTATGTGGTTAAAAGCCTTCCCAAGCAGCATTTAAGTAGCAGTAACTGAGATCGGAACTTTGATTGAGTAGTTGTTACGTAACTGCAACTAAATTTATGACTTTATAGGTTTAATTTCTTCAATTCGGAATATTTTAGTAATTGTGTAGTTGTTTCTACTATTTATTGGAACTATGTAGTTTCATTACTTCTGAGTAACTATTAAAGTATGTGGAACGGTATTGCCACTTAGTATACTTACTTTAAAGTCGTTGCAACTTCAAAGTGGTATTATGATTGTAGCAGTAACTTGCCCGATGCTACTTTAAAGTTTTTAAAACCTTACAGTAGTATTGAATGTAAAACTTACGTTTTTGCTACCCAGGAGAATCACATTAAAGTAATTTTTCGTAAACTACTCCATCTCCATATTTACTTGTAAAATGTTGGATTAATCAATAATCATTAACCAATTTGCAATTTGTTATGATTGTTAATAGATGTTTTACTATATAACCTTCAATAAAAATAACAATTGGTGCGAAATTGTGCCTTAGGGATTGTGATGTATGTAGCTTGAAGTTGGCAACATTTATTTGTAGTGATGTAACTAACCAATCCTGGCCCGTCCCCTGGGCGAGCGTCAGTAACACTTGAGCCGGCTTGGAGGATACACGTCTTCTACAGTCTATGCATTGTGTATGTAATTCGCCCTGCTCACTCAATATTAATAAAGTTAATTAATGACAATAATTGAGTATCTTTTATTTAAACACATAAAAGAACATTACAGGAATAATATAAAAATGGTTTCTATCATGTGTATCAACTTATAAGTATTTCGTGTATATTTATCATATTTTATTAGACATTTTTTTACTAAAAAATATATTTAAAGAAGGCGCGTTGTTATTTTTCGATCTATCATCATTATATTTAACAGAAAAGTTGCAATGGTTTATAATTTTGGTGTACTGGAATGACAAAATAATCAAACATTTCATCGTTCCTTGTATTAAGTACGTATTACAAATAAACTGGTAATTCATTTTGTGACACGATCCAGCATTATATAGTATAGAAAATGATAGAATATATTGTTAAGTTGTAAGAGCAAGAGAGAGCAACCACGCGACACGATGTGTCAAAGAGAAAAGAAGTTCCACGAAAGTAGCAATTACTACACCGCCACGTACCTGCTACCCAAAAATTGTTCCCCATTTTGGTTCCAGGCACGTAACAAAACCGTAGCAATTACGTGCTTGTGACTAGTGGCTAAAACTTAATAGTTCCACCGGTAGTTGCTGGTACGTAGCGATGACTAAAAATGAAGCTTGGGTTATTTCTAGGGTTTTCTAATTTATTTAAATCACCTCTTTGTTGATTTTCTGCTGAAAGTGAGAAGCGAAACAAAACTTGGCCAATATCAGACAGAGATTAAAATGGAATAGACGCCTGTTACTAATTTTTGTATGTAGAATTAAAATTTCGATATCGGATTAAGATTTGGATATCGAATAAAAATTCTGATAATGGATTAAATTAGGATATCGGATAAAAATTTAAATTTCGGATAAACTTAGGATATCGGATAAAATTCGGATATCGGATAAAAATTCGGATATCGGATATAAATCGGATGTCAGATAAAATTCGGATATAGGGTATTTCAATTAGCTTTCGGATCGAATAACTTTCGGATTCGAACAAACCTTTTTTCTTCAAGTCGCACCTTTACTACAGAGACAAATCAACATAAATATTTTACAACTTCCATGTTTCTGAAATGTTTCATTTATCTATAATCCACAACGACAATCCCAATATTCGAAAACGTAACAGTATGGAAAAACACACTGCTCAAACTTGACGACCAACTGTTAACTAATGGACAGTCTGGCCTACATTTTCGAACTGTTCTCCTATTTTGAATCTCCTTTTTTGACAATTCCCTCCTTTGGCCGAGATTTTCCTAGCAAAAGATTAATCCTGTTTGTTTTTCGTAAATCACAGATCGCCAACCCACCATGTGCACTACTTAGGAAGTTTTTTTCTTACAAACCCTGGATCTTGGGAAACTCGTTCTAAAAATGTTACGTTCTTCTAGCTGAATAAGCAAAGTACAAATAAAAATCTCCAATTTTCTGTTTCGACTAGAAGACTCTTTAGTGACACTCTTATGAAGACACTTTAATTTTATGATCATTTTTATTATTTATTAAGTATTATTTTTGGCTGCTTCGAGTGCCCTCCCCCCACTTAAATAATTGGAACTTATTTTCTATTGGACTTGGCCATTTATTGCGGTGCTGGTTAGTCTGGTTCTGTGAACCGCCAAAAAAATTGTTGATTATTGCGGCCTGCAACATAAAAAAAGTTGGCGACTCCTGCCATAAATAATAATTACATAAAAACGTTCAATCGACTTTATTTAAAAAAATACAAAGTCAGTATTACTGTCTCTCATTAGCATTTCAAAATCAATTAAGAACGAATTCAGGCAATTCACGCATTATAACTGATGCCCAGGTTCAGTTTGTTCACGTCGCGTCGTTTGCGAATTTAATTTTTGATCTATTGCAATGGATAAATAAGAAGCATTTTCATGCAGCGCACCGGTCAGGGATTCTCGGGAATTTGAATATTCTTGGCGAAACTTGAAATTATTTTCAGTTTTAATTTTATTATAGTTTAAATATAAATATGTGTATTAATCATCTGGCGAGTTGAACGAATGCACATTTTTTCTATCACAAATAAATTCTTACCACAGTGTAGAGCTCAGGAAAATGAAGGGCCCACCGGTCGTATGTCCGGTAACTCAATGAGTCAGTCCGAAACTGTGTTAGATATGTGATATAGAGAGTTGGGTGACAATAATCTCGGTAGTACTGACACGAACTATGGTTTCATATCTTTTTTCGAAAACGAAGCATATTTTTGATCTTTTCTGCTATGGTTGGTTTGAATAATTACTTACTCTGATTTTTAACCTTGTAGTGTAAGGCAGTTTTGGAGTTGGGACGTTTTCATTTCTACGATGCTCTCCTGCTCAGTTCCTTCCATGTTTTTCTATGTTGTGTTTTGATCTTCACTTCGCCCTATTTTATTTCTCTTTGTTCATCCTTCAAGGTCTTCCTTGGCCTATCGTTTCTCGTTTTTCTGTAGGTTGTCACTCCGACTGTCATTTTTGTACTAGGACGCCCACGGCTCTTACTTTCAGATTCTCCCTGAATCTTAATCCAGTCTTTCTGCTATTTTCCTGAGAAATCTTATTTCTATGCTAGTCTGTTTTTTGTTTTTTTTTTTGTAGTAACCTATGATGCACAGCCACATAATAGTTAATGCTGTTGACACCTCTTTTTCTATTTTTATTACATCCGGCACTTCTTTCGCGTTCAAGATCCTTCCAGCTGCCTCTACTGTCCCCTTAATATTGTCATGAACTTTCCGTTGCACTTTTGTAAGTTTTCCTCTTTTTCGGCCAGATATTTGGAAAGATACCTAAGTTATTGTGGTTAACTAGACTTTACCTCTAAAGGCGTTGGTCCCTTTTACACTTTTGATGAAAGAAGATACCAGCCGCTAAAGCTTTAACTATGATATTAATTAATATCTCTTAATTTTAATATAATTTGTTGTAGGTACTTAATTAATTGTATATTCTTTTTTTTTCTAGGTGAGTACAAATGAACCGAAGTAGCATTAGAATAAGGTCTACTGTCCACAAGTAAGTTTAAAGCTGAATTCGTTAATAAAAGATTTAACACATTTAGCTCACTTGTAATATTAAAATACATAATTATTATATTCTTAATATAGTTTTTTATGTAATACCATTTCTTACAGAATCCATGTAAGTGGTGAAGTGCAACTCAATTACATTGTAAAAACAACTACCTATGATTTTACATATTACTGACCAGATCTATTTTTTTTAACTTTGTCGACCCCACCAAAACAGAATTTCTTTGAGTAACGTGTAGCTAGAAAGTTAGCATACCGTTTGAATCGACTACTTCTAGCAGAAGCTAAAATTTAAGTATAATGAAAATAGAGAGAACGTGTTTAGAAACTGATTTCTTTTCCTGCTGACAACCTACATTGACACCTGAACATCCTCATCACTACCGAAATCGTAACATGGAAATATCTCTAGTCATTGAATGGGATTGACAGAGCGATTCGGGAAGTCGGGGATCAATTCTTCTGGGAGGGACACTAGACTTTTTAAGTAGTGAAATATACGATTTATTTTAACTATGATCAATGAGAAAATACTAATTAAATTGCAAAGATGAATCTATTGTGCACGTTCATTTGTTTTTTTATATTCGAGTAACGAATTTTCAGCTACTCAAACCAAAACCGAAAATATTCGAACGCTCAATATGGATATTTTACCTCTTCTTATTTTTGTTTCTTTTTTTTCGGAAAAACCTCTCACTATATAACAGGTTGTTTTTTTTAGTACTAAATGTAAAATTACTAATTCTGAATTCCTATATTAAACGAAAATTGCCTCAGACCCACACGAGGAGGCTTTGAAATATTTAAGCTTTGGGATTTTCATTTAGCGTTCTAATTAACAGCTAAATATTTGAATTTAACCATCATATTCCAGAAGTAACTTTCTGTTATTTAACTCCCAACTATTTATTAGTTGTTGGAATTTTAATTGGAATTAGAAATTTCTATGCTTATTGTATTATAGTTGCTTTAATTAATTTAATTTGCATATTTATGAGTGATGTCTCAGTGAAAAGTTCAGCGATTGGGTTTATTAGTTCTTTCCTTGCTTTAAAAAATAAAATATAAAAAACATTTAATCCAGTTTTACATTAAAATCCATGTAAAAATTATACTCACTTAAAGTCTCATTTCACCTAAAGTTGTTGAATATGATGGAAGTGAATAAAACTCTTCCTGGTGCACAGTGTGTGCATCTTAATGCAACAGCAGTAGTCTTGAGTCACTTAAAACTACTTATTATTAGAAAATATGAAGCACGACAGGCAACCATCAATCAGATTTATCGTAGATTATATTCACAATATTGTCACGAGCTTGGCTAGAAAAAATAAAAATCACACTACAGATTATAATAACCTAAACGAATACAAAAATAATAGAAAGGTACAGACAGTAACTCAGCATGTCAACTGTGCCAGAGGTGAAACCCTAAAGCTATGTTCAGTTGCAGAGTGCTGACCGAGCATTAATTCTGTTTTGTACGATGTTGCTAGAAAACTGTACTACATAAGCGGCACATATTCCAGTTTACCGAAAATCAAAAAATATGGCAAATACTGATACCAATTAATACTAATAAGGTAACGATGTACCGCGTACGCCTACCTTGGGAATTCTATTCATTGTCACTTGATTGAATTTTTGTCGGAATGTTCGACAAACATCCTAAGGCAAGGAAGGAAGTAAGCATTTACTGAACTAGTCAGGTAAAGTTTTTACTGAACTAGTCTTGTAAACTCTAAGAGTCAGGTGATCTTGGTAGCAGATGCAGAAAAATAGATAGAGTTTTTAACAACTTATTTTATTTAATATGACCATATCACTATCAGAAAACATCTAAAAACTAAATGCACGTACTTTTCTAGAATAGTGCTAGCTACCCTGTACTGAAGACAATTAAAAAATTAAAAAATCTAATCTCTAATGCCAAAAGATATTCACAAAAATTTAATCCTTAGTTCCTAACTCTAAGAAATATTTTTAAGAATTTAATTTCTTATCCCAACAGATATTCTAAAAATCTAAATCGCAGAAAATATTTTTAAAAGAATCTAACCGATTTTTGAAAAAATCTAAATCCCAAAAGATATTTTTAAAAATTCAATCGTTAATCCCAAAAATGTTTTTAAAAATTTAATTGCTAATTCCCGAAAAATATTTAAAAAATAAAAATAAAACATAAAATAAATATTTAACAAAATAATTATGTCCTTAATCCTAAATATTTAATCCTTAATTTAAAAAAATATTTTTAAAGATGCAATCCTCAATCTCTAGCATCAAAAAATATTTTTAAAAATTCAATCGTTAATCCCAAAAATATTTAAAAAAAATACTATCCTTTATCCTAAACGTTTAAAAAAATCCAATCCTTAATTTCAAAAACTATTTTTAAAGATGCAATCCGCAATCTGTAGCACCAAAAAATATTTTTAAAAGTCTATCTTCAATCCCTATTACAAAGAAATGTTTTGAGAAATCTTAATTCTTATTCCCTTATTTAAAAAAATATTTTTAAGAATTTATTTCCTTATCCCAACAGATATTTTGAGAAAGTCTAAATCCCAAAAAATATTTTTAAAAATTCAATCCCTTATCCAAAAAATATTTTTAAAAATACTATCCTTAATCGTCCTTTAAAAAAAATCCAATCCCTAATTTAAAAAATATTTTTAAAGATGCAATCCCTAATATCTAGTCCCAGAGAATATTTTTAAAAATCTAATCTTCAATCCTTAATCCGAAGAAACACTTTTAAAAATTTGAACTCCAGTTTTTGTAAATCAAATTTTCAATTTCTAATCCCACAAAATATTTCTAAAACTACTATCTTTAATCCTAAAATTTAAAAAAATCGATGCCCAATTTCAAAAAATATTTTTAAAGATATGCAATTCGCAGTCTCTAGCCCTAAAAAATATTTTTAAAAATATAATCTTCAATCCCTAATACCAAAGAAATATTTTTAAAAATTTAACTCTTAATCCGTAATATCAAAAACATATTTAAAAAACTCCACTCCAATTTCTATTGCCAATTTTTTTAATATAATTTTGAATCTCTAATCCCAAAACTCGTTTGATAAAACTTAATCCCAATCTCTAATTCTTGACAGAAATTGTGGTTAATATACACAAGGGGGCGTTTAGACTACACGCGTTTACATTACACAAGTTTAGTGCTGCATTCTGTTGAAAATAAGCTGTCATTGTTTTCTTATTACATCCTAGGGCCCAAGAGGGCCTGTGATGGAGTCCGACGGGCCAGTGTGACGCTCTAATACACTATCTATTCACTATTCTTAGTTTTCATGAACTTGTGGGACATGTTTTAGCTCTTGTGACAGTCACATTCAGGGAGCAAAAAGTATCCGTGTCTATACTTCAGTTGACAGTGTTGGAGCAAGTATAGTTTAATTGAAGTGTGGGCATAGCAGAGCTCATCAATTATGACGGACACGCTCCTGCATGTCGTACTCATGTCACCATATTTGCGTTTTAACTAATAAAATGTTGATTTAATTTGGTAGGCTGATTTAGTTAGTAGTAGTAGGCCGATAATAAATCACAACCTTATAATAACGAGGTCCTAAATAGCATGCTACATGCTGCTGCTATGCATTATTATCAATAATAAACAGTTAAATGATAACTCGTAATAAGTAAATTGAGGAATAAAACAAAACCAAGGTACTAACAATTAAATCCTTCGGTTGAGAAGACTTCCTGGTAGCAGTGATGTCAGATAATAATTATTATCGGCGGATGAAATCCACAATGAAAAAAATAATACTAATGCTCAAAGAAGACATTAAACAAAGGGAAGATACCAAAAATAATAAAATAATAATAATGAGTATATCAAATCGACATAACCAAGTATGAGGGATTTGATAAGGTAGCGGCATGGAAAGATACTTACCTTCCTGAAAAACGAAGGTTTCTCAAAATAATATATATCTTATTTCTCAATCCTCTTTAATAAGCAACACCATTTTTCTTAATACTCTGTTATTTCCTAATAGCGGAAGAACTACATAACAAGTGTCTATCTACGTATCCTATGTTATTAAAGAGGCAATTTCATCATCTCAGCAGTTAACGTGCACAGATTTTCTTACAGAAACAATTTATTGTAAAAATGTTTACAAAAGCCATTATTGATTTCGCTTTTTGGCTGATATCTCAACTTTCATGGCTACTAAAATATAGGAAAATGCATATTGATGTACCTCATAAATATTTACCTTTATTTATTGCTTTAGTTAAGGTATCTTGAAGAAAAAAGACATTTTATTTATATATATCTTGGTGTATTTGAATTAAGAGAAAAGGAAATATTAATTATTCAAAAGCGTGCGACCTTCAAGTTCGCATTCTCTGGAGTATTACCCAGTAAAGTTTGCTACGAGAAGTTTCAACAAGTAGCATCCATTATTTTTTTATGTTCTCGATCACTTTTTTATGTCTTTCCTGTAAATTATTTTTTTCTGTTAACTTAACCCTTAATTTGACGTTGTATCCTATAAGATACATTAACTTAATATGCCTAGAATAATTCAGAATTTCAAGTTTCACTTGATATATTTATGTATTATATCACATTAACACTATTTCTTTAAAAAACCATGCAAAAGCCTGCTACGTAACTGACAAAATTTATATTTTATATCTCAAAAGATAAAGTGACTCTGTGTTGTAACTGGAGGAATCCTGCAGAGTAAGTTGTTGGATGTCGTATTTATTAAATTAATTATTGCTGTTTCAAAATAAATGCATCAATATCGTTTATAAGGAATGCCTCTTTAATATTATATACAAAATGATTTACTAAAATAGTGATATATTTTTGAAAAAAGCACTTTTTTACAATGTATCTTATAATCTACATTGCCAAATATCCACAAATAAATACTGTTCTGTTTTCGTATCTTAAAGTCCACTTTACAATGCTACACGAAGATGAAGATTTATTTTCTGATACTTTCAGTGTTCAAGTTTGCAGTAGCTATTAACTGGTACCGATTTTTTCACGCTCGAACGCAAATATACATAATACGATAACTCGAAAGGATACAATTATCAGTTTATTTCCACCACAAACTTCAGATGTGGATGAATCAGGTACTGATTATATGGAAGAATTTTTACAAGGTATTACTTTTGAAGAAAATCATACCTTAGAAGAATCATATTTATAAAAATCTGTCACGGAAAAATGTTTGCAAAGTATTAGTTTTGATACATCAGATGCACCATCTCTATATAAATCAGTTAGTAAAGAATTAGAAGATATTGTAGAAAGTAGATGATACGTCAAGTACACAATCATTATTTCTCAAAACTCCAGTAAAAGTTAGCAAGCTAGAGAAGAAACTGGGGATGATAGAAAGCAGAGTAATAAAGATAAAGTAAATCAAACAGGAACCAAACAAGAAGATATAACAAAAGAAAACTGAAGAAAAGGTCGTACGTGGCAAACGAAAATGACAAAAAACAAGTAAATGCAACAAAAGATAAGAATAAAAAATCAATACCTAGAACTAGAAAAACTAGACTAGAAAAAAAATAACGATGTTCTAATTTAAATTGTAATATCTGTTTTGCATTCTTTGATTGAAAGTACTAGATTGGTGTTGGTGTTATTTATATCACGTATGCAATTATTAGATCGGCTTGTTGGATATTCTGTAATTAAAGGTTTTTGATGGAATAAGAAAACGCCTTGAACTCTGGATTTTGAAAACATTAGCATAGTTATTGAAGACAAATCAGTGGATGCCTTTCGAACTAAATGATGAAGGGACTTTTCTACAAATAAGAATAACTTTTTATGAACTAACAATAACATTTTATAAATATATGTATGTATTTAATACAATAAATGGTACGGGTGAGCATATTGACCCTTATGGTAGTAAAAATTGCCAAAATTCAAAACATACTACTTTATTTCGGCAGTTTACGCAACAATTATTGTAGAATTATTATTTTCTATTTATGTTTACGTTATATATTTTCAAGAAGTCAAATTGTTCTAATAGTTAAAACATTTTGTTTAAAACACGTGTTTAAAACATCAAACTAAGTTTTGCACTATTTCTTTTTAATCATGTTTTAAACGTATATTTAAGGCCTTTTTACAGTTTGAAAGAGAAAAAATTATTTTAGATTCTTATACTGCATTTTTAAATTTAAAAAGTTCCCATCTGAAAGGTATATTATTATAAGTATTACAACTATAAATTATAAAATGAAAAAGTATAGACAATTTATTGATTGTTTATTATTTAAATCTATTTTGGAAACGATTAATACTTGAACCATGTAAACAATTCTAATTTAATAGTAAAAACCCGCGCACGTGGTCTTGCGACGCATAGCTGAAGCATAGCGTAGCCCACACCAAGTAAGACTAAAATAATTGTGTTGGAAAGATGGTACAGATGGTACCTATTTATGAATATTAGTTACACTAATTTTTCATTTTTCGCATTGTTTTTATTTATATTTTGATTTATACTATTTAGTTAAACAATAATTTAGTTTAAATTAGTTTTGCAGTAAAAATAAATATATATTATTATCTAAAGTACTTGTTTTTTGTAACTGGTGAAACCGGTGATGTATCTGATAGGATACAAAACAGAAGCAACTAGCGTGTTCAATAGTTTGGTAAAGTATCCTATAGGATACAACTCAGAAAGCCCAGGTTTTTCACAAAATCTGGTTTTTTTGCTAGAATATGTTAATTTAGATCATAAACAATACAAAAAGTCATAAAAGATTTTCATTGATCATTTGAAAGACACTTTGCCAAATTAAGGGTTAAAAAGTGCTGACAAGTTTCAAAAGAACAATTTTAAAAATGTATTGTTTTGGATTGACCCCTCTGAAGAGAATTTATTTTATTGTTTATTTATTATCTGTAAATGGGCCGATTGCATATAGAACAAATAAAGCGCAGTTCAATTCAAGTGATTGGTTACTTCAAAGCAAGTGTTGTGGTGTGATTGGTTATTGTAAACAAGCTAAGTAAGGTTTTATCCAATCAGGTTGCTTAACTGCGTGAGCAACTTGACAACGTGATTAACTACGTTTTATGCAAATAGTCCTATGAGTTCAAACTGTATTTTATTCTGTACTACGTTATAAATTCTCTTTTTTTAGTTTTAATTTTTTTTTAATTTTTGCGAATGCTTTATGCTAAACGATAAAATTGTTTATTGGCAAATGTTCGAAGTGGGAATAAATAAAAGTGTTGTTCAACCGAAAGAGATATTATTTAAGCACCTATTTTATAATTTAATTTTCAGTTTCCAGAATTGTTATTTCTCTCTTCTTCTTCTTCTAAATTAAAAAACACTGATTATTATAAATAAATTCTATTCCGCACTCATTTCCGTGTAAAACTGTGGCGTCTATGATTTCGAGTAGGAGTTGCGATTCACATGACCTATCTATTAAATTGCCGTGTACCTCTTCAGAAATAGTAAGTCGCACTGATATTTTATTTAATTGTTTAATTAATTACAGTTACATTATCTTATATTAATAATAATTACTTTAAAAGACAAATTTTGTATACATGTTAAGGGGATGAATCGTTGAACAAGACTATCGGTTAACTTATGTTTATCGTATAATGAAGACTGTTATCGAAAATAAATATGGCATCATCGTTAAACTTTCCGTTTGTTCAAAGAAAAGCTTTATTTTGGTTTGAAGTTAATGGTTTGATACTTGGAGTCTGATTTGGGTTTACTACAAAAATAGCTAAATAATGATAATTGTAGTTTGTACAAACTCTGACTAACTTATATGGCTAACATTATTCAGTAAACAAATGATAATAGTTTTGAGAAATGTAATTACATGAATTTATGGTTATAACATGAAAAGAAAACCAAATCAATTAAATATTGTTGAATAATCATATTAATTGATTACCTAAAAAATTACAATAAAACTTAGTAGGTATTTAACAAAATATATATACCATTCTTTCATTAAATTTTACCGTTCTAACACATTAATGTTGATGGTTTGTGAAACCGTGTATGAAAATTTTAAATTATCTAGTGCACTGTTGCACGATGAAATGTTTTTTTCAAAATTCATTCTACAGTTTATCATGAAATTCCTTGGATTACCGGCATTTGGAATTTCATAACAAAAGCTTTATTATAATCATTAATAGAGCTTTCTATGTGGGTATATTGTACATCAATTTGTAGTTGATTGATAAAATTACAAACAGTATCAAATGAAACAATTAAATTGTAGTAATAATGTAAACAATTAAATATTTTACAAATGTCAAGGATAGTTTATAATTTTTTTTCATTAATCTTTAATAAGTTAATATTAATTAAATTAGTGTTACATTTCCATAAATTACCAGCAACAATGTTCTGTTTCAGTGTAAGAGGATTACAGACTATTTTACTTTCGAACACATGGAAATATAATTATTACTAATATTTCCCCGTGTTACAGGAGTTACATAAATGTTTAATTATGGATATGTGCTTTGTTAAAGTATTCTAAATTGTGTTTACATGAAGATAATGGTTTACGGGTTATTAGAAATGTGCTGTTGAGGTTTAATCTGCAATGCTAAGGGCATTCGTAATTACATTTATTTCATAATAATTATACCTTGCTTGCTTGTAATGATGAACTTAAGAACACCATTTTCTGCACAGTCGAACACTGGTGTATGAAATGTTGTGTTGTTATTTCTTCACAGATAATAACACGGATATTTAGTGGTCTGTAAAAGATTGTGTTTGCAGTAAAACAAATCTGCACAATACGTGCTTGCACAACACGAACGGACAGATTTGCCCGCAGATTGTTGCTGATGGTACATCATAGACGATTACTTAAACCTATACAATTTACAGGCACATGTAATTTCCTTTCCAGATCAAATAACAAAACTATAAATTACAAGAAATAACGAATTCCATTAAAGCAGTCTTGTAAATGTTATGCTATCGAAAATTCTCTTTTCGGAAAATTCCAGGGTCCCTTTTACACTGCAAAAATTTTCTTAATTTTAATTAGGCTTTCCATTTATGTAAACAAAGAAAGTTGAATGTCTTTTCAGAAATGGCATTATACGGAAATTTCCTGATCGGCTAGCTCGCGGTGTTGATAAGAAGTCGTGCTATGTTAAAATTTATAAAACAAAACATTAACCTGAAACTAAATTTTGGATGCGGCAAACGTCTGTTACTAGATAACAGCAGCTGTTTAAACTCGGCATAAGTTATAATAAAAATAAAATACACAGGTTGCAAAATATCTTCTTCAAAAATTAAACAATAAACAGGAAAAGATTATTATCAAAATCAAAATTATAATAGTTCTAATCGGTATTTTACAACAATAAACAAATATGTAGTTCTTAAAAACGAAAATTAAGCAGTATCAGTCAATCAAATTTATTTTAGAGCTAAACAGAAAAGTATATTACTTACGATTTCTGCAGAACACCTAATTTTAAAGTAAATCTGGCAACTGTTTAAACGCAACAAATACAACCAAGTCAAAAATGGCAAAGTTTATATTATGAGCAGAAATCGGTGTATAAGAGGATGCTGTGTATATTTTCTTCTTGATGTATGTAATTCGGACTCGATAATACACTTCATGTTTTAGATACAAAACCAACGTTCCACAAGTAAACTTTCAGCAAGGGTAGCCAGCTGTATAACAAAAAAACATCGTAAAAGTGTAGCCTAAAAAAGGAAGCTTAAAAGAGAATTATGCATTAAATAATAGGTTATCAGAAATAAATGGTATTATCGACTCCAAGAAAAAAGGTCAGAGAGATAGAAATTGCCTCTTGTATTTATTTAACTGGGTAAGGTCTTCCTACAAAATAAGGAAGTGTTAGAATTTAACCTAATAGAATAGATTTATTTAGAAGTAAGCACACCTGGAAATATAGCGATTAAATCCCAATCAAATCGGATTTCCGGTGTATAGAAACCTCACCTACGTAAAAACCAAGCGAGATCCAAAGGAAATAATTAAACCCACTTAAAGGCCCCCAAAGAGGGAAATTATTAAAATTTCACAAGCGAATAAAGCACAACACTACTTGTACCAAGAAGATTTAACTGAACTGAAGTGATAGAAAGAAAAATACAGCGATAAGCAGAATTTATCAATGAAACATAACCAAATAAGTAGTAGCCAATAAAAATATCTGCTCAAAAGCATGACCAAATTAGGAGTAACAAGTTGATAAATAACACAATGGGTAAAAGTTTTCTAAGAGGAATTTCTTAGGTTATCTTAGACTCGATAAACTACTTAATGTTTTAGATTCTGCTGTTTTCTTCTGATGGTAAACAAAACCCAACGTTCCAGAAGGAAACTTTTAAGTATACAGAACAAAGATGCGTAACGTGAAAACGTGGCATAAAGTGAGAAAATAGGCATAAAAGAGAATTCTGTTTTTCTGTTTCTGAATTAACAGTTTATCACCGTAAACTACAGGCATGCCGAAATAGGTGATATTATCGGCTTCAACAAGGAGGGATAAAAATTGATACTTGTATTTGGGATGGTCTTCCTACAAACAAATAATCGGTAGAAATAATCTTAATGAATGCCTATGCCAGTACAAAAACACGTTTTTGTCGCTGTAGTAGTATTTTTTCTATAGAGGTTAGAAACGAACATGTTTTTTTCTCGTGCCAATAAAAATATGTGACGAAAAACACGAGTAACGGATCAATGTGAAATTTCTCGTTAAATTAAAAAAAACTCCGACTGAGTGCTATAAATTGTTGAAAGAGGCCTATGGTGAGAATTCTCTATCTCGTGTGCGTGTTTTCGAATGGTATAAATGGTTTTCTGAAGGCCAAGAGAGAACCGAAGATGACAAACGTCCAGGTCGACCTGTCTTTGTTTCAACTCCGCAAACAGTGACCAAAATCAATGAAATTGTGCGCGGAGATCGTCGTATGAGCATTCGGATGATTGCTGAGACTGTAAACGCCGATAAAGAAACTGTCAGAAAAATTTTACATGACCAGTTGAACATGAAGAAAGTTTGTGCGAAGTTGGTCCCAAAAAATTTGACTCCTGAACAAAAGCTCGTCCGTCAACAGATCTGCTCAGATTTTCTTGAGAGGTTAGATAAAGAGCCTGAATTGATGGAAAACATCATCACTTGCGATGAAACATGGATATTCCAATACGATGTTGAAACTAAGCGGCAATCCAAGCACTGGAAAACTCCTGCATCGCGAAGAATGACAAAAGCAAGGATGTCGAAATCAAAATTTAAAGCCATGCTAATCGTTTTTTTCGACATCAACGGCATCGTGATGACTGAATGGGTGCCACAGGGTCAAACTGTAAACCAAACTTACTATTTGAAAGTTTTGGCAACACTGCGAGAGCGAGTTCGTAAGAAACGGCCGGAGTTGTGGAAAAACAAGTCGTGGATCTTGCACCAGGACAACGCACCTGCCCATAACGCGCTGTCTGTGAAGCGTTATTTAGCCGCTAGAGGCACTCCAGTGCTCGAACATGCGCCGTACTCGCCTGATTTAGCACCCTGTGATTTTTTCCTGTTTCCGAAAATCAAGTCAGCCTTAAAAGGAACCCGGTTCGAGTCGATCGAAGTGGTGAAGCAAAAATCGGCGGAGCTCCTAAATGCTCTTACAAAAGAAGACAACCAACATTGCTTTGACCAATGGAACGTTGTGTGGCGAGGGGAGGGGAGTACCTTGAAGGGGAGCATTCGATTGTAGAATAATTTTTAAAATAAAACTCTTTTTCATAAGCAATCTCGTTATTTAATAGCCAGACCTCGTATGCCTTGGCAATATAGCGATTAACTCAATCAAATTATATTTCCTAAAAACCAAACGACATCCACATGAAATAATGAAGCTTTTACCCGCTTAAAAACCTCAAAGTGGAAAATTATAATCAAACTTCACAAGTGAGTAAAGCACAAGTGTTTTTTCCCAAAGAATTTTACAACCAAACAAATAAAAGGGAAGAATTAATATTTTTCACAAAGTTTAAAAAACAGTGATAAGAAAAGTTTACCAACGAAGGATCCTAAACTGAAGCATAACTAAATAAGAAATAGCCAATAAAAATGTCTGCTCAAAACATGTCCAAATTACGAGTGACAAGTCGATAATAATCTGATGGGGGAAAAGCAACAAAGCAAAAGCAAGTGAAGTCGAACTGGGTGTAACGTTACGTTTCTTCAACTTAATAAATACCATTTTATAAGTATAAATAATAAAGGAACCCCAGTACGATCCTTTGCAGTCTAACAAACTTAAATCCGTCAAAACTGTAAATATTATATTGAGCCAAATAATGCTTTCTTTCAAGTATAAAAGAGTCGCCTTTTTGTATTTATAAATAATATTTTTAAAAATCAGCGCAAAGTTTTCATTGGTGTGAACGATCATTTTAAAACGTTCCCACGTTTATAATCTTTGTTTCATAGAAAAATACATATATAAAATCCATTTGGCTTTAATTTGTGATTTCCTTGTACGTGCTCTTTAGTAGGCTTTGGATAAACAACTTTCGATCCCAGTGTATCATATTATTGTAAACGCAGATTTCAATTATGGGTAAAGTCCCTTTTTCGTGAACGTTCTTTGTTCCGAAATATTAATTTTTATTGGCTTGTTAAAGCCGAGTTGTTTCGTTATTGGCCAATTTAAAATGTCCCTCTTAAATTTCCTTGTCAAGATATAAAATTCAGGTCCTTTTTAGTTTTTAACAAGACGATTGAAGAGAGCCGAACCATCAAAGAAACTGGTGCCTCGAGGCTTCTCTGGGCGCTTTGCGCCCTGGGGATATCTAAAGAGGGTCGTTACAATGAATGTACGCCCTTATTAATAAATATTTAGTTCGGAGTTAGTGAATTTGACAAAATCTTCTGTATTATCGTATATGCCTCAATCTTAATTAGTATTATACCGTACCGATTCCGTTGTTTGGAAATTGATCCAATATAAGGATTGTTTCGCAAAGTTTTGTCAGTTTAACGAAGAAAATAATACCGTCTTGTCGTATAGAAAAATTAAGTATAATTCCGTATTACCGATTAAGGATTTGTTAAGCAACCTTCAAGTATACAGTTTTTCAGTACAGTTACCGTTATAATTCTTAAGAATTTGTTTTGCAAATAAAATAATTATGTTAAAGTTTGACGAATTTCGTTAAGATAATATAGTTCAAAATTCAACAAAATAATGAAATGTTCCGGCAATGTCCAGGTCAACAGTTTGATAGTGAAAACTTATGTGGTATGGTCATTTTTTTGTGGTTTTTGTGAAACGTTTTGAGCCTTCTGTTTGTGCTAGAAATTTATGAAAATGAAGTTTGTAGATGTAATGCCACGTTTCAGTACTCTTTTAAGAAAACACTGCTTTCGCTGTTGGTGACATTCCGAAGTCGTTTCTCACGTAAATAATAAAATACTGAAATCAATACAGGCGAGAAAGAAAATTAATAAGCACTTTTATTAAGTAATAACTTTAAAAACTCACGTGAGAATGAGACCCATTTGTCCATTTTTAAAACTATGAAGCGTATTATGTAGACTATGAAACACGTCTTGGTTTCTCTCTTAACTCCAGACACATTTAAAAGCGTTCATTTTACTTCAACAACTTTTCTTTAACTTCTTCTTAGTGTTTAGAAATATTTTGTCAAGAATTTACAGCACGGGCTTCCACGTTTTAAAACAGCATAAACGTTTCACTTGGCTCTTAACTTTTCAAAAGGATTAATATTTCTTGAGGATGTTATTCTTTTCCAGAACAATTCTTAATAAAGGCTGACACTTTAGCGTTGGCATTATTTTTTGATCGGGGGATCAAAACTGACCTCTAGTGGAGCCGTGGAGGTTTACCACACACATATACATCTTTGTGTCCTCCACCTTCATACATCTTGTATTTCTCTAATTATCCCGGAAAAAGTAATGATTATTATTTTAGGGGTTTTGTGCTAGATTGATGAAGGTTTCCTTCTAGCAGATTCTCTAATTTAACCAGTTGAATTATGTCAAGTGTCCAATTAAGTTTTAACCTACACATCAATTTTCCGTAGGGGTGTTGAGGTTTTCTAATTTTATGTTATCAGCAATAACGTTGGACAATCTTCATTCCATGTTGCTATTTATACTCGTCATTTTGAAGGATCTTTATAATTAATAGAAACTGCTCTGCAGATTGGTGTGCTCGTTTCCCTAAGGATTTTATATCTTACCGAGAACTTTCCCTTGACACCTGCTAAAGAAATGTTTCCAAGATTTCATTAGCTTCTCTCCCTATTTTTTCTTTTCCTTTCTAATAGCTATCACATTTTATTATTATTAGCTTTAATTAATGTGCCCAAAGAAAATGGTTAGTTTTGATCAGAAAAATTAGCCCAACTTTTGAATAGTTTGTTTTTGATGATGGTAGTAGCAAATCCACATTTGCTTTCCCACAACAACAAACAAATCACGCCAGAAAAAGAAAACAAAATTTTATCAGAATCAAATTGAAGGGATGTTTTAACAGTTTGATCTGGGCACACATAAAATAAATTGCATTTAGAACGAACTTTATGAGCAAATGCATTTCAATTAGATGAACGTCTAAGGAAATTTATACCTCTAGTAAATTGCAGTGTACATTCTTTGTGCATTACAGCATAGCTGTTTTTACCGACTTAAGCTAACGTATAGGGTGCCGAAATTGGTAAATTCGTAACGCTAACACCATTAGAAGAAGGACGGGTGCGGGATGGGTTTGGGGCGCCGGCAAATTGCAATAGGCCGCCGGATAAACTGACTCCACAGTGCGTATCCCAGATTGACTCATATGCCATGCGAGGGGTGTTTTATTAAGGGCGCCGGCTAATATACCGAAGACGACGATGCTGCGCCGCGCAGATAGGGAGATTCGCTTTGATACTCGGACTTAATCAATCATTCATCAGCATTAAAATTAAAACATGACGTACACGAGGAGCTACGGGGATACGCGGTATGCTCCTGAGCCGCTCTGTTGCTCGAAGTATCTACGGAAGGCAGCCGGGTGATGAAACACGACTATAAGTGAGATATATTGTAATGGAGGAAGTCCGTCATTATTCAACACTCGCCTAAAGTCGCTCATCATTTATAAATCTCGAGCTACGGGACCTACAAACTTAAACCGAGCAGCAGCGCAACAAATAGCAACTAGTAGCTGTATTATAATTTTCAGCTTTCAGGTTTTCGACTTGATTAACGAAGGTGATGTCTAAAAAGAAAATTAAATTTGATTTATTTTTCATTTTTTGTTATCATTCCTTCATCCATTTTATATTACACAATACAATCAAAAATCATCAGAACAGTCAACTGTCAGAACTCTGAAAGAACGTTATCTATCTCACTTATTCAAATCCAGAAAAAATCAATATTACTTGGAAAGGTTTTACAGTTAATATCTTCTTTCTTAAAAAGCTGTCAAATGTGCCGCAAGGTTCAATGTTAGGTCCCTTGTTATTTATATTGCACATATGCATATAACATTAACGCGAGTATAAAATTTTGTGAGCATTTTAGCGAGTGCCTAGATAACTATTATTAAATAAAGATATGATTATTTAACTGTCCCTTTTCGTTTTAAGTTAACCACCACAGCTAACAATAAGGTGAAAGGTAATTCTAGGGCTGAGCTTAATAAAAGAAAAGGATTCCTTAACAAAAGTATATTCTAGTAATAAATCCAACCTTTTCTCCTTTTAGTTGACGTTATTATTTAATAAAAAACACGTGTAAGTTACTCAATCATGGTTTCATGAAATCTGTTTGTGATGATAACATCTACTCATGAAAGCTGCTCTAGAATATTGAAATGAAATTTAAGGAAAAATAAATATTATTAGCATAATATACATACTTGCGAAGTTTATATATAGACTATAAGAAAACATGGATTTGCATACTTGATGGATAACGTAATAAACTAGTTTATCAAAATATTCATATGCTGTGAAAATTACCTGGCAACAGCAGGAAGGTTTTTGGATTATGAACAAATAAAACTGGAAAGTTCGTAACGTCCTTTATTATTTATACCTTTTTGCTTATTTGTGCAGGTGGGGATTTGTATTTACTTCTTGGGTAAAGAGAAACTGTAGTTTGCATAAACAAACACCTGGAATCTCGAAGAGTTTTCTGAAAGTGGGGTTCGAATTAGAAAGAAACTATGAAATTTTCCTTAAATTCTCATACATTAGTTCGTGGCTTTAAATGAAACTTAGGAAGGGTCATTTTTATATGTGTAATGCCTAGGTATCAAAGAAAAAACTAGGAAATAAAATAAAACTTTATTTTTCAACATAGGTCCCATTCTATACACTTTCCCTGACATTTTTTCAATAGGTCAATCTCCTCAACGAAAAGTAGGTTTGGTGAACCGGAAAATACTGGGCTTCTTTCAGGTCCTCATTGATTTCATCACAAGAAAATCGTCTTGCCAGCAGATGCCAGTCATAACAATTATCAATAATATATCGTAATTTTCATTTTTTTCATTTTCAATTCACGTGAGCATGACTATAGCAGCCTTTACATCTTTTGTAACATTAGAGACATTCTGCAAATATTCTATCTAAGGTATTCTGTCAGCGACTCAGTACGCTGTAACCATTAGGTCTCCTAAAAACAATTATTGTTCTGGCCCTCGTGAGAAGGAGCAATTCATTTCGAAGGACTAATAACGTTGATAGGAATGAATCAAAGGACTAGCGTCATTTATGAACCACTGGTGATTGATTTGACACTGGGTAACAGAGAATTTTCCGTAAGTAGCGATTTATTTCGAAGTATCAATAAATTAGGGTAAGACTAAGTCAATAGACTTGATATGAATGCTGGTTGATTTGATATGCAAGTAAATTTCTCGTAAGAAGGGGCAATAAAGTTGGTAGGAATGAGTCAATAGACTTCCGCGGTATGAATCACTGCTATTTAATTTGACATTGCTTCCTGCCAGTTCAAGCTTCCTGGTTCGTAACGTGCAATTAATTTCGAAGGGATAATAAAGTTAATAGGAATTAGTCAAAGGACTTGAGTGAGTGATTTATGAATTACTGGTGGTTGATTTGACAATGCGTAATAGAGAATTTCTCGTAAGGAACAATCCATCTTGAAGATGCAATAAAGTTGTAGGAATGAATCAATATACTTTTGCAATATGAATCACTTGCGGTTAATTTGACATCACATGTAGATTTCTCGTAAAAATGGGTAATTCATTTCAAGGAAGCGATAAATTGGTAGGATTGAGTAAATCAAAGGGCTAATCAAGTGTGGTAGGAATGACTCAAAGGACTTCCATCATTTATTAATCACTGGTGGTTGATTTGAGACTGAGTAATAGAAAATTTCTTGTAGAGAGCAAACGATTTAGAAAGAGCAATAAAATAGGGTAGGAATAGAGCTCTGCTATATGAATCACTGATGGTTAATTTGACATTGCGTAATAGAGAATTTCCTGTAAGAAGCGATGTATTTCAAAAGTAGCGTAAAGTATGGTAGGCATGAAACAAAAACTTATACGATATTAATTAGTGGTGGTTCATTTGGCATCGCATGTAGATTCCTCGTAAGAAAGGATAATTCATTTCGAAGGGACAATAAAATTGGTAGGAATGAGTCAATAGACTTCCGCGGTATGAATAACTGCTAGTTAATTGGACATTACACAATACAAAATTTTTTGTAAGGAGAAATAAATTTTGTAGGGGCAATAAAACTGGTAGGAATGAATCAATAGACCTTTGCAATATGAATCACTCGTGGTTGATTTGTCATCGCATGTACATTTCTCGTAAGAAGCGGTAATTCATTTCGAGGGGACAATATATTGGTAGGATTGAGTCAATAGACTTCCGCGGTATGAATCTCTGGTGGTTGATTTGACATTGCGTAATAGAAAACTTCTCGTGCGGAGAAATCAATTTTGAAAGGACAATAAAGTTGGTAGGAATGAGTCAAAGAACTGCAATCATCTATGAATCACTGGTGGTTAATTTAGCACTGCGTAATAGAAAATTTCTCGTAAGAAGCAATCCATTTCGAAATAGTAATAAAGTAGGGTAGAAATGAGTAAAAATACTTTCCCGATATGAATCACTGTTAGTTGATTTGAAGAAAGGGCAATCCCGAATGATCACTAAAGTGAGGTAGGAATGAGTTAAAGAACTCCCGTCATTTATGAATAACTGGTGGTTGATTTGATATCGCATGATAGCCGTTGACGAGAAATTTCTCGTGAGAAGGATTATTATTATTTCACATTATTTCGAATAACCAATAAAACGGAGTAGGAATGAGTCAAAAAGTTCAGTTGTTTATGAATCACTGGAAGTTAATTTGACACAAGGTAATAGAGGATTTTTCGTAAGCAGCAATCCATTTTTTAGGAGAAAAAAAGTAGTATAAGAATGAGTCAATAAACTTTCATCATATGAATCACTGGTTGTTGATTTGGCATTGCATAATAGAAAATTTTGCGTAAGGAGCGATGTATTTCGAAGGAACACTAAAGTAGGGTAGGAATGAATCTAGGAATGAATCGAGAATTTTCTGTAAGAAGCAATCAATTTCGAAGCAGCAACAAAGTAGGATAAGGATAAGTCAATATGACATCGCATGATAGATTTCTTGTAAGAAGGAGCAATCCATTTAGAAGAGGCAATAACGTTAGTAGGAATGAGTGAAACATCTTCCGTCATTTATGAATCACTGGTGGTTGATTTGACACTGGGTAATAGAAAATGTTTCGTAAGTAGCAATTAATTTCGAAAGGGCAATAAAGTTGGTAGGTATGAGTCAAAGGATTTTCGTCATTTATGAACCACTTGTGGTTGATTTGACACTACGTAATAGAAAATTTCTCATAAGAAGCAATCCATTTCGAAAGAGCAATAAAGTAGGATAGGAATGAGTTAATAGACTTTCTCGATATGAATCACTGACGGTTGATTTGACGAAAGAGCAATCCCCTTCAGAATGATCAATAAAGTGGGGTAGGAAAGAGTCAAAGAACTCCCGTCATTTATGAATTGGTGGTGGTTGATTTGATATCGCATAATAGCCGATGACGGAAAGTTTCTCGTAAGAAGAAGCATTCCATTTCGAAGGACTAATAAACCGGAGTAGGAATGAGTCAAAAGGTTCCGTCATGTAAGAATCACTGGTAGTTAATTTATTTTATTTATTATTTATCGCATATTACTGGTAAAAGAAGATTTCTCGTAAGGAGCAATCCATTTTGAAGGAGCAATAACGTATGATAGGAATGAGTAAATAAACTTTAGCTATATGAATCACGTGTGATTTGACATTAAGTAAAAGAGAATTTCCCATAAGGAGCAGATCATTTCGAACGGGCAATAAAGTTGGTAGGAATGAGTCAAAGGCCTTCCGTTATTTATGAACCACTAGTGGCTGAGTTGACATTGGGTAATAGACAATTTCTTGTAAGAAATAATTCATTTTGAAGGATCAATAAAGTCGGATAGGAATGAGTCAATAGACGTCATCGGTATGAATCAAGGTGTTTGATTAGACATTACGTAATAAAATATTTCTCGAAAGGAGGAATCAATTCCGAATGGGCAATAAATTTGATAGAACTGAGCTAAAAGTCTTTCATCACTTATGAATAACTGGTGGTTGAATTAACAATGCGTATTAGAAAATTTCTGATAAATTCTCATAAGGAGCCATCCATCTTGAAGGGGCAATAAAGTTGGTATGAATGAGTCAAGGACTTTCGCGATATGAATCACTGGTGGTTCATTTGACATTGCGTAATATAAAATTTCTCGTAATGTACAGTACATTTCGAAGGGGCAGTAAAGTTGGTAGGAATGAGTCAAACGACTTCTGTCATCTATGAATGGTGGTTGATTTGACACTGGGCAATAGAAGATTTCTCATAAGCATTCCATTTAGATGGAGCAATAAAGTAGGGTAGGATTGAGTCAAAGAAATTCCGTCATTTATGAATCACTAATGGTTAATTTGACATCGAGTGATAGCCAATGGCGGAAGAGTTTTTGTAAGAAGAAGCAATCTATTTCGAATGACCACTAAAACAGGATAGGAATGAGCCGAAAAAGTTCTGTAGTTAAAGTTGATGCTGTAATGATTTTCCTTCGTCCAGCTTCTGACTAGAATGCTCCTCAAATTATGTCATCTAATATAAGATGCGAAAACAATATTTAATTTTATTTGATTATTGACACATTACCAATAACCAAATTGCTCGTTTCTGGAATTTTGATCTGGTTAAGTATGTACGAGTAAAAAGCAATGCTGTTTATCTAAATTCAAACCACTGTCTAGCGAGTTAAGATAAGATGTGTCAGATAGTTAAGATGTGCTATTCTGTTCTTTAGAAATGCATTAGGTGATTGTTACCATTGGTGCATAAAATCAAAGAACACCGATGACAGCCCTAAATAATAATGTAAGTATGTATCTAGTCAAATCCTTTACTAAAAGGAGTAAGATTCAGACTAACTAACACGTCTCTGATTCTATTATTCCACTCGGCTTGGGTCCAGGAGTCGCTTGACAAATCTCAGTACTCCCCAAAGTATAGTTTGGATGGTTCCATCTGGACCTCCCACTAGTGCCAAACCTATCCACCTAGTTCCAGAGAGGTTAATAACTGAAATATGCAATTTTGGTTTATGTTTCTAATAACTTGGCTGTAGCGTCTAATAATATTGTTGGACATGCTGTGCGTTACCTGTCGCGGAGGAATTTTACAAATATACGGTACAGGTCGCCAGAGACCGACATGTATTAGTGTATGAGATCTCCCGGAATCAACCTAATATAAAGCACTATTTTGTACAGGTTTCTACTTATAGTAATCGTATTTACTTAAACTTAAAGCAGCACCGGTTAAATTGAACGATTTATTTATTTATTTAGTTATTTGAAACCAATAACTTTTTGTTTAAAACCCAAACCTGTAACCTAATCCAATCGCTAACTCAATCGACAAGCTAACCTCCGACCTAAATGCTGGCCTAGACTCTAACCTAAATTTTGACTTATCTTCTAACGTAACCTGAAACCTAACCGCTAATCTAGGTCAATTGATTTTGTGGGGGTAGGATAAATGTCAACAATATTTGAGGCCAAATCAAGACGATTGATATAGCACAAGTAAGTGGTCAAAGTGGGAACCATGCGGTCGCTGTAAGATTATTTGAGGTCAAGGAGGAGGGAGTTTGAGCAAGGTTGAGGCGGTGTCAAGCTGATTCAAAGACCAAGTCAACGTTCTAGGGTCAAGCGAGAGATGAGCAAGTGAGTATGGTGTCGAAAACTCCTGAGACCAAAACGTGCCAGTTAACCCAAACATGTAATTTTTAATTTGTTAAAGTAGGTATTTGTTATTAGTGTTATTGATTTAATGCTTTATCTACTATTCATACTGCACACAATTCAATTTCTAGCAACTAACTGCTGACTAATTGCTGATAATGGTACCAGTGGATCTCCATTTTATGGTCAAAATATGTACTTAAGAATGACATTGCGAATTGAATGGTTTTCCTGTCATGCCGTTCTGATTAATATCGTTTTTAGTACAACTTTTTGTAAATCTTACAGTATATACTGTTGTAAGAGTAACATACAGCAACTACCGGTGGAACTATTAAGTTTTTGCCACTAGTCACAAGCACGTAATTGCTACGGTTTTATTACGTGCCTGGAACCTAAGTGGGGAACAATATTTGGGTAGCAAGTACGTTGCAGTAACATCTCTGGAACTTGTCCAGCTACGTTTCGGTTACTTTTAGGCTACATAGCAGGAACGTGGCGGCGTAGTAATTGCTACTTTAGTGGAACTTCTCTTCTCTTTGGCACATTGTGTCGCGTGGTTGCTCTCTCGTACTCTTGCAACTTAACAAATATTCTATCATTTTCTATACTAATGCTGCGATGGTGTCACAAAATGTATTACTATTTTATTTGTAATACGTACTTAATAATACAAAAAGCAATGATGGCATTATGGCACAATCTAGCACCAATTTGTTGTTTTAATTGAAGGTTATATAGTAAAACATCTATTAACAATCATAACAAATTGCAAATTGATTAATGACCTTTAAAATTTTACAAGTAAATATGGAGATGGAGTAGTTTACGAAAAATCACTTTAAAGTGATTCTCCTGGGCAGCAAAAACGTAAGTTTTATTTTCAGCACTACTTTAAAGTTTTAAAAACTTTAAAGTAGCTTCGGGCAAGTTACTGCAATAATCATAATACCACTTTGAAGTTGCAACTACTTTAAAGTATTTATACTGAATGACAATACCGTTCCACATACTTTAAAAGTTACTCAGAAGTAATGGAACTACATAGTTCCAATAAATAGTAGAAACAACTACATGATTACTAAAATATTCCGAACTGAAGTAATTAAACCTATATAAAGTCTTAAATTTAGTTGTAGTTACGTAACAACTACTCAATCAAAGTTCCAATCTCAGTTACTGCTACTTAGATGCTGCTTGAGTTATATCTAATTTTTGGTAACAATAAAAATGTTTCAATCAAACTTGGTACAAAAAGAATATGACCTAGATTACTTACTTATATGGCCTGTAATGCACAGGAGATGCTTGGCTTTCAGTGAATACTTTTTTGGATACTTTTCTTAATTTCATTACTGGTAACAAAGAAAGTGCTATTTCTGTTTATATCTTTATCGCCTCATTTTTTCTTGTAATTATGTTAAAAAGGAAATGCATACTTTTACGATTACTTTTTGTAACAATCTGCATATTAAGGGTATATTTCTTCTATATCACAAAATGTGCAGTTTATATGTAATCTAATGCATACTTTCCTGCACTTACATGATAAAAAATCGAATAATTATCTTAAGCAAGAGTTATGATTTTCTTCTTGCATGACTAACTCGCAAACCCTTTGTTATATTAGTTAGATTTTCAAATTTATGTTTTAACTACTTTAATATTTTCAAAATACACAAGGTACGAAGTTTGTTAACATAAACAAAACTTTTAATTATCTAATGCATTAATAATGAGCTTTTAAACCTTATTATCAGAAACAGCTTTTAGGTTGCATTATTTATTTTAATCTAACATCAAAGATCGTTTAAGCCGTAATTTTAACAATGTTTAAATAAAAAGAGGCTACAAAAACAACACGTTAACCCTATTCGACTTTCATTTTCAAGTTGCTTGGTAATTGACTTCATCTCTCCTCTAAATTCTCGATTTTATCTGGATGTGGATGCAGGACTGTAGCATCTACATCAGCCGAAATGTGTTAGGGTAATCGAGCTCTGGGTTTCTAGTCCGCCGCTCCCGCAAGCCGTTAATTCGCTTATTTTATGAGGCCTTCTGGCAGTTGGCTCTGGCCCAAAGAACGCGCGAAATCATCACCGAACTTGAATCGTCCTTTTTGAAAAGTAGAACTTGAAGAACCACTTGAAGAACTCCAAAAAGTAACGTAATAACAGCAGCAGCCTACTCTCCGAGATAAAATGCCCGTATTTGGTGGTGGTGTCGCGACAGTTGGCCAGCTCGTTGTGCAAGGGCAAACGATGCGTTCACGAGCACCTCGTGTTCTGGGCTGCTGTACAGATATTGATCGGAAATTGATGTAATTTGAGATACAGTGAAGTCCCGAGATATTGAGATACGGCTAAGGTATCAGATTTGGATGCTACGCTATGGAACTTTGTGATTTTGGTATGATTTCGATGTTAAACGTATGTGACTCAAATTGAGCGACGACGACAGCCCTTGTTTTATATCTCTCCTACGCGTGTTCTGTTCACAAAAGGTGGCTTGTATTAAGATTAAGACATGCTTTTGCTGGCGCCAGATGCTCCTACATCTGAATTTCCGGCTTTAGTGACCACTCCTCGCGCATTTAGAGAGATCCCTACACCACAAAACAGTTTATAATTAATATCATGACCTCAAGTTATCTTACATAAAAGATTTCTGAGAGATAACAGTGATATCCTTTATCCTTAAAGTGAAACGATCGGAAAATCTTTTACCAGATATTATTTGAATTTGGATACATTTTGTTATTTATTTTTTAATATATTTGACCTTTTTTCTCCATTTTGTTACGGTTTGTAATTTTGAATAAGCGAAGCATTTATTATGCACTTTGTTAACTGACTATACGTTAGTTATACGATATTTTTACAAAAAAAAAAAGTATTATAAAAACCTAGATTTCTGCATTCATTATTCATAATTAGTTTAACGTTTAGTTAAACATTTAGTTATTTTACGTTAATAGAATAATTGTGTTATAAATGGTAATATTATTTCCATATCTGTAACAAATCTGGTTTATGAGTTTCTGTCAAGACAAATTAAAGAATGTTCTTAATGAATTTTATCTTATTCAACTGTTTTTATTGATTTCTTTATTCCATTTAATATCACTGATTAGTATTTTTAAAAATGATACATGTTTATAATAGCGTATTTAACCATATACGTATATGTACCTAACAACTAAAGAACAGAGAAAAATAAAAAGGGGAAACTTAATTCCTAATCCTTTTATCAAACATCTAACAAAAATCAATCTGTAAGTTGATTTTGACATGCATAAGAGTTCCTTTTCATCTTCATCGACAATGGTTTCTTGTTTAACAAGTTGTTGAGCCCCACCTTTTGATTGTTTTTAATTTTAACATTTCAACTTGTACATTCATACAAGCACTTTTTATTATTGGGTAGAACGAAATAATAAATAAAATCTGATTTGCATGTTTTACAAATTGTTCTATAATGCATCTCATGAATATTTAATCAGGCTGTCATAGTGGTTTTTAAAAATTATGTTTTTCACCTACTTTTGTGTGTAATTTTATATTTCGATTGTTATCAATGCAATTAATTTTAAAATATGAAAGTTTTCCGGAAGTGGGAAAATTTGAAAAAAGGGGTTATTTATTTAGTTATAATTAATTTCTTCCTTGGTTTTTTTGTCCGAATTTAAAAGTGGTTAATTTTTGTAGCTGGGTATAAGTCAATACTACACTATCCTTCGTTTTTTCATTGAATAGTCACAATTTTGCTACTGGATCCGAAAAAGAGTAATTGGTGTAGGTATATTTCACATTTCCCTCAATAACCTAATATAAGGTTATATAACCTAATATAACCTCAATAAATCAAAAACCTGCATTTTGCAAATACTAATGAATTTTTATGTCGTCCAAGAAAATCCCTATTAGTACTTCTATTCATACTCCATGTCCATTCTGTTTAATCTTCTTCAGATATTTTCTCATTTTCCTTGTAATATGTATGTAATTCCTTGTATTATTTCAAGTTTAAGCAGGTTTATGTAAAGTATAGCGTTGTGTGACTGGTTCGATATCCAAGTGTAGTAAGTTTAGGTTTCGGACTATCATATTCACGTCGCTTGATGTTTAAGCGAATTCATGTGAAGTTTAAGCGAAGTTATTTAGTTTCAATCTAAAATTAGTTTAAATTTAAACAGTTTAAATCTAGTGTGCAGAGCAGTTTGGTTAGTTTAGGTTATGTGTTGCGTTCTGTGCGACTGTGGTGAGATATTCAACTGCAGAGCAGTTAGGTTAGATTTTGGAATATCAAGTGAATTGATTTCATGTTTAAGCGGGTTTATTTGAAGTTTAATTTTACCAAGTATAACCTAACTGCACTGCACACTAGACTTCAACTTTTAATAACCTTGCTTAAACTTCAAATGAATTCGCTTAAACATCAAATGAACTCGCTTTAACATCAAGCGACATGAGTACCAAACCTAGACTAACCTAACTGCACTACACTTGCCACGGATATGGCACCAGAATCACACGACATGTAACCTAACCAAATTGAACTGCACTGCACGGTAAACTTAAACTTTAAATGAACTCGCTTGAACTTGAAATAACACAGCTCGGTCGCTCGCTTCGCTCGCTGTCCTCCCCTAATTTTAATCCTAATTTGATCTGGCCTAACCGTACTTCATGTTAGGTGTAACTCGCCAGAAGTACCCAGCAGATATCACGGTAACCTAACTGCTCTGGACAGTAGCTTTATTTTACCTGTTACAGAGCACGTAACCTAACCTAACCTAACTGCACTGCAATCTTCAAATGAACTACCTTAAACTTCAAATGATTTCGCTTAAACTGAAAATAAACCCGTTTAAGCATCCAATGAACTGGCTTTAATACCTAACCTAACCTAACTGCACTGCACACTAGCCGTATGAGACAAACACCATACGACACATAACGAAGCTTAATCTTAAGTAGATCTAAACCGCAACTGGACTCGCTTAAACATCAAATGAACTGGCTAAAACGTGACCTAACGCTACACCTAACCTATCCTATCCTTTACTAACCTAAGTACACTGCGCACTAGACTTAAACATCAAATGAGCTTGCTCAAGACTTCAAACAAACCCACCTAAACACCAACTGAACTCGCTTTAATATCAAGCAACATGAGTGCAAAACATAAACTAACACTTGAATATTGCACCAGAGTCACACAGCACGTAACCTAACCTAAGCAAACTGCTTAGCTCGCTGCCGTAATCCTAATTTGACCTGACTTAACAGCGCTTCATGCTAGGCGTATCTCGCCAGAACACGTAACCTAACCTAACTGCTCTGCACAGGAAGCCTATTTCACCTGTCACGCAGAGCACGTAACCAAACCTAACCTAACCTAACTTCACTGCATACTTAACTTAAACTTCAAATGACCTCGCTTACACTTTAAATGAATTCGCTTAAATTGAAAATAAATCAGCTTAAACATCAAATGAAGTCCGATTTGATGCCTAACGACATGACAGTCCAAAACCTAAGCTAACCTAACCTAACTGCACTACACGCTAGGCGTATCGAGTCAAACAGCATACGACACACAACCTAGCCTAATCTTAAGTACAACCTAATTACACTTCGTACTTGACTTAAGCTTCAAATGAGCTTGCTTAAACTTCAAATGAACGCGCTTAAACACCAAATGAACTCGCTTTAACATCAAGCGACATGAGTGCAAAATCTAAACCTAATCAAACTGCCTCCACGCTAGACTTAAACTTCAAATGACTCGACTCGGTCGCTCGCTGCCCTCGCCTAGTTCTAATCTTAATTTGACTTGCTCTAACCTAACCTATCTGCTCTGCACAGTAGATCTAGCTCACCAGTCACACAGCACGTAAGCTAACCTAACCTAACTGCACTGCACACTTGACTTAAACTTGAAATGAACTCTCATAAACTTCAAACGAATTCGCTTAAACTAAAAACAAACCCGTTTAACTATCAAATGAACTTCGCTTTAATGCCAAACGACACTATAATCCAAAACCTAAGTTAACCTAACTGCACTGCACACTAGTGTATCTCACTAGAGTCAAACAGCACACGACACATAACCTGGCCTAATCTAACTGCAACTAGACTCGTATGAACATCAAACGTAACTTAACCTAACAGTACACTACACCTAACCTATCCTTACTGCACTGTACACGAGGTATTTTGTCGAACCTAAATACAATGCGCACTAGATGTAAACTTCAAATAAACTCACTTAAACTTGACTTCTTGGTTGCATTTGCTGCTTTGTTATACTCAGAAAGGGGCGCAGTTCAAATTATACGTTTTCGCCTCCAAATATGACTAACTCATATGCGGTTTTTGTCATTTTGTTCTGATTTTCTTTTTGTTTCTACAGAAAAGCATTTGTATGTAATTTGCACCTTCGTTAAACAAATTGCAGTTTTAATGCACTATTCATTACGCAGGGCGTGGAAAATTGTCTAAAAGCACGATTGTTTTGCTTAGTGAAGATAGTTGTTAAATTCCTTTTAACCTTCAAACTTCAACAGACAGTTTTAACGAGTTATGATGGCTTATTTTTATGAAGTTTAGATGCGTTGACATTCTTGGTGATAATATAGAAATGTAGGGAACGTCATAAACATTTTAATGTCCATTCAGATGTATATACAGAATTTTTGCGAACACTCGCCAATTAACAGAGAGTAGTATTTCGATAGTTCTTAGGCATAATCGTTTTTCTGCAAAATATTGGATTCGATTTTTTACTTCGACTTCCCTCAGAATCGTTTGGGAAATTCCGTAGCATCTAAGATAATGATTTTCAAATGTTTTTGATTAGAAAGTTATAATTTAGCCCTCAACTATCATAGCATTTCAAGCAAAAGTTTCAGTTTTGATTTCAGTAGATTTATGGTTTCTGTTACCCAGACTGATACAGAAATAACACACCCAGAAGTTTCTAGTTTTTTAATTTTTAATTTTCAATTTTCAGTCATTTATCATTCATACAACTATTTAATAATAAATTGTTGATCTGAGGTTGTTACAGAAGCAACCCACTCCCCTTTTGACATTTCCTTTATGTTTTATATAAATGCCAGAAAATAATATGATCTCAGAGGTAGTGATATAAATAGCAAGCAAGAAAATCTGTGTGTGGGCGTGGGTACAATATCAAATACGTCGCAGCTGATCAACTTTAAAAACAGTTTCAATATCAAACTTAGACTTTAGACACTGACTGATTTAAAGGAAAATTACGCCCGAGTTCCCTCTGTGTATTTAATATCTGGTGACTTTGAAATAATTTCGACAAACGTCAATAATCTGCTTTTTCTGAAGACGTCCTCCTACGTATACCTACCCGACTCTTATGTATTTTTAAAGATCACATAGTAAATCCTCTTTCCAAATCAGAAACTACACAGAAAATGTTCCAAATTCAGACTGCAAACGAGGTAGTTCTCTATAAACTCCTATTTTATATAATTGGGTTATCGTTTGAGCAAATTTTTCGGTAAATGCCAAAGTTGGGTGAATTTTGAATTTGAAAATTGTTCGTTAAAATAACGTAAACTATGAAATTGCAAAGGTTGCTTTTTGTAGAATTTGTAGTAGGTAGATTAATATTAATTTAGGGACTTGTGTAGAGCAGATTAGTTTAGAAATGCTTTTGGCAAAAGAAATTACATTGTAATTCGTTTCATTTTAATAAAAGTTAAATAATTACGTTTGGTAGAAATTTGTATAATGCAAAAAAGTTGTTACATCAACAGCAGAATTTTTAAAATAAAAAACGACAATTTTCAACAAAATAAGCCAGAATTAAAATTAAAACAATCTCATACAAAAATGTTTAAATGTGGATATTTTCGCAGAATGAGATTTTCTGTAACGGTGTCGGAAACGTAGAAAAAGGAATCGATGAAAGGAATGAAATTCAACATTCACAGTAAATATGTAACAGGTTATACTCTTGGAGGTAATAAAAAGGGAGTAACAAAGTTACAAATCCTCGAGAATGTAGTTGTATTTATGTATTTACACTTTTTTTACAAGTTTTTAATGTAAGCTAAAATTCGATTTGTTTTAAATCACTATTTTTTACTTAATAAAATAGAGAAGAACAGGTGTAACGAGTAACAATATCAGCAAGTATATCTGACCGTCGCACACGTTCTCCGGCCGGCGCATACTGCGGCGACGCTATAGTAAAAGATGGAGATCAGGTAAAAAATTACAATGTTCGAAGTTGATATGAATAACAATAATTTATATGCTAGACCAAATTGTTCACCTTATACAAGCCTTTATAAAAATGTAAGTAGTAGTGTCAACACCGTTAAAGTTGAGTATCTCACGTATGTTAGAAAACGTGCCAAAAGTTGTCCAAAATTAAATTAGTTTATTTTTGTCATATGGAAATAAATATCTTGAACTATACTTTTTTGTGTAGTTGCTGCTGCCATTATTACTTTTTCTTGTGGTGCCTTTCGGTGTAGGGGTTCGTCGTAAGTGTACGTAGATTTATAATTTATATTGAATAAGAATATACCTTTTATATTTTTTAGGCTACAATGTCAATGTAGGTAATAAAAAAAATTGTAAATTGTGTCTACAATTTTTGAATTTTTTGTAACAAGTGACATGATATCGTAATCCTTGACCAATCCGGATTCTAGTAACCTAAGGAAATGCGTCACTGCGTCGTTATGATAACCGATACATCTGTCACAAATATTTCAATATAGCTTTTTTAAATTTCTTGAGTTACTTGAGTTTTTGCATTTTTTGGTATAATTTGCGATTTTGACTTTATCATCACCCTGTATAATATTAAGTTAAATATTCAATTTTAAATAATGTCCATGGAAAGCGTCTCTTTCATCCTGGTATATATCGTCATGGTGGCGGAAGGTAATAAATACGCTTATAAAACAACCTTGGTAGTGTAATGTCTAGCGTGCTGGACTTTCACACAAGTGGCCCGAGATCGATTCCCGGTGCCGGCAGATCTGGTTAAGGTTTTCTGCAGTTTTCCTTAGCTGTGACACAAATGTGGGATTTGCGCTTCATCTGTAAGTCGACTGCAGTCGCACTTAGGGCCTACGTAATAATAATAATAATCGCCCCCTCCCTCCCGCACAAGCTTATAGCTTCTGAGGCCTGGTTTCCAGGTTATGGGCTGTAGAAAAATAAAAAATAATTAAAAAAAAATAAAATAAACACTGGAAACTGTAATATTATCCATAAGTAATCTTATATAAATTTATAACGGTATATCCTTAAGTGGTATAGAGTTACTGAAAGTGTTGTTATAAAACTTGAAAGTCTCCAGCGATATTTTGAAAAATATAATAGTAACTGACATTACCTTAAGTGATTATATCCATAGCTAGGCAACCAGCGATACATAGAAAAATGACCTAGTTTCAATACCTAAATGACCTAAAAATTAAAAGTCCTACATTTTAGTTTTTCATTGTTCACGAGTTAATGTTTTGATAATGTCACTTAGAACCGGGGCGTTAACTCGCATCCTTAAAAATTATGCCTTCTGAGAGGGAAAAGAGGGTATACTCTTTTGGCCTCCTGCAAAAAAGAAAGTAGAAAAAAAATATTGAAATTTTCTATTCAAACATACTGCTGTATTTAACTTTTCTTTAAGCCACTATCAGTATTTAAATTACAATATTTGGGGTGATAGTGGAATATTTTAAGGACAAAGAAGTTACCCTTCTGGACTGACCTGATAACTCACCATTGAGATTCTGTGATCCATATCCATGGCTAGATTACAAAAGATGAACTGTACGACGAAATCCAAAATAGTCGAAGCTGTGGTTCCAGGATGAGAATATCAAGAAAAACTGCTAAAATCTAATTGACTCCACGTTAAGACGAATTCAAGCTGTTACTAAAGCCAAAGGAGGACATATTTCCTATTAAATAATACTAAAAGTACTTTGTAAAGGCACCTAAATACAGCTTTCTTTCAAATAAGCGATATTAGGAAAGGACTATCTGCGTTCTCATTAATTCGCACAACATTGTACATATAGAAACCTCCTAGGATTTATAAATGTAATTAACAATACCAATATATAACACTACAAATATTAGTTTTATAATGAACATTCTTATATACCTTTAATTCTTTTATATACCTTTTATATAACCAGATGTTACCCTAAATAGTGAAAAATGTTTATTGGGCATGTAGCTGCAGAGGCCATGATTACTTTAGAGATGGCTTATGGCAGTGAATATGTCTTAGGTGTTCCTTTGAGTATTTTGTGTAGTGTCCCTGCATTTCTAGGGGTACTTGCTTAGGGGTATTATTTAAGAAAAGTTTGAGAGCAGTAGAATGCTCATCGACGTCTTAGCACCGATGGCCTTATCATGTAGACGGCCTTATTGGAATATAGCCTAATCTAGGGCAATTACACTTCGAGTAATGATTCTAATGATGTTTTATTGACATGGGACTATTTATATTGACAACTTGTGTTTTTGAATTATTTTTCAATTAAGAATTACCATCCAGAATCGATTCACGGACTTTCACATTACGTACAGTATATTTTGACCACCCCTTTATTATTGAAGATAAAAAATCTCTGAAAGTTGTATCGTTGAACCTACCCAATAAACACTATAATTATACATATACGTAATAGTAACCACAAACTTAAGATCACTAATTTTAGTGATTAGAAGGTTGTGGTTACTATTATATAAATAAAAATGTTTATTGGGTATATTTTTCTAAAATATCCTCAAAAAACAATTGCATGTTTAGGTCACACATATACATATGCTATGTATTTTGTTAAATGGAACATCTTGTATGTTATTGCATTTTTGAATACCCCCTTTTTTTCTGGTAGTGAACTGAAAATAACAACCGACGATAGTCTATGAAAATAATTGGTTTATTTTTTATTGACATTTCTTTAATCATAATAGGTTATAGTGAGGCTGAAAGAGTCGTTTCAGTTCACTCACATTTTTAGCATAGCCTACTGATTTTTTTCAATTTAGAGGTTTTTGCATTTTTAAAGTGAAATTATGTCGAAAAGTATTAATGGTAGACTTATATAACTTATACACCGTGACCCATTAAGACATAGTCAGACTTTGCCAGTGGTTAGATAACCATTAAAGAAAGAAAATTCCTATATACCATTTTTCTCGTATTTCTATACTTTTAGAGGAAAACGGCATCGAAGTTCAGCCTAATGTTTTCAAATTTAATAGTAAGAATGCTCATGAGAAATATTTTAAAAGTTCAAGCAGATATTCAATACTACTAGAATGTGCAAGAATAGCGTAATAAATTAATAAAAACGTCTTTAATTTGGCCAAGTGTTTCGTAGAATAACAACAGATAAACAGAATTAAATAAACAAAGCATGTTGAGAACGACCTCTCGATGGATATTGTTTCAAAAATGGTATTTTTGTTTTGTGTTGTTTCTGATTACTAAGACAATTTCAAATTCTTTTACTAGGCACATTAACCCCTATGTGTAATACAATACTGCAGGTTTGTGAATAAATAATTATAGTACTCGTGATAGTGACACATCTTTTGACGTCAAGATCAAGGAGATACCCAATACTATTTGGTTTCTCAAATGATAACAAATTGCAAACCCCTTACACTGCAGCTTTTAGTAATAAAACGTAACAGTACTTGTACTTGACTATGTAAACAAATCCATCAATCATTCAGGGTCGTTGAATTAAAACATCAAAAATAATAATAAGGTTTTAATAATGAAACATTCTAGAATTCCAATAAAAATAACAATACCTATTGATGTATAGATCAAATTAGCTAAACATGTCTTTACTTAATTAAAACTAATATCTGTTTATTAACGCATAACACATCGAATTTAATGATACATTAAATGGGTCAGTATTAAAATGATGTCATTTCTGTCTGCGTTTACAATTAGAATAAAGGGGAATCCCCCGGATTCATAGATCGTTTTGTTTTAACATCTAAAAAATGGAATGTGCGTCATTTGCATCGTCGTTGTTGTTCTTGTTTAAACAGATGTCACGTTTTTACTGCATTTATTTCTATTCGACTTAACTACACTGACCTGCATCAATTATACGTACTTTACTGAAAACGTCGGTCAAAATTTTCGAAATTTTCAAGTTCATTTAATCAAAAAAAGTTACTAAGGTTTTATGTTTCTAATAACCAGAGAAGCTTATCCTCAAAGTCCGATCATTGAGTACTGAATCACCGTGTATATCTAGAATCAGGAAAAAAGGCTATTCGAAAATAATATGTATATATAATATGTATATAGAGTGTTTCATTTGAAAAAATTAGGACATTTAAAAAACATATATAGGTAAAACAGTACAACTATCATAAACATTCTTTTTATCTCCGATAACAAAGAGAAATGGTGTACACCGTTAAAAATACATCGAGGATGACAATTAGGTTTTTTTTTATTATTTTATGAAAGTTTTTGTCTATTCCATTTACAGCTATTAAATTTAGAATGTTTTAAAATAAAACGGAAAGTTAATGTCCAAAAACACTAACGAGTTCGGAAGTTATACTGTCATCTTTGCATTAGACACGGGAAGGGGAAGCTATTTAGTAAGGAATGTTTTCAAAAGGTTTCTAATTTATGATTGGGCTAATAATGTTGCATAGAATATCTTTGAAGAATTTGTAACCAGAGCGCACCTTCTAGTTAGTTACAATGCATTGTAACCCCCGTATTATAGGTCATTGCAGGGCCTTATGATTAATCAATAATGTCCTGAAAGTTCTTAATAGACATTATTTCAAAGGTTAACTTCTCGACAAAACTGGTTGGAGTGGTTGGTAATATAAATAAATTGTTACGTTGCCACAATTAACAGGGTGATCAATAAGTTTTTCTAAAAGCAAATGCCAATACTTTCTGAAACATTAAAAAATGTCATAGATAAAAATTAATTGCCATTTTTATCCGTAGAGTTTATATCTGGCAATTTGAGAGTTTAAGGGTAATTGGCAAAATAATGTTGTAAACGCGATGTATTCAAAAGTAAGAGGATTTACACAATTCGTCGAAAAGAAAAGTAGGAAATTTGTTCCTCTTTGGTTTACATTTTCGAGAGTTGTAAACATCACGCATGCAGAGTGGTGTACTACATCATAATAGACTCGATATATACCCACCCACCACACACACAGCTTGGTGCTGTTGCTTGGTAAATCTTGAGGATGTGTTCCGCTTGACGGCGGAAGTGACACGCATAGGTGCTGCCACTCACCCACAAAAAGCACCGATACTTAGGGAGCTAAAAGCTTTCGAACAGGCGAGCTTTGCGCCGAAATCTGGTAGAAGAGCTTTATGCGGAGACGAAATTCCGGTTTCTCCCAAAAATGATGCCCCGAGGTAGAAACGTTAACCGATATTTCTGTGTTTTGTTATCGAAAAAAAGTTTTTAAAGCCCGTAAAATTTTACATTAAAATGTGTACTACGTACGTTGAGTTAAATTTAGATTTATTTCGCGTGTTTAGTTGCCATTTTGATAAGACGCTTTTCCAGTGCAGATAGGTGGATTGGATTTGGAGTATCGAGTCGGGTTGTTGGGGATGCAGGTGAGGTGACGGCGACAGATAGACAGGGTGAGGGTGAACAGGGTGCGCGTGCGTGGGACGTTATCGAGTGTGCCCCAAGTCCGCAACCCCACTCTGTTTCGGGCATCGGTGGCGTCCGTGCGTGCCTTTCTCTCGCGATATGTGCCCGATAGCGCCGCCTCTGCGTCATGTTAACACAAAGCTTCGAATTTTATTATACCTTTATTAATTTACACCGCATACGTGAACGATAACGATCGCAAGCAGGAAGAGAAAGATTTATGTTTTCGACCCTGCGGTTATGGTATAAAATTAATTGAAAACAGTAACTGCCCCTATGCGTTAGTAAGTTTCGAGGCTACACAAACAAATTGGTCGTTAAAAGCTGAAATACTTTTTTTAGTTCGGACAGCTTTTCATAACAAATCTTTTAGGTTATCCTAGCAGAAACGTGAAACTTTTTTGCTAGCGCGAAAAACACTGAAGTGATAATGTGAACGCGCGTGTGTGTAAAAAAAGTGCCATTGGCTTCAGAAAATGGATAGTTACAGTCCCAGACCGCCTCCCCTTCCTAGGAGGGTGCGGAATATATATGCAGAACCCTTTACCCAAGAACCCAGGTAAATCATTGTCTCTACAAATTATTATATATATTCGGTCATTATTTACACGGTTTTTGGGAGGATTCTAGACTAGGATTCCCAAAAATTAATTAACAGGATGATCTCTATCATTCTGGAGTTAAAATAATATCCTTTTCTCCGGGAAATCTTTAAACCTTTTATTTCCACTCTTCCTTTTCTTGAAAGGATTTCGCTCTAGGATTCTCGAAAATTAATTAACAGACCCTATCTCCTACATTTTAGATTTATAATAATATTCCTTTTTTTTATTGAAAGAATTGGTCGAAAAAGTCCTAGGAAGGAATAAAATTAAATTTCTTATTAATACACCAAATTCCTTTTTGTTTATTAACAGAATCACAAATGTTGCTTAAAATTGATCTTCTGACCTCTGAGGAAATTAAAAAGGAAATTTAAAATTTCTTTACCATTAGAAAATTTTATTACATATTTAAAAGCTGTAAAAAAATTCTAAAACAAACTCGCTCGCGAAAAATAAAAGAACGCAAAAGAAAAATTAAGAGTAGCATCATTAGCACAAAAAGAGTTCAACTATTTCAGATCCGCAATTTAGATGTCTTCTTCTGACGCCGTTTTACCCTCCAGAGATTTTCTAACTAGATAGGTTTCAAGAACTTCATAAAAATAGAAGTAATGATGTTAAATAAATTAATTAATACCATTAAAGAAGTTCTTCGTTTTTGTTCTTTAGAAAATATTAAATCTCGAGATTATTTTTATTCCTTTATTTCAGTAATTTCTCAGAAAACTCGTCAAGCATTTCAGGAGAAAGGAGCTGCAAATTTTTCTTAAGAATTTAGAATTTTCTTTTGAAAGATACCGAATGCAAATTAAGAATTTGTAAGGGCGTACGAATTATCCTTAAAACAGAAAGTACTGAAAGAAATGCAGGTTTCCACAAATATTCAAATAATTCGTTTTAAATTTAGATGCAAATGAAAATGGTGCAGGGAAAAAGCTTTTTCCTCCCTGAAGCTCCGAAGATATTTGATTTTGAAATATTAATTATTAAATTCTTTCTTGGTGCTAACTTTGCTCTTGCTTGCTGAAACATATTTATCCCTGAAACATGTTGTTGCAATAATAGGATAAACTAGGAGCTTTAAAGAATTCCACACCGGAGATAATGTTTCAATTTCTATTCATGACGCAAAAGCAAGATATTAGCTGCATTTAGCGCAGTGTTTCTCTTTTGCAATTTAAATGGTTTCACAGGAAGAATGCGTGGAAAAACTGCTTAATCCCCTTTATTATTTGATTTCAATTTCGTGCTCGGGAAATCTTGTCCTTTAGCAATGAATATACATAAGCTTTAAGCAATCGTTTCACTGTATATACAAACGAGAAGCTTATACAGGGGGCTTTAGTTCCTGCTATGTTTGTCTAATATTTTATTTATAGTTGTGCCTGCTTGTTGGTTGTCATTAAGCATGCTGGAATTCCTAAACGTCTAAGTGCTCCTGAAACCAATTTGTTTTTTGATAAATGTGTGCCTTAAATTGGATAAAGGCGGTTTGCGTGCCTATAATATGAAAATACATAATCGTAGGTTCCAACATGAATATGACCAAAAATAAATATCCGTGGGGTTTTTTAGAAAGGTAAATGTATTTTGAATTATTGTTTGTAATAGTGAAATTACATGTCCTGAAAAATACGGAAACTTTTTCACACCAGGAAAACGTTTGGGCAATTTGTACCTACTGACATTTTTATTTATAATAGGTAGATGTTCGCGTCAAATATAATTCAATATGTGCTGATGGGGCATCTACAATTTCTTAATTAGTTTGTTCCATACACTTTGCAGTATCACTTTACCTTTTGAAACATGATTCAAAGCTCGTATATCAGTACATCAATGTTGGATTTTAAAGCCATTTTCTATATTAGAAAAAGCATGTTTGTATAGCTATCAGTTCCTTTTCATGCGCGTCATACTGCAGTTCACACTGCATCGATGCAATTTTTTAATTTCTTAAAGAGGAGATTTTTTTTACTTCGAGTTGTCTATCTTCGTTGTCTATCAAACAGTACGACACAAACTGTTAATGTTGAGATACAGCTCAGCCTGTGGAACATTTGAATTACCGTTAGAAAGAACTTCATTAAACATTTTAAATGCATCCATCTTAATTTAATATTACTGCCGCGACTATTTTGAATTAGAAGTATGTTTCTCCGCGAAGCTTTTTTAAAGAGAAATCATCCAGTATAGAACAGTATGCCTTTTCTGTGTTTCTCGTTTTAATAGATTTTCTACTGTTTTATAGGTTAAAGATATATTTCTAATTGCAAGGATTTAATTGTGGAGAAGAAGAATTAACAGATAATTCTATAAAAGCCACTATGAATACGGAGATGTCATCCTAATGTCCACACACTCTTCGTGTGACCACTGTTGGCACCTTCGTCAAAATTCGCCTGGCATATTATACAAGCGTAATTCTTCTGCTCCTTGTCTTCTTAATTTTCCAAGTTTTTCTCTTTTGGTTTTATTTTTCTTTTTAGTCTCATTAAAATCCATTTTCCTTGGCTTTTTTAGACCTTTTGATCTGCAACTTTTTTTTCTAGAGAAGCTTTCGGCCTCTCATTTTTTATTGCCCATTCTCTCCTTACGACTACAATTTGGAACGGGGAAGATTTTTTCTTTAAGATTCTGATAGCCGTTTTAGTATTCGGAAAAGGTGAGAAAGTTATTTCACATGGAGACCTCTGAGGATGCTTTGGAGAAGTAGGCGGTATCTTGTATGGCAGATTACTTTATGAATTTTAGCGGCAACAACTGTAGTTTCGTTCTTACCACAGACAATCCTAGCTTTTTTTTTAGTTGATTAGGCGCGATTATTTTTTGATGAAGACCCACCACGAGTTTCATCAGTTCCAAGAATTGCATGACTGGGCACGCTATTTTGGAGCGAATGTTTACTGATTAAGGTTTGAAATGATTTCATGATGTCCTATAGTGCGAGCCCTAGTGTTAAGCATGAATATATGGTTTTCATAGTCATATAAAATTACTTACAGGTCTTTTATGTCTTTCATGCCCTTCCAAAATAAAAGTACAGAAGTAAGTCCGCTGGGCACGGCTAAAACAAAATCTTTTAGAATACTGGACCGTCCACACACTCATTAGTTTGTGCAACATCAACCGCTTCATCTGATGCATTGCGCATCAACCTGTTGTTCATTCTCTATCTCATAAATATAAGTAATTTATAATTAATAAGTAATTAGTAATAAATAAAGTAATAAGGATAAGTAATAAAGGTTGCAGTGCATCAAATCAAAAGCAATCTTGATGTGGTCAACAAGTATGTTTTCATATGTTGAGCTAAAGGTGACCTTTTAAGCCAATTTTGGGCTTTGGTTGTATTGCTAAACCATTATTAAACGCGTAACTCGTCTATGAAAGGGATTTTCGGTACATTATTTATTGTAACCGACGTCCCGCGCTACCCGACTATCCTCTATATCTAACTATAAAAAAGTTGCTAAGTTCTTCTTAAAATGACACTCTAAATCTGGAAGATGTTGAAAGTTTTCGTGTTTATTAACGTAAAATTATAATGTTCGCATTATTAAATTCGCAGTAACTGCATAAAATTGTATCTGGAGTAGTTGGTTGTTAGGAATAAATAAAGTAGGCGCCAATCCACATTCCCATTTCACTAAGCCATTCGTCAAACAGTCCGTACTGATTGGGCTTCACTTGTACCTTCTGAAGTAAACGATTTGTCCATTTTTCGACTTGTTGCATAGCATTACTTTTATTTCAATTTTTCAGCAACCATATATTGAACTGTACCATTAGTTGTCCATTCCTGATCAAATCATACAGTTTAGGCGACAAATTCTCTTGCAATGCAGTTCTAAACCTTACCCAGCATTTCATCGCCTAAAGAAAGGTGAGGATTTCATAGAAAAGTACAGGTAGACATGACTATATACGGTACTTGTTGATGAAATTAACATGAGTTTGCTGCCACCAAATACCAAAACCTTTTTCAATGTTTCCAACATTTTAAATCAACAGTCCTCATGCCTTGCCATCATTGCCTAACTGCCGATACATTTCTCTCATTGCCACTACAATGCCGTCACTATTGCGACTATCCCGATTCATTGCCGCTAGTATTGGTGTAACTGCCCTCATTTCAGATGCTACAGCTATCACGGCCGTGACGATTGCCATCACTAGATTACCATCAAAGATTTGTATACTACCATTGCCGAATTTCGGCAAGGATCCACATGCGTTGCCATCATTGCCAAACCGGCGATACATTTCCCTCATTGCCACCACAATGCCGTCACTGTTACGAGTATGCCGATTAATTGCCGCTAGTGTTGGTATGATTGCTCTCATTCCCGATCCACTACCATCATTGCCGATGATACGGCTTGCACTGCCATGACGATTGCCATCACAAAGATTTGTCTATCATTGTCGAATTTCAGGAATGATCCACATGCCCTGCTCCACATTGCTGCTAGTGTTGGTATAATTCTCCTCATTGCCGATCCACTGCCTTCAACGCCGATGCTACGCTATTACAGCCCTGACGAATGCCATCACTAGATTACCGTCAAAAGTTAGTACACCATTGCCGATTTTCGCCAAAGATCCACATGCCTTACCAGTATTGCTTAACTGCCAATATATTTCACTGTTGCTAGTATGCCGATTCATTGCCGCTGGTGTTGGTATGATTGCTCTTATTGCCGATCCTCTGCCTTCACTGCCGATGATACGGCTCTCACTGCCGTGACGATTGCCATCACAAAAATTTGTATACCATTGCCGAATTTCGGCAACGATCCATATGTCTTGCCATCATTGTCTAACTGCCGATACATTTCACTCATTGTCACCACAATTAGTCACTGTTGCGAGTATGTGGATTCATTGCCGATGATAATGCTCTCACTACTCTGACGATGATTATCACTAGATTACTGTCAAATATTTGTATTCCATTGCCTAATTTCGGCAACGATCCACACGTCTTGTCATCACAGCCTCACACCGATACACTTCCCTCATTGCCGTTACTGCCACGAGTATGTCAATTAATTTCCGCTAGTATTGGTATAATTGCTCTCATTGTAGATCTACTGCCCCTTTATTGCCCGTGATACTGATCTCACTGTCGATGTCGTGACGATTACCGTCATTATTATAAGTTATGAAACACATTGTATAGTGGCCGTTTCTATTGCCCTATTTTATTTATTGTAATCGAAATTCATGTTCATCTTTAACCGCCTATAAGATTAAATGGAAGGTTCTGAACACAAGAAATTAAGAAAATTTAAAAAAAATAAGTTCCCAGTGGCCGATTCAAATGCACCAGACCAGTCAGAAAAGAAGCTACTATTCACGATAAGAAGCGCTGCGACGCTAAATGCTCAAGCACTCTACAGAATAATGCACTGACCGCCTTTAGTCATTATTGGTCCCCATATTTATAACAGCCGACATTATACAGAAAAGTCCAGGTCCATAATAGTTCGGACATCAATTCTTGTCAAAGGACATTCTGGAACTTTTACCTGGAAAATTGTTTTACTTTGTCCAAGATACGGCTGTTTTTTGTTACAAAAGTGAAGTACTGCCTTTGCATCTACTCCATGATAACTTTCATGAAATCTTGTTAAGAGGCTCCCTCGCACCATCCTTCAAATTTGAAGGTACTCCGCTAATCTGCAAACACGAAAAGAAGCGGTGTGAGGAAACCTAGCAGTAGTTCACTTTTGCAAGAAGAAACTTGCGTGTCTTGGACCAAGTAACAAAATTTTCGTAACAAAAGTTCCAGCATGTCCTATAACAAAAACTGGCATGCCCGAACTATTATGGACCTGGCCTCGTACGTATAAAAATTACTTAACTTCCTAGTTACATTTTCACAAGGCACTTTACTTTTTTATACTCACTCTAATTCACCTTTATTAAATACTGCCCAGTTCATTGCCCTCATTGCAGAATTCAGTACCGTGATTGTCCAGTTAAATGCCGCCATTCAATGCTGCCATTGCCCACCTCAAGACCGGCTCTGCCCAGATTATTGCCTTAATTGTCTTCACTCCCCTATGCTATCATTGCAAAATACTTCTACATTACTGCCGGCCCTGACACACCACTCGGGATGACCTTACTGTGCAATGTTATCCTCAATTGTTTCATTGTGATAATTTTTTTTCACTTTCATGGTGGTCATTAAGATTATCTTTGTCCACAACCATAGAGGCATGCACATTAAAGATTCTAGTTGGTAAAGCCATCTACCAAAACAGCTTATAATTTAACTGCATAACTTGCACCAGTTCTGCAAATATTGCTTCTATATTCACTATACGCTGTTTCTCTACTTATAATATTTAGATTAATAATGTAAATTTTCAAATCTCATTTTAGAGTTTCTGCTTCTGCAATATAGTCCCCCTTTCTGCCAAATATTTTCCGCAACACTTTTATTAGCATTAATAACATTGATTCCCTTATGTATTTACTTTTAATTTAGTTCTGAGATGAGAATTCCCCTTCTGTGTTAGGGATGTTCTTTTCGGTTTTGTAAATTCTGTAAACGACTGCCAACCATCAAATCAGAATTCAGATAAAAGAAAACTTTAGAAATCCAATTATAATTACTTCAAACGATAACCAAGACCTAAAATGTATAGCCCGAAGAATATCCTAGATCAATTTCCGACTGAACAATGCCCAAAGTATGAAAAATCAAGTACGTACAATGAGATTACATGAAAAGAGGCAAAAAGAAACTATAGACTGTACAAGTAGGTAATAAATTTTCAACTATCTCCTTCAATTTACACTTTCTGATGAACGAGGGTTGTTTGTAACATATTTTATCTCTAAAATTAAATTTTAAGTTAATCTCAAACCTGTTTAAATTTTGGTTAGATTCTGAAGCTAATTTAAAATTTATAAAAACTACAACTATATTTTTTAAAAATGACTCCTTTGAGGACATCTGAACTAAAAATAAATCTAATCAGATAAAATGTGTTAATTAAGCTGCTTTAACTACATGAAAATATGAAACTCAATAAACTTAAGTCTATTTAGATATATTTTTACCATCAATTGTATAAAAAAATTGAGCTTTCTAAATTTTAGATTTTACAGAAAATACATAGTACATAAACCATTAAAATTGTTTTCAATGATGACACATTGAATAAAGTATCCGCCATACACTAATACTGAGGCTAAAGGGAGGTTCTTTTGAAGGGGGATGCTTTTGAAAAAATAGATCTATAGGGTTGATGACAGCGGAATTAATGCTAACAACTGATCTGTAATCAGTAAATTGATACTTGTGAAAGATTACGGTATTACGGTTACAAAAGTTAACAATAGTTTTTGAATGGAATATGATGTGACAGATAAAATGCAAAGCAATTTTTTATATCTAGAGGGTATACTTTTTCATTTTGTAGCCGGATTTATTGGCATAGTAATTGTTTTGTCTATGATCATCTCACGTATGTTATCTTATTGTAGTTGCTCTTATTATAATAGAAAAATGTTATAGCTACCTGTGTATTGCTAAAGTATATTTGTCAGACACACGTGCCACTTTAAACACGTATAATTTATTTAAATATCGACCAAATATTTTTATTAGTAGCTTTTAATACTGAATCATTGATTAATATTAGATGAATGTGAAAAAACTAGTTCCTAAAGATTTGATTTTTTTTGTAATGCGGCCGGGGAAATGTGTCCGTTGGACACTCGTTGGGTTTCGCAGGCGCAGTTAACAAGTACGGTCCCCAAAAACGCCATTTCGGTTCTAACCTTTTTCATAGGCCGTTAACTGTGGTTTTGTAAAAGATCTTCCAATTGTAAATGAGACGGTAGACAGCGGTGCTATAACTTCGTGATCGTATCCTACCTCGATCTTCTCGTCTTAACCGCCTACATCCGTAGGCTGGAAGTTGTCTATGAAGGTGAACGATGTGAACAACCCGAACGAGATATCTTAACCGGGAGTGGAGATATGACCGAAATTATCAGCGAGTTAATGCCAGGGGCGGCGGTTCGTACGGGGAGCGGTGACGAGATCGAAAGCGTACGCAAACGGCTCAGAAAACTTTCGCATAAAATTTCCTGAAAACATTCTGAACAGCATATTGGCATTCTAACACTAAGCTGACGGTACATTTACGATTTTCAAGACATGTAACGCAGAAACTTTTTTGGTTTAAGATACCCTTCTTGTCATTTTGGATTCCATAGATTCCGAGATACCGCTCCTCAAGAAAAAAGGGTTAGAATTTTGACTTTAGCCGTTTCCTTGGTTCACGATGTTGTGAGACATCGTACCCACGAAAAACGTTTTGACTTCGGTTCTTCGACCCTACTAAAACCGTTCACCAGGGAGCGGTTGGTACTCCAGACTTACTACTGGTGCACACCAATATAGCGACCTACCGAATTTTTTCGAGATTGTATTGTTTTTACTGTTCCTTGTAGTGATGTGTCCGAGAGACACTATGCCTATCTACGTTGGCATTTGAGCATGCGCTGAGAAGAGTCCACCACTCCCGTGATTTATTTGACTTTTTCCAATCTCTTTTAGTTAGCAAAACGCTATCTTCTTTATGTATAACTTTCAGTCATGTAAAATGCAACTTATTCTCCATTTCTTCACTTGAAAGCTTGAACGGTCTTTTATAGATTTTTCTAAGGACATAAGGAATCTAACAAGATCACTCTAATGTAGTCCAATATACTAATTAATTGTTGCGCTCAACAGATTTTGTTGGAAATGGAAACATCTTTAATCAAATGTACTTAAACAAGAAAGCGTGAGAGTTGCAGAAGACAAGGCGATTTGGATAGGCAAACTGTGTCTCTACAGCCTCAACAGTGATGTCTTAGACTAGGCTTTAAGAACTTTGGAGCTGAAACTGCACGCTATAATTATTTTTGATGAAGGCTATGCTTTTGGTAGATCACTAAAGGTGGTCGTACAGCCTTAGACTAGGTCCGAAAAAGCAGATGATAAAGAAAAAATATATCACCAAGGCTTATAGTTTCTGGATCACTTGGAACGAACATAACAGATCTCCTTCCACGACGAGACAATTCTTACAAACATTAACCACATGCTACCAGGCGCTTATCTCCAGGCTGTACCTTCTGATATAATGCATAAAAGACCTTATATACTTCTTTTACAATTTTTGCTTTTTTGACCAGTCAAAATGGTATAGAGGAGCTTTAGCAGAAGTTTGAATAAAATGTAGCCCCATTATTTCGTTTTGGCTTTTGGTTCTCAAAACTCTTGGGTTTGAACTATCCCAAAAAACAGCCCTCGTACGAAGATTAGCTCATCAAATTTGATTTTAGCCACTTTATTGCATCTTGAAGGTCTTGGTTTGTAACTGGATCTGAAAATTGAGAACCGACCAAGCTGATTTCGCAATCAAGCGCATTTTATTTGGATTAGACGCGAAAAGTGAAAAAAATTGTCAGCTGAACTTTCTAAGGAAAGTCCCAGAGAGAAGCTAAGATGACGATCTTTGTTTTAATGTCGATAATCCTCAGGAAAATCTAAAGTTGTTCTTATTGGTTTGAAAATATATGCTCTCTCCTTAGGTAAAGAAGAACAAATAAAACTGAAAATAGTTCGTATTGTATCTACAAAAGGTTAGGGTGGCTTATTGCAGTAGTCAGTTATAAATATAACAAGTATTTCATTCTAAGAAGTTTCAACAGCTATTCTGCAAAATTCCTTATTCTCTTCCAAATCCACTTTTTAAGCCTTATAGACATTTTTCATCTTCTTTTGTATTGTCCGCAGTTCCAAACCGTACCGGATTGTGTTCCATGCAAAACACTTTCCAAACTTTTTTCTAAGATCTATTATTAGGATCTTCCTTGATGTATTCGTCTTACCTTATCAAATGCTTCCTTTCCGATTGAAATTATTTTTCTTGTTTCTTTAATTAGCTCCTATTTTAGGTTACCAAATTATCCCAGTACTTAAATGATCTGATCTGATCTCCAGATTTCTTTCTTCCAGTACTACATTCTTTGCCCATTTGCGTATCCTTATTATTTCACTAAACTGTAAACTGATGATCTTCAAATGCTTACCTACCTTCCACTAGCACTCTTCTTGTCTTTTCTAGGACCTTATCTTTTTAACTATCCACTGTATTTACGTCTTTGTCATAAAATCCCAAAGCAGGTAGGCAGGGTGTCCATATGACGTTCGTGCCCAAGACAACTTGAATGCTAGTAAATACCATCAGGTACAATGAGATCCATGTTTTATGTAGTCCTAAAATGCAGATATGCCTAACAATCTCAGAAATTTACTATGTCCTAAAAAGAGACAATAGAAAATAGAATGCGGTATAAATCATCAACAGTTTTATTGAATATAGGAGCAAGAGAGTAGGAACAGGTAGTACCTTTCGGATTTCTGATTCCGAACCATTTTGCTTCCACATTCTCCTCTAGTCCTGTAATTTTCTTAGAATAAATCTTGTCTTAAGCCTTAGTGACATACTAAGTAGCCCAATAAGCATTTTTTATTATTTATGGTAACATCTGGTTATATAAAGAGTATATAAAAATATCGAAAGTATATAGGAAGATTTGCAGGTTTATTAGAGCTTTATAATATTGCTATAAGGTCTAGATATATAATGAAGTAGTATAAATATCACCATCACCATTTTATAAAACTTATAGTCACCGTTATCATAAGTATATATTAGCAATTTATATAAAGGGAGGGGTTATATAGTGGTGTTGTTAATTACTTAAACAGAATTTTTGAGAGGCTAAAAAGTGAGACAATATAATACTAAAAATAATACTAAGAGTGTTCAAGAGAGAAAGCAGACAAAAAATGCTGGTGAAGATTTGGTAACCTAAATATTACTCGCTACAACAAATATAAAACTACATTTTAACTAAAAATGCGGTTATACAAGAAGTTATATAGTACTGGCGTTTCTGTTAGTATTGTTTATAAACTCTGAAGTTACACACCATTACTAAACCCTTGCTTAGAGATATTTTAACCCCACCCAAGCTTTTATTTAAGTTTTAAGTTTATTTAAAGTTATATAAACTTAGCGATCGTAAGGTTACGGTTACTATTATATAAATAAAAACGTTGATTCGGCAGGGACACCTTCGGGTCGCCTTGTTACAGAAATCCTATTGGAGACATTGGCCAGTGTATTGATACTTTGAACCTTAAGGCTTATAGTGCCTCGGATGAGATGCCATCAGTATCTTGGCAGACTTTCCTCTCAAATCAACTATCGCGTCTTTGATTGGGAACTCAAACATCTTATACCAGATAACTCAATCAAATTTTTGGAATAATTCCACTATTGTAAATGGTAGTGGCGGCCCGTGAACAAATACGGGGGTGATGCTATTGTATGAAGACTGACCCGACTGGTGCTTATACGTTTTAAAAGGTGTGCAAAACCTTTTTATATGTAATCTAAAAAGAACAACACAGTTTTACGAAACGCACGCGTACAGCACAATTCAACACTACACCAAAATTACGTGTTCACAAACTCTGCATGTGTCCAATTAATTAATCTTTATAAAAGGTAATATATCAGAAAACCTATTATGTAACGTGAGTTTGGACTACACGTGATCTAAAAATAGATGTAAAAAGGATAAAATGATTTACATAGTATTATGCACCTTGCAAAGTTAATAGAACTAAACAAATAAACAACAAAGTCAATTATTATCAGGCAACCGTGGCCCCTGTCTAGCACGATAGAGTACAATTTGAATTTGATAGAGTGTAATTTAATGCATATTAAATAAAACGTTGTTATTGTCATGCAAATGCAATCACATGAGTTCTAAATAAAAGTAATTTGTGTCATTTTGTGATGTGTGCGTTGCGAAGGCACTCGACCAATGCGTTTTATATCTGTACGCCCGATATGCAGAGACCGCTCGAGCGTGAAATTGCGTTTTCATATGCAATAAACGTACGCCCTATGATCTAGGAGCTGCTTTAATCGGTGGGCTTTGCCTCGCGCTTTACCCTGTATATTCGTTTTAATATGCAACTACACTGATTATTAATGTTTAATTAATGTGAAAATGCAATCGGAAATGTAGATTTGGTGATCACAGACTGGTAAATTACTAACCCACACGCGATGGACGTTCACTTTGATGGTTTCTCGGTTAATTACAAAAACAAAGAATACGTTACCTTACACGAGTTCGATGTTCTAACGTAATACAGGCAAAGGCAAATAGGGAATATCAAAAAGCTCCTGCGAGATCCTTCTGTGTCACACGAAAACTAAATTTTGTCGAGTTAATCTTTTAAGGGAACCTTTTTGTTTCTAAGCCATTACTGTGCCCTTACCTTTAGAAGTATAAAGTTGGTGTAATTGAGAAATGCCCTATAGTGGTAGCAGCTTTAGATACATATTTAAACAACAACTTTGTTTCGAGCACATTTATAACAAACAGAATTCACTATTAAGAATTAAATCTCCCTATATCTCGGTTTTGCTTGGAAGACCTAGTTTCATTAGTTATTGCAGTACCTACACGAAGTAATGTTGGATTACTGTAGGGTCTTTGACAAAAACAACGCTGCACTGTAGTACTTTCTTTGTGGTTATTAATGTATCACTGCTATTCTACCAATAGTGGATCTTTGATATATTTTATATCTGATGATTCTTTTTGTATGGATATCATTAGGTTTTCCTGTAAGTTGCTAATTTAGTTATTTTAACAAATTGAGTACACTTTTCCATCGAATTTTCTATTGGATGGTGACGTTCACCCCATAAAGTGTTTGGCGAACAGTCAGTTCTCGCTAGTTTCATTCAAAACAAGTGCTCATTGTGTTTAAAACGAGGAAATAACACTTTGATACCGTACATTTTCTGTACGATAGTGGTCTGCACCATCAACAATCTACTAGGTCTAACAATCTGCAGATACATAACTCTAAGTTATAATAACGCTAATAACTCTAGTTCCACATAAAGACATTCATAGCTACATACAAGAGTAGAGGCGACTGTAGCACAGACGCTACTGACACTTACGGAATCAGTAAAATATATACAGTGCGAAATAAAGTGTGTTTGTTTTATCTGATGTCGAAATCCTCGGGCAGATAATTTTCAGTTTTTAATGGTGCATCATTTTGCATTAACGGTTTTGGCATCATCATATTTTTTTTAATAGCAACCCATACTTTTTCTTGTTAATTCAGGTTCTCATAGAAATTTCATGATCTATTAAAATACACCTTACTCTTCAGGCAACCCCACAGGAAAGATTTAGGGGTGTAAGATCAGGTGATCGTGCTGGCCACTCATCTGCCCCACGTCTCCGAGTCCATCAATCTGGAAACACTGTATTTAAATATTCCCGAAGAGCAAAGTGTTGCTATAGTGATACTGAGGAGGTGCTCTATCTTGCTAGTACCACTAAAGTATTATTAGGAATATGGAGTTTTTCGTGATCAGGATATAGCACAACTAAGGATGGAGCAAGATGGGCCCCTTGGCAGCTCCCAATATCTTTCTGAAGTTCCTTTCTCTAAAATAAGGACCTAGAATTCTGTTTTCAACAATATCGGTCCAAACATTGAATTTTTTGCGATATTGGGTATGGGTCACCATCTAGTGTGGGTTATGGGAAGCCCAGTAACGATAGTTGTGTTTGTTAACAGCTCCATTGAAACAAGGTGTCGCTTCGACAGTAAAGATAATGTGACTTGCAAAAACAGAATTGGCATTGCACCTTTCGCAAAATCGTCTTTGTTCAATTCCTGAATTAAGTCACTTTGTACGGGTGATGTTTGTGTTTCTACAAGTACTTGACAGAAGACTGACTGACATTATTGTTAGCAGCTAGTGTTCTTATGGTTCTATGAGGACTTTTTTTGCACTTCTAATAAAATATTTAATTGAACTTTGGCTGGAACATCTACGTGGTGTCGAGAATCCTCTGTAACATGGCCCTTTTCTGAAAACTTTTTCTATTTTACTTACAGTGGACTGCGTAACAGGATCGTGATCAGGTTACGTCTTATTAAATAAATTGCAAACTTCTTTCTGTGTAAGTTGTTTATCCCCCACATCCCCTCGTAATTAGAATTTAAATTCTTTACTTAACGATTTTGTATTTAAGAATAAAAGGTAACCTTGATTTTGTAAATTTTAACTGATCATAATTTTGTTAACTAACAATTAAATATCAAAAAATACAAAACTGCAGTAGTATGCAGAATTTGCAAGAATTCTTTGTAAAATTCTAAACATTTTGTATGTATTATACCCTATACCTAAAATCAATTGTTTTTGAGTAATTGGCCCTTAAACTCTGACCAATAATTTAAAAAAGAAATCCTAGAATAAAATAAAAAATTTTAAAATCCCTCAAAATTTTTTTTTAAATATTTTCTATCGTACAATGCGTCCCAAAAGAGCTGTGGTGAGATTTTTGTGATGATTATTATTATTGCGATTAAGTTGTGTGATTAAATAACCCGGTATTTCTATATTTTCGAATTCTTTAGATGTCTTGAAAACCAGAGCATAGAGATGTTAATGATAATAGGATACGGCGCTAGTACTTGTCCCAGCACTTACCACACTGTCTCTGGCGGATAAAAATCCAGATTTACCCCATCAAGACATCTGGTTTCAACAGGATGGGGCTTCGCCTCATTATGCGCGAATCACAGAAGTTGGTGGATATTAGAAGTAAAATGTATAAGACGAAAGCTGCAGATATACAGAATTCGCATTGAACGGGAGATTAGACTGGCTTACCACAACGGGATCTTTATTTAAAATTTCTACAATGGAAGAAAACGCAGATAATGATCAGTATGGCTAAATAACTTCATATGGTTTAATATTTTCAAACAGAAATACTAGAGATAGTTAGTCAAACACACAAGAAGCAAACATTTGGAAAGTGGAAGAATGAAGACTAAACTGTGGCAAAAAAGAGACATTTTTCTGCATGATTTTTTTTTCAACTTTATTTCAACTAATCATACAATGTGATCAACAAAGAAGCTGTAGCTTGTGCTTGTTGAATTACACCATTTAGAAAATGGTGTAATATTAATACATGGAGGTAATATTTGATAAGCCAAAAGAATAAGAATTATCTTCTTCGTCGGTCTTGGTTTGTTCACTGCTGGGCAATGAAAGCTTTTCATTTCCCTGATGATACCAGTTTTTTCATCATTTTTCTAATGTCGTCAACACATCTTTGTTGTGGTCTTCCAACAGTTGGTCTCTCTCCATTGCAGAAAGCGTATTGCCATTTCTTCTAAAGGCTTCCTAGTAACATTCCCGGTTCAGCTCCATTTTCGTTTAGCGATTCGCTCGATGACATTCGTTACTCTTTATGAGCTTTGTTCTTCGTTTAAGTTTTGAGGTTTTATTAAGTTTGCCTATCGTTATTTGGTCTCCTCTAGTTCGTTTTAATTTCAGCTAATTAGGATGATGTCATCGGCATAACGGAGATGAGTAAGGTATTTGTATTAATGGCCATGGCACCCTAAGGGGTCAACGAATTTAGTTAGGCTTAATTAGCGCGTTAGTTACTTTTGTAAGAGCTACCAGGACGCACTGGTAGGGGCGAGGTTGCCTATCCACCCTCTACTAGCTCTGCAGGCTAGTGTCGGAGCTATCTACGTGCTCAACCGTCCGGGTCTAACTGAGGAAGCCTCATCACCCCTAGTCCAGCATGCGGACTTTCACTGCCCGGAGAAGTCCAACATCAAGTGCGACTGGAACTTAGAAACTGGATCTGCCTGGAATATTCCAGAATCTAGCCGCCCCGGCCTACCATATTAAGACTTGGAGAGCCCCGACAGAGCCCCGTCTGACTCTACCTAAAAATAGAGACCCGGTTAATACCAACTAGGAGCTGGGATTGACTTAGATGTGAGAGGCTGATAGTCATGTTCGCTCTGTATTCGTATCAACACCCCATTAAAAAAAAGTTATTCCTCGGGGTAGTCTTCCTGAGGTCAGTTAGACCTGTAATTCTTTGGTAAACCCAAGTCACCGATACTTCACACAATTGCATCCATGTTGTCCATAGTGAAGCACTTAGCGAAACGGTATCCACTGAGACAGCGTTTTTGGGATATACCTTGTAGTATTACCCTCGTGGTGAAGTCTAGCCTTGTTCTGTGGCTACCCCAAGCTAAGGTATGAGCATCCCAAGACCAGTCCAGTTATAGTGCAGCGATACCTCACGCCGGACCTATAAGTGAGACAGTAAGCTTATGGACCTACAGTTCGAGATTTTATTCGCATTTTCCTTTTTTACAGCAAAAGCAAAACTAGAGATGAAGGGAAAGAAGTGCCCCTTATTACGGAAGTAAGACGTTCTTACGAAAAAGGTTTATACCTAGGTAAATGAGGAAAAAACTATAGAAGAGGAAATGTTTTTAGAAAGGGTCAGAGAAGAATGAAGAGAATATAAACTAGGAATTAGAGAGGATTGTTCAAAGAATAGAAAGAGGAAAAGCGAATAAAGGCAGGAACCTTCTTTCTGATGAAAAGGTGATGAGCAGATGGATAGAATATTTTACAAAACTAGAGAAGAGGGAATAGAAGTATTTCCTTATTAAGGAGTGAAATCTTCTTACTAGAACAAAAGATACTAAAGAAATATAAAATAAAGAATAGAAAAAAGTATACAGGGTGTCCCACAATGCTGTTTACACGCAATATCTCCCTTATTTGAAAAGATCAAGAAATCAGCCAAAAGCTATTGTGAATGACTCAAAATGGACCTTCAGAAAACATCCTTAAACGCTGGTTGCATAGCAACGTTTAAGAGACCATGCCAACTTGATTAGTTTTTCAAATTGCACCCTCCCTTTTTCACGGAAATGTATTCTTAACTTCATTCTGCATACGGTAGTGTGCCTTACTTAATTATCTAATGTGCATTTAGGGATTGAAAAAAATGTTATTTATAAATTGAATTTATCTTAAACTTAAACCAAATGCTCAAAATGCCCTCCTATGAACTCTACACGGGCTTTAAAGTGCCTCAGTAGTTCCCTTGTAGATACGGCTCTAATAATATTTTTTGAATAAATAATTTAGTTAGTGAATATGAAGTGTACAATTTATAAAAAATATTTTTTTCAACCCCTAAATGCACATTAGATAACTACGTAAGGCATACTAGCGTATGCAGATTGAAGTGAAGAATACATATTCGAGAAAAAAAAACAGAGGGTGCAATTTGAAAAATTAATCAAGTTGGCATGATCTCTTAAACGTTGCTATGCAACCAGCGTTTAAGGATGTTTTCTGAAGGTTCATTTTGAGTCATTCACAATAGTTTTTGGTTGATTTCTTTATCTTTTCAAATAAGGAAGATATTGCGTGTAAACAGCATTGTGGGACACCCTGTATATAATATATATATAAAAGAACGTTGGGTAGCAATTGGCAGATGAAGCACTCGCCCGAAGATTTGAACACTGTAGGATGTGGTACTGAGGGTCGTTCAGATTATTTAAATTAGAAGAACAGCTAAGCTAAATGTCGAAATAAGATTGCTGTACACTTATTAAAAGCTAACATAGAAAATTAATGGTGCTAAAGAAAAATCTTCGATAGAACTGGCAGATGAAGTAAACAAAATCAACAGAGAAGGAGTTGCAGATAGGGAATAAGAGCCATAGAAACTCGAGAACAGTGAAAGAAAAAGAACAGCAATAAAAGCATCCTAGGTAGGTACTCGATTAAAGAAAAGATTAATGGGTGAAATAAACGAAATCAACATAAAAATGGCTGCAGATAGCATAAGAACTGTAAAAAATCGAAGAAAATAGAACAACGAACATCAACAGAGTAGAAAGATTAAATGCTTGGTTTTTGGACACCACTATTTACACATAACGAAGAAATCAAAAATAAATATGTATTGAAATAAAAATCTTTAGTTCTTCATTTTCATCTTTACCTGCGACCTCAGTCTTCCTGAGCGCCGGTAAACTTATTTTTCCCTTAAAAAGGGAAACATGACTTAAACAGATGAGAAAAATATCAATTCATGTTATACGTAATGCCAATGATCATAACCAATACCAGAAAAATCTAAATGTAGAATTAAAATGGCACATAGATCAAATATCGCTGTTATGGTATCTGCGCCTTTTTTTGAATCAACTCTTGTAGGAAAATTAATTTTATTTAATATAAAACTGAAAAAAGAAAACGTATCTCAATGAAAGCAGCTAATTGTCTCTAGTATGTTTTTTTCGTCTTAAATATTAGAAAATTATACTTAGAATACATATGTTATAAATGATAGCTAAACAAAAAAGTTTTTTCTTGCTTGAGAACTTTGGAAATGTAATGGAATAAAAATACTCTGGATATTGTACACAAAAATATGATTAATTCCTTTTATTTTTTGCTATTGTGACGTCAACTGCGAAAAAGAAATCTCAGATTTACAACATTTTTATTTATAGAGAAAAAGCGCCCATTTTGGTTTAACGCCTTATTTTTTACATTAGATTTTTCTAAGGAAATGAGAGGTTAATAAGTGATATTTCATTTTATTAAATGCTTTTCATTTGTCATGCGAGTTTACACTTTTTGATATATTGAATAATTACAGTTCCTCATGAAACTAAAAACAGGACGTTATAGTAACTTGGTTGGCTGTTTGTTTAGATTTTGCATCTTTGTTGTTGCAGAAAAGTTATTCTCCGATAGTCTTAATGTACAGTGATTCCCGACAGCTAATGACCCCTTTTTAGTTATGGTATTATACCGACATTTCTACTATCTTTTCTACGATTCTGTATAATACCGTTTCTTAGTTTCCTGAGATCGGGTTAATCTCTTCTTTGTAAAGAACCAAGTATTCCATTCAATTCCACGCCAAATCTGACACCACCCGTAACCACAATTTCGAGTTCTTTGCTCCAGCACCTATCCAATTCAAAATGAAAAATCCAGGATGTGCACAGAATGTTTTCAATTTAATTCTTGATTAACTTTGATCACGTGAACTGATGCAACAAACTTGCTGGCAAATAGGTACTCGATTTTCTAGAAGTCTGTAAAGACTTCACATCCGATGGGTCCAGCAAATCTTGTTAGATGGAGGATGAATGTGTGGTGTGTACAACACGTCATCAAAGTGTGCTTCGAAGTATAACTTTGGCATGAGATGGCTGTAACTTGTCTTTCAACATTACGCTCTTCAATTAACTTGGTTTTGACTTGCTTTTATGTTAACAAGTTGTATAATATTGGCACTAAACCTAATTTGTATACAGGGTGTCTAAAAAGTCCTGTATACTCGATCTAGCAGTTTTATTATTTATATTTTTGAATACCCTTCGGACAGGTCGATTTATATTTTTTGTTAGACACATATTAAGCAAAGGAAAGTATTTTTAATTTCAGTTTGGCTGGCAGTAGGGCGCCATCTGATCAAAGAAAACAGACTGCTAGCAATCTTTCTGAGTTTTAAACAGTTTATTAATGATAGTGACTAGTTTATTCGATGAGCGTTATCCGATTGCGAACCAATTAATCAAGTTTCAAAGTAAATAGAAAATCAAATATCAAAAGTTAAAGTATTCAAAATTATTTGCAGGTTTCTAGAATTATTAAAAAACTTAATGGGCATGGAACAATTAAAGAAGCTCCAAAGAACGAAAACGGCCACCAATGACAAAAAAGGATTGTAGTCATTAATCGGTTCATAATTTATTCTAAACCATCCAGGCCTACCAACATATGTTTTTCGAAGTAAAAGGGCATAATTTGCGATAGTGGGCGAGAGAAAACCACCACTGGATGGTATAATGCCTTACGCAAAATCTACAAAAAATAAATGTTTGGGCATGAATTTTAGTAGATTTCTTTAAATGAAACCTTGACTGGTTTACGGTAGGGTCCAACTAGAATTTAAATAATTCAACTTCGATCTGTTAAGAAATCACATAATTCCGTCATAATCACTCCGTCTAAATGATTAATACCTGAATTTGCCATACAAGAGCATTTGGTTTCAACAGGATCATATTTTTCCTAATAGGTGTAGGTGAAATAGAATGACCTGCCCAATCATCGGAGCTCTTACCCTACTTGATTTTTCTTGTGGTATCGTTAAAAAAGTAGAATATATGAGAATAGCCCTAACACTATTCAGGAATTAATGGTCCGTCTTGAAAATAAGATCCAAGCAATAAATCTAGAAACATTTCATAATTATGAAATATAATATAAATACAAAGATTAATTAAAGTTTCACAAGTTTTATTAATATCTTAACCTGACAATATTGTTTTTAATTCTCCTTTATTAGAAGTGTTAGATATTTAGTTTTTGTTATGTATTGTATCTAGTTACCTATTTTCTGTATGTATTTATCCTTGGCAACGTGTTTGTTTATCAATTATCTACCTTTGATAATGACGCAAAGTGTCGAAACAATATTGTCAGGTTAAGATATTAATAAAACTTGTGAAACTTTAATTAATCTTTGTATTTATATTATATTTCATGATTATGGAGTTCCACAAAGTAAGGCTGGAGACAGTAAACGATTTCATAATTGTCTAAAACAAAATCATGAAATCACTGAACCTAAAGTTACCTAACATAACCTAACCTAACCTAACATATCCTGACCGAACCTAACCTAACCTTATTGGAGAGGAAACCTTCAGAAGGGTCCCTGCGGGAAGACAGATTCGATTCCGCAGGGGACTGTAGGATTTCTACCCACCAAAACCCCTCCTTGGTTGAGAAACTACATCCTGGAACTCTTTTTAACATAACTTCAAGATGTGCAGATGTTAGTTAAATCCCTATTAGACTACTTCTTGTCTTTCCTTCTATGCCTTTTCACGTATTAATATCTTCAATAATTTTACTGATGTCCTCCTCATGTCCTGATCTCACCTCGTTAGCAAAGCATATACTTTTTGAAGTATTCTCTAAATTCCCCATGGCTGTTCAGGAACTGCGTTGTAAAATAAAGTATGAGCAAAAAGAAACTCCATCAAAGGAGCCTTTGCCCGTCACTGTCAAAAGAATTTGATTATTTTCAGGTGTTATAATACACATGGCTTAAAAATTCCAAAGGTACTCTCTGATGGAGTTACTTTTTGCTCGTGTTAGTTTACCTCCCAAAACTTTTATCTATCCACGGTTGCAGGTGTCTGATTATTGATTTTGTCTACTTTACTTTCCTAGTATCGGTTGCCCATGCTCTTCTTCACTTTTCTATCATTTCCTGCCTGATCTCTTCTTTTTTTGCTTTGCCTTCTCGATATGTTTTCGTTTTATTTTCAACCATTAAGTCTATTGGCATTTGCATTGCTATGACGAGTACAGCTTCGGTAGATATAGTTCTGTATGGGCCCGGTTAGCGCTATTGCCATTTTCTTTGTGACCTGGGCAGCTTTTTTCTATGGATTCCGATTTTTGTGATCCAACTTTACGCTGGAGCTCCATATAGCAATACCGAGAGCCCTACCGCGCAAAGAATTTTTCTCTTGACGTTTTTAGCCCATGTACTCTTGGCGTTAGTCTCTGTTTTTTGCGTGACATATTCTACATGGCTCTACAGGGTGGTGTTCTCATCAATGACTATTCTTCGGTATCGTATCGCATGTTTACTTCTGATTTTAACTTCTTCTAGATTTAGTTCAAACTCTCGCAACATCGTTCGGCCATACAGAATCACTATTTCGGTTTTATGTTGAGCTACTCGGAGTTTCTTGAATCGGCGTACCATCCATACCCTACTATCTCTGTTCCCTCGGGCATTGCTCTATTGAGAACTGTATCGTAATAGAGGTTACAGAGCAGGAGATCCAAGATCGACCCTTACAGGACCCCATAACTCACTTACCTGTATCGCTTACCGTCCGTCGTTATCTATCTATTATATAGGTAGCTGGATAAACAACCTAAGCTAACCTAACCCAACTTAACCTCTAACCTATCCTAACATAACCTAACCTAATATATCTTAGGTTGTTATAGGTTAGGTTAGGCTACTCGGTTAGCTTAGGTTAAGATAGGTTGCAATGGGTTATCTAACTATAGGTTAGGTTAGGCTATGTTATGTTATGTTAGGCTAACCGGTTAGGCAAGGTTTTGTTGTTAGGTTAGGTTACTAACCTTGCGTTACATAACATACTATAGCCTAACCTAACCTATAGTTAGCTAACCTATTGTAACCTACCTAACCGAGTAGCCTAACCTAACCTATAGTAACCTTAGATATGTTAGGTTAGGTTATGTTAGGATAACATAACCTAACCTAACATATCTTAGGTTCCTATCCAGGTTTGAGGTTAAGTAGATAGATAGATTGTTTATACAGCTACCGATATAATAGGCTAACCTAACCTAACAACAAAACCTAGCCCAACACAACATAACATTGTTAGGTTAAGTTAGCCTAACCTAACAACAAAACCTAGCCTAACATAACATAACAGCTGAACAGCCTAACATAACATCACATAGCCTAACCTAACCTATAGTTAGCTAATCTATTGAAACCTATCTTAACCTAACCTAACTTAACCTAACCGTGTGACGTGAACACAATTAGTCACAAACAAGGCAAAACAAATAAAGGTACAACAAATTGGCGTTCTTTCTCAGCCAATCAAATGCAGTGCTTTATTATCATGACGCCAATGAATGCAAAACATGTTTCTAGAGACTTTATATGGGCAGTAGACTTAACATGTACCCATATACCTAACACGTGTCCACAGACATAACATGGGCCCATAGGCTTAACATGTTACTATAGACTGAACATGGGATATAGAAATTGATAATTTGTTTTGAACGTAGGGTCTGCGGGCAATGACTCCATAGACTTTCTTGAGTAGCTTCACGAAAGGAGTCCAACGAGGTATAGCACTACCACCTAGCGTCTATACGCTAAAGTAAGTCAAGAACATTACTATATATACATAATACGAAATTCTCTGCCAATGATAGTGATCCAGCCACTATTCAATGTCACATCAGGTTTGCAGATTTACAGCAACACAATTTATTGTAGTGTGTAAAATGACCAGGCAAAAGCTTTATTTTTTTCTCAATTTCTTGTCCATAAATTTGGAAAAAATTTTTGCCAATAAATTCTATAAGGGGGTATCATAGCTTCTCACCCTCAAGACAGCTTCACCCAAAAGGGTACACACCGGGGGTCTATATAACGTGTAGACTTGAAAACGAAGCGCTGTCGAGGGCACACCAAGCCTGTAATCTGGTAGATCGGGGTGGCAAAACCATTAAAAAACCAAATCCAGCCACAACTGAGGTTGGATTCGATCGGGTAGTGGTCCTAACTCTAGAAGTTGGGGAAAAGTCTGAAGTTGGACGAGGTACTATCTTCTGGGAGAAGGTGGCGACGGGTGAGCACGTTTATCGCTCCGGTACTAACCTGAAGAGCTAGTAGAGGATGGGAGTAACCTCGTTCCTTCGGTGAGTGACTAGCACTGTCTTCGACAGTGCGCGCTAATGGAACGTAAGTCAATTCATGTCTAACAGACGGCAATGAACACCCGAACGTTCATAAATAAAGCAAATCAAACACGCAAGCATCAAATACGGCCTATTTTAAATATTTAAGACTATAAGTTACTGTTAGAGTGAACTAATGCGTTTGAAAAGTTGTTTGAGCAGTTCCTGCAGCTAAGTAGAGCGGTGAAATTCCTTCTCTAGAACAGATAGTCATACATGTTAGACAAAGGTAGTTTATTTTTTAATAATGAGAAAACATACTTCTCTTTTTTTTAATTTGTGATCTTGGACCACACTGACCTAACCTTAAAGTTTTAGTAAAGTTTACTTTCAATACTTTTGTCAAAAACTAGCTTTATCTTGAAGCTATTCATTTTTTATCTCTGAAGGAAATTCTGAAGCCAAGTATGGCACACTGAAAAATTAAATTGGATTACTTTAGCAATCTTTACCTCTAAAAGATCTAATTCTCCAGGTTTAAATCCCAGGCCTTAATAAATACCCTCTAAGTTTATTGGTTCATGTCTTGATAACTTTGGCAGAATAACAAGTCACGAAAAAGTTACTCATACGGTTCATCGGAAAGTCTCTTCCAATTTTGAACATAATATACCTACTAGTTGCTTTTTTTATTTTCCTAAAACTAAAAGTATCTTTAAAGACAACAATGGAAGAAATGTTCAAAGCTTTTCATTCTGTAAATATGACTACGTTTGACAAGAATTTTTCCGTTCCCACGACTTATATTTCCCTTTCGGTCATGCCTCCTTATAAGTCATAGAAATTTATGACCACTTGAAATCACTATTAAAAGGCGAATTCACTTCTGAAAGGCAGTTAACGCTGTTTCCTGGCGTATTTCATCACCTAATTGATAGCTTGTCGAAAGTTCAAGAATTATATTCTACGTATATAATTGGATTTTACGATTAAGAATAATTATTAGTGCTATTTAGATATTTAGAACAAATTAATTTAAAGATAAGCGAGTAAATATCATTACAAGATCCTTTCACGCCCTTTTTACCAACTAAATTGCTGTGTTTCGCTCTGAAATAAGTAATTTTATGACAAAATAACACTTTGTAGCTATTTGCCCAAATATTGATCTGTTATTTTGCTTCGTATCACAGGAAATATAAAAAGGGCAATGATTAATTAATTATTCAGAGTTAACCTTTTCAAAGTTAACCTACCAATAAAGTAAAAAAAAGCAATTTCATGATTACTTAGAAATATAAAAGAAAAATTGTTTTGAAGTAAACATAAATCTTGAGCGGTTCATTGTACGTTTTATCAATTTTGGCACCTGCTTTCTTGCCACTCCAAATTTGTAACTTTTAACCTCTATTGCGTGACCGATGCTCGATAGCGTTACTAGGGTTTGTGGGCAAAAGACTCCAATGATTAAGTACACATTTTTTCACGCAAATTTCTTTTAATTGTTAACAATTTGAGCTCGAATTATTTTATTACAGATCGTCGTATAAAAGGGAGAATGAAAAACGAAGACAAGAAAGTTTTCAGTGTTACAACACAAACAAATGTTTTCTTGTTTTACCTTCTATACAAAAGTTCCGCATTATTGATCATTCATAAATCATAAAGTTATATTGTACGCTTGTAATCCCATTATGAGTACTGGTATTGTTGATTATAAATGTTAAACTTTAAAGTGTGGATTCTCATAATGGTTTTATGGTTCTGTGTGCAAGCGGGTATATGAATGCGAAGAATCATTTCAATATAAGATAAATTTTGAAGGCAACAACCGCGTAAAATGGGTGCACCAGGCGATATATTTTATTTAGGGGTTGGAAGCTTTGGCTATTTCGTAATTCCTAACGACTCGGCATTGTTGTAATATAAGCTTGTGTTATAGGCGGGGGTTCAATGTAGCGCAACAAAATTCGGTATTGGTTTTGGTATAGTCCCTAAACACGGCCATAACTAATATGCAATCACGAAACCCGCATAATATGTTCGAAAGCCCCGCTGATGGGACGCGACAGTCCCAAAACCACTTTATTGGATTCCGTTTGGGAATTACTCGGAAAAAGTCGTATGTCATTGAGTTAAATCAGAATTTGTATCAGACTTACATTGGATTTATATATTGGATTTTGAGGTTTATTTGAACGCGTCATGTTGCATACATCTATCATGTGAGGGCGCATTTTTTCAATTCCGCTTTTGGGAAGCTCTGGTTGCGATGCCTTTTTCACGCTCGCACTGCTATTCACCGCACCGAAACCAATACGAAATTAGAATCATTGATTGTAATCAGCTCACTCAATTGATACAATATATTTGACCGATTTCACGCTAATGCTGCTGTGCTTTAGATGTTTAACCAAAAGAATTTTTTATCGTGCCGACAGAATTGGCCAGCGGTCCTTTGGATTTTTCAGAAACTTCCTGTGTCGACAGTTGAACTCTTAATTTGTTATTAACCAGTTAATTATTTTATTTATCAATGAACTCGATTGATAAAATTAATTGAATTCAGGGAAATGCGAATGGTTTTCTAATCACTTGGGCCCCGATAACCTTTCTGGGCCGGCTCATTTCCTTATCTAGGGTTACAATTATAAATATGTTTAAAGACATAAAACTAGTTGTACAGAAGCCATTAGTTTACAATTAGTTCTGTCGAGCAAGTGTTCCATTCCCATAATTACCAACCCTTTAATTCTGATATTGATCATGTTTCCTTAATTAGCTTCAGTATTTCTGAACTAATAAGAACAATGTTCGAAGAGATTGAAATGAGGTAATTAAAATTAGTATTAATATAGTATTAATCTAAAGCTTGTAGAAAGTGTATTCAATTTTAGGATAAGGCACTAAAAGGTCGTTGACTTTGGAGGATTCTGTAAAGAGCTGGAATTTATGCAAAACACTCTAATATTGATTTATCATCAAAACGTTTTTGTTGCTCTCGAATTGTTAATTAGATGTTATTGATGTTGACATTGTGTTGAACATTTTGAATTTTGGCAACGATTCCACAGTTAGTACATAAGTGGGGGACGTTTTTAGTTCACTTGATTATTTAAGAAATTGTGTTAGCCATTTTTAATTGAGTTAAATTTTACAAAACAAAGCAAAAAACATAAATTTTTTAGATGAAGTATCTTAGAAGTGTTTGCAAGTGGGTCTTGGTTTTGATAAGGAGTCTTGTTAAATTACAACTAGTATAAACAGTTGTGCAGATTATACAGTATGCAAGAGTACAGGATAATGCCTAGGCAGTGGAAAACAACTTATCAAACTTAAATGTATTGTATCCTAAAAAATACAGGTAGATTCAGTTGTGATTGAATTGTCATTTTGGAGAGTAGAATTTACAGATCGAAAAATTGGTTATATTGGAAAGTTTTAAATTATCTCTTTAAAGATCCTGTGAAAAAAAAAATAAACGCACAATCCTTTTACACTCGCCGTTGTCTAGATAAACCGCGATATTGTCAAAAGTGTTCACCGGTTCACATAAAAATTATTTATAAAATATGCAGTTCAAGCCAGTGCGAAATTCGTAATCGTATATTTGAATAGATCTTGTTGAGAGCTTTAAAGCAATATCAGGCACAGTCTTGTTGCGCTCAGGGTTGCCCAGGTAAACTGAGTCAAACGTGGCGGCACGCTCAGCAGTGTTGCAATAACTCCGACGCCAACGCCGCGCAACTTGCTGTTTATGCTATTACGATTACTTTTCGACATTTATTTTTAACGGTATAACGATTTCAATTGGCACTTATCTTTTTATACAGACCGCAGGCCGTAAGTCGCTCTATAGTATCCGCGGGATTAGGTCTCTTAGTTAGTATATAAACATATTTATAATGCTTCGGGAACTAATTTCCTTATGTTATTTAACGTCGATTCTGTTAAACACAACTTTCGATGCTATAAAATCTTTTTACACCCCATCGCGAGGTTCCTAATGTTGGAAACCATTACACGGCAGGCTGTTCATGAGATCCGCAGATTTTTGTTTGACCTTTGTTTTGTCCGACGCTCTTCATCATGATGCAACCCCGGTGAATATAATGGATGCCAAAGCAGAAGAACGTTGTTTTTGGTAAAGATTGCTTTACCGGCAGCATGTTGTAAGCTGGTTTGTGTACTAGTGGAGGATCCAGCCGCCTTTCTTCCAAAATTCCGCCCGTATCTATCTGAATCTTTCACGGATAATATATGTACTTGATTTGCTTCTCGTTCGATATTTTTCATCTTTTCACTGTTATCATCCGTTGATGAAATCTTTGGACGTCTTTTCTACCTTTTTTAATCATTTTGTGCCACTTGTTTATGACCTAAATATTCCGTACCATACACTTACTGAAGCATTTGGTAAGCTTCCATTTTCCGAGTTTAACAACAAATTTTAGATTGCTACGCAGCTCAATTTTTCGTAAATAAATTGTGCAAAAATATACAGGGTGAATTCATTCAAAAATTGAAATCTGGGGTCATTTCTTGCATATGTATGTCAAGAAATGTCGATTTACGCCTAATATATCAATATCAAATTTAATGAAAATTCATTTGTAAACATAGAAGACCTAAGCTTAACCCTACCTCGTGTGTCATCTGGTATATAGAGAATAAATATATTGAAAAGTTTCTAAAATGACAATGAAAACAAGATAATTCCGATTCAAGCTATATTTTGTTTTTTTCGACATAGTCCCCAAAAAGCTCAACACACTTAATTCAGTATTTCTGCACCTTCTCGATTCCCTCCTACATAGAACTGACTTTCGAAGGCCTCAAAATAGCCGTTTACGGCCTTAATCGTCTCTTCAAGCGATCAAAGTCTCTTTCTAGCCAGGAATGTTTTGAGTTTTGAGAACAGATAGAAGTTCAAGGATGTCAAATCAGGCGAATATGGTGAATATGGAAGGTCTCCAAACTTCAACTTGATCAATCTTTGCTGAGCGATGGCACTTGAATGATCTACTGGTGTTCTTGGTTATTCCTGAGCGTTTTTATTGAATTTTTGTCTTCAGTTTGTCCAAAGGTGCTTTATAGTATTACCCAGTAATAATCTTTCCCTTTGATAGAGTCCCAAAAGACTGATGCCATCATCTTTCCAGTCGATTGAATGGTCTTTACTTCTTCAGAACCGATACACCGTGTGCATTTAACTGTTTGGATTTGTATTTTCGATTCTGGTGTGTAGTGGCAAATCCACGTCTTGTCTATGATCACGGATCCGTGCTTCGAATTGGTCCGCTGAAAACAGTTCCAAAAACACTGACGTAAGGTAAGGGCATGAATGCGTTTTTGCTCTGGGTTGATTAAATGCGGCACCCATCTTGCAAACAGTTTTCTCATCACCAATTCGTTGTGTAAGACACCAATAATCAGTGCTTAAAAGTTGCTTATGGCTGCTAGGCTGTCATTTTCAGCAGTCACTGGAAAAATTTCATTTATTATTATTCTTCTATATCATAGATTTTATCAATGATTTATGATCTAGCAGTTTCCAAAAGTGCGTCAAAATGTGGAGACTAATTTTTTTAAATTCCGTTTACCATTTACCATTGGGCAGCCAACACAATCGGCTACGACTACAATCATGGTTTTTCCTTGAGTATAATAAAGTGGTCAGAAAACATCAGCTTCTTTCGGGTGTGCCAACATATTAAATCAAATATAATTATTTCAAAAAATTCTTTTATACAATCAAAAAACTAACATGCAAACCCCTGATTAACCATATAAGGATGTGATTTGGGCAGTGGAACTGGGAACCAGAAATTGCACTCTTCTGGTTCATGCTTAGTTCAGCTATGTTTGTATGACCGAGTAATATAAAGGGGAAAAAAGCTCCACCCTCCATATCCACCATTTGCATCCCTTTGAACTGTGTGTGACATTTTCAAGGACCAACATACTAACAAGCAGATTTTTGACTTTACTATAGTATATAAATTGCAATTTTTTAGAAATTTAAGTTAAATATTAGTTCAATTACATATTTCATTTAATCTTGTTATCAATTAAATGTATTTATTTTGTATAGTTTTATTTGGTTTGTAATATTATTGTTATCAAATTATCACCGTTACAAAGGTTTATTTAAACTTTAATGTTATTATATAATAAGATTTTTAATATAATTTTAAATATTCACAAAAATTACCTTAACTTGCCGTAAAAATAAATGTCACAATATAGACACTGCAATGCCATACTGCAGTAGCTGCCTCCTAACCTCAAACTCTTACTGCTATATAAGCTATAATGCTGTTTACACGCAATATCTCCCTTATTTGAAAAGATAAAGAAATCAACCAAAAACTATTGTGAATGACTCAAAATGGGCCTTCAGAAAACATCCTTAAACGCTGGTTGCATAGCAACCTTTAAGAGATCATGCCAACTTGATTAATTTTTCAAATTGGACCTTCTGGTTTCTTTTACGGAAATGTATTCTTCACTTCATTCTACATACGGTAGTATGCCTTACTTAATTCTCTAATGTGCATTTAGGGGTTGAAAAAAAATCTTTTTTATAAATTGTACACTTCATATTCACTAACTAAATTATTTATTCAAAAAATATGATTAGAGCCGTGTCTACGAGGGAACTACTGAGGCACTTTAAAGCCACGTGTAGAGTCCACATGAGGGCATTTAGAGCATTTGCTTTAAGTTTAAGATAAATTCAACTTATAAAAAATATTTTTTTCAACCCCTAAATGCACATTAGATAATTAAGTAAGGCATACTACCGTATGCAGAATGAAGTTAAAAATACATTTCCGTGAAAAAAAAAACAGAAGGTGCAATTTGAAAAATTAATCAAGTTGGCATGATCTCTTAAACGTTGCCATGCAACCAGCGTTTAAGAATGTTTTCTGAAGATCCATTTTGAGTCATTCACAAAACTTCTTGGTTAATTTATTTATCTTTTAAAATAAGGGAGATATTGCGTGTAAACAGCATTGTGGGACACCCTGTATAATGGTTACCTCTGGCTTTATCATTTATTATGTTGCTATCAACCACAAGCTTTAGTGTTTCTACTCCACAATGAAGAATGAAAAACAAAATATCTATGATAAGATTAAATTCTTAACTTGAACGTTTAATAGGTAACTGCTTCATATAAAATTTATTTTATGTTTAAATTTTTCTTTAAATTAATTTGTTATATGTATACAGTGTATCCCATATAATAGTTACATCTTTTTTTAGTTTTTTATCCGATTTGAACTAAATTTTCCTCAAACATTAAAACACGCTGGTACTTATGACCAAAGAACCATTCGCCCTGTTCAAATGCGTAGCTACCTGCGATAAATGTGAAAATAAGTAGAAAACGCAAAAAATCATATTAGGCAATTTTTATACCGAAATATTTTACTAATAATAGTTGTTCAGAATTGCCCAAAAAGCTTAAATCCAAAGCTTGATCGAAATACAAAGTATTTTAGTATTTTAGTGTAGATGTATGTACAAAGAATACAAGAAAGATGCTCGCTTCGCTCACATTTTCCTTGCTGCTGCGTGAGATTGAACATATACAGTTACTGCACTGTATGTTATACTGTGTTGTATTGCAGTAAAGAATAAAGCATTTAATGTACAGACTACGTAACATGTAAAAAATGTAAACAATGTCTAAAACATATAATTATAAAACCTAAAACACGCCCTTTCTTTTACACACATATGCCACACTGGATGCCTACCCTTCTCAGGAACCAATAGAAACACTTGAAGCGATCATCACACAGAATAATTAAAGTTAATACAGAAAGATTGAAATTCTGTTTAAAAAACTTTTTGGTCTGAAAGTGCCATCTTAACTGGTTTTTGCGTTTACAAAAGTATACTGTGACAATTTTGTTTGAAATAAAACGTGAACTGTCAAGTAATTGTCAACTAATTTGGATTTTTGATCATAAGTAGACCATTATGCGTTCTATATGTAAGAAAATTTGAAAAAATGTTTAAATCGAAAAAACTACTAAAAATGTAAGAGTGTTTTGTACTCTTAAATGTGGACACACTGTATGTAAAAAATGAACTTGAATGAAATGATAAAATTGAAATTATTTGTCTTTCTAGGGAGGAAAATAACCGTTTTGTCTCCCTAGGGAAGATAAGTACCATTTTCATCATTTTCCAAATCATTAAAATGAATAAAGAACGCTTGCAAAGATGGTATAAAGATCGTGTGTTTGTCCAAATTCACCCTCGGGAAGAAAAGTTTCACTTTCCTCCCTAGTTGCACAAATAGCTATTCCTTGTGAACCTTTTTGCAGCACCACTTTCTCTCAACCTTAAGTTTTGGAATTCTTAATTCAAGATTCATTAGGGTTGCTCTCTTATCTAAAGGGTGTGCCAGGTAAAGTATCGCGATTTTGAGATAATAGTTAAACATTATATGGCAGCCTGGGAGGTGCATAAAACCTGTTTGGCGTTCAGTTTTAAATTACTTAAACACATTTTAGATTAGAACAATTAATGTATTTTTAATATAATATAATACAGTTAAGTTATTTATAAATATTTATGTTAAGTAGCAAGCGGTCCATTGTTAGCAACCATCAGCAAGTTGTCTTTAAAGTGCTTAAACAAGTTATTTCCCGATTCTGTTGCAACTTGTTTCGAAATTTTTCGGCATATTCGCTTGAAACTAGATAGGCTTCTTGTTGAATCAAATAAACGTTTGTATTTAGCCTTACAGAGTGCCCAGTACCGTTCAATTGGACGGCACTGTGGTAAAGGCGGATTATCCGACGCTTACAAACTGCACATTTTGCGTTTTTAAGAAATTAACAACTTTTCTAGAATAATGCGCCGGTGCAAGATCCGGCTTCTTATGCAAAAATGGCAAACGTAGTTTTTTAATGCACTGCTCAAGGTATGTTTCCCCATTAATAGTGCCAGTTGTAATAAATGAGTCCGAAACGTCGCCATCCCCTGCAATAGCCTGCCACACCAAATATTTCGTTGCAAATTTCGTTTTCTGCTGGACTTTCGCTTCGTCAGGGATGGATTGATTTGGTACGATGTTGTAGAATTCCATACCCGGGATTTGAGTAGGGTCTGCAAATAGGTACGTTTCATCGTCTACGACAAAGTAAAAATTGCCACTGCATGGAATGCTCATTTTGTACAATTTCCGGGTACCAGTTTTAACGCGTTCAAGCTGATTTTTCGTATATTTGGGCTTTGTCTGCTTCTTCCTCGTCTTGATGCCAAGCGTTTTTTTGCTCTCTGAACAGTAGTAGCTGACACACCAGCAAAATCCGCCAACTTCCGTACAGATGCACATAGATCTTTCTTCAGTTTGCAGCACAATATTTTTCCTAGCTTTGGGATGTTTATGGTAGGCTTACATCCGTGCATTTGAGCTAGTTTAGTACAGCCAGTTTCACTGAAACGTTTCATTGCTCGCTGAATGGCTCGTATAGGTATATTTTGTGATCGAAAGTGACTAAGTATGGCTTTCCGATCAAAATTATTAGTCTGGAAATACCTTGCTATGACGGTGTAACGAAATTCGGCTTCTGTTCTTTTCATTTTAGAACGAAATTCAAAAATAGATACAGGTTTATGTACTACTTTTAACAAACTGTCAAATGAAATTAACGTCAAACAATTGAGTATCGAAGGCACACTAGTAGTAATGTTTTAAAATCGCGACACTTTACCTGGAACACCCTTTATACTCAAAGAAAATGAAAAATGATTTGGTAATGGGTACTAGAGAATAAGCTGAAGTTAAAGCTGAAGAGCATTGGTTTTCGAAACATAGAGCTTGTTGGTTAGGGTTTGATTTTTGCCTTTATTAATACAGATACATTATGGATCATAGTGCGATCAATAAAAACTTTAGTTTTTACAACACCACTTGCTCCCAACTTTTAAGTTTTGGTATTCTTAAGGTCTTTTTTCTAGCTAACATAAGTCTATTTCTATAGACCTTTTATTTTATTTCTCGGCGTTCTATCTACCATCCACTGCCCTCACCCATTGACAGATGTTATACGTCAAAAGTTACAACCTTGTCTTGCACTAGTTTTCGGTCATACTATCCCAGTCTGGAAAGTACAATCTGCATTGTACCATATCATAGTCGTCAATTGGTAGTAAAAATTAGGATTTCAAAAAAGGCGAAACACCCTGTACGCATTGGGTTGGATACAAAAATTGACTAGTACAGTGTGCTCTCCTAAGAATTAACCTATTAAGTCCCAACTTTTTTTTTTACAAAAAAATTTAAATTCTCGCTAAAGGCTTTCTCTTAGAGGTCACTAAGTACATAAATATTTTTAATTTGAAAATCGGTACTTAAGGGACAGAATTATAGGGTGTCCTATAAATATGACGCTGGAACTTAAAGGTTTTATTTTATTGCTTAACTGCTATAATTGTCACAAAAGAAAAGAGAAGTATAGGAAAACAATTATTTAAAATGATACGGATTGAAGCAGTCTTTGCACAGAGTAACTTGACATTTTCCACAAAATGTATGAGGCTTCGACTTGCAAGCTCTTCCTTGACATCTTCTTTGCTTGTCCCTACGTTCCATGAAATGTCTCTTGCGATCAAATTTTACATCATCAAAGACTTTTGAAGTTGAAGATAGAGTAGGGCGTCCTATAACTGATTTCACTCCTAGTTTCATATACGCCACCGCAATCGCTCTTCTAAAATTTAGCAAGCTCATGATATCTGTGGAGTGGACCATCTTGTAGAGAATCTATGCATTTACAATGGCCATATCAATCATTCGTGTAAAGAGCACCCAGTACCACTTTTTTTTCCTTATTTGTACAGCATATTTACCAACATCCCAATCATGTTGATCTACGCCACCCATGTGAGTATTGTAGTTTTTCAAAACCCGTGGTTGGGGTATATTTTTCCTTTCTTTGGCTTTTCTATCCCATCGAGGTGGTTGTGACAGGGGTTCGATGTTGTCATGATTTGTTGCAATAGAGACGCACTTATTGTCATTCCACTTCAAGATAAGAATTTCACCATTACTGTCAAATCGGTGATCAAAGGTTCCACATGGGTGTTTTCCTAGGCTCTTAGAATCCTTTATTGTACATGTCCCTAGTCTGTTTTCCCTCAATGTGCCAGTGGCTCTGAATCCCTTTTCTTGCAGATACAGCAATAAATCTCTACTGGTGAATAAATTGTCGAAATAAATACAGTGACTTGTAGGGTCTGCAACACAGTCTAGTAGATTGACAACAACCCTCGTTCCCAAATTGAAGTCTTGATTTTTGGCTACATTCGTGGATGTTTCAGCACCACAGTACAAATCGAATTTGAAGCAGTAACCATTAGAGCCACATAAGGCCCAAAGTTTATATCCAAACCGGATCGGTTTTCCACGTATGAACTGTTTCAAGCCATGTCTACCGAAATATTTTACAATCATTTCATCAATAGACAAATCTTTGATGAAGACACCAAATTGTTGAAATGATTCATTGATCATAGTAACCAACGGTCGAACTTTGAAGCCCCTATCATTCTTGTTATTGTCATTTTGTACCAGATCGTTATCGTTAAAATCTAGACATACATTTTTTCACAATATCAATTCCAAGGTCTTCTTGTTCCGACCAGTAGTTTTTTTCAGAAGGCAACTTGTGATAACCAGAAAAAATCAAAATACCTATAAAAGCTCTTATTTCATCTGATGAGAGAGTCATGCTTGTATCATTTTTTGCTACTGCCGCATATCTAACCGTTTCTTTAGTTATACACACCATGATTTCTTCTGTGAAAAACTTTTCGAAAATTTGAACAGGACTTTTGTCTTTTAGCAACACTTTTAGTTCGGCTAATTTATCAATAACTTCTCCCCCTTCTGCTGGTAATTTTGTGTAAATAGGGTTCATTTTACGCCACTTAGCTGATACATCCGTGAGAAGTCTTTTCTTCTTTGATTTCGGAAGTACATTTGAAACGCTATGAGAAGGTCCTGCTCTCGGTTCTGCTGGTAATTCTTCGTCTTCATCTTCGCCTTCAACAATTTCTTGCGAGGTAGTGTATTGCAACTCAACTTCGCCTGGTACACCATGCACCTCAGCTATTCCTATAGGAAGAACAATTATTATATAATACACGTAAGATGATAGGTATGTTGTACAATCTACCTATTATATCTTCATCTGCCTCGTCCTCATCTGTGAGAGAATCAGCGTCAGGCGGGAGCACTCTTCAACAGTTAAAGCTCTTTTATTTTGATACATTTTCGAAGAATACTATACAGTAGACACTACAATAATACACTTCACGTAGCACAGTAACAATCAGCAATGAAACTGGGCTTTGTTTTAGTTTGTGTGGTTATGTTTCTCAAACCAGCTGTGTATGACAGTTGATCATAGTACCTCCCAGCGTCCTATAAATAGGACGGGTATATATCAAGCAATATAAATCTTTTATTTATTGAAAACATTTTGGATAATATATTTTTTTAGTAACAGTAGTATACTCGGAGGTCAACCCATGCAGTATTTTCTGGTAAAAAACACACACAACACAAAAATCTAACGAAATGTGATGTGATGTTCAACAACCAAATATAAGGAAATATTATAAAATAATTTGTCTTTTGAAATGACTTTTTATTAAAATAAAAAAAATATTACACACTTCCTACAACCCCATTTAAACAAAAAAAATGTTAAACTTTTGCAATTATAAAAAAAATATCTTAGAAAAAAAATATTTGTTTCATGTCCTATTTATAGGACACTGGGCCTTAATGGGTTAACTTGCTAATACAAATTTCTTCAGCTGACTGGCACCAAAGATAACGATAATATCGCCTGATGGATTTTGCTGAAGAGATGCTAAGGTAAAAAATGACTGGACCACGATCGCGGCCGGCTCTCAGCAAATTTTTCTTAGCTACTTTTTGACGAATATGAGATCACAAAAAGTTACACCCGAAAGTTCCTTATAAGCTTTATTTTACCTAACCTCCTTCATATCTCGACAAACCTAATAGTTTCCGAGAAATACGACAAAAGCCGTTAGGGGGCGTGGTTTACCCTCATTATCTCTTCGAGCTCACCACCTACAGATGTTGACTTTTATGAGGTTATTTAACAAACCTCAAGGAAACCCTATGCAAAAATCCACGGACTTACCTCAACTTTCCGCTATTCATGAAAATTTGTTCTAAATTGACTGGACTAATAGGGCACACCGCCAAATCTTTCTATTCACTAGAGAAGAAAACGCACTTTCCTCCCGAGTTGCACGTATGATTTTTCTACTACCGGGAAAAATTTGTCTTCCTGGAATTTTCTTCCCCATACTCCTCTTCTTACTATTTTTCTCCCTGAATTCGCCAAACAAAATAGAGAACTTTCTGTTATGGTAGTATAAAAAATAGCTTCTCCAATTTGAGCTCAAACCCGCAAAGTTTACTCAGAAATTTTGACGTACAAATCTCTGGGCCACTCACATCACCTTTAATTTCTTAACAAAACAAGAAATGAACTCCATTCCATGTGTGTAGAATTCAAAAAACTGCATATGCAGAACTGAGTTTAGTTTCATAATAATATAATATATAATATAATTGCAAACAAATGTAGATCGTGATTACCTGAAACATTCTCTGCTAATAAAAAGCGCTTATCTTTTCCCTTTGCATGTAAAATGCTCGATTTTATACAGAATAAAAACGTATTTTCAAGGGACTTTCCTTTGATTTATAAAATATTTTCATAACTGCCCGCTGATGTACTTATATTTATTTCATTTTATTGTGTAAGATATTTCGTTTTATTTTTTCTTTTGAAAACACAAGAATGTGTATTTGTTTGATATTTTAGCAGTATCCAGTAGGTAAGGTAACCAATTTGTCTTTTCATGTACGACGTTGCCGAGAAACGTACATAACATCTCGCTAACACAAAACATGGAAAGCAAAAAGCAAAAACAAACATTTACTTATTCCATAAAAGAATTGTATATTGTGTATTCAAAACGGAACGGGCTCCAGAAATCTCTAAAGTTACGCTCAAATTGTAATTTATTTTAACGCTTGAGGTAAAACTCGAAATAAATATAAACAGAAACGTTTCCGAAAAATCAAATTCCGTTTCCGTTTGTTGCAGACTTGCCCCTGGGCTCCAGCAAACCCAGTTATCCCAGCAGATTCCGGCCAGTGGCAACTCGTTACAAGGAGGGTCACACTGTCAGCAGCAGTCTCCGCTAGTCATGCCAGTATTCCCGTTGCGGCCGGCACCGACGTCGCATCCACCCCATTACTCACCCTACTCCCCGTCCAGATTTCACATAGACAAAAGGTGTCAAAATCGATGCACGTGGAAATGCTTCAGCATCGTTCTTATACTGATCGCTGTTGTGCTCACAGCCATGCTAGCGTATTTTGCAGGTAAGTTAGAAGATGGGTACACGAACGTCGTTTTAATACACGCACTTAATAATTGATGGGTTTCCTTCAGATTAAATGAATAGGAAAGTATGTAAGTTTACATAACTCCCCTAGTTCGTTCGGAACATTTAGCGGCGAGGGCATTTCCTTATTAGAATAGCGTGTCGTGTTATAACGGAGCCACAATAAATCGTTAGGGTCGAACAACCCGCCCTACGCCCATAGCGCTATAATACTTTTCTGTTTTCATTCCACTAACGCTTGCTTGAAAGTTTTGACAATATAATGAAGTTAGAGTTCGATGTTCTCCAAAGCTAGCTCAATAATGGACAGTTTATTACGCGGTGTATATCAGCACTTTAGTGTAATAATTGTTAATTAAAAGGTTCCGAAGTTTCCTCCGGCAAAACATTTTGCATGGATTCACACAACATAATATAGTGTAAGCGAATAACTAACAAGTTTCTTTACAGCTGTCAGTTCCATGAAACCGAATATGGATTCTTCCAACTGCATATTAGTCCAAGACGTAAAAGACGTCACCAATGATCAAATGACACAGAATTCGATCTCAACACAGTTACCAACGGAAGGTAATTTCCAATCTTTTTATAGGTTTTCGCCTTTACAATTCAATTTAATTTACAGAATCTCTGCCTACGAGTACAGCGGAGCATTCTAGCGTAACTACCCAACACATATCTCTGCAGCAACCGCAACAGCAGAGCCAATCACAGCCTCAATGGCCACCGCTATTGGAAGTGCGAGAATTCAACACGCTTCACACCGCTACAATTCCACCTTATCAGTTCTGGAACTCTGAATTCCGGAACAAACAACCGGCATTTATCCGGTTTAATTTCACACTACCTTGGGGGGCTAATTTCGCTGTTTACGGTAGAAGGAACGTGGCACCTAGCGTAACGCAATACGATTTTGTAGAATTCGTCAAAGGGGGAAGAGTTGATCATCGACTGCGGAAACGAGATACGAAAGATAGTAATGCTGACGAACATCGGAAGGCTGATTTTAAATTTATACGCAAAAATCATAAAACAGACGTACTCGATAGTATCTCTAGCTCGTACGAGGGCACCAGGAAGATTCTGGCTGATTCAGAACCCAAGGGTCCCTTCTACGTGCCTCATAATATAAAAATAGATTACTCCGAAGATTTGTCCACTGATCTTCCTCATCCTACACTTGATCTGGGTCTTCAGATAGACGAACATGTAATCTCTAAACGAGACACCGAACTCGAATCTATGCTAGTAAACGTGAGTCTCCTGCAGTACTTGGACACGGGACGCTGGTTTCTCTCTGTGTATAACGACGAACTCCAGCCGCACAGTGTATCCCTTATCATTTCTGAAGCAGAAGGGGTTAGCACGACTTGCCCCAACGACTGTTCCGGTCGTGGCTCTTGCTACCTGGGAAAGTGCGATTGCATAGATGGCTTTCAAGGGATCGACTGTTCCAAGAGTGAGTATTTAGCTCATCTTACATTTACTGAAACTCCTTTTAATACATTTTTTACAAGTAGACATAAATTAGATGTTTTAAATCGTAAAGACGCGATTTTACGATTCTAGTTCCATCCATATTGCTTTTATAAAATATAAAGAATTACTACATCTGTTTTCAAAAGGGACGAGACCTATAAAGTATGTTTCACGTTTTATATCTGTAAAATACTGCGTCATGAAAATAACGCGTCGCAAACTGTATTTTGTGAGCGATTGTTTACCAGATAAGCTTATTTTAGAAAAACCTCGTTTCATTTTTAAAATGTATTTGGGGGGAAATTTTCATCACGTTCAAGTTAATTCCCTGTAGAAAATCCAACAAAAAAGAACTCCTTTGCGTTTAAAATTCTAGTTTTTAATTTTGTAACTTTTTTAGGTGTATGTCCTGTGTTGTGCTCTGCTCACGGTCAGTATGGAGGTGGCTTGTGTCATTGCGAAGAGGGCTGGAAAGGTCCAGAATGTGATATTCCCGAGTCGGACTGTAGAATAGCGGATTGTTCTGGGCACGGTCAATGTCTCCATGGAACTTGTCAATGCAAAGCTGGTTGGAAAGGAGAAGCGTGCGAAGAAAGAGATTGCGAGGATCCTAGTTGTTCTAATCACGGTGCCTGTGTGCATGGACAATGTTATTGTAAAGCTGGATGGAAAGGCGAGAGATGTAGTATGATAGACGAGCAAGTACATAAATGTCTTCCAAGCTGTTCTGACCACGGGGTATATGATTTGGAAGCGGCTAAATGCATTTGTAATAGACATTGGACTGGTCCGGATTGTTCTCAAGGTATATAATAACAAAGTTTATTATAAGCAATCCCTTATCGTGTAGTCCCTTATTTATGTACAATTCTACATGATAATATACTCCATAATTATTCACATAATTTATACATTAGCAGTTTCTGAATACCGTTGTGTTTCTACATTATAGTATTGAATTGCAAACACAGGCACTAAAATCAATAACAGCAATTTGCGAATCCGTAAGGGTATTGGTGACACATAAATAGCGCTACTAGAGAACGACATCTAATGATATGTTTTGGTTCATTAAATGTTGAGAAACTATAAACCTTTCTATAAAAGCACTTTAAAAGCAATGTTTTGCACTTTGCTGGCTATTATGCACCATTTTTATGTTTTTATTCTCTAATACATCGATTGGAAAACCATAGAATCACTTATCCGAGAAGCTTTTACCATTTTTATAACTACTTTCAGATACACGAGAATATGCTCCCTTTTATTACAATTTCATAAACATTAAAATCGTTCAGCAGAAATAAATTGTTTCTAGGAATTCTAAACATGTTATACACGAACCATGACAGCCCCGTCTCTTGTACATCATTAACGTTATGTTGCCTTTTGTAGCTTTATGTAGTTTGGATTGTGGGCCAAATGGCGTTTGCGATTCCGGTAAATGCCGATGCGATCCCGGATGGACGGGACCACGTTGCGATCAACTGCCCTGCGATCCCCGTTGCCAGGAACATGGCCAGTGCCGAAACGGCACGTGCGTGTGTTCACAGGGATGGAACGGACGCCACTGCACCCTACGTAAGTAACTTTGCAACTTTAACAACTCTCCCAAACTTCTCTAATTTCGTGTCGATATCTTCTTATAACGCGAGGTTTTTTTGGGGGGGGGGGGGGGGCTTTTATTTTAGTATAACACCAAAAGTTTTTGTCAAGGGTTGCTGATATTTCAGAAGTAAAATTGTGTAAGAGGTATTAGTTATAGATTCCATCAAAATCCATTAACTTTACTTCTACTAAACAAACCCCCAGGTAACTTTCAAAATTGCTTATTCTAATGAGATTTTTTCTATGTCGGGTTTGATGCTAATATCGGAACATACATAAAATATGAGGAACACTTGCAGTATAAAGAGTATTGATGGTTTTTAAATGATTTACGCAGCGGGCTGCGAAAATGGATGCTCCAGACATGGCCAATGTACTATGGAAGACGGCGCCTATCTATGCGTTTGTATCGAGGGATGGGCAGGATCCGATTGCAGTATCCCCTTGGAAATGACTTGTAATGATGATGTGGATAATGATCACGGTAAATAAACCAGATATATTAAACCACCCATTGATATGAAAATGATTCCTTGGGTTCATACATTCATTTCAGAGTGGTGGTTAGATATATCTCAGTCTCAAAGGAATACAAAATTGTGACGAAATTTTTGCGTGCTCTGAAACCTAATAAAACTGTTTTTAGATGGTATGACGGATTGTTCAGACAGCGAGTGTTGTTCTCATGCGAGCTGCACTGACCACATCATGTGCCTGTCGAGCAACGACCCAGTGGAAGTGTTGCTGCGGAAACAACCGCCGTCGGTAACGGCGTCGTTTTATCAAAGGGTCAAGTTTCTTATCGAGGAAAACTCGGTACAATCGTACGCCCACATGGACGAGTACACAGAGAGGTAAGTGCGAGTGGTGTTTTTGTTTTTGTCTATCGAGTGTAGAGCTTAAGTGCAGCCCCCTGAGGGCCGTAGACACGCAGACTACGCGGCCTCACCGGATCAAGCTCTGCACGTAAAAGCGGAGACCGCTGGGCCCGGCCCGGCTGCTTTGCTCGGGCACCGCACACCCCTTGCGGGCCCCGTCCCACCCGGCCCTTCCTCCCCCCGGGCGCTGTGCTCCGCGGTTTAAATGCCCTTTTCAAATTTATTTTAAGGAGGCATCAGTTAATGCCTCCGTGGAATTAATGAGAACGAATATTTTTACCACAACTTGATACTTAATACACCAGCTTAAAAAGCCGTAGAATAGAAACATTAGTGCTCGTGTAATGGTTCCTTAGAGTAGTTTTTGTTGAAATTCAACGGGCATCCGGAGTCGCAGCGCAACCGGGAAATCACTGTGTCTTGTCTAAAACCTCTGTGTGCGTCTACCCGTCTCTGAAGCCCGAGTCTGTCGATCAGACCGTGGACTGGCAAAAAAGTCCGCTCGCAATGATTTATCGTAACTATTCTCATGCGAGTTTAAACATCGCCGAGATTCTTTCTAGTAGTTGTTAATATTGCTCATTTAGTTCCTAGGTACGTATCATGATGGTGGTGGACACAAGTTGAGCAACCAATGTTGTTTCACTTCATACCTGCTTCATAGAAACTCATGCTGCGCTCGTTCGGTCCGTCCGTCTTTATGTCTGTTTGTTGCTAGTAGACCTTGCTAACTTGTGTCTGTCATTGTCTGTAGCTAAGAGTACAATGTTTGTTGATTTTTGTGTTTCGTCATATTGTGTTTGTTTTATAATTATTTGAATGTAGATGAATCGAGCGAGCGCGTGAATGAGTGAATGTCTGTCTGACTGTTTGTTTGTCATTACAAATGTACCATTACCTGTGTGTCGCGGCAAAGGCAAACTTCACCGTTTAACGTTGCCGCGGCATATCGCTTACGTAGTACGTTAGCATATACACACCGACAGCGGGGAGGCCCTTTCGTCGCCCCGCTCTCAAGATTAATTGTTATTCTGACGGTAACGGTGTGTACATGCAAAGTATTGCCGTGTGATTAGTAATTGTCCTGTCTTCTGTGTCCCCTATGTCGCTGCTGCAACCTTCACTTGTAGCGAGTTCTGGAATTCCTTTACACCGCGGTAAGTGGCAGCATCTCCCCATGTTCTTGTCTGTCTGTTCGTATGTCCGTGTGCTGCCTGTAGCCTGCGCCCCCTAATGTGCGTCCGTTATTTATGTTTTGTCAACCTTATATATGTCATAAGTTTTTTATTTAGTCAAGCTTTGTATCCATCCCGGGCCACTTACAAAACATATTTCATCACGGAAAAAGCTCGTTAAATAAAATGCATGCAGTTCAACTTGCATAAAATGTAAAACGGGAGGCATTCAAGCCTTTAACTGCATATTTATGTTAAACAGACACATCAACAAAGGTATTCATATTTCTTTCCCTTTGGACAAAAAAGGACGAGGGTAAAGAGGAGATGCTAATTTAAATAAACCTTAATCTAATTTTCGTTTACGTAACAATGATGGACTTTCGTGCAACGAAATGAAAACCCTAAAATTTTCCATCTCAAAACGATGTAGGAGTCGGTCGGTCGGTCGGTATAATTAGTCGGTACTCTCTAAAATAGTCTAGTCTACGAGTACTTGGTCATTATTAAATAATTCACCGTTGAGAATGAAAATTGGATTTGTAAGTGGCCGTCTTATTTTAAGTTGCAGCGAATGTAACCCGCTATTTCTGTCGCTATATCATATGTCCGTACGAATCATCTCATGGTCTCATAGTTTTCCCAGCGTTTTATCACTACTCTAAATCACATTTAAATGTTTTACAAACTGCAGCAAACAACTAAAAGTAAATTATATTCTGAAGCGGTGTTTGTGTGTAACTCTCCGGCTATCTAAATGTCGGAATTAGTTTGTATTTAATTAGTTCCGCTACTACTGCAGAAAGTCCTATTCAACTACCGGACTCATTTAAGTAGGTATTTGGAAGTTGGTTCGCAACAATTTGGCGACGCGGACGACGAGCACGGAATCCGTCGCGACCGTTCGCCCTTCAAATTAAACCCTGCTGCAGTTTTTAAAACAAGTAATTACCCATCTGTTTTAGTCGAGACAAAGAAAATATATAAATACAACAATTCGAGTTGATACATCAAAGAAACAACATTGTACACGTTCTACTAAACAAGTAACAATGGATATAATGACGGCTCGGCCGATGTTCCTTCCTTTGTCTTCGTGTCATTGTCAGCTGACCCCGACCTTTGTGCAACCTGTCCTAAACTTACCTTTGCCCTGGCCCTTTCTGCATCGTTGCATTTTGACCGACACAACACACTTCACCATGGAGGCAATTGCAATGAATTATTTCCCCCTTTTTCAATGTCTAGACAACTTTAATAATGTAAGTACTTTATGTGGGAACGAAATTCTGTATGAAACTGTATTGAAGCCATGTCGATATGTGCAAGGTTTAATTAAAGTTTAAATTTATTATTAGATTCGTTTCCTGATATAGAAGGGTGCTGGCTGATGAAAAGCTATTTATGTAAAGAAAAGTGTTGATTTTGAAAATAGTGTTTAAATAATTTTTAAAAATCAATACGTCTTAGTAATTATATGTGAACCATTTTAAATTAAATCACTGTATTTATATAAATATTGTATTAAATAATCAAAATTGTAATGTTCTTTTTGTAATCCTTTTTTTATTACTGAAATCAAACTGTAAAGTTTTATGGTGGAGGGGTAATAGTAGCTAAAAATATGATAATTACTGAAATATGAGTTTTGCGCTCACATTTTATAAAGTTATCATCACAGTAGTTAAATCTGACAAATAGTGTGTCATTTAACTGTTAAAATATGAAAGCGCCTGCCTATTAGGCAACCAATTACTCATGTTTTATGAAAAATGCAATTTCAGCGTTATTTCTATTATTATTAGATTTGATAATAGCGAGAAAAGCCACAATCAAATGACAATCTTTTCTCTTGAAGAATATACATTCAAACAAATTTATTTTTTTTTCATATAAAAATGACTTTCATAAAAATCCATTAGTCTAAAAGAATGACTTTATCGTAAGTTTTTACTTGCTCAAATTCTAATAACGATGGAAAGAGAACTAATGCATTATGAAAATAGAGCGATCTGTCATAAGCCAAAATCAACAAAAGATACGAAAGATCCATTATCCTAATTGTTGTTTTTTTTGTAAAGTTTGAGGTTAATTGGTTGATAAAAAAGATGAGGGGGAAAAAGAGTAGCAATAAATAGAAAACAATTTTCTCTCTCATATTCTTTTATACTAAAAATAAAATTTTAATATTGGCAAAATTGGAAGCTTTGAAGAAAACTTAACAATTTCATCTGAGCTTCCAAGAGTTCATTGAAACTTTAAAAGCATAAAAGTGAAGTAGGTTATGGCACTTTTTTTTATAAAACACAAAGGGGAGAATTCAGGAAAGTGAAGAGTATATAGTGTTCTTATTTCTAGGATAGTCACAGATGAAGTATTCTTAAGGAGCAATTCATTCCTTTGTGTTTCCCTTCGTCTTTTTATAGTTTGAAAAACGACTTTAGTCGGTAAAAACCAAGAAAGTAACGTCCACATAAGTTAGGCATTTTCATTGGACAGAAACTATTTTCGTAATTATTCAAGAAGAGATGTATTTTCTTGCAGATTTATTTTTTATATACAGTGTGTCCAATAGTTAGTTAATTGTTTTGCTTGTGTTATTATTTTGCCCTTGTAGTGTAATAATTTTGCAATTGTCATGGTTTTGGGGGAAATAATTCATTGTAATTCTCAATAGCTAGAATTAATAATACCTCGAACTTGATGTTTTTAAATTTTCTTGATGTTAAAGATTTTATCGAATTATTTTCATAATTAAGTAGAATTATAATTGCCTGCACACTGTGGTTTGTTGCAAAAATGTTATCTATTGAATGTATATTATTACCAGGTGTATTTATTTTTTGCGAAATATCTGCTAACATATTTGCAACAAATTAGCTTACATATTACAGCTTTTGATGATCAAGCAAAGACAAACTGCATGTTGCACCTGAGTTATTACATGAAACTCATAAACTTTAATATTATGAAATAATAAAGCCGTTCGCATGTAATAGCTCAGCCATATAAAGTACAAAAAAAAAGAATACTACTCTAATATACATCACATAAATTCAAAGAGCTTTGTGAGCTTAAAATTTGTTTCATCCCGTAAACAATGAAATTTTAAAGTTATTAAGCGCGCTAAACACAAAATTGGAGTTTAATTTATTGTTTTAAAACTCTCTTTAGTTTTTTTTTTGGCTGACGAAATTATTGATTTTGCCGGAAAGTTTTGTGGACCGGAATAATGACATTTAGTTGAAATTAACGTCGAGGACGTGTTTTCATTGTTTACGAGTTTGTTTGTTAGATGTGTTGCAACGAATTAGAAAGATTGTTGACAGAAATATGTTGACAGTCGTGTGGCCGTCATGAGAGGACAGGTGGTGACACCCCAAGGGCTTGGAATTGTCGGAATTCGGGTCTCTGTTGACCGAGAATCGAGATTTGGATTCACGCTCACTCGTTCTGGTGGATGGTAAGTAATAATTAACAATCAATCCAATCACAATAAACATAAATGAAATTGTACTAAATCAAAATATAAAATAGAATTGATGTATACTGGAATATTGAATCATAAACCAATAATCCGTGAATTATTATTAGCAATAATTCGTTTGGAAATGGGAGTTTATTGTTGTCCTGGAATCTACCGGATTTTAATGGCTCACAATATTTTGGTATACTAAACATCCAGCTAGTGGAGCACAGATGCTTTAAAAAATCCATTATTTGCTGTTATTGACTGGAATTTCAATTTTCAAAAAGCCACTCTTGACCAATAGATTTATATTTTCTTTGCATTTACTAATCGATACATTTTATTTTCCTATCGATATCATCCTTTGTGTTCACTTCAAATATCATCTCCTTTTATTCGAGATCTGTATTAAAAGTTTAGCATACATGAACTAGAAAATAGTGGAATTAATGTCTTTCTTAGATTCATTATATAGCCTTCATTTATTCCATAAAACAGCATGTCATACATAACGTGGATTAATCCGTTAACAAGTTTGATCGCCAATTGCAAAAGTAAATTCACCTTTCTTGTTGACTAATCCTGTAAATAATTTTACATTCAAATGTGGTAAGACAGCCCATTTAAGTCACTATAGCAAATTGAGCAGAATGACTAAGATATTTCAAAATTTAGTGCTAATTTAGTGCCCACTTAAAAGCTGAAGCTTAAAGTAAAGTTAGCAAAGCATATATATTTTTTTAATGTAAAATAAAGCAAAAAACTGTATAAACTCGAAAATAATTTAGTATTAGTTTAGTGCTACTAAATTCGCGTAATAAAACAATTTTTTTGTTTATTTAACTTTTTTCTTCTTCAATAATATAGCGCTTTTTAAGTGCTACCTTAGTGCACAAATAAAAAATTGGGGGCTTGACGTTTAAAACAAAAACATTTTGCTAGCTTAAAGTAAAAGTTAGCGGATAAATTAATGTAAAGAAATTCATAAACTCGAAAATAATTTAGTGCTACTAAATTCGCCTAATAAAACAATTTTTTGTTTATTTATTTATTTAATTAATTTTTTCTCGATAATATAGTGCTTTTTAAGTGCTACCTTAGTGCACATATGAAAAATTGGGCGCTTAACGTTTAAAAAACATTTTGCTAACTTAAAATAAAGTTAGCATAGCGTATATATTTTTTTAATGTAAATTAATGCAAAAAATTATAAACGCGAAAATAATTTAGTGCTACTAAATTCGCTACTAAATATTTTTTGTTTATTTATTTAACTTTTTTTCCAATAATATAGTGCTACCTTAGTGCACAAATAAAAAATTGGGGGCTTGACGTTTAAAACAAAAACATTTTGCTAGCTTAAAGTAAAAGTTAGCAGATAAATTAATGTAAAGAAATTCATAAACTCGAAAATAATTTAGTGCTACTAAATTCGCCTAATAAAACAATTTTTTGTTTATTTATTTATTTAATTAATTTTTTCTCGATAATATAGTGCTTTTTAAGTGCTACCTTAGTGCACATATGAAAAATTGGGCGCTTAACGTTTAAAAAACATTTTGCTAACTTAAAATAAAGTTAGCATAGCGTATATATTTTTTTAATGTAAATTAATGCAAAAAATTATAAACGCGAAAATAATTTAGTGCTACTAAATTCGCTACTAAATATTTTTTGTTTATTTATTTAACTTTTTTTCCAATAATATAGTGCTACCTTAGTGCACAAATAAAAAATTGGGGGCTTGACGTTTAAAACAAAAACATTTTGCTAGCTTAAAGTAAAAGTTAGCAGATAAATTAATGTAAAGAAATTCATAAACTCGAAAATAATTTAGTGCTACTAAATTCGCCTAATAAAACAATTTTTTGTTTATTTATTTATTTAATTAATTTTTTTCTCGATAATATAGTGCTTTTTAAGTGCTACCTTAGTGCACAAATGAAAAATTGGGCGCTTAACGTTTAAAAAACATTTTGCTAACTTAAAATAAAGTTAGCAGAGCATATATATTTTTTAATGTAAATTAATGCAAAAAATTATAAACGCGAAAATAATTTAGTGCTACTTAATTCGCTACTAAATATTTTTTGTTTATTTATTTAAATTTTTTTTCTAATAATATAGTGCTACCTTAGTGCACAAATAAAAAATTGGGGGCTTGACGTTTAAAACAAAAACATTTTGCTAGCTTAAAGTAAAGTTACCAGAGCATATACTTATACATATTTTATTATAAATTAATGTAAGAAAATTCATAAACTCCAAAATAATTTAGTGCTACTAAATTCACATAATAAAACAATTTCTTTGGTTATTCATTTATGTAATTAATTTTTTTCTTCGATAAGATAGTGCTTTTAAAGTGCTATCTTAGTGCATAAACGAAAAATTGGGCGCTTAACGTTTAAAAACATTTTGCTAGCTTAAAGTAAAGTTAGCAGAGCATATATATATATATACATATTTTATTATAAATTAATGTAAAAAATTCATAAACTCGAAAATAATTTAGTGCTACTAAATTCGCGTAATAAAACAATTTTTTTGTTTATTTATTTATTTAATTAATTTTTTCTTCGATAAGATAGTGCTTTTAAAGTGCTATCTTAGTGCACATATGAAAAATTGGGCGCTTAACGTTTAAAAACATTTTGCTAGCTTAAAGTAAAGTTAACAGAGCATATATATTTTTTTAATGTAAATTACTGCAATAAAAATTTATAAACGCGTAGATAATTTAGTGTTACTAAATTCGCTCTACTATTTTTTTTTTGTTTACTTATTTAACTTTTTTTTCAATAATATAGTGCTAATAAAAAATTGGGGGCTTGACGTTTAAAACAAGAACATTTTGCTAGCTTAAAGTAAAGTTAGCGCAGCATATATGCATATTTTATTATAAATTAATGTAAAAAAATTCATAAACTCGAAAATAATTTAGTGCTACTAAATTTGCGTAATAAAACAATTTTTTTGTTTATTTATTTATTTAATTAATTTTTTTCTTCGATAAGATAGTGCTTTTAAAGTGTTATCTTAGTGCATAAATGAAAAATTGGGCGCTTAACGTTTAAAAAACATTTTGCTAGCTTAAAATAAAGATAGCAGAGCATATATATTTTTTTAATGTAAATTACTGCATTAAAACTCGAAGATAATTTAGTGCTACTAAATTCGCTACTAATTTTGTTTTTGTTTATTTATTTAACTTTTTCTTTAATAATATAGTGCTACCTTATTGCACAAATAGAAAATTGAGAGCTTAACATTTTAAAAAACACATTTTGCTAGCTTAAAGTAAAGTTAGCGGAGCATATAGATATATTTTTTTCATGTAAATTAATGCAAAAAAATTTATATGTTCGAAAATAATTGAGTGCTAATAATTTTGTTGTTTATTTATTTAACTTGTATTCTTTAACAATATAGTGTATCTTAGTGCACAAACACAAGATTGGGAGGATAAAGTAAAATTAGCGGAGCATATATATTTTTAATGTAAATTAATGCAAAAAAGTCATAAACTCGAAAATAATTTAGTGCTACTAAATTTGCGTAATAAAACAATTTTTTGTTTATTTATTTATTCATTTAATTTTTTTCTTAAATAATATAGTGCTTTTTAAGTGCTACCTTAGTGCACAAATAGAAAATTGGATGCTTAATGTTAAAAAAACATTTTGCTAGTTCTCAGTAAAGTTAGCGGAGCATATATATTTTGTAATGTAAATTAATGCAAAGAATTTATAAGCTCGAAAATAATTCAGTGCTAATTAGTGCTACTAAATTCGCGTAATAAAATAATTTTTTGTTTATTTATTTATTAACTTTTTCTTCTTTAATAATATAGTGCTATCTTAGTGCACAAATACAAGATTGGGAGCTTAACGTTTAAAAATAACATTTTAGTAGCTTAAAGTAAAGTTAGCGGAGCATATATATTTTTATGCACAGATGCATTATAATCAGACTATTATTGCAAGACTCATCTAAACATAAACGTCTTTTTATGGCCCAAGGGCCTCTTTATGGTCAGACGGGCAATAACGAAACGTCAATTAAATGTTAGAAGTTTTTTTGTAGAACTTGATTGGTTCTTAATATAGTTTCTATAGTAAACTTCTCACCAATGAAAATAGGCTGAAATTAAATATTTTGGAATAGTAACTATAGTAACGTACTTCGTATCAGCACATAAGTATACGCACAGCGGCTTGATGTACCTACGTACTCATTTAATTATATTTTGTACACAATAATAGATTTGACATAAAAACTTAATCTGTGCATAAAATAGTTTATGTATAGCGGGCATAACTTGCTTTTATGGCCCTACAGCCTTGTCCTAACCCTCGGCTAACGCCTCGGGCTAGAAGTAACGCTTCTGGCCATAAAAGCTTCATTATGCCCTTAATACATAAATAACTATTATACTCGTATGTAAATTAATGCAAAAAAATATAAACTCGAAAATAATTTAGTGCTACTAAATTCGCGCAATAAAACAATTTTTTGTTTGCTTATTTATTTTTTTTTCTTCAATTATATAGCGATTTTTAACTGCTACCTTAGTGCAAAATCAAAAAATTGAGTGCTTAACGTTTAAAAAATATTTTGCTAACTTAAAGTAAAGTTAGCGGTGCATATATATTTTTTAATGTAAGTTAATGCAAAAAATTTATAAACTCGAAAATAATTTAGTGCTACTAAATTCGCGTAATAAAACAATTTTTCTGTTTATTTATTTAACTTTTTTTTTCTTAAATAATATAGTGCTTTTTAAGTGCTACCTTAGTGCACAAATAGAAAATTGGATGCTTAATGTTAAAAAAACATTTTGCTAGTTCTCAGTAAAGTTAGCGGAGCATATATATTTTTTTAATGTAAATTAATGCAAAAAATTTATAAACTCAAAAATAATTTAATGCTAATTTAGTGCTACTAAATTGGCGTAATAAAATAATTTTTTTGTTTATTTATTTATTTAACTATTTTTCTTTCTATCTTAGTGCACAAATAAAAGATTGAGAGCTTAACGTTTAAAGAAAACACTTTGCTAGTTTAAAGTAAAGTTAGCGGAGCATATATTTTTTAATATAAATTAATACAAAAAAATTTTTAAACTCGAAAATAATTTGGTGCTAATTTAGTGCTACTAAATTCGCGTAATAAAACAATTTTTTTGTTTATTTATTTATTTAACTTTTTTTTCTTTCTTAGTGCACAAATAAAAGATTGGGAGCTTAACGTTTAAAGAAAACATTTTGCTAGCTTAAAGTAAAGTTAGCGGAGCATATATATTTTTTAATGTAAATTAATGAAAAAAAATTTATAGGCTCGCAAATAATTTAGTGCTACTAAATTCACGTAATAAAACAATCTCTTTGTTTATTTATGTTTATTTAACTTTTTTTTTTCAATAATATAGTGCTACCTTAGTGTACATATTAAAGATTTGGAGCTTAACATTAAAAAAAACATTCTGCTAGCTTAAAGTAAATTTAGCGGAGCATATATATTTTTTAATGTAAATTAATGCAAAAGATTTCTAAACTCGAAAATAATTTAATGCTACTAAATTCGCGCAATAAAACAATTTTTTGTTTATTTATTTGTTTATTTATTTAACTTTTTTTTCTTTAAATATATAGTGCTATCTTAGTGCACAAATAAAAGACTGGGAGCTTAACGGTTGAAAAAAAAACATTTCTAGCTTAAACTAAGTTAGCGGATCATTAAGATATTTTTTATTGTAAATTAATGTAAAAAATTCATAAACTGGACAATAATTAATGCTGCAAAATTCACGTACTCAAACAATTTTTTGTTTAACATTATAGGCACTACCACGAGATCATTTGAATTTATAATTAAAGTTGGCTGTGATTTTTAAATTAGATTGGCAACACTAACTGTTCACTTCACAGTTTGATTTGAATTGTCAAAGTGACGCTCCAAAATGTTTAATCTAGAACATAAAATTGCATAACCTCTAATTTACACAGCGAGTCAATTGGCAGGATCGCCAAACGTATAAAAAAATTCCCGCCTACTTTAATTTTAAATTTAAATGATCTCACGGTATTTGTTTAGTTTTTTTTAATAATATACTGATTTTTTAAGTGCTACTTTAGTCCTAATTTAAAAACTTAGGTGCTTCGTGTTTTTTTCAGAATATTTTCAAATATTTACAACTATGTATTTTTCAAAATAAATAAATTCTTTTTACGTTAATTTACAATAAAGATTTTTATATATTCTGCTAACTTTAATTTAAGCTAGCAGAATGTTTTTTTTAACGTTAAGCACCCAATTTATCATTTGGATACTAAAGCAGCACTTAAAAGCACTATATTATTGAAGAAGAAAAAAGTTAAATAAACAAAAAAATTGTTTTATTACGCGAATTTAGTAGCCCTAAATTATTTTCGAGTTTATAAGTTTTTTTACATTAATTTACAATAAAAAAATATGCTCTGCTAACTTTAATTTAAGTTAGCGAAATGCAGTTTTTGCTTGCTAACGCCGAGCATTCAATTTTTAATTGGGTACTAAATTAGCATTAACTTTTGAAATATGTTAGAAGTCATTCTGCTCACTTTGCTATGTAGCTTAAAGGGACTCGAATAAGCTATTGTAACGCTACACTTATAATTACAATCGGTTACTATCAACCGCAAAATATTTAATCTCTTTAAAAGATGACATGTCTCAGGGGTAGACATAAAAAATTGTGAAAAGTAATTCCGCTTACGCCCACTTTCAAATTTGTTAAATCGAAACAGTTATTTAAAGCAAAATAAAGTTCATGGACGCGACTTCCTCTTCATTCCCCAAATTTTGTGGATCTCCCCTCACGTATTTTCATAAACCATAAAAACCTTGAAATTAACAATAAAATATCTCCCCGAAATATTACAAGCTGAAATAAATAAAAGTTACAAAAAAGAGCCCATAGACATTTCCAATTAAAATGTTTCACGTTGCTTCTGTTTCTGCTACTTCCTTTCACCATAATTTAATTTTTTGCCAACTAATTGTTTTTTACATATTTAGGCCAGCAGTCCTGATGGGTTTTGAAATTAGGATTCTCTCAGGAATTCCACAGGCGGACAATTTATATCGATTTGGAATTCACAAACACGCAGGCGAAGGCTTTATTGTATATATATATATATCTACCCAACTTGCCCTTTAGTTATTTATTTTGTTGAATTGAATTTTGAAATAATCCGGAAATCTTTTAAACTTATAGTTTACTTTTTATTAAAGTTCTCATTGCAACCAAATGAACTAGAAATCAGATTTATACGCCTTTGAGCTACTTAAAGTAGCAGAGAGTTGTTTTTCCACTTTTTTCACAAATTAAAAGTAAGAATTAAAGCTTTAAAGTGTTTTATTATTCACAGCAATTAATTTTAAACTATATAGTCAGTAAGTATCTTTGCTCTTACAAGATTTGTCTTAATCAGATGCAATTTAAACTACTGCACTGAATATTCTAGAGCTTTCGCCAGAAGTTTTATAACAGTAATTACAAGAGGTTCTTTCTTGAAAGCAAACTTGTTTGTATTTAATTCCCCTTTCGTAATAAAACAAGCAGAATGGATTAAATAAACAAACTTCCACTATAATTTAATTTGTACCAGTCCTACTACTAGTACCTACATACTTAATGTATAAATCTGAATGACAGGTTTGACGTGCTCGTAAACGGTGGTGGTGCAGTCACGTTGCAGTTTCAACGTTCTCCCTTCCGCCCACTAACTAGAACTGTTTTTGTGCCCTGGAACCAGATAGTAGTACTTCCCCCAGTGCACATGGAGTTAAGTGAAGATTCTCATTCGGAAAATCTGCACACAAGGTATAATTATCGTTCACTTACGTCGCACGCTAGTCTCATAAATGAGTCTTTATTGCAGCTTCCTTGCTCGCAATCCAGCCATTAACTTTCCCGGTGTTTCGCGATCGTTTTTTGATCCTAACGGAGCTTTCCCTGAGACGTGTGAAGATCATGATTCGGAACTTCTAAAGCCGGTTATAACGGGCACGTGGATGCCGGAGGCCGTAGGCGGTCTGCCAGGACGCAGTGTCATTTTTGCAGAAACTCAAATTGTCCAAGAATCGATTCCAATTCCCGGCTCTGACCTACATTTAATGTATAGAAGTTCACAAGCCGCTGGCTATTTCAGTACGGTACACATGCGTTTAACGGGACCAACGATTCCTAAAACGCTGACCCACGTGCACGTGAGAGTTGAGGTAGAAGGCTCGTTGCATGTTAAAACGTACGAAGCCGACCCCAATTTAACCCACACTTTTCCGTGGAATAAAAGGAATGTTTATAAACAAAAGGTGTACGGGATCGCTCAAGCTAAAATTTCCATCGGGTATGAGCACTCCACGTGTAGAGAGCCTATTTGGGAAACACAAACGGCTACGCTGCAAGGTTTCGACGTCGATATATCAGATATCGGTGGTTGGGGTTTGGATATTCATCATCATTATAATTTCCATGAAGGAATTCTACAAAAAGGCGACGGATCGACGCTTCACCTTAAACAATACCCTAGAACCGTTCACGTGGTTATGGGTACTGGCTTGCAAAGACAACTTGATTGCCCTGGTCAATGTGGTGGACCAGCAAAAGATGCCAAATTATTAACTCCTGTAGCTTTAGCAAGCGGGCCGGATGGAAGCATCTATGTTGGTGATTTTAATTTAGTTAGACGCATAACACCTGAAGGAAATGTTTATACTGTTCTACAGTTAAGGTAATGTCACAATTTAAGATACAATATAAAATTATACAAAATTCTGTAACTTTTAGGGCAACTCAAGTTGCTTATCAATATTATCTCGCCGTGTCTCCAGCAGATGGTCATCTATACATTTCTGATCCAGAAAAACATCAAATCTTGAAAGTAATAACCTTAGAACCGATCGCCGATCCAAGCATTAACAGCGAAGCGGTAAGAATAAATTTGCTTTGTATAATATCGTTTCGATAATAATTTGAATTTAAAGATTGTCGGAAATGGTGAAAGATGCATACCTGGTGATGACAGCCAATGCGGCGATGAAGGGCCAGCTAAGCATGCACGATTAGCTCATCCTAAAGGTATAGCAATCGCGGCTGACAAAACAATGTACATCGCAGATGGAACTAATATTAGAGCGGTCGATCCCAGAGGGTTTATACATACTCTTGTTGGTAATCACGGACATCAAAATCAATGGATACCAACTCCTTGTCATGGTTCTATTCCAGCATCACAAGTAGATAATTAAAAATAAGAAACTGTTAGGCTTTTACTAATGTCGTTTATATTTTAGACGCAACTACAATGGCCAACTGGGTTATCGCTTAGCCCTCTAGACGGTTCTCTCCATTTCATAGACGATCGTTTAGTGTTAAAATTAACGGCAGATATGAAAATTAAAGTAGTTGCTGGAACTCCATTGCACTGCCATTCGAAAGACGACAATTTTACGGCAATATCAAATGAAAATATTCTTGGAACAGTCCTTGCTTTAGCATTTTCGCCGACTGGCGATCTGTATATAGCTGAAAGCGATAACCGTCGCTTGAACTTTATACGCATGGTGGATTCAGCAGGAAAAGTTACTCACTTTGCTGGAAAGACGCAAGATAAATTGAAAAGTAACTGTGAATGCAATTCCAGCATTACAACTGTTAGTCCTAGAACTAATCAAGATTTACCAACTGCTTGTCTCTGTGGTGCCACAGATGAAACTACAAGTAATGCTGAAACGCTTTTGTCATCGAATGCACGTTTCCAGGCAATCTCTGCCTTAACGGTTTCACCAAGTGGAGTTTTGCATGTTGCTGATCAAGGTTCCTTGCATGTTTTAGCTTTACAACATTACTTGCCTTCTCATGATGAAAATGGTGAATTCCATATTCCGTATCCACCTGCGGGAGAAGTGTATGTATTTAACAGATATGGACAGCATGTTGCAACGAGAGATTTAGCTTCAGCCAAGACTAGATATTCCTTTTTATATTCAAAGAATACAAGCTTTGGTAAATTGTCTACAGTAACAGATAGTTCTGGAAATAAAATACAGTTCTTGCGAGACTACAGTAACGCTGTTAGTTCAATTGAAAATACACAAGATCATAAATCTGAACTGAAAATATCTGGTGTTGGATATCTAGTGAAATTATCAGAAAAAGGGCGTTCAGAAATTGAGCTTGATTATGATATGAATAGTGGTCTTCTCACTAGTCGTTCAGGAGGTGGTGAAACTTATATGTATCAGTACGACTGGCTTGGGCGAATCAATGGTGTTGTTTTGCCAAGTGGTGAAACATTCCAATTAATATCAGGTTTAACTATCGGAAAAGGTTTAGGAATATCTACTAGTAGACCACCAGCTCAAATTACTGTTAATGGAAAAGCTTCAAAGAAGATTATTTTAAATAACGGTAATTATAACTAAAAGAAATGTTAAGAATCACAGCACTATTTCAAATTTGTTTTAGATTTAGAAACAACAGAAGCTATGACGTTCATCAACTCTAGTGTAATGGTAAATTCAGCATGGGGTGGAAAATTAGAAGTGGCAGCTGTAGCGAGACACCCTCTGTTAGAAGCAGCTTTGCCAGTAGAAGCTGAAATGCTTCCAATTTGGTCACAACAGACTAGTACATTTGGTGATGCTATTCTGAACTTCATGTACACAAGATTCTCTTTGGTTGGAGATGTTAGAAACCCTCAACAGACTTTGAATCGAGAAATATTTGTTAATAACTCAAAAGTGTTGGGTATTGAGTTTGATCAGTTCACTAGTAAAGAGACTTTTTACGATCATGACCAACAAACACTTCTTGCCATAATGTATGACCCTGCTGGTCTTCCACAGTCCTACATCCCAGCAAACGGTGCGGTGTTAGTAAATATTTCATACGATGGATTTAATCGTATAGATGGTTGGAAGTGGGGAGTTTCAGAATTAAAGTATAGTTATGATCGGCATGGGTTATTGTCTGAAGTAACAAGTTCTCAAGATGGCACACAAATGTTTACATACAATGATTGGAATATGCTATCCAAAATAACATTAGCCAGTCAAAGAAGCTTCTTATTGAGTTACGATGATGATGGTGGTCTAAGACATGTTACCTTACCAAGTGGCACAAAACACTCATTTAGTTTACAATCGTCTTTAGGTTTCTTAAGAGCCACGTATACACCTCCAGGCAGTAATAAGGCTTTCCTACAACATTTTTCTCATGCTGGACTGTTATTGCAAACAGTATTTCCTGGAGATGGTGCGAGAGTAGTATATCGTTATACATCAAATGCGCGATTAAATGAAGTTATACATGGTGATGGAAAGACTCTTTATCATTATTCGGCTGAATCAGGTCTTCCCAGTCAAGTTTTACATACAGAACCTGATGTTGAATACAGATGGGATTATCAGTATTCAGGAGGTCTACTTATGGAAGAACGAATAGACTTTAGTGCCAAATCTGGTCTTAGCAATGCTAAATTTACATATGACTATGACAATAATTATAGACTAACTTCCGTTCAAGGACGTATAGGAGGTCAAAATCTACCACAGTACAGTTTAGCTTATAATTCTAAGACTGGATCATTAGAAACAATCGGGCCCTTTAAAGTCAATAAACCACGACTGAATGAAACAAACGTGCACGATGGCACTGCCCTTTTCTCTAGAAGCATCGATGCACAATTTCTAGAGAAACAAGTGGCATTAACAATTCATGGTATGGAAGTGTTTCGAATGGAGTTTAGCCACGACATACATGGGTATGCAATTTAATAAGTCGAAAACTAAAAGACACTGAGAATTTATTATTATATTATTCTAGGCGAATTTCTCAAACACGTACCTATACGAGAAATGTTGGAGTGAATACTTACACAAATATCAAGAATTATACATGGGATTGCGATGGTCAGCTTTCTGGTGTGGAAGCACAGGAACCATGGGGCTTCCGTTATGATGATAATGGAAATATGTTGTCTTTGACGTATCGGTATGCTTAATGAAACCATACTATTGCAGATTTGTTAATATTCTTTTACAGGGGTAATACAATTCCAATGGAATATAACGTAATGGACAGAATCATTAAATTTGGTGAAGGTCAATATAAATATGATAGTAGAGGTTCTGTTATACAAAATGCAAGAGAAGAAAAGTTTCATTACAGTGCTAAAGGATTGTTGGTTCGAGCTACAAAACGTGGAAGATTTGATGTTAGATATTTTTATGATCACCTTGACAGGTAAAGATGTCTAATAAACTTGAAGATTCATTAATTATGTGTGGTATCTTTTCAGATTGATTACTAGGAAAGATAATTATGGTAATGTTACGCAATTTTTTTACAATAATGAACAACATCCTAGAGAAGTTAGTCAGATTTATTCTCCGAGAGATGGTAAACTTATGTCACTTGTTTACGATGATAGAGGACATCTTATATATGCTCAAGTAAGTACATACTAAGTAAATTGCAACAATGTTGTACCTACTGAATGTTAAAGGTTTGGCAACCTACAGTCTGCCATGTGGTTTTATGTTGTTTTATCTATCAAGTTATTTCAACTAATTACGATACGTATGACGGAACATTTTCAAAGAGAGTCAGCACAAGACTGGCAGGCTCATTTGCTCTTGTCAATGCTTGAATTCAAAAGAGAACATTGTGATTGGTTGTTTTAATTTAATATTAGAAACCTGGATTTTCTTAGCCCAACTCTGTGGCCCACCAAAAAGATTTTTTGATAAGTTAAAAAGGTTGCCGACTTTGGAGCAAAGCCATCTCTTAATTTTAATAAATTTTCAAGTGTATTTCCTTAAAAATTTAAGTTGTATACTTTGCTAATACATTTTACTTTTTACTAAACAGGTGTATCGCCATAAATACTATGTAGCTACAGACCAGTGTGGAACTCCAATAATGATCTTCAACCAGTATGGAGAAGGCATACGTGAAATAATGCGGTCGCCCTATGGCCATATAGTTTACGACTCTAATCCGTACCTGTACTTGCCTGTAGACTTTTGTGGAGGACTTTTGGACCAGGTAAATTAACGACACTTTAGGTATTTTAACACACAAGGAAACTGTGACAAGAATGAAATGCAATGAATCAGATTTTGTATGAGATTCATCGGTATCCTTTTGGATGTTCTGTTAACTGGCAGCAAGCATATTAACCAGTTGCTTTGCAGCCACTTACCCAGATATATCATTTGTCACTTGCTAACAGAACATTCCAAAGGGCTTGTAGTAATCCAGCTGATACACATATAATTTAAATTATATTTTTTTGAAATAAATTATTCTTTTTATTAAATTTATTTCTTTGTAGGCTGTAAATTTACTTTTTAAAAAATTTCTTTTTTTTGGTTTATGTTGATTGAGGACTGGCAGCCTTTAATAAAACAATTATTTTAAACACAAATTTGACGTTTCGCCCTTCAATGTGGGCTTTTTCAAAAAGATTCTCTTTATTATCTGTTATATGTATAACATTTTTTGAACATGTTTTTTTTTATATTAATTGTTATCTATTTTAAAAAGTTAATCTGAAACATAAATAAAGCAATGAATTGAAAGCAAATTGATTTTTTTTGAATTTGTTCATTAATTGATATCATGATGTTATAAATAAATGGTGAATTAAATTTATTTATCACTTTTACTTTACTACATTTATTTTTACGTAAAGATATAATAGGAAAACACTAGATGGCGTCGTTTTGTTTTGTTTGTGGAATGTTTTCTACGCAGGTGTATAAGTATTTGAAATTAAAGAACGGATATATATATATATATATGTGTACTTATATTGAAAATAAAATTTTTTTAACAAACAGTTTTTATTATATTAGGTTATAGTAAATTTAAATTTATTAAATCTGAAATTTAAATGATCACCCGATATATTGAATTAAGGTTTTGTATATCAGTTCTGTAATTTATTGAGTTGTTATGTTTTTTGATTTCAATCATTTCTAATATTATTCTATTTTTGTTTTTTTTTCTGTATGTAAAATTTTGGGTTTATTAAAATTAAATGTTGTGATTATTGTTTATAGTGTTCAGTTAAGGCAGTTGAGTTTTTTAGATTTTGTTTAATTGAATTTTTATATTGTTGTATTCTTTTTTCTAACCATTGTTTACTTTTACAAATATATTGTGCATTGCAATTTTGACATTCTAAAGGCTGCCAGTCCTCAATCAACATAAACCAAAAAAAAATTTTATACACATATAATATTTTTGCATAGATAAAACAATTATAAATGTATATAAAGCAATGACAATATGGTAGGGAATATCATCATTTAGAACAGCGGGCCGCAACTACAGGGTTGCGTCCCAATTTTGGGTCGCAAATGTTTAAAAATAGGTCGCATAAATGTTTATTTTTATTATATCATTTAGGTTCGTGTTAAAAATATACGCTATAAGGTCTGATAATTTTGAGTAACTCCCCTCTCTCTCTTGAAGGGGCGCCTTATAATTTTATTGATATTTGTGAGTCGCTAGATAAAAAAGGTTGCAGAATGCTGAGTTTTGGCATTTTGATTTTACTGGGCCAATTTGTTGTCTGCTTAGTCGCAGGATATCATCAGTTAGTTTATTAGGTAGATTTTGTAACATTAATTTACTATGTCTTTGTCCCTTGACACTGTGGTCTTGATGCTGTCTCTTGGTCCAGCCTATTAACCAGCTGCGGATGGTGGTGTTGGTGATTCCAAAAACAGGTTCAGGACCTGTAAATGGTGTCATTGCTCCTTTCTTTGCTAAGGAGTCGGCCCTTTCGTTGCCTGCGGTCCCCTTGTGCCCCGGAACCCACACCAGGGTTACCCTATTGTGAGTTGACAGGGTTATAAGGTTTTGCAGACAATCCCATACTAATTTCGAATTAATTCGGTAGCTAGCTAGGGCTTTTATTTTGGCCTGACTATCTGAAAGGATAAGGATTTCTTTACCTTAATTTCTAATAATTTCTTGCACACAGATGTCTATGGCATGAGTTTCAACTTGGAATCTGCTTCATCAGCCTTAAAATCAGATATTAAATTTCTCCTCCCAATTAGTGCATATCCGAGTACACCTATTGTATACTTTTGTATGACTTTGATTATGTGCTTCATGGCATTCTAACGATATCAAATTCCCCGTAAAAAGAATTCATCTGTACTTTTACCTGTACCTGTATTTTCTTCAATTGGGAAATCCAATGCCTATGTGTACATAAATAAGCACCTCAGGTGCTCTCCCATACCATTCACTAGAACTTGGATTAGTCTGCCAATGTCTGTTTCTACGGGCTTGACTATTTGCATTTCTTCTACGAGCCCGAGCTCATAATAGTTTGGAATGTTGATTTCTGTTAAAGGATACGCTAGAACTCCTACTTTGAAAACCTTCTTGGTCAACGATATGGTTGTTTCTTATTGCTAAAGTGAAGTACTGCTCCTGAACCTACTCCATGATAACTCCCTACTCTTCAGTGGTCAAATCTGGGGGCATTATTGTTTTTACTGTTGATTAATGACCTGCCAGAGGTTGTTAAGCATAGCAAATGTCTTTTATATGCGGATGATTTCAAACTTTACAAATCAATTAATAACAACTACGATAAACAACTGCTACAAACTAATATAGATAATATTTGTAACTGGAGCATACATAATAAACTTTGCTTTAATACAGATAAGTGGTTTGTAATTACTTACTCACTAAAATAAGGACTGAGATTGATAAACACAATTATTACATGAATACGGAGATTTTAAAACATAAAACAACTTCCAAGGACCTTGGCGTTTTGTTTACATCATCTTTCAATTTTCAGAATCAGATTGAACAAGTATGTTCTAATTATCCGTAACTGCATAGAATTTACAAGTTCAACAAGCCTTATCACATTATACAATTTTTTTGTGAGGTCTAACCTTGAATATGCTGCGGTGATTTGGTCACCTATTGTTATGTTATAAATGTTTAGTAGAAACTGTACAAAATAAATTTTTAAAATTTTTGTTTTATCATAAACATAAAAGATATCTTGAATTTTCATCATATTAGAGCTGAGTTTAAATTTCAAAAACTTGAAACTAGAAGAGTTTTTTGCATTATAATGGATTTTTGTATAAACTATTTAATAATTTAATTGACTGCTTGGCTGTACTGTCTAGAATTAAACTATACGTCCCAGGTCATAGCGCTAGAAATTTTGATTTATTTAAAGTAAATTATTATCGTACTAATTATAGAAAGCAATCCCTTGTTATTTAGTCTACTATAATCTTCAATGAATTAGCCCGTTCTTTGCATCTGGAAATATTTGGGATCCCTTATGGCTGTTTTTTGAATAAACTTAAATCTATTATTAATTTTAATTTGTAATCAATAAAATATTATATAAATTTATTTATAAATTTATCTATTTAAATAACAATCTACTGCTAAGCGATTATGTAAAATCTATTTTACGATTATACTGAAACATGTAATTAGGCCTTTAGGCCTGTTTGTTTTCAGTTTAATAAATAAAATAAATAAATAACTTTCATGAAATCCTATTAGGGGGTTCCCTTACAACACTCCTTCAAAAAGTTTTTAGAACAGCTTATCCATAACGGTAGACCAAATACTCGAAGGAAACAAAAACAGTAATTAGTAGTGATAATAAATAAATGTAAAATTTATATCAATCTGTCCTCTTGTTTGCCACTTTATTGTTTAGCTTTGTGCAGGGTTTTGCTTTTAGTATTACTCCTCTTGGCATTTTTAATAACTTTAATGAAGACACTCTTTCTTATTCAAAATGGACCTTGCCCATCGATTTAAGTTTTCAGTTCGATTTGTCATTTGTTTTTACTAATGGTTCGACGTCAACACCAGAAATGTCCCTAATATGAGTAAGTTAAGCCTAGAACTCCAACATGAACGCTACTTTCTTTGGTAAAATAGTTATTTGGTAGGTATGTTAAAATTTCAAACTCAACGTAACTACTGTCATTAATTTTTGCACATGAATACTCATCTTTACTAAATAAATGAATTGCAAGTAGTCCAACTTTTAAACTCATTTATCAGTGCAACCAAAAAGCACTACTACATCTTAAGATGAACGACAAGTGACTAAATTAATAACAAACTGTAGATAACTTAATCTAACAACTAAATAACTTCACAACTTTATACAAGAATATCATAAATTTTTTCTCTCTCTGTCGCAGCACTGTGCTTGACCATAGTGCAGGTTCTTTACTCTTTCTGTCACAGCATTGCGCTTATCTGTGGGGCATATTCTTTACTCCTTTTTCTCTCTGTTGCAGAACTGTGCTTGACCATGGTTCAGATTCTTTACATTCTTTTTTGTCATGTGACATGTGTCACATTTGAAACAATCCTAATTTTGACCAATCACTTCTCTGCAAAGATAAAGGTCATGTTGTAGGTCAAAGCTGACAATGGGTGCATCCAACACACCGCTAGAAATGCAGCGCTGCAGCAGCTTTCACAGCCTTTTTAGATCTAAAAACTGCTATTTAAAATTTTCATTTTTTATTATATGTCTTATCTACTGTCAAAATTAATGTTCTGACATTCAATAAATCAGTCGTCTAGTGTTACTTGTCAGCGCTTTTATATGTATAAAGCGATGATGTACTTCAAACGATTTTATTGCTTCATTGGCTTTTAAAATCTAAGACGGCTGTGAAAGCTGCTGCAGTGCTGCATTTCTAGCAGTGTGTTGGATACACTCAATGATTTCTGTTTTTCCAGGGTGGATTACATATATACCCATTGTCAGTTCGTTTCCTTATATCTGTCACAGTTTTCGGGTTGAATCGGCATTGCAGACAGATGGAGGATCTTTGCCAATGTGCATTTTATGCTGGTATTTGAGTATAATTTTTTTTATTTTACTACGTTAATAAAAAACTGTTTAAGTATTTATGAGAACTTTATTTTCTTATGGTTTGTGGGTGAGAAATCAATGTGTCAAAATTATTAAAATTATCTCAGTTGTTGTCTATTTTTATTGTTGCCTTGGATACTGACTGCTCTTCCAAGGCATGCTAATCACCTCATTTCTTTCCCCCGCCCCCCAATTTGTTTACATCTTTTCTGTGGTACTTAAAATTTTAATAATTTTGATAATCAACACATTATAAAATAACTAAAAAACAAAGTCATTATTTAAACTACATTATCCAGTTTTCTTCATTCTTGCTAAAAGTATATCTATAGTTCTTTTTAATGTCTTGTTTAGTACAATTTAAAAAACAACTCTCTGCCTTATAGTCCACATTCTAAAAAGTTTTGCATACACTTTTCCAAAAACTATAGTAAAACTGGTTTCAGTAACTTTCATAGCATTACACCATATACACCTTGATATAAATGACAGGGTAACAATATATTACGAAGACAGAGAGTTTGATTGTAACTTTTTGACTTTGTAAACCTTATGGTAACCTGCAACATACAGGATGCAGAATTGCTTCATGCACAATGCGATTTTATGTGCATTCTCCTTCAAACCTTACTATTATCTTCCCTAATTATTTTACAGTAAAGGTATTACAGAGTCTTTAAAGAAAAGAATTAGGAATTGATTGATACTGTTGGATATGGTTTGCCGTTGATTATAACTGGAAGAGCTAAAGAAAATAAAACTTCCCTTTCTGCAAAAAGAAATCTGGTGATCGGTCCAGTTGGATTATTTGTCTTTCGTTTTTCCAGTTATGAACAAAGTCAATTAATCAACTGTACCATTTGATCTGTAATACTTTTCTTTACAATACCACAGAATATCTTTTATTATCAAATAATAAAAGGGAAGATGACATTATTGTCATCATCGTCGTGCGTTTAGCTTTAAATAGTAAGGTTTGTACCATATTCCTTTCAAAGTTGACCAAGCTCTGTGTCTATAGGTTCAGATCAGATGAGTACAATGAATATTCTTTGACGCTGATGATACCGTAAAGTGAGGTTACTTTGCTCCACTTTATGTCCGAAATAAGAAAGATGCCCTGAAAAAATATGAATTTAAATCAGTAAATATTTCATATTTTGATTAGGATTACATAAAGAATGAAATATGTGTATCGTACATTGCTAAACTAAAAACAATGTTTAACTATTTTTTTTAATTAATTCTTTGTGGAGCGCAGTAGCAATGGGCAAGGGTTACTTTGCGTCACTCTGTGAAAAGTAAACTGTATTTCCTGCTATAACAACAGTGGAGCCAAGTAAATTCAGTCGTTGGTATACCAGTCTCTAATAGTTATATTCATATGTAAAAAGTTGCAAAACCATTTGTTTATTATTTTTAGTGTTCGAAAGTGCTCGAGCATTTATTTTTGAAGAATATTCCCGGAGCACAAACGAGAATAAACAAGAATAAACCCTCAAAAGTGAGCAAGTCTGGAGAATATTCAAAAGTTCTTGAAATATTCTCAAAATGCTGAAAATTCTCGAATGTTTTCCAATTTTCCTCTTCTCATTTATAATGCTATGTATTATAATCTAATATGTTAAAAAATAATGTAATAATAGAAAATTGGAAAATATTGAACTCGGCCATATTCACATTTCACTCTTAACTTCATAACGTGTCTAATATTCAAGTTCTTCTTAATTCTTTTCTAAAATTCTAATCTTTTTCCACTTATTTAGAATGAGGTAAAGCTATCTTTTTTTTGTTGATTTTAATTAAAATTTTAGTTAGAGGCGTCTTTAATCATGATACGTGAATACTTCCCAGAATATTTAGATTAGAAGCTCAGGTATGCACCGTTACGCCTACCGGACACAACGCTGGCCGCGAACACTTCACCGACTTCGGACACTACGCCGACCCTTAAAGTAAATTTCGCTACTGGACACTTTGCCGACTCTGGACAATACGCTGACCACGTACACGGTCGACGTAGTGTTCAAGGTCGGCGAAGTGTCCAAAATCGTCAGTCGGCATAGTGTCCACGTTCAGTTTCCAGCTGCCGCATGTACAAGTAATACAAATAATTAAAAACTTAATCACTTTTTAACATTTATCATTTTTTGTATAAATAAAATATAAAAAATTTAAATAAAAAGTTCGTATACAACTAGAGCAAAAAACAAAAGAGGTGCTACCGGACGGTATCCCAAATTTTTTTTTCAATGCTTTCAAAGGCATAAATTGTGCAAACTATGCTTATAAAAGTGTCTGTCACTGGAACACCCGATGCTGACAGCAGCTGCGAATACACGTGTACATTTTGCGTGGGCATGCGGTTTACGATTGTTTTCTATCAGTTTCATTCTCGATTTTTAATGTTTTTGTATAAGCTCGTTTGTGCTGTATTATTCTGAAAACTCTCGAGAATTATTATGAGAATGTTTGCGAACGTGCTTGATTATGCTCCCCAAGAGAACGTTCTTTTGATACGGTTTTATCATGCGTTCTCGGTCCTCGCATTGGTTCTCCAGTTAATGGGTTGTAGCAATTATTATTATGATTATTTACTTAAAATGTACAGGAATTGTGGAAATTGTATTTCAAATTACTATTTAAATTTAAACGTCGCAGTTAAGCTATGTTAATCAAGCTGTTAGTTTATAAAACATCTGAGAAGAACTAATGGCACATACTAATTAGTCTATATTTAGTACATCAGGCATATTTTGAATTGTATCAAATTACTAAAATTATTATGATAAATTCCTAGGTTACTTCACTAGTACATATGACTAATGGAAAAATATATGATCCACTTATTGGCCAATGGATGTCACCCCTATGGGAAAATGTATTAGAACGTGTAGCAACTCCAACTCATTTACATTTGTATCGACTGAACGGAAATGATCCTATCAACACAAGACATACCCGCAATCCCCCAACAGGTAATTAAATTAAAAAATCACATACTTAAACATCCCATTTTTCTAATATATCATTTTACAAATTCTAGATCATCTAAGTTGGCTGCAATACATGGGTTATGATCTGAAGAGCCTTGCGCCACAACTATATCCTGACGAATTCCCTGGTGGAGAAATGCCACCCAGGCTAACACGTCCACCAACCTTCTGGAGTCCATCCAGAGACGCTTTAAGAAGCCAGTTAAGTTCACACACAACGTCGGTGGACATACAGTCAGGTTTTCTGGCACACCTCAGTACTCGCCGTATGACCGATGCAAAGAGTTTGTCCGCACCACCAAAGTCAGCTTTGAAGACGGATGTAATGGATTTAGTGCCAAAGAAAATTGGTGCCGCTTCTGATCCTCCATTTGGGAAAGGCATTTTAGTTTCTAGGACTCTGCAAAATCGTGCAATTGTTTCAAGTGTTCCAGCAGCTAATGCAATTTATAGGGACGTTTATACGTCAGTGTTCAATAGATCTTTCTTATTACCATTTTCATTTGTTATGCATAATGCACAACAGGATGCGTTTTATTTTGTTAAAGAAGAAACGTGGAAGATTAACGATGACAAAGGACAATTGAAGAGGTTGCAAGGTCAGGTGAATACTACTTTCCATGAGATTACAAAAGAGAATGGTAGTGGAAATAATTATTTTGATGTTAAAATCCATGGAATGAATGCTATAGTGAATTTGAGATATGGAACGACGTTAGAGAAAGAAAAGCAAAGATTGTTGCATCATGCAAAGCTCTCTGCAATTCGAAAAGCTTGGCATAAAGAGAAAGAAGTACTAAAGAATGGATTTTCAGGAAGTATTGATTGGTCTACAAATGAAATGGATGAAATAATGAAAGTTGGATATGTTACTTCATACGAAGGAGAATATATTCATGACGTTCAACAGTACCCTGAACTTGCGGAAGATCCGTACAATATTAGATTTGTTAAAAAGCAAGCGGATTCGTCTAAGAAACGAAGAAAGAAACGAGAAACCAAGAAAGTATGTCAACATCACTGGTGGAATACATGGAATAAATATAACTGCTAGTGTATCAAACTTTCAAAGACTTACGTTTGAGAAGAAAAACTATTTTCAATTAACTAAGTGTGATGTACCAAGAATAAGCTTATTTAAAATATGAGACATTTTATACAAGATACCAAAGTCTATTTGTGTATTTCAGAGATGCCAAAATGTATATTATTTATTTAACGATATGTTACCTATATGTATGTGATTTTTATCTGGTGCTGATGTTTAGCAGATTTTTTACACGTAAGTTTTAAAATATTGACTGAATTATTAGCTTAAATATTAGCATCAGATGTACGTGTAAATATTTGCGTAAAGCATCATTAATATTCTTAGTCATTGATCAGACAAAAATAAATAATAATAATTAATAATATATAAAAATATAGGAACAACGAGTCCTATACAACTAACAATAAAAGTGACAACAGTGAAAGAACGATGCATTCAAAAAAAAGAATGAGCCACATTATAGAAATATCAAAAATAAATTGTAAATATAGTCCAGTTATAAAATTTTTAATAATTTTAATTAACCGAACGAATTTATCCTAGATAGGCAATGAACAAAATTACTAATACATGTTGTGTTGCTTTACTTAAGATATCATTGTGACTGATCTATGTTTATATTAGAGATAATGCAGATTATCAGCTGTGTACCTTGCAGAAGTATAAAAGCCACGCCATGTTCCAAGAAAAAGTTTTATTTTCTTCTACTACTCAGATGTTATATTTTTACCTTGCCTGCCATGTAGCAAAAATTTTGTGTGCTGTTGTTACAGAGTATGTTCCACAATGTACTGATTTAATGTTACAGTCATTTATCTCATATATACAATATATTATATATATGTTGTTCACTAATTTTTCAGATGATCTTGTTTTTCACTAAACTTTTTTATTACTGCATTTACATAGGAAACAGATAGGAGGGCGTAACTATTTCTTTGCTGCATTTGATAATAATTATTTGTTTCATTAAATTCTGACAAGTATTATAAATGTTTTTGAAGTAAAGAACTTGTTTTATAAATTAGGTTGTTTTATTAACCAGAAACGATACCTGCAAGAGTCTTTTCAGTTACAGTTCGTTTGGTGGTGCAATGTTACTCATCAAATCTTTCTGACCTGACACCAAAACCTCTGGGGTAGGATAAATAGTTTGATTGTCAAACTTAATGAATCTTAACAAAGACAGATTAATTTATGATTAACATTATAAAGCTCTATAGCAGCCATATCAATTCATTGTGGACACTTGATCCTAAATGATTTATATATATCAGAATTTCTTCACACTAACAAGGAGAGGTTTGGAATTGATTCCCGAGGAAAACAACAAAAAGTAAAAAAGAGACAGTAGACAGTAATAGTAACATATATATAAGAAATTAGCTGCAGAATGCAACAGGGACAAGATCTATGGCCATACTCTTATCAGGTATAACATTAAACTTGCGCCCCAGATAAGGTAACACAGGCTTACAAAATTAAAAAAAAGTGTTGTAGTTGAAAGGTGAGGTACTATACCGTATGTTTTTTGGTGTGCTGAAAACATACATATCACCCAAGGATTTCGACATAATCTTAAAAACACCTCAAGAAATTTATAAAAATACATCTAACAAAGATCCTTGGGTGATTGGGTCAATTTTGACTCCGGATTCGTTTTCAGTACACCAAAAAACAGACGGTATAGTACCTCACCTTTCAACTGCAAAATTTTTTTGTTTTTGTGGGTTTGTGACAGGCCCACCAAAGAAAAAAAAAGTTTTGCAGTTGAAAGGTATCATATCGTATGTTTTTTGGTGTACTGAAAACATAAATATCACCCAAGGATTTCGACATAATCTTAAAAATACCTCAAACGATTTATAAAAATACATTAAAAAAAAGCCTTGGGTGATAGATCAATTCAGACCTCGGATTTGTCTTCAGCACACCAAAGAACATAGGGTAAGGTACCTCACCTTTCAATTACAACACTTTTTTTATTTTGAGGGCCTATGTAATTATATGGTAAAGGTAAACTTGTAGGTCTATAACTCAAAAAATATATAGTATGGTCAAAACAACACATGAAAAAACATTGCGAAAAAAATATCGCAAACCAAAACATCGTAAAAGAAAAATATCACAACTGGAATTTTAAACTCCAAATGCAATGTTTCAAATCTACATTCTTTGATAAACGAAAAAAATTGGAGGTTGATAAAGATTAGACAGGGTTTGAGGTAGGAGTAGAGGTTAAGTTAGCAGCAAAATTTAGAAATGGGATTAGAGGTTAAGTTAGAGGTTAGATTAGATGTTAGGTTTCAAGTTAGATATAATATTAGATTAGAAGTTTGGATATCTAACACTTTGATACTAAATACGTACATAATATAACCTTTAATTTAACCTAACCTATAGATTTGGTTACAGCAGTTGCATGTGGTCCATGAAAGCAATGCTTCCCTTAAAAATTATTTGAACATAAAAAACAATGTTATCAAACTATTTTTATAAGATTATGGTTATTATTTATTTACTTAATTTGTTATTTAATTAATTGAAGGGTTGGCCGTAACAACGTTGTATGTAACAAAAGAATTGAACAGCAACACGAACTGGCAACAGACGTACAGCGTTGTTAAATGGCATACTATAAATTCAAGCTTTAAAAACTAGCATTCCGGGAATCTGTTTAAGAATATTTTATATCTCTACGACGCCAACACCTTCCAATAGTGCTACTAACCTTGTTTTTATAGCAATACCTCATTTTAGCAAAATGTTACATACAACGTTGTTACGGCCGACCCTTCAATTATCATTTATTTATTAGAGTTATAATATTTAATTAACTTAAAACTGCCAATTTTATGCAGAAAAAATACTAAAATAGTGTACTTATTACCACTTTGGGGCCATTAAATTTGCATAGAACGGTAATGCAGATTAAAGTTAACATCACAGTGGTGATGCAGTTGCTGTCATAAGGTCATGTTGTTAGATGCTCGGTGCTCAGATAGATTTGATTATTTATTCCTTTTAGTGTTAATTAAGTGTTACTTATTAAACACTATATCTGGGAATGATATTGAATTTAAGAAAATTTTATTACTTTAACTTATATTAGTTTTTAGAATTATTTCATAGATGGAAATAATTGTATGTAGTTTGATTCTACGCAAAGTGAAAATTGCTTATCGAGTGACTGCAAATTTGGCTGCTTCGGTATAAGGTCTGAGCATTTCCGATACCCTTGAATCGCATCATTTCTGTTTGTAAATTATTAGAGAAAGAATTTTTTGCACACAGTTTTAGAAACAAATTGTAAATTGCTTATAAATACATTCATTTATTTATTAAAGATTAAAACGTGCAATAGATATTTTAAAATTGAATCCTATAAAAATTACAGGCTAACAATCTATAGTAGTTTATGTGTTATTCTGTTGTCCTTGCCTTCTTTTTAAATATGAAAAAGGTGTTTGAAATAACTCTGAATTTCCCAATTTATCCACATATTTGAGATGCATTATAAATACATTTTTTAATAAAGATTGTAGTCGGCTATCACAAATTTCATAAAGTATAAAGCGAAAAGATCTTGTTTAAAAATCTTTTATAAGCCTTATAATTATGATGCTGTTTTTTTATTGCACCTAAGTATAGTAAAATCAAAATCATTTTTGCTTTCCTTGCTTAGATTCTCACCGCACGCCACTGGGTTACAGGTTAACTTATTTAGAGTTTATGTTAGAGGTAAGGCTGAGGTGAGCTTAAAGCTCAGTTTAAAGATAATTATCTTTAAATTGAGCTCTAACATAAGCTCTAAGCTTACCTGTAAGTAGGGTAAGATTAGAGGTCATGTTAAAGGGTAGGTTAGATTAGTTGGAAGTTGGATTAGAGGTTAACTTTTTATCTTGCTTCAGTTTGTCCTGTATACGATACTTTTTACCGATGTTTTTTAGGATAACATAATTTGTAAGCCAATCCGACCTTCAAGCCAACCTCCAGCCTAACCTCTAGTTCAAACCTTAATCTAACTTTTATCTTTACCACTAATCTAATACAGATACCTGACATAACTTCAAACTTGACCTAATTCTAAAATAAACTTTAACCTAATCCTTAGTCTAAGATCTAACCTAACTTTCTAACCTAATCTCTACCTTTACTTCTTTGTTATCTTATATTTAAGCTAACCACTACCCTAACTTAACTATTAACATAATCTCCAGCATGACTCTTTTAATCTTAATTTGGTAGGGTCAGTTGACTTGCAGGACTTTGAAACAAGTTTCGTACAACACAATAATAATGTATTGCATTTTGGCTTATCTAACCTAACTTCTTAATTAACTCTAGCATAGCTCTTAACCTAACCATTTATATAACTCTTAACCTAACTTCTAACCTAACCCCTAATCTCACCTATAATCTTACATCTAATTAACCTCTTAATCGAACTTTCAACTTATCCCCTTACCTAATACCTAACATAACTTCTACCTTAACCTAATCTCTAACAAAACCTCCAATCTAACAGCTAACATAACATATAACTTAACTTTTTATCTAATCCTTAATCTAATCTGTAACATAACCCTTAATCTGACCTCTAGCCTAACCTAAAACAGCTACTATATATAATACATGTTAATACATAAATTTAATTATGATTATTTTTGTTATACCTTTAATTGCATTAACAATTGAACCTTTTTTATCTGCATTGTCTGCTTGAATTGTTACGTGTGTAGCTTGTAATCTGTAATTGGTAATATTATAACTTACCTGTGCAAGTATAAATCTACAGTTCACTTGTGATCACTAAGCTTGCAGGTACAACTTGGAAAAGGTGTAGGTAAAGAAATGATTCTATTTTGTATTGAAAAATAATAATAGAACTTTTGATCCATGAAAGTTATAATAAAATATGGATGGTGGTGGATTCGGGAATGTCACACAGTATGCTAGAAAGGTCCATGGCACTCGTGTAAATGGCACGAATTCAGGGTTTCTATAGACTAAGCAACCACTTTTAAAAACCTATACGTGCGCCTCTAGCGGTGGCGAGAGTAAACTGTGAGCCGAAAATTTTGAAATTAATGATTTTTAAATGAAGTTTATGCATAAAAAAGTTTGTATTTTTTCACATTTGCCTGTATGTTTCTTCAAAAAGATGAACGTACTTATTAAAAGTAGCTTTCAAGCTGTGGTTATTAGTTGTTTTAGAAAGAAATCATTAAGTAAAGGCAACAAATTGTTGCAAAGTTGTCATGTTAATGTGACAGAAGAAGTAATCAACGACAAAAGAATACCTGGAGCAACCTGTACAAAAAAATCTTTATTTTTTTTTTTTTGCAAAACACAAGTCAATAAATTGAATTTCACAAAGAAAATAGCGAGAATCATGTTTAAATTATTTGTATAAATTAATTTAAACATTAATAAATTTTGTATTCTAAATGTTTATTTTTAAATTATTTAATAGTTATTTAATATTAAAATAATATTTTATTTAACAATTTATTATCTGTAAGTAAAAGTATTAGGATATTTTTATATTAGGTGAATGAAACTCACAAAATAGAAGATACAAGTTGCAGGTGCAAAGCCGGAAAATGTTATTGCTTGCATGCGGCACAATTTGTTTATTTGTTAATTAAGACAGATCTTCGGAAGTACAAATGCAGAAGTATCATAACGAGTGCACGATTGAAAGTTTATTCTGCTCAAATTTGGCAGATAAAGAACCAAAAAAGGAATACAAATTCAGTGATGTTAACATGATTCGAGCTGAAAAAAAACATGCATCGGAAGTTGTTGAAAATGTACTGCTAAGAGAAACCGTGTTGCAGAAACAAGATAAATTATAAACGATTATTAATTTTTTTTTGCAAAACAAGGATGATTATAAGTTATACAGTTGTTATGATTCTAAATTAACTTCAAACTTTGTAGACAAAATTAAATTAGTAAAAACTGCATACTGTACGAATTATCCTGAGAAATATGAAAAAAGTGAAAGTTACCAAAGAATAAGCTATTAATATTGCCTTGAATTCTATTAATCAAAGTCAATCTTCATTGTGGTATAAGCAAAGATTTGTCATGCTCCAAAATGCATAAATATTATGTTTTTGGCCCAAAAGTATTTACTTTTCATACGTGGCGGCGCTGCGATTGATGGTTTCTTAGTGTATAGAATTTAATAAAATCTTACATCTCAAGCTTCCTTAGACACCAAACTGACTCGCTAAAACTGAATCTGACGTTAAAAAATTAAAATGGCGGATCCAATATGGCGTCGAACTTTTAAAAGCTCCGACTAAATCTGAATAAAACCGTGTATCTAGGGGTTCGCTAGGACACTAACTGATTTTGATGTTAAAAATTAGAAATGCAGAAAAGTGAATCTAATATGGCGTCGGGATTTGAAATATTACACTATATCTGGATAAAACTGGGTATCTACGGGCTCTTGAGGGCGGTAAAGTTGAGTCAGACGTTAAGAATCTATAATTCAAAATGTCTGATCCAATATGGCGTCGAACTTTTAAAAGATTCTACTACGAGGGTAGATTGAAAAGTTTCCGGAATGGGCAAGAGATGGCGCGCGTATCGTGAAATTGTTATGATGGTTGTCAAGGCTAACCTATTTTAGGAAAGCTGTCAAATTTTCAGACACGTGCGTCGTTCCGTTTATGTTTACTAGGATATCTTGTGAAGCAATTCAGGCACTTTTGCAAAAATGGATAAAAACGAATTTCGTGCAGTCATCAAACATTTCTGGATGGACGGGAAAACGGCGACGGAGATACGAGATATTTTGCAGAAAGTTCATGGCACATCCACACCTTCATTTTCGACTATTAGTTTCTGGGTGAGCGAGTTCAAACGTGGCCGTACGAGCACCAAGGATGAACCACGCAGTGGACGTCCAAAAACGGCCACAAATGAAGAAATGGTCGATAAAGTCCATGATCTCGTGTTAGCCGATCGACGAGTGAAGTTGCGCGAAATAGTAGAGACCACGGGCATCTCATATGAACGTGTGCAAAATATCGTGCACGAACATTTGGGCATGAGGAAGCTCTCGGCGCGATGGGTGCCGCGTTTGCTGACTATGGACAACAAGCGAAATCGTGTGACCACTTCGAAAGAGTGTTTGGCCTTGTTAAATCGTAATCCAACGGATTTTTTTCGCCGATTCGTGACCGTGGACGAAACATGGATCCACCACTACACACCAGAAACCAAGCAGCAGTCGAAACAGTGGATTTCTCCAGGCGAATCTGCTCCGAAGAAGGCAAAGACTGTCCCATCTGCTGGAAAGGTCATGGCCACCGTTTTTTGGGATTCGCAAGGTGTGATACACATCGACTTTTTGCAGAAGGGAAGAACTATCACGGGACAATACTACAGCGATTTATTGGATCAATTCAACGGCATTTTGAAGGAGAAACGGCCTCATTTGCAGCGAAAAAAAGTGCTCTTCCACCACGACAACGCGCCGGCCCATTCATCCCGAATCGCCAATGCTAAATTGGTTGAATTGGGCTACGAGGTGGTGCCGCATCCCCCGTACTCTCCAGACCTGGCCCCGTGCGACTTCTTTTTGTTCACAAACATGAAGACTTGGCTCGGAGGCAAGCGCTTTACGTCAAATGAGGAGGTCATCGCCGCCACTAAAGCTTATTTTGCAGAGTTCCCGAAATCATATTTTTCTGAAGGCTTAAAAAAGTTGGAGCACCGCTGGGAAAAGTGTATCGCCCTGCAAGGATATTATGTTGAAAAATAAAAACAAAAACCTGTTCAATTACTGCGTTTTCTTGCCCATTCCGGAAACTTTTCAATCTACCCTCGTATATCTGAATAAAACTGTGTATCTAACTATTTCTAAGGACGCTAAAACTGAATCTGATGTTAAAAATTGGGAATTCCAAATGGTGGATCCAATATGCCGACGAAATTTGAAATATTACACTATATCTGGATAAAACTGGGTATCTAAGGGCTCTTGATGGCCCTAAAGCTGAGTCTGCCGTTAAAAATCTATAATTCAAAATGGCTGATCCAATATGGCGCGAACTTTTAAAAGATTCGATTATATCTGATTAAAACAGTGTATCTATCTGTTTCTGAGGACACTAAAACTGAATATGATGTTAAAAATTGGAAATTCAAAATGGTGAATCCAATATGGTGTCAAAATCTATATGTAGTAAAACTGGATGTCTAGGGGCTCTTGAGGGCGTTAAAGTTGAGTCAAACGTTAAAAATCTTTAATTCAAAATGGCAGATCCAATATGGCGTCGAACTTTTAAAAGCTTCGACTATATCTGAATAAAACTGTGGATCTAGGGGTTCCTGAGGACGCTAAAACTGAATCTGATGTTAAAAATCGGAAATTCAAAATGGTGAATCCAATATGGCGTCGAAATCTATATCTAGTAAAACTGGGTATCTAGGGGCTCTTAAGGGCGCTAAAGTTGAGTCAGACGTTAAAAATCTATAATTCAAAATGGCAGATTCAATATGGCGTCGAAATTTTAAAAGCTTCGACTATATCTGAATAGAACTGTGGATCTAGGGTTCCTGAGGACGCTAAGACTGAATCTGATGTTAATAATGGTAAATTCAAAATGGTGGTTCCAACATGGCGTTAAAATTTAAAAAGATCTTACCATATTTAAATAGAAATCGGCATCCAGGGGTTTTTGAGGTCGGTAAAACTAATACTGACGTTAGCAATCAAGAATTCAAAATGGCGGATCCAATATGACGACGAACTTTTGAAAACTTCGACTATACCTGAACAAAACCGTGTATCTAGGTATTTCTGAGGACGCTAAAACTAAATCTGATGTTAAAAATTGGGAATTCCAAATGGTGGATCCAATATGGCGTCGAAATTTGAAATATTGCACTATATCTGGATAAAACTGGATATCTAGGGGCTGTTGAGGCCGCTGAAGTTGAGTCAGACGGTAGAAATCTATAATTCAAAATGGCGGATCCAACATGGCGTCGAACTTTTAAAAGTATCGACTATATCTGAATAGAATTGGGTATCTAGGTGCTTCTGAGGACGCTAAGACTATATATGATGTTAAAAATTGGAAATTCAAAATGGTGAATCCAATATGGCGTCGAAATCTGAAATATTACACTATATCTGGCGAAAACTGGGTATCTAGTGGTTCTTGAGGGCGCTAAAGTTAAGTCAGACGTTGAAAATCTATAATTCAAAATGGCGGATCCAATTAATATGGTGCCGAATTTTTAAAAGATTCGACTATCTGAATAGAACCGTGTATCTTGGGGTTTCTGAGGACGCTAAAACTGCGTATCTAGGATCTCTTTAGGACGTTAAAGTTAAGTCATACGCTAAAAATCTATAATTCAAAATGACGGATCCAATATGGCGTCGAACTTTTAAATGATTTGACTATATCTGAATAGAATTGGGTATCTAGGGGTTTCTGAGGATACTAAAACTAAATTTGATGTTAAAAACAGGAAATTCAAAATGGTGAATCCAATATGGCGTCGAAATTTGAAATATTACACTATATATGGATAAAACTGGATGTCTAGGGGCTCTTGAGGGCGCTAAAGTTGAGTCAGACGGTAAAAATCTATAGTTCAAAATGGGGGATCCAACATGGCTTCGAACTTTTATAAGATTCGACTATGTCTGAATATAATTGGGTATCTAGGGGTTTCTGAGGTTACTAAAATTAAATCTGATGTTAAAAGTTATTCAAAATGGTGAATCCAATATAACGTCGAAATTTGTAATATTACACTATATCTGGATAAAACTGGATATCTAGGGGCTGTTGAGGGCGCTAAAGTTGAGTCAGACGGTAAAATTTATAATTCAAAATGGCGGATCCAACATGGCGTTTACTTTTTAAAGAATCAACTATATCTGAATAGAATTGGTATCTAGGTGCTACTGAGGACGCTAAAATTCAATTTGATGTTAAAAATTGGAAATTCAAGATGGTGGATCTAATATGGCGTCGAAATGTATACCTGGAAAAACTAGGTATCTAGGGTCTCTTTAGGACGCTAAAGTTGAGTCATACGTTAAAAAATCTATAATTCAAAATGGCAGATCCAACATGGCGTCGAACTTTTACAAGATTCGACTATATCTGAATAGAATTAGATATCTAGGGCTTTCTAACGATGCTAAAACTAAATCTGATGTTAAAAATTGGAAATTCAAAATGGTGAATCCAATATCGCGTTGAAATTTGAAATATTACACTATATCTGGATATAACTGGATATCTAGGGGCTCTTGAGGGCGCTGAAGTTGAGTCAGATGTTGAAAACTTATAATTCAAAATGGCGGATTCAATATGGCGTCGAACTTTTAAAAAAATCTACTTAATATGAATACAACTGGGTATCTAAGAGCTCTTAAGGCCGTTAAACCTGAATATGATGTTAAGAATGACGTTCAAAATGGTGGATCTAATATGGCGTCGAACTTTTAAAAAGTTTTACTAAATCTGAATAAAATTAGATATCTAGGTGTTTCTGAGGACTTTCAAACTGACTCTGATCTTGAAAATTGGAAATTCAAAATGATGAATCCAATATGGCAAGAAACGCCGTTCACCACGAAACAAATATGGCTGCCTATTTAAACCAAAATAAATAAAAATAAATTACTAGTATTTCGAACTACCAATACTTAGATGTGATAATACACAAAAAAATTTTTGAGATGGTCCAGCAACCAGTATTGGACCACTTGCAAAATATTTATGTTTTCGAGTTTCACCGCATTTCGCGATCTGAGCGTCAATTTCTAACCCATAAAGGTTAGTTTTTATTTTACCGTTACCAATTTAGTATTTTATATTTATAAGATTAAAAAAAAATCATTCAATTTCGAGTAGTCTTAACCGGTTCCAAGATAACGCTCCTTTTGCCTAGCTCTCCTCCACCATGTGGTTAGACAATGTTAATTACAATTAACATTGTCAACACAAATTGACAATAATTGGACCAATCGCTATCGTACCCAATTCAAAAATACATTGTTGCTTGACATTTTTAGATAATTTTTATATTTTGCACAGAATATCCCTAATACATTGACATGTCAAAAATAGCAAAATATATATTATGTAATTAGGAGATCAAGCGATACTTTAAATCCAAGATGTATTCGGCTGGCGCCTCGGCGTTATAACATCTTCGAGGATTTAAAGAAGCTTGATCTCCGTATTGCATAAGTTGTTTTATTTTATTTCGTATTTCAATTCTAATTTTTCCCTTTTAAAATCCATCCGAATTTATTGCATAAAGAAGCAAGTTGCCTCGTCTGTGTCATCATACTCGTAACCAAGGAGATAAAAAGCAGCATGCCACGTGTGGCTATAATGCAACATCAAATTATTTACGTTGCCAACAACAACGGAGATCAAGAACGTCTTGAACTCCGGTGTCACTGACAACGGAGATCAAGATATACTTTATATTACTAATTGTGGTATATAAACAATTATTTGAAATACGAAATGAAATAAAAATGTTTTTGCAAGCTTGGTATTATTGTGGCGGTAATTTTTCTTCGGCTCCGCACACCATTTTTGACTGAAATCGCAATTTACGGAAAATTTAATAGTTTCTTTACTATCAGAGCTATCGTGTTCAAATACATACCATCGTTTTCTACTTGAATTAGTTTGCGTTTATGATAATTAAAGTTTTAACTATCTCTTGTGTAAATGCATGAAATGTCCTTTACAAAACGTTTAATGGTTTCGGTCAAATTCTTGATTTTCAGGATAATTTTTCTTAAGAATGGTAAGAGTCGCAGGACTCTGGACTATTAATTCGCCGATTTTGAAATCTGAGATTCTGATCCTTTTTTTATCTATGGTCCTTCAAACATAGCCCAAACCTTAAAATTGACAGTTTCTAGGCCTAATATCTCAAAAGGGGCAGGTCTTAAAATTCTAGTAATTTTACGCATTCCATCCGCAATCCATGTATTACCATAGCGATTTGTGGAAGTAAACAAACACTTTATTTTACTATACAAATCAAGCATTTTACCTGCCGCAAATATGGTTGGCAATAAAATTTTGTATGCACCACGTCAGTAAAGTGTATTTATCGAACTCGCCTGTTATTCGCCTCGCTCGCTTGGCTTGCTCGTCTCATAATCTCAGACTCGATAAAGAATCACTTTACTGACTTGGTACATAAATAACTATTAAATATGTAAGAAAATTATCATATTCATTTTCACTACAAGTAGATAACATCCAATGGTTGTGGATATACATATATTCACTAAAGCAAATTTCTAATATCCTTATTAAAGATTACCGGTTTTTTAATAATGCCCGAGATCTTTGATTTTTATTCAACTTTGTAATTGTTGTAACTGGAGATAAATTAAATGAATTGCATACTAAATTTGCTGTATCCAATTCTTCAGATGGATCACAAACATTCTCCTTTACCATTTCACATGATTTTTGCTCAATACCAAATAATTTAGAAATACATGTTGGACATAATGACTGACCTGTCACCCTTAACTTTAATAATAATATTTTGTTTATCTTGAGTTAAATTGCTTACACTACATAATTTCTCAGCCACAGATTCATAATCATATTAAAGGCATTCTTATTTGACACACACACCCCATATTGATTTGTCACACACATTTGACATTTGAAATATTTATCAGTCGATAGTCAAATAATATAATGTGGCTACATTAAATGTACTGTTCTTAATAACAATAACTGAACAGGCTACAAAAACAATGATTGTAACATGTACTGACAGGAATTATCCTGCCTCCATCAAAAAATAATATGAATACATCTCAAAAAATATTTAAATCAGTTGCATTCATTTATTATTCCCGTATCATGCATGTAACATGTGAGCCACATCTTGTTTCCGAGGCGGCTATGAATCAGAGAGATAGGCATAGCAGTCATGTATCTCAGATATGACTACCAATTCTATATCTCGTTGATGGCCAACTTAGCCACAAAATTTTGTGGTTCACATGATACAAATTGAACCGAAAAGCTTGTGTTAACCTTACACTCATAATCAGCTAGATATTTGCTGATACTTAGTGTTTGCTTACTGTATTATTTCTAATTTTTCTTTATATATTTATTAATTACACAATTATTTTAAAGCAACTTGTGGTGCACAAAATTGTAAGTAAAAATGGTCGGATTTTTATGTTACTTTGCATCGGCACAGCTTTAAAACTACTTCGAAAATACTTAAAAAATATTAGAATTTTGGGACTTGTCCCTTTTGAGATACTAGGCCTAAAAAACTGACAATTTTAAGGTTTGGGATATGTTTGAAAGTCCATAGAAAAAAAGACGAGAATCTCACATTTCAAAATTGGCGAATTAATAGTCCAAATAGATACACGTATGCATACAAAATTCGAAGTCTGAGACTGTTACCATTCTTAAGAAAAATTATGCTGAAAATCAGGAATATGAAGGAAACCATTAAATATTTTGTAAGCGTCATTGTCATGCATTTGCACAAGGGATAGCTAAAACTTGAATTATCAGAAACGTAGAGCAATTCATGTAGAAAACAATGGTATTTATTTGAACACGATAGCTCTAATGGTAAAGAATCTATTAAATTGTCTGTAAATGGCGATTTTGGTCAAAAATGTTGTACGGGCTGAAAAAAGATGGCCGCCACAAACCACAATAATACCAAGGTATGCAAAAAAATTTGTTTTGCTATTTTTGAAATGTCAAATGTAATAGGAATATTCTATGCAAAATATAAAAAATATCTATAAATGTCAAGCAACAGTTATTGGGTGATCTAGAATGGATTGACCCAATTATAATTAACATTTCAACGGTTCAGCAAGATTGGAAAATGTAACAGGTACAAAGCGGATAAATATTACGGAAAGTCTACTACAATATTTTGTAGAATCTGTAAATATTTTTGTTATAATAAAATTATCACCCTGTATTTATCAACGCATAAATATTAGATTCCTAAATAAGGTATCCTTGAATTTGGAATTAAGATAATCACACAATAAGACAAACAGAAATGAACGTTGCAATTAAAAACAGGTGATGACGTCATCGAACGATTGTACTTATCAAAGCTATCAACATTCATCCCAGATAAAAAAATCTACGCGTTCAAGCACTCTACTGAAACTTTTCTCGTTTCTGTTTTATATCAACTATTCTATACTTTATAATCGCCCTGTGGAATACCTACTTAAAACGAAAGAAATTCCTAGAATTGATATTATGGTAACTGACATTAATGCAGAAAAATAGAAAAAGTAATTTTGTTGTTTTTTATGAATTAAATTAGGCATAAATGTATAGAAAATTATCTTATGGCAATTAATTACTATATTATTTTGTATTAGTTAGCTAATCGCAGCTCTCATTCGTTTTTAATATTCGCAGGTTATTAAATTTATCTTTGTCATTTCAAATCTCTTTTGCACAGACGATTTTAATAAAAATAATATAAATCTATTGCGGTGATCTTTAAAGATAAAATCAAATACAATATCCACCGTTCCAAATATAAATATAAATTATATACGGTGGATTGAAATGAGAATACACCACAGATATTTTTCTTTATTCCTCTCAGCTAGCTCAGGTTTGCTCAGTAAAGCATAAATTATTATAATTACGAGACTATTATTTACTTTTATGCCTGGAAAGAAAGAAAAACTTATATCGTAAGCACTAAAGCTCCTGCAAGCTGGACAACTGCTACTAAACTCTGAATTTAAAAGAAAAGAACGCTGGATGCTTGTATTAACATCAATTAAACACATGTAAAATTGAAAACACATAAACTTTATTTAACAAACAAAAATAAAAAAAGTCCAAATAGAACGTCAAAATAAAAATAAAAAAAAATGTTATTCAAGATAATACAATTGGTAAATTGAGAAATGAATTCCCAGGTTTGCTCAAACGTTATAAATAATTGTAGTGATCTGACATAGGATCAGTACGGTCATTCGTTTGAACAAACCAACACAAATGAAATTTGTTTATAAATAAAAATATTTGTTAAATGAAAATAAAATTTTATATAAAGAAATTTAGTTGTTTTATTTACTTCAAATCAAATAAATTCTGAAAAGAACTTAATAAACAAAACCAAATAATTTTATATTTGAGGATGAATTTTACAAGTTAATTATTATTTATGAACTTGACAAGAATCATTTATTATAACCAACCTTGTATTACGATATACTTTCCTTTTTAAAAGTTAATCCTTATTATTGGTAACACTGCGATGAAACCAAACAGCTGACTTCTTGTTTATAAAATATCGTCGATACGTAGATCGATGTCAAAAAATAAATTCAATCCGAATTTATTAAAACAATCACTTTCACTTTTAATAATTGTTAAAAGACACTAATATCTTCTTTTAATACTTTTAAGAAAACGTTCAGGTAACACTTTAATTTATTTTACTTTGTTTTATATATGACATTTATGTCAAAACATATGGTTAAATATCTAACCTCAAATTAATTACAGATATTTTATCCGGAGTCGGGCATAGCTTCTGCCTTCTACGTTTTATCGACTGACTTTGTTCCAATTTGCCCCAGCTTATATAGTTTATGCCAGAACAAAAGAAAACTATGACACTTTTTCAAAACAACTGAATATCGAACAAGATCGTGACGTCACTAATCCGGGACAGCTGATATTTTTTCTCACTAATCTTAATTCTGTTATTATAGGATTGTAGCTCTTGAAACGAAGATCAATAAAGTATAATACATTCATTATCCCAAAATGTATCGTAACAAAGATATTCAAGAAAAACGTTTGACAATGTACAAAACTCATTACGATCTAATTACATATAAAATTCAACAAATCAAGGTTCATCCTTTACAAGCTAGTTACAGGAATACATGATATAGGTCAAATAAATAATTTCTCCATAGAAACATCTTTACAATTTAATATAAAGATTATTTTTACAGTACGCAATACAATGAATAAACCAATTGATGCATATAAAGATTCCTACTTAAATATAATATCAACATTAATCAAATTATGCTCAAAATATCCAGCATACAGTACTCTAAACACTTACATCAAAACAATGGTGAGTAAAAACAGGATAAGAGTCATATCAACACGAACGAGAGGATTCAATACCTTCATTAATTGTAGTGACCAGAAATCTTATAAACAAATTCAAAAATTAATTGTATTGTATCAGTCATAATAAGATTGACCTAATTAATCTATTTTCAGCTAATTAACAACATGAAACTGAGCTGGTCTCCTGGAATATAGAAAAATCTATCTAACGTTAAACATCGTAATATGTAAATTTTAATATGGAAATTACTTCTTCCTAACAAGTGGGAAACCGTCCCAAAGTAACATGGGTTGCATAAACATACCTATGATCAAGCAATCTAACTAATTGATATCCTTTTTCTGAAAATGAAACCTATTATTATTGTGCATGAGAAAGCTAGGTTATGTTTACATGAAGTCTTTATTCTTAAGTTTTTAATTTAAACATTAATGAACCTAACTGTGGTCCTATTTATAACCTTTATATTAATTATGCCCATGACATAGCATATCCCTCTTTTAATTTAAATCCTATATAAAAATATTTGTGTTAACGTTTCTGTTCGGTCGATAAAATTTTCAATACGGTGATTTGATATCTCCTCACTATTAAAAGAGAAACAGCTAAATAAGCAACATTCCCCAAAAGTATCCTTTTTATACAAAATAATTTAACAGGATTAATTAGTCATATTTGAGTGGTTGGACAAAAAGCCAATTTAATTAATTTAAATTAAAAATGCAGTTTTTACAAACTTATTAATTATATACGTAAATTTATTGTTTTTGCAAAAAAAAGTCTTATATTATATAATAACTTTTATTCCTAAATAATTCTTGAAATTATATTACCTACGTATTTAAAACGATAATAGAATAGCTACATGCATCCTTCAATACTAACTAAGTTTTATCAGCAGATGGATATTATTAAGTGAAATAAACCAGTTTGAGGTATTTTTAGACAAGAAAGTGGACGCCGTTGATGCCCCTTAATGCTTCTTCCTATCAGAGAAATCCATGTATTTCTTCCGACCCCACTGGAAAGATTGCTTGGCGACAGAATAAAGGAGAGGGATGTACTCTTTAAGAGTTTAGGAATGGTCATAACGCGATCAAGACCAGGTAATATGGGTTGCATATCTCGGTTTTATTCCTATATTCCTATTCCTATATTGTAAAACTTTAAATAAAATAAAACTAAAAAGCAACAAATAAGGTAAAGAAAAAATAATCTTTATTCAAAATCACTGAGTGACACAGGTAATATCATGCGAAATATGTCATAATATTTTCATAATATGTCTTAATTTATTTTCGTAATTAGCCTCCAGACTCCAAGTTTCCAAAACTCCAAGAATCCAAAGTTTCCAAGACTCCAAGTTTCCAAAGATTCCAAGTTTCCAAAGATTCCAAGTTTCCAAAGATTCCAAGTTTCCAAAGACTACAAGTTTCCAAAACACCAAGCTTCCCAAATCCAAACTTTTTCCATTCCAAGTTCCAAATTTCTAAGTTTCTAAGAATCCAAGATTCCAATGCCAATCCTATTCCGAAAGTACGTTTTAAGCCTTAAAACCTGTAATAAATATAAAAATAAATACTTTTTTTTTAATGTAATATGTATTTTATTTTATTTATTTAATTTAATATTTTTTTAATTTTGTGTTAATATTTATGGCTATATTTTGATATACTATATTTTCTCATTCTTTAAGTACAGCTAAAAAGCAACAAGTAAGGTAAAAAAAATCTTTATTCAAAATCATTGACCGACACAAGTAGCCGATTAAGATATATTTCGCATGGAATTATTCTTTGATACAATAAATGAAAGCTTTAGAATATCTTTCTTTTATTACAGTAAGAGATATTTTCATTTTGTATGTTTTGTTTAGTTTTAAATAAAACAATTGTAGTAATAAATGGGAATAAATATATTGTGTGCTATTTTACCGTACCTATTAAATTTAGTAGTCCTCCTTTCTCTACAATACCTGAACCTTAAAGGGCATTTTAAAAATATTCTTTAAATATCCTTAAAATGTGTGAAAGCTGTTTCAAGAAACTTCAAATGATTACGTTTTATGTTTGTGAATCCTGTATATTAAAATAACTTTTATGAAAGAAAGACGTTCAAGCTAACGCTTTAAAGGTATTACCTCCTACCGGCGTTGCAAGGAGTTCTAATTATGAGGTTATGAATTAAAAAAAGGTTAGAATATTGATTAACAAGTGAAACACACAGATCGTGGAAAAAGCAAGTTTATTACAGAATTTTAACATTTAGGTTAGAAACAGTTAGGTGAACGTCAGACTTGAAAAAAGCGTACGATCCGTCCAAAAGTAAGTTCACTACAGAACGTGGATTAAGAAAATGTGAATATAAAAGAAGTTTGCATAACAATAAATCAGTAATATCATATATTCTTAAAGTAAATGCCAGTGGAAAGAATTTTACTCAGGAGGTCATCAATTAAAAGAGGTTAAGATAACGACAAACTCGAGAAAGCGAGTGTTTCCTACGAAAGTAAGTTCATTACTGAACGTTGATTAAGAAAATGTGAATATAAAGAGGTTTGCATAACAATAAATCAGTAATAGCATATATTCTTAAAGTAAATGCCAGTGGAAAGAATTTTACTTAGGAGGTCATCAATTAAAAGAGGTTAAGATAACGACAAACTCGAGAAAGCGAGTGTTTCCTACGAAAGTAAGTTCATTACTGAACGTTGATTAAGAAAATGTGAATATAAAGAGGTTTGCATAACAATAAATCAGTAATAGCATATATTCTTAAAGTAAATGCCAGTGGAAAGAATTTTACTTAGGAGGTCATCAATTAAAAGAGGTTAAGATAACGACAAACTCGAGAAAGCTAGTGTTTCCTACGAAAGTAAGTTCATTACTGAACGTTGATTAAGAAAATGTGAATATAAAGAGGTTTGCATAACAATAAATCAGTAATAGCATATATTCTTAAAGTAAATGCCAGTGGAAAGAATTTTACTCAGGAGGTCATCAATTAAAAGAGGTTAAGATAACGACAAACTCGAGAAAGCGAGTGTTTCCTACGAAAGTAAGTTCATTACTGAACGTTGATTAAGAAAATGTGAATATAAAGAGGTTTGCATAACAATAAATCAGTAATAGCATATATTCTTAAAGTAAATGCCAGTGGAAAGAATTTTACTTAGGAGGTCATCAATTAAAAGAGGTTAAGATAACGACAAACTCGAGAAAGCGAGTGTTTCCTACGAAAGTAAGTTCATTACTGAACGTTGATTAAGAAAATGTGAATATAAAGAGGTTTTCAAGTAAATGCCAGTGGAAAGAATTTTACTCAGGAGGTCATCAATTAAAAGAGGTTAAGATAACGACAAACTCGAGAAAGCGAGTGTTTCCTACGAAAGTAAGTTCATTACTGAACGTTGATTAAGAAAATGTGAATATAAAGAGGTTTGCATAACAATAAATCAGTAATAGCATATATTCTAAAAGTAAATGCAGTGGAAACAATTTTACTCGGGAGGTCATCAATTAAAAGAGGTTAAGATAACGACAAACTCGAGAAAGCGAGTGTTTCCTACGAAAGTAAGTTCATTACTGAACGTTGATTAAGAAAATGTGAATATAAAGAGGTTTGCATAACAATAAATCAGTAATAGCATATATTCTTAAAGTAAATGCCAGTGGAAAGAATTTTACTCAGGAGGTCATTAATTAAAAGAGGTTAAGATAACGACAAACTCGAGAAAGCGAGTGTTTCCTACGAAAGTAAGTTCATTACTGAACGTTGATTAAAAAAATGTGAATATAAAGAGGTTTGCATAACAATAAATCAGTAATAGCATATATTCTTAAAGTAAATGCCAGTGGAAAGAATTTTACTCAGGAGGTCATCAATTAAAAGAGGTTAAGATAACGACAAACTCGAGAAAGCGAGTGTTTCCTACGAAAGTAAGTTCATTACTGAACGTTGATTAAGAAAATGTGAATATAAAGAGGTTTGCATAACAATAAATCAGTAATAGCATATATTCTTAAAGTAAATGCCAGTGGAAAGAATCTTACTCAGGAGGTCATCAATCAAAAGAGGTTAAGATAACGACAAACTCGAGAAAGCGAGTGTTTCCTACGAAAGTAAGTTCATTACTGAACGTTGATTAAGAAAATGTGAATATAAAGAGGTTTGCATAACAATAAATCAGTAATAGCATATATTCTTAAAGTAAATGCCAGTGGAAAGAAATTTACTCAGGAGGTCATTAATTAAAAGAGGTTAAGATAACGACAAACTCGAGAAAGCGAGTGTTTCCTACGAAAGTAAGTTCATTACTGAACGTTGATTAAGAAAATGTGAATATAAAGAGGTTTGCATAACAATAAATCAGTAATAGCATATATTCTTAAAGTAAATGCCAGTGGAAAGAATTTTACTCAGGAGGTCATTAATTAAAAGAGGTTAAGATAACGACAAACTCGAGAAAGCGAGTGTTTCCTACGAAAGTAAGTTCATTACTGAACGTTGATTAAGAAAATGTGAATATAAAGAGGTTTGCATAACAATAAATCAGTAATAGCATATATTCTTAAAGTAAATGCCAGTGGAAAGAATTTTACTCAGGAGGTCATCAATTAAAAGAGGTTAAGATAACGACAAACTCGAGAAAGCGAGTGTTTCCTACGAAAGTAAGTTCATTACTGAACGTTGATTAAGAAAATGTGAATATAAAGAGGTTTGCATAACAATAAATCAGTAATAGCATATATTCTTAAAGTAAATGCCAGTGGAAAGAATTTTACTCAGGAGGTCATCAATTAAAAGAGGTTAAGATAACGACAAACTCGAGAAAGCGAGTGTTTTCTACGAAAGTAAGTTCATTACTGAACGTTGATTAAGAAAATGTGAATATAAAGAGGTTTGCATAACAATAAATCAGTAATAGCATATATTCTTAAAGTAAATGCCAGTGGAAAGAATTTTACTCGGGAGGTCATCAATTAAAAGAGGTTAAGATAACGACAAACTCGAGAAAGCGAGTGTTTCCTACGAAAGTAAGTTCATTACTGAACGTTGATTAAGAAAATGTGAATATAAAGAGGTTTGCATAACAATAAATCAGTAATAGCATATATTCTTTAAGTAAATGCCAGTGGAAAGAATTTTACTCAGGAGGTCATCAATTAAAAGAGGTTAAGATAAAGACAAACTCGAGAAAGCGAGTGTTTCCTACGAAAGTAAGTTCATTACTGAACGTTGATTAAGAAAATGTGAATATAAAGCGGTTTGCATAACAATAAATCAGTAATAGCATATATTCTTAAAGTAAATGCCAGTGGAAAGAATCTTACTCAGGAGGTCATCATTTTAAAGAGGTTAAGATAACGACAAACTCGAGAAAGCGAGTGTTTCCTACGAAAGTAAGTTCATTACTGAACGTTGATTAAGAAAATGTGAATATAAAGAGGTTTGCATAACAATAAATCAGTAATAGCATATATTCTTAAAGTAAATGCCAGTGGAAAGAATTTTACTCAGGAGGTCATTAATTAAAAGAGGTTAAGATTACGACAAACTCGAGAAAGCGAGTGTTTCCTACGAAAGTAAGTTCATTACTGAACGTTGATTAAGAAAATGTGAATATAAAGAGGTTTGCATAACAATAAATCAGTAATAGCATATATTCTTAAAGTAAATGCCAGTGGAAAGAATTTTACTCAGGAGGTCATTAATTAAAAGAGGTTAAGATTACGACAAACTCGAGAAAGCGAGTGTTTCCTACAAAAGTAAGTTCATTACTGAACGTTGATTAAGAAAATGTGAATATAAAGAGGTTTGCATAACAATAAATCAGTAATAGCATATATTCTTAAAGTAAATGCCAGTGGAAAGAATTTTACTCAGGAGGTCATTAATTAAAAGAGGTTAAGATAACGACAAACTCGAGAAAGCGAGTGTTTCCTACGAAAGTAAGTTCATTACTGAACGTTGATTAAGAAAATGTGAATATAAAGAGGTTTGCATTACAATAAATCAGTAATAGCATATATTCTTAAAGTAAATGCCAGTGGAAAGAATTTTACTCAGGAGGTCATTAATTAAAAGAAGTTAAGATAACGACAAACTCGAGAAAGCGAGTGTTTCCTACGAAAGTAAGTTAATTACTGAACGTTGATTAAGAAAATGTGAATATAAAGAGGTTTGCATAACAATAAATCAGTAATACCATAAATTCTTACAACGAACAGCAGTGCAAAGAATTTTACTTAGGTCATGAATTGAAAGAGGTTAGATAACGACAAACTAGTAAAAGCAAAAGATCCCTCTAAGAGCAAAAGCACTGAACCTTGATTAAGAGAATATGATAATATCCCAACTATTTAAACCGAATTATAGCTGTTCTAATCAGGATGCTATGAATTGAAAAAAGTTAAGATATCGACAAATCTGTAAAAGCAGAAGAAATGAAAATATTGATCTCACATGAAATAGATAAGGAATGAATTCAACACTAAAGTAAAAAGTGTTCAGAAAATATAGTATACCCTATCCCTACAATAAGAAATAGTATAAAGATATATGTTAAAATCCTTTTATGTATGTCTTTATACTGCAAATAAAGGTAGTAAATAAAACTGTGGTTGTTTTATTAATATTTGGGTTTGCTTTATTATATCTGTGGTTTTTTGGTTCTATTGTTAGTGTTTTGGCTGTGAACTTTAGGATAAACAATAAAGTGTATAAGAAAATTGGCACGTTTTAGAAGTAAAAGCGGGGTTGTAACTTATTTTACCTGATGGCGTGCTAGTTACAAGTTTCGTTCCAAATGTAAACTTTAAACCGACAAAACGTTAATTAAAATGCAAATGCTTCAAAGTTTGTAAATAAATGAGCGGAAGAAATAAACAAAAAGTATCTAGAAATTGTGGAGGAGTACTTTCAAAATTAGCTATTAAGTATTCTGATTCTGACTATTCTACTAACTTTATTAATTTGGTTATTAATTTTGAAAAAGTTACATATTTTTGCAAGATAATGTTTATATCATATTATATCTAAATATGAAATATAATCAAATTAAAAGATTAATTCAAAGTTTCACAAGTTTTAATAGTTTATCTTAACCTGACAATATTGTTTCGACATTAAAATGTCATTATCAAAGGTAGATAAGATTGATAAACAATACATAACAAAAACTAAATATCTAACACTTCTAATAAAGGAGAATTACTAAGCTCAGTTTGTTCATTCATTAAAGGTACTGTGCGTTTATGTCTGTATATTTCAAAAGCTTCTAAAATGTCTAATTGTGTTTGTTGTTGCAAAAATGTAAGAATTTGATGTTGTTTTGATATCTGAATAGATAATAGTTAGTAAATAATGTTCTCAGATTTATTTAAATTGTTTTGTTAACGTAAAATAAATGTGTCCCTGATAAAATAAATATTTGATAAAGCTTAGTACAATCTAAAACGCGCATGAATAAAGTATCACCGAGCTATAAATTCATATGATATATCCTCAAAATAGAGCACGATAATATAAAATATCAAAGCCTACTTAAAATTCTCTAAATTTAAAATTCACCTATCGAACGTTTGTGTTTGTATGAATGTAATCTTTGTTAAAACCCAAAAAAACGTTTTTCTTCGTATATACGCGGATGACAATAAAATGGCAAAAAGTGCATAATAAGTGATAGCCCATAAATAATAAGAGTTTTTCACGGTTAGAATATTCTTCAATTACTAACAAAGTCTACTGCTAGATTTAAGGGACATGAAAAGATTTATATGTCACAGTGTCAAGTTAAGCAGCGTTTAAAAAGCAAGAAATCTGTTAGTAGTTATATTTGCCATTTATTTAAAACAATAGAGATTCCAGGGCATCAGAACATCTACCAAAGGTATCAGCAAATACGCCTTTGGGGCAAGACAGATTCAAACAGCTACTCCATTATACCAAAAAGTAATGTTCAACTAACTTACCTTTTTCTGTGAAATTCATAGGGTTCAACTCTTTGCATCGAGACATACTGGGTGGGGCAATAGTGTGGGGAAGTCCGATAGCTCCTAAACGGTAACAGCTAGAAAAATCGTTCTAATACGGATGTAAACAGTGGATAGAGGCGCATCTAGAGAAATTATTTTCAGATATACAGGGTGTTGCAGAAATGTGTGGTACGCTTAAGGTAATTTTTTTAAATAGAATGCCCCAAATATTTTTACATGTTTAACACCTCTCTTGGCAGGTTTATTCATATCTAAAATTTTAGCGCTATCTAATGACCGGTTTAGAAGTTATAAATTTAAAAAGAAAATTGAGTTTTACATTATCCCACTTAACAGTTTACCGCTTTCACGGCCGCAACTGTGAAGACGAATTTAAGTAGGGATTTTGTTGCAGGGGCTTGTAGGGTGCTCTTCTTTAAAATAAAATGCACCCACCATGTACAGTGTGTTCAAAAGTAATTTTTAAATTTAGAGAACTTCAAAGCTAAAATTCACAACTTTTTCAAATGGAACACCCTGTATATTTTGTACCTTTGTGATGCAGAATTAAATAACGAACTTTTTTTGTAAGTACGTCCCTATAGTTATCTGTAACCACTTTTGATTTATTGAGAAAAAACTGTAAGAAGTACACAATTAAAAATAATTATTTATTTAATTGTCAAGTGTGTTGGTTGTCTTTGTTCAACAAAACATTAAAGCATCTAGCAATTGTTGTGCACGTATGCAAAACGTACATTTCTCGCAGTTATCGACAATCAGTGTTTAGTTCTAGTAGGTGTTTTAGTTTTTCAAAATGAATTTTAGTAATGAAGAACTTATAGACATGACTTTTGTTTTGGGCGAGTCGGAAAGAAACTGTTTGCTTGCCCGCAGAATTTAGCACCAACGCACAGAGGGACGAATTACCTGTAATGCTGGTCAAAATTGAAAAAATTTGTCTATTCAGAATTAACCTTAGACCCTCACATATTGAAAGAAGAATGTCTGAGCTTTATAACGGGATACGTTATTAGGAAGCAGGATAAATTTCTGCACATTGTAGGAGGTTGCACATTTTCATCGTAGTGTTGAATGCAACTCGTCCAAAAAGCGACTGATTGAGTTAGTGACTATAAATCGATTATGTGAACTTTTCTATATATTTTTTGGTCAAATAAGCAATGGATCAATTAAATATAAGTAAGTACTTGATATTACAAACATTATTATTTTATTACGTATATTCGTTTTTAAAATCCGAACTATAAACAACGCTACTCATTTTTGTAAACCTTTGACGAAGCTTATATTTAGCTTGAGATACAAAATTAGTCGGACAAGCTCTAGATATAATTTTTACGATATTTTTTAGTTAAAACTCTAAATTATAGCATATATAAAATTTACCTGCCGTACTCTGCCGTACCATTAGTTATTTACTTAATTTTACGTATATGAATTCTCAATACTTAATAACTGCAAAATTTTGCATGCCACACTTTTTTAATATAATAATTGGGGATTAAATGCCAACTTTGAATTTATTTCTTGTTTTTCGATGACTTAACATATTAATATCTATATTCTTAATGAAAATACAAAAAATATAGTTTATGTGAATATCGATCCAGTAAATATGTACTGCTGTAGTATTGGTTAATTAAAAATAATAAATTATTTTTAAAATTTTTTATAATATATTTAAAATTGTGAATAATTGCAATTAGATCGTAGATAATTGATTTATAAATAAATCTATTTTTTAAAATGACAGTGAACTTTGGAAATGCTTTTCAACTTCCCTCTTTTATAACTTCTAATATGATTAAAAAATACCTTTTAATAGTTTTAAATAATACAATAGTTATATAAAATTAATGTTACGTTAGTTCTTGACTAACTCAAGTTTACGTAAGAGAGTTGGGCGCCAGTTAAATAACTTAAAATAACAGAATTAAATTTAATAAAGACTCATCTCAGGGTGAATGTGGATTCTTGTGGTTTTAAAAATATACAAATTGAAAATGAAATCACTTTTAATATTGAAAATCACTAATTAAATTTAACTATTACTAAATTGTTCAAATCACTTTACTACACTTCACAAACAATAGTCTTTTCTTCGGCAGATACCAATACAGAAGGAAATATCTTCCTACCTTTTTATAATATTGCTTCTTTCCTTTTACTATAGTCCTCCTATCCAAACCATTAGCAGCGGAAGTAACTTTATGCTGACCCAGTTCTGGTTTCCAATTCCGGTTGATTTTCCCTTGCATGGATTTCCCATATAACACCATCCACACACTTGGTTGTGGTAACTCACTTTTGTTTATTTTAATAGCGGGTACTATTTCCCTTTTTCGAAGAAGCAGATTAAAACATAGTTTGTCACAGTGACACATCTATTACACAACATTTGCAATAATAATGATCTATTTAAATGAACAAAGACCTTTAAAGAATCACATAACCCGTCGATATACACATTTGAAAATTAATCATAACTGAATTATATTGCGGTGATCTTTGAATATGAAATAAAATACAATATGTCCACCGTTCCAAATATAAACATAAATTATATACGGTGGATTGAAATGAGAATACACCACAGATATTTTTCTTTATTCCTCTCAGCTAGCTCAGGTTTGCTCAGTAAAGCATAAATTATTTGGATTAAGAGACTCTTATTTACTTTTATGCCTGGAAAGAAAGAAAAACTTATATCGTAAGCACTAAAGCTCCTGCAAGCTGGACAACTGCTACTAAACTCTGAATTTAAAAGAAAAGAACGCTGGATACTTGTACTAACATCAATTAAACACATATGTAAAATTGGAAACACATAAACTTTATTTAACGAACAAAAATAAAAATCCAAATGGAACGTCAAAATAAAAAAATGTTATTCAAGATAATACAATTGGTAATTGAGAAATAGATTCTCAGGTTTGCTCAAACGTTAGAAATAATTGTAGTGACCTGACATAGGGTCAGTACGGTCATTCGTTTGAACAAACCAACACAAATGAAATTTGTTTATAAATAAAAATATTTGTCAAATGAAAATAAATTTTCTATAAAAGAAATTTAGTTGTTTTGTTTACTTTAAATCAAATAAATTCTGAAAAGAACTTAATAAACTAAACCAAATAATTTTATATTTGAGGATGAACTTTACAAGTTAATTATTATTTATGAACTTGACAAGAATCATTTATTATAACCAACCTTGTATATTACGATATACTTTCCTTTTTAAAAGTTAATCCTTATTTATTGGTAACACTGCGATGTAACCAAACAGCTGACTTCTTGTTTATAAAATATCGATGCGTAGATCGATGTCAAAAAAATAAATTCAATCAGAATTTATTAAAACAATCACTTTCACTTTTAATAATTGTGGCACAGTAATTAAATCTTCTTTTAATCCTTTTAAAAATGTTCAGGTAACACTTTAATTTATTTTACTTTATTTTATATATGACATTTATGTCAAAACATATGGTTAAATATCTAACCTCAAATTAATTACAGATATTTTATCCGGAGTCGAGCATGGGTTTTGTGTTGAACGTTTTATCGACTGATTTTGTTATAATTTGCCCCAGATTATATAGTTTATGCCAGAACAAAAGAAAACTATGACATTTTTCGTAAGCAGAGTAAGCTTGTGACGTCACTAATCCGGCACAGCTGTTCTGCATCATCACTAATCCTAAATCTAATATTACAGGATTGTAGCCCTTGAAACAAAGATCAAAAAGTATAATACATTCATTATCCCAAAATGTATCGTAACGAAGATATTCGAGAAAAACGTTTGACAATGTACAAATCTCGTTACGATCTAATTACATATAAAGTTCAACAAACCAAGGTTCATCCTTTACAAACTAGTTACATGAATACATGACACAGGTAATCCAATTGGTTTATCCATAGAAACATCTTTACAATTTAATATAAACATGATTTTTACAGTACGCAATACAATAAATAAGCCACTTGATGCATATACAAATTCCAACTTAAATATAAAATCAACATTAATCAAATTATGCTTAATCAAATTATGCTCAGAATGTCCAGCATACAGTACTCTAAGCACTTACATCAAAACAATGGCGAGGAAAAATAGGATAAAAGTCTATAAGAGTCATATCAACACGAACGAGAGGATTCAATACCTTCATTAATTGTAGTGACCAGAAATCTTATAAAGAAATTCAAAAATTAAATGTATTGTATCAGTCATAATAAGATTGACCTAATTAATCTATTTTCAGCTAATTAACAACATGAAACTGAGCTGGTCTCCTGGAATATAGAAAAATGTATCTAACGTTAAACATCATAATATGTAAATTTTAATATGGAAATTACTTCTTCCTAACAAGTGGGAAACCGTCCCAAAGTAACATGGGTTGCATAAACGTACTTATGATCAAGCAATCTAACTAATTGATATCTTTTTTCTGAAAATGAAACCTATTATTATTATGCATGAGAAAACTAGGTTATGTTTACATGAAGTCTTTATTCTTAAGTTTTTAATTTAAACATTAATGAACCTAACTATGGTCCTATCTATAACCTTTATATTAATTATGCCCATGACATAGCATGTCCCTCTTTTAATTTAAATCCGATATAAAAATGTTTGTGTTAATGTTTCAGTTCGGTCGTTAAAATTTTCAATACGGTGATTTGATATCACCGCAATATAATAACAATAACTTGCGCACAACTGGATGTTACTTAAGTATTTGGTGAGTAAACTGTTTGATAATAAAGAAAGAAACATGGATTATTTAACCTTATTAAAAAGTATACACATTGATTCAAAATCAATGACACACCATTAAATAACTTAAATTTACTTTTAACTGGAAATGTTGATACAAATATTTCTAAAGTGTTAGTTTTTAACAAAGATTTTTAAAATTTCACAAAATTTTCAAAATTTCCAAAATTTTGACACTAAAATCCACAGCAGTACTATCAAAGTGATCAATAATCTGTAAATTAAATAAATCTATATTAATACTTACAATGTAGTATCTTTTTGTGATTTCATTTAAAAGCAACTTTATTTTGAGATAAATATAAGAAAAATAATTTTGACCAGCTTTTGGGGTATTTGGTCGCACAGTGCAACGATATCCTGAATGGATCCCTAAAGTTCACACCTTTCAAAACCTGCTCGATAGGTTTGTGAGGACCGGCAATGTACAGTATGAAAAAAGTGAACGAAAATACAATGTTGTGAACGAAGAAAATGAGTTATCTGTTGTGCTGGTAACGATTGAGAATCCCCATGTTAGTCAGAGAGAAGTGAGTTCACCTGTAGGAATAAGTAGATGTTCTGTTGGTCGAATCTTAAAGAAAAATAAGTTTCATGCATATCACATTCAAATGCACCAGGAATTAACTGATGACGATTTTCTAAAACGTTTACAGTTTTGTAATTGGGCCATAGGTAAAATGCAAGACGATGCTACATTCTTCAACAATGTTTTGTTCACTGATGAGGCAACGTTTCATAAAAATGGATTTGTTAACAGGCACAATTTCCATTATTATGCTACAGAAAATCCCCACTTTTTCAGACAACTTGATAACCAGCACAGATGGTTCATAAACGTTTGGGGGGGAATTATTGGAGAACATGTAATAGGGCCACATTTTTTTGATGGTACATTAACTGGAGCTATTTATCTTCATTTTTTGGAGAACTATCTGCCACAATTATTGGCGAACCTTCCTCAAAGGATCCAAGATTAGATGTGGCTTGAGCAAGACGGTGCTCCACCACATTATTTACATGCAGTAAGAGACCACCTAAATAATATCTACCCACATCAATGGATTGGAAGGAATGGACTCACTAAATGGCCTGCGAGATCTCCTGGTCTTACAAACATGGATTTCTTTTTATGGGGATATGTGAAAGAAATTGTTTATACAGAGACACCAACCACAATCCAAAATATGAAGGATACAATAATACATGCTTTTAGAAGTATCACTCCGGCAATGTTAAGAAACGTACAAAGATCGTTCCAAAGGCGCATCGAAATGTGTGTACATACAAATGGGCAACATATGGAGCATTTGTTATAGTTTTTTCTTTTGTTTTATTTGAAAAACCTTGATTTTTTTTTAAATAAATAATTTTTTTCTCAATAAATCAAAAGTGGTTACAGATAGCTATAGGGACGTACATACAAAAAATGTTCGTTATTTAATTCTGCATCACAAAGGTACAAAATATACAGGGTGTTCCATTTGAAAAAGGTGTGATTTTAGCTTTGAAGTTCTCTAAGTTTAAAAATTAATTTTGAACACCCTGTACATGGTGGGTGCAGTTTCTTTTAAAGAAAAGCACCCTACAAGCCCCTTCAACAAAATCCCTACTTAAATTCGTCTTTACAGTTGCGGCCGTGAAAGCGGTAAACTGTTAAGTGGGATAATGTAAAACTCAATTTTTTTTTAAATTTATAACTTCTAAACCGGTCATTAGATGGTGCTAAAATTTTAGAAATAAATAAACCTACCAAGAGAGGTGTTAAATATTTAAAAATTATTTGGGTCATTCTATTTAAAAAAATACCTTAAGCATGCCACACTTTTTTGCAACACCCTGTATAATTAAAAATAATTTCTCTAAATGCGCCTCTATCCACTGTTTACATCCGTATTAGCACGATTTTTCTAGCTGTTACCGTTTAGGAGCTATCGGACTTCCCCACACTATTGCCCCACCCGGTATATACACATAAATAAGTATCTTATAGATTAGACTATTTTAATTCAGCACATTTAGTTTTTGATTTAACAAAACAATATTTCATGCATAAACAAAAAAATTTAATTTCTAAGAACCGTGGACGCCCAAGGTTTTACAAATGAATAGTGGTGTGATAAAGTAAACGCTAAGTTTAATCACCACTATTCTGTTGGAGTCACAATTAAAATGTAATAATAAAATTTACTTCTAAAATGTATACCTTGAATCATCACAAATGTGATCATATAAATACCCGGATAGATATCTGCAACTAACGACCTTTCCAAATGTAAATCAAAAGGTATGGTTTATTCCTATTTGGTTAACATTCACCATACATCATACCGCTCATGGATCAGCATGCGTCAGGGCGAAGGTTGACGCCACTGTCTACAGTTAGCTTTTGTGAAAAACTAGTCCTATAAAAACATGTTCTATTTCCCTGTATTTTACTCACCTGTGTAATGATTCCAAATAAAACTGTGGAAGATGTAGAAAAACTCTGTATTCAATTTTGTTTCTAAGGAAATTTAAATATACATTTTTAACTCTTGCCATATTACATAACAAATGAAAACCCAGTAAAAGAGCTTTAAAACGATAATTACGTAAGTGTACACTGTACACTCGATACACCAAATTTTATCAAAATCTGAGAGATAAAAGGGGAACTGATTTCTAAACTGTATTGAGTTGACATGGAGTTATTTACCCTAATGCTATTTCTGGGTTTGTATAAATTACAATGCGGATGTAAGAGAAGGGCACTGTTTCCAAAATCAAATATGTTATGCTGATGATTTGAAATAAGGATGAACTGACCATACATAGCCATAATCCTAATATAACAATTTATACAAAAATCAGCTAAAAGTTGAGTGATGCATTTCTCTTGAGCTTATTTTGTTGCATTGTAAATAAGGGAACAATTTCCTGAAGAATTTGGGAAGAATTCGTTAATCAGTCGCGCCCCCTCCCCTTGCTATACAAATACTCATATGAACTTCCAGCTTCACTTGCATGTAGTTACAACTTGTAATATTTTTATTCCAGCAAAGCACAAGTTTTCCACATCTACGAGTTTAAAACAGAATAATAAATGAACGCTACCTTTTTATTATTCAAGCATCTATATTGTATTTGGGAAAGAACCTAATCCTTAATGAAATAAACATACATTTCACTTACTAGCTCTCCGCTTGAAGTATAATCAATTCCATTATACTTCCAAAATTCATCTTTTGAGACCGCGTTGCTTACACATTGAATTGCTGAAAATGCCCGTCTTAATTCTATTTGAATAGCATAATTTGATCGCACAAAGGAAGAGCCAGATGTAAATGAATTCCATTAGGGCTTTAATAGGTCTTTTTATCTGCAATTTTTCGCGCCTCTTCGTGTTCGCCTGACGAATTCGCTTTAGAAGGGCGTTAATGCAGTTGTACCAAGCAATCACGTACTTACTAATGGGTTAACTTTTAATTAAACGACAATCTCGCTGTATTGCAGTCAGATCAAAAGAATACGGTTACATAGTGGTGCTACCGCCAACGTATAAGTTTTTTTCCCGGCATTTTAAGGCTGTCGGAACAACCCTAAAACCAACATTTTAATTAATAACCAGCTTAAATTTCTCGCTTTCTAAATAAAAAAGCAACGTATGAGTTTTAATTAAATTTCTGACATAAGGTTGATAACATTTTCTTGTTAGCCGCAAATTTATTTTTATGAGGATTCCACAACAATATTAATTAATTTTGGGCCGAGCAATTATGAATAGAAAGTTTTGCTGATTCATACCGGCGTAGTTTACAATTTCTTTACCTTAATTAATATATAGTAGTAGAAAAATTAAACAATGCATACTTAGAATCTACTGCATTAGCTATATTCTACATGCAAAAGCTTCTGGGGTGCAAAAGAAACAGTTGAAAGTGAGGCGATACAAGATCCATGCTGTAATTGAATACTACTTGCGTGTAGTTCGAAAACTGGGTCATAAACTTGAACTAAACTTCGTACATGGCCAATGAATTGAAATCCCACATCAACATTGACTATAATTTTGAATAATTTCCACAAACCAAAGCTGTTACAGGTTACTATTTCATATAAATAATAAATATATAGGTAGATGAATGTGCATTTCTTACGTTCTTTAAAAGTTCCTGGTATTACTTTTAAATGGTTTGATACTATTACATTTCTAAATTAACTTAGAAAAGGCCTCTAAAATTACTTATAAACAAATCGTTCATTAGAAAAGGTAGATCCTGCACTAGGTACCCAGAAGCAGAATGGTGAAATTAATTAACTCAACATAGGACAAATCCGACTTGGAATCGATACTTTTTAATGCTCCAACCTCTACGATTTTAGCATTGGAAAAAAGTTTGTACCGTTATCAGAAATCATTCATGGCGGTTTGCCTCTATGTGAAATGAAACGACGCAAAGCTGCAATAGTTGCGCAAAGTTGTCCACTCAATCAGTTATATAATATTCAAAGTTACTTACCTGGCATACTACTTCATTGGTAGGTTTAAGATTTGTTCTAGCTCTTATATGCTTGATAAATATGGTTACATTATGCTGATCTTGCACCCGACTTCAAAGTCGTGTCAGGATGTGCATTCTTCTAAAAACGACAACGATCTATTGTTAGTATCAATAATAATAATAATTGCTACAACCCATAACCTGGAAACCAGGCCCCAGAAGCTATAAGCTTGTGCGGGAGGGAGGGGGCGATTATTATTATTACGTAGGCCCTAGGTGCGGCTGCAGCCGACTTACAGATGAAACAGCGCAAATCCCACATGTGTCACAGCCAGTGGCGTATCCACAAATTTAACTTGGGGGGTGCTTATTGTTTTCAGTATTTGATGAAGGATACTTTTTAACTTAAATTGTTCACACCAACTTTTTTGTAACGATTTAATATTTATTGTTTTTCAATTTACTGCAACGAATGGATAAACAACATTCAAAAATCATACTGCAAATTGCTGAGGATTTTTTTTGTAAAATAAATTATAAGTACCAAAAATAACTGATGGTACGTACATAGAATACAGTTATAAATTTCCACGACAGTTTGATTTAAGCCAAACAGATATTCTCAAAATAAAATTTTGTGCAAAATTAACGTTACAAACTTTACTAATCATTTCCAATCATTTTTTCAGTATGATCTTCATGTGGTACTGGCGAGTTTATTTATAAAGATATATACATAATAATAAAATAGATATACAGTGTGTACATATAGTAAGGAATAAATTCGATTAAAATTCAGGGAGTTTTCTTTCAGAAAAATGCTCGAACACGTATATTTTTTTTAACGTGCATTTCTCGAGATAAAATCGAAATGTACAGGATGTCCCGAAATTGAGATACGACCCCTAAGGTGAAATTTTCAAACGAGAACCCTCATTTTTTTGCATTTATGGATTCTACTTAAATTCCTGAGTATTTTTCATGTAGCATACCCTATGCATTTATGGATTCTACGTAAAATCATGAGTATTTTTCATGTAGCATACCCTATGTCGATATTCAGCTGTTTTCGAAAAAATGGCGTTTAAACAAAATACTACTACTACTACTAATTTCTGGTAAGAGGTAACATGGTTTTATCGAAACATTGTAATGAATAAGGAACAATAATTATTTACTTAATTAAATGCTGAAACTGAAACCCTTCTTGTGCTTGGCAGTATCCCAAACGATCGATAAATTGATGCTGGACCCTAGTTATTGTTTTTTGACTAACGTTAGCACATTCTCTTCTAATTCTAGTTTTTAAGTCGTCAAGCGAATCAAGTTTAGTTTTGTATACAACGTTTTTGAGATGACCCCATAAAAAATAATCCAACGGATTGAGATAGGGAGACCTTGGTGGCCATTCAATTGATCCACGCCTTCCAATCCATCTGTTGGGAAATGCTACTTCATCGAGATATTGCCTAACCTGAACTGCATGAACCATAAATTTTCGTCATGTAACATCGGGTTATTAGTGCTGGAAAATAAATTTCGTAAATTAGTGATTAGATATTGTTGTAAGAAATCAAGGTATCAAGGACCGTTCAATGTCTCTTCAAAAAAGTAAGGCAAAATGATTTGATTTTTTACAATTCCTGCTCAAACATTAATTTTTTCAGGATATTGGGTGTGTTGTTCTCTCATCCAACTCGGATTTTCTTTTGCCCAATACCGACAGTTTTGTCTATTAACTTGCCCGGTTAATGTAAAAGTTGATTCATCTGAGAATAAAATGCTTTTAAAATGATGAAGGAAATTGTGGCACATATCCATTAAGGCTTGAGAGAATTGCATTCATCGGTCTGGATCGTCTTGATTTAATTCGTGTACCAGTTTTGTTTTATAAGGATGCCACTTTTCTACTCGTAAATGTACAGAGGAAAGAGCGGTATCGTAGATACGGCTAATTTGACGAATGCTAATATGAGGATTTTCTTCTACAGCTAGTAAAACATTTAGTTTGTTCTCCTCGTTGATCGCAGGGCGTCCATTCGTTGGCTTATCTTCTACAGAACCAGTATCTCGAAACTTCCTCTCAATTTTGCTGACTACTGGTTTATTGGTCTGTCCGGATATTTGTTATTTATCCGGATATTGCCAAATCTGTATTGTGGACTTATATCTTTTATCATATATAATATAACAAGTGGTCTAATTTTTTCCGACAAAATTTGTCATTTCAGATATGAGTAGCTTTCGCAACGAAAACTACACGAGTCGACACAGGAGACGAGTGTAATTTTCCAAAAGCAAAAGCTACGAATGTCTTAAATGATAAATTTTGTAAGAAAAAATTAGACCACGAGTTTTATTCGGCTTGAAAATCCATCGAGCAAATTTTTATTTAGCGTGTGTAGTTAATATTAATTCATTGGTCCCAATTTGAAAAATTCTGTAATTTGATTGGTTAAAAATTTTCGAGTTGGATTGTCATAAATAAAAATAATCTTTTTTAAACACCATTTTTTCGAAAACAGCTGAATATCGACATAGGGTATGCTACATGAAAAATACTCAGAATTCTACGTAGAATCCATAAATGCAACAAAAGATGGAGGTTCTCATTTGAAAATTTCACCTTAGTATTTCAATTTTGGGACACCCTCTACATTTCGATTTTATCTCAAAAAATGCACGTTAAAAAAATAATACACGTTTCCGAGCATTTTTCTGAAAGAACATTCCCTGAATTTTAATCGAATTTATTCCTTACTTTATGTACACACTGTATAATAAAATACACATACCAATATATAAAAATTAAAATACATACACGCATTGAAATGCACTAATTACAACACGATATCATTCGTCTACTTTTCTTCTGTAATTCATGAAAAATGTATGCATATACAATAAAGACGATCCATTTAATCTTTCTTCCTTCATAGAGTTCTTTAAATATGATTTGATATATTTAAGAGATGAAAATGATCGATCTAGAGTGTAAGATGTTACAGGCAATGTTGCTAAAATCCAAAGAAGAGTGTTGATGTTTTTGTAGAGTATAGGATCACATATTGATAAATTATCAATGACTGTTGTAGGTTTCGTTTCTAAATTACCCCTAGCTTATATACTGATTTAAGGATTTTCTCATGAAAATCAATGCCTGTTCTATAAAATTCTGACAGGTGCAGAAATTTCTAAAGTTGAGAATTATAATTATTGCCCTCTATATTAGAAGGAATAAGGGGCATGAGAATGATTTTAAAGTGTCTTTATGTTTTATAAAGCGATCATTCATGTGAGCAATGATCTGATCCAGAAATGGTATGTAGCAAGATATTCGAAGATAATCTTCAGTATGCACTTAGCGTTTTGTATTTCACATAAATCCACTTTAAGCGGTACCTCCGACCACACAATTAGATAACAAGAAAAGTTCTCACTATGTCTACTGTTTTATGAACTGCTACTTTTTACAGTACCACTATTATCAATACCACATTGTATGAATGCAGTAAAGTGAACTCAACTTTACTCTTTCAAACTTGAAATTTGCAAATTTAAAATTCTTAGAAGATTCCCAGGACAACATTAGAAATAACTGGAAAACTGACAAAGAGAGAGTACAGGTATTCATACAAAACCAATAATTTACAACTTGCCCATAAATATTATAAAGGGTTTAGGTTAACTGAGCACATAAGGCATTGTATAATGGGGATTACATACCTACCTGATATTTCTTAAGTAAAGTACTATTGAATTATATTCAAAAAGGAATTACCGATATCTAGAGTTTCTCACCATTTTTATAGGTAAAACTGTAAAAAGAAGTTATTCTGTTCAATATCTGAATAAAACTTAAAAATACTAATATAAACTCTTGGGGGGTGCTTTTGCCCCAAAAGCACCCCCCTAAATACGCCCTTGGCTTACAGCTAAGGAAAACTGCAGAAAACCTTAACCAGATCTGCCGGTAACAGGAGTTTAGGTAAGGTAAGGAAAGTTTAGCACGCTAGACTACACTACCAAGGCTTCGTTACACTATCAAGCTTGCATATGGTTCAGACCTGATAATAATAATAATAATAACGTTTATTTATGAAAGGAAGAACAATTACATCATGATCTTATACAGATCTATATACACAATAAGCAAAAAAAATAATTATGTTACTGTATATGAGCACTTTTGGGAGATTCTTGTTACCTCTGGTTTGAAAGTGCATTCCATACCAGTTTAAATAAATCTTTTAATAATTTAAATAACTCAAATTCATTTGTAACTATATTAATAAAATTTTGCTATAATTATTACGAAATCGTAAATGAGTATTTTTAATAGGCCCATACTAAAAGAAAATGTCTGGAGAATTTGACAACATTCTAATACATACATTGTATATTCTTCGAGTCATTTAATTGAGAATTATTATATTTATGTATGTTTTATGCAGGAGATTCTTCTCTGTATAGAATTACTTAACTTGTTATTTAATACATGGAAAGCTTCTTCTTCTAATTAGTGCAGACATCTCTATTATATCAAGTTACAAGTCTTTTAAATATGAAATATGAATTAGGAAAATTCCTAAATAAGATTTAATTTATCGAAACTGCATTTTGCATTTGTTTCGCCTTAGTTATTACTGTACACATTGAATAATAAAACACAACACTTGCATAATGTATAACATATTAATTATAATTAACACAATATACATATTGTGTTAAATTTTAATGCATCACTTCCCCCTACATCAACAAGGGTTAATATTATGTAAGCATGTCATTTATAATGTATTTACTGTAGCGAGTTTAGAGAAAATTGCTTTTGTTGCATAAAACAAAATAAAATTTATTTGCTACGATAACTTTGTTTACAATTTTTTACTTCTTATAACACATGTTTAACAGACGTGAGTTTTTGCAACAACTATTGTAACGGTTCGTTTTTGTCAGTAGATTTATCTTAAATTATTTACCAATTGGCATTGATTTGAGCTTATAATTTATAGTACGAAAGCAATAAAATATTATTCTTATATTTTCTTTATTGAAATATTTCAAATACACAATAAAATAAAATAAAATAAAATGTTGATGGTATAGGCAACTCTTCTTGCTTAGGTAAGAATCTTAGTGATGAGTTGGCATTTTTTGTTTTCATCTCTTTTATTAGCTAAAAAGTTATTAGGTATTACCATTAGTGAATTGGAACTTTCACTAGAGTTTCGTACTTACTTGAAAAACAATTCTTATCGTAGTCTTGTGGTTATTCCTAAAAGATAGAGATTATTAGTTCAAAATAAACAGTAATTAACTTGATTTGTACTTACCCAACTTTCGAGTCATCTATTTAGCCTTAACGCTGGTGCTAACCTCTTCATGCATATTGCGGACAGCGCCTTGTAAACAATTTTGTCGTATTTAAAAGTATTTTTAATAGAAATTATAAATTTCCATTTTGCCTACGATATGTAAACAAACCTTATCTTGCAACTGTCTTTCTGTTGCGCCGCACAGTGGTAGAAATCGACGATCTAGTCGTTCAAAATTAAGTGTCGGGGTATTTTCACAATAAAACGTTATTGGGTCTCAGTATCATGAGACATGATGTCGAAAAATAAATAATATCTACCTTTGATTGTTATCTTTAATGTATTAGTAGGTTATTTAGTAACTAGCAATATTATTTCGTGTAAAACAGTTCACAAATACTTGTAAAGCAATCTGTCACTTTTACGTATTGCTCGTACACGTGTCTTGAATTTTGAATCCGCGTCTGAAACATCAGTCACTATGATATTTTCAAGATAACAACGCTTTTTAGCTAATAATAAGTCATCGTAGACGGGATATATGTCTGCATTCTGTTTTTTTTTGTTTCATCATGTCTTACTATATATTGGTCCTTCGTAAGTCTTTTTGGATAAATGAAGCTAAAGCCTGGTCTAGCGAAAGTTTGGTTGGGGTTCTAACAGTTTGCGAAATTGACTTTCTTAACTGATGAGCTTCCTTTGGAGACTCTGAAATCCTCTTCACCATGCCTGCTGCAGTCCGTTCTGCAGCTCTTCCGTGCTTACCCCCAGTAACGGTTGTATTCTTCGATTTTTTTTAACCTGAGATTATTCGGAAGAATTCGTCCGTAGTCTTTCGATTGCTTTGCTTGAGGTCGGCGTATTCGGAATTTGTTGAATTCCGTTTTTAAACATGAAAAATAATCTTCAAGCCAATGCGTTCACTTGCTTTTAAGATTACATAGACTTGAATGGCATTCCTGCCACTTCTGGCCTGTTTGCTTGCATATGTTCATTGTTTTCTTGAAATGTCTTCGATTGTTTCCGCTAAATTGTCCATGTGAAACTTCTTTGTATGAATAAATCGCGTTGATTCTATTTTCCTTGTTGGCTTCATCTCGACACACATTCACCAACTCCCACTGCGCGATTCCACTGGCCCCATTTAAAAGAAGTCATACAAAATATTTATGACATATTATGACCAGTTCTTATACACCCCCGAATAGTCAAATAACTATACTATCGGATAAAAATAGAAAAAAATATTGCAAGTTATTGCCAAACAATGTAAGCTTAGTTAAAACTTCCACATTACAAATAGTAATATTATTTTTAATGGCTAACAATAAAACTAATTTAAAAAATACTGGAGCTTTTATTTAAATATTATGTTGTACAGAATAACAGTCTGACCTTCAGATGACCCGAAATTAACACTTTCAAGAGAAAAATCTTTACTGATAAACAAAAAGGCACTGTTGGTTATTGCAATTAAAAGTAGAGTGAGAAAGGTGTAATTTTGCTGAGGGTTTATATGTCTATTTAACCTCATTCGTGCATGAGCACTGACGTTTCTAAGAAAATAAAAAGAGTGGTATCGAACTATTTGATCCTTTAAAAAGTGAGTTATTATAATTTCAAACAAATGGGTCACTACAAGTAACACTATTTTTGAACGCCTAGATCGGTAATTTCTACCAGTGTGCGCCGTCTCGAATAACTCCCTTTAATAAACATTGTTGCCGCAGTTATCTCTTCATGCTACTTGAGACTACTGGTCATACATCTGCTTTGCGCAGAAGCTATCGCACTACGTAATAGCTGCCGCGTGTTTTGAAACGTGTTGTGTTAATTATTTAACCCATTTGACATGGAATTTCTTAATTAGATTGGAATAATATTTGCAACGCTGCCCCTCGCGGACGTACTTTGATACTTGAGATTGCGCATTTTTGCCGTCGACGGATATCCGGTGATAGGCTTTTAAAGAAAGGTCTGAACGACATTCTTCTTTTGGTTTAGTAGTAATCAACTACGATCGAATTTGATCTTGGTGAAATATTGTGGGTGCTATTTAAGAAACAAATCTCTGGAGCCATATATGATGGTAATGGTGAGATTTTGTCTTCAATTACGCTTCAGCGGATTATTAGCACCACATCAATAATAATCAAACTGGTAACTACCCTATTGGAATATTTGGAGGGAAGCCATTTTGTCGCACAAGCGGATTCATTAGACCAGATCAATTCCTTCGATCGATATGAATTAACCCCTACCCAATGCCTGAAGTTCTTCACAGGATTACTAAATTATTCTTTGAATGTGGATGCATTTTGTTATCGGGTAGATACCGCCCTTTTACCTTTTAGCCGCCCACCATCAGAGGTATGAATTCTTAACATGTTTATGTATCGAACCATTTTCCTAGTCAGGAATTTTCTTTTAGGCTTCTTGGGAAAGGTGTACCCCATTAAGTATAGTAAGAAGATTATTTTTATAAGAAACTCAAACTGTAGTTCACTCCTACCTGGAAGTTTGGTAGTTAAGGAAATAAACCAGCGAGTAGCAGGATTTGAAGAATCTTCTGGGTTGAATGTCGAAATCAGCTAAGTTTATCATAAGAGATAACCTGTAATTTGCTAACTAAGCCGTCATTCAAATTTTTGTTGAGGTCATTTATTAATTATGTGAGTTGAAGAAGTCATTTGGACATTGAGTCTTTTCTGAACATAGCATTTAACTAGTCAACGTTAGGACTAGAATATAATTAATACTAATTAGATACATTATTTAGTTTATTCATTGGATTAGAACTTGTCAATTGTATAAGTGTGTAATCTAGTCATTGTCAAGTCTGTTAGTTGAACAAATGCTTAATTGCTCATAGTATTTCTGCATTATATTGCGAAGGTATAAATCGTAAGCTTACGACGGCTAACCCCTCTCCCCTATTACATGTTCTAACATTGGTGGTGGTTATTTTATTTTTTTTTAGTTACTTCCTTTATAATTACATATTAGAATACCTACTATATTCAGCTCTGGATAGAACAATTACCAAGAACTTGATACTGACTGATATACAATAATATCTTTTCTTTTTTTAATCATCTCAATAGATTTTACAGTACAGTTAATATTTGTTTCAATATACAATTAATTACTCTCAATACTTATTATCATAATTATTTATGTTCAAGTATTTATTATATTAATTAAACGGAAATTTATGTTTATGATTGGGCCTTTTAATGGTATGATAAGCAAGTACTTACTTAGCCCCGAGACGGTAAGTATCTGGTGCCCTTTTCTTAATTTTGGTGGTTCGATGGTTGCTGTGTCCTTAGTTGGAAAATTAAGTGGCGCTCCCTTACAACTTGAATCCAGCCCTTCTCCACTGATAGCTGGTCCGGGAGGACACAACTTTAAGCCATCGTTTACTTTGGTAATTATCGTCGCTTTATGGTAAGGGTGCGTGACATAAGAAATTGCCGCCCGAATCGTGGGGCTCGTTTTGGCTCGTTTTGGCTCGTTTTTTTGCTCGCTTCTGTTTCAATTTTGTTTTTGGTTCGAATTTGTTTTTTTACTCGTTGCTGTTTCTGTTTCGATTTGATTTTTGGCTTGATTCTGTTACTGATTAAGCTACCAACAGCAAAGCTTCTGAATGGTTTCAGATTGCCTAGCATGTTACTCTTTAATTATTATTAAAGTAAATTTGCTTATTGATTAAATTGTTATTGATTAGGTTTGTTGTAGTTGCTAAAGCTTGTTAGGGCTTATACTTGTACAGGCTTTGCTATTTCGACTAGATATTATTGAGTCTGATTATTATTATTTCTAGTTAGATTACCAAAACTTACTTATAAATTTGGGTTTAGTTTTTGTGAACTGAACTTAGAATACGATTTAGGAGTAGGAATAGAACGAGTACCAAATCGTTCCTTATTCGCCAATATTAATCGTTTTGATTAATATTAGAAGAACCTTTACTTCATTTGGAGTTTTGTATAAATTTTCTCAATATGACTGAACACCAAATTGATATTCGACATTTACGTAAAGATGAATTGCAATTTGAACTTAAGATTCGAGGATTTGAATATGAAAGCAAATCTGTTGAAGAAATGAGATCAATTTTGAGTCCTTTATTTAAAGTCAAAGGTTTGAGTACGTTGGTTAATTATCCTAATTATGCATTTAAAGGTAATGTTGAATATCCTCTCATAGATGGTAAATACCAAGAATTAGAAAATGCTATAAACGATTTTCATGATAGTAAGAAATCAAAAAGTTTTAAACGTTTGATTTCTCGAATTTTGCATCTTTTGGGTAGAGTTAATTTGGCCCCTATTACTGGTAGTGCTGAGGAACTTAAGTTACGTAGTACCTGGCTTGCGAAAGTAACGTCTCTTTTTACGTTATTGGAAGAAGCAGCCAAGAAGAATGAAACGCATCCTCATTTTAGTTCATTCCTTGGTGCAGGACCCCCACCTGCCAATTCCGATGAAAATCTCTCTTCAGATAATTCTCAGTCAGAAGATGATGTCTACATGTCTCCTCATATTTCGCATAAGTCTCCCAATAATTATCTTCCTATTTATAAGTGGAACCTAAAGTTCTCAGGTGATCCTAAGGGTATGACTGTGGTGTCTTTTCTACAAAGATTAGATGAACTCCGTATTGCTAGAGGTGTTTCCGAGCAAGAGTTGTATTTGGGTTACATAGATCTTTTTGAAGAGAAAGCTTTGATGTGGGCTCGAGCAGCTCATAAACGATGTCGTGATTGGAAAGAATTTTCAGATCTTCTCTTAAAGCACTACATGCCTCCTGATTATCGTCAGAGATTATTTCTAGATATATTATCGAGAACCCAAGGACAGAATGAAAGTATTGTAGACTATTTAACAATAATGAATGCTATGTTTGATCGTCACGGTTCGATGCCTTCAGAAGTGCGTCTTGACATACTATGTCGTAATTTAGCTCCATTTTATGTTATGCAACTCCCTGTTGTCACTACTTTAGAAGAACTTGAAGCAGAATGTTTGAAGTTGGAAGTGAAAAAGTATAGAGCGGACAACTATCATCCTCCGACAAAACATAAACAAAATTATGTAGAACCTGAGTTGGCTTGTGCGTCTAACTCAAGTACAAATCGTAATACAAGTAGGGATTATTCTTGTCAGGCTGTTGGGTTTTCATCTGAAACTCCTAACCAGATTGTGTGCTACAATTGTAAAGAAGTGGGACATATTGCAAAAAATTGTCGAGCTCCTTTAAATAAAAGATGTTATCGCTGCGAATATCCTAACGTAACTGTCAGAACTTGTCCTAAGTGTAGACCAAATTTTAATAAGAATAGGTCGGGAAACGAATTTGCGAGGACTCAAATAGGACGACAGAGTTCCTCAAAAGTTTTAGATCGTCCACTTGAAAATTGTTCTATTAATCTAGTAAAGCAACAACAAAAGGTATTGTTGGATTATATTCTTACTCACGTAGATAATGATAAACGACCCTATCTTGAAGTCAAAATCTTCAATTGTAAAATGATAGGACTCTTAGATTCTGGAGCTTCTTGTACTCTTGTTGGTTGGGAAGGTTGGAAGTTTCTACAACAGCAAGGTCTTGAAATTTCTAAAAATTTGGATACGTATTGTACTGTCGCAAATGGACAGACTTGCGAAGTATTTGGAAAGGTTTCCGTACCTTTTGAACTTTTGGGTAAACTTTGTGTTTTAGATGTGTTGGTTGTGCCTCAGTTGCCTCATAATTTAATTTTAGGTGCTGACTTTTGGTATCAAATGGGTGTGGTCCCAGACTTGCGACAACGTGAGTGGCATTTTACTAGTGAAACCCCTCCAGATGTTTGTTCTTTACAAGCTGAAACTGTACTTACCGATTCTCAGCGACAACAGTTGGATTCTCTCGTTGAAGAAAAATGTGCTTTGATGGGAAATTCTCTTGGTTATACTACGTTCGTAGAACATGAAATTGTCACTGATTCTGCCCCCATTAAGCAGAGGTACTACCCAGTTTCACCAATTAAGCAAAAATTGATAAATGAAGAACTTGACAAGATGTTGGTGGATGATGTGGTAGAACCTTCTAAAAGCGCTTGGTCTTCGCCGGTTATTCTTGTTCCGAAGAAAGATGGAACCTTTAGATTTGTTGTGGACTATAGACAATTAAATTCGGTAACTAAAAAAGATGCTTACCCTATTCCTTATGTTTCTTCCATTTTAGATAGTCTTCGTAGTGCTAAATATCTTAGTTCACTTGATATAAAATCTGCTTATTGGCAAGTTCCAGTTAAAGAGTCTTCAAGAGAATATACTGCTTTTACCGTCCCTGGTCGAGGTCTTTACCAATTTAAAAGGTTACCCTTTGGACTTTCGAACTCACCAGCCACTTTTCAAAGACTTGTTGATAATGTTTTGGGTATTGATTTGCAACCCCATGTTTTTGTATACTTGGATGATATAATTGTGATATCACCAAATTTCGAGCATCATTTAGAAGTACTAGGAAAAGTATTTGATAGGTTACATCATGCAGGGCTTACCGTTAATAAAGAAAAGTGTCAATTCTGTATACCACAACTCAAATATCTTGGCTATGTCGTGGATAAAAATGGTTTACACGTTGATCCAGAAAAGGTTCAGGCTATAATCAATATTAAAGCTCCAACTACTGTTTCTCAGATTAGGTCTTTTATTGGAATGGCATCATGGTATCGCCGCTTTGTACCCGATTTTGCAACGTTGATATCTCCTTTGACTGAATTGACTAAGAAACGCAAAAAGTGGATGTGGACCGAAGAATGTGAACTTGCATTCAATAATATTAAACAGCGCCTTGTTTCAGCGCCGATCTTAGTTAGCCCAGATTTTAATAAGCCCTTTATCTTACAAACCGATGCTTCCGGTTTTGGTATCGCAGCTGTGTTATCGCAACCCTATGAAGATGGAGAAAAAGTTATATGCTACATATCTAGGTCGCTTACTGCTCAAGAAAGAAATTATTCAACCACAGAAAGAGAGTGTCTTGCTGTGATTTATGGAGTGGAAAAGCTTAGAAGTTACTTAGAATTTGTTCCTTTCACGGTCATTACCGACCATTATTCGTTGTTATGGTTACAAAGATTAACTAATCCTACAGGTCGTCTTGCTAGGTGGTCATTACGACTGCAACCATATAATTTTAAAATAATTCATCGCAAAGGCAAAGACCATGCTGTTCCAGATTGTCTGTCGAGGTCAGTCGAATATGTAGTAGACAGTGTCGAGGTAGTTAATGACCTTAAAGATCGTTGGTATTTGCGGATGTTAGAAAATATTGAGAATCATCCTCAAAAATTTCCACAGTGGAGAATTGAGAATGGGAAACTTTTTAAGTATCTTCCGAATAAAATTTCAGAATTAGCTCAGGAAGGTGATGCATGGAAAATCGTAGTTCCAAAAGAGCAACGTTGTAAAATATTAGATAGTTGTCATAATTTGCCTACTAGTGGACATATGGGCATTTATAAAACTTATTGGAGAATTCGAAGCAAATACTTCTGGCCAAAAATGAAATCGGACGTAGTACGTTATGTTAAATCATGTTCGATTTGTGCTAAGTACAAACCAGAACAGAAAACGCCTGCTGGTTTAATGGGTTCTAGGCCTACTATAACTCAACCATGGCAGATGATTAGCCTTGATTTTATTGGTCCTCTTCCAAGATCCACTAAAGGTTTTAAGTATATTCTGGTAATAACAGATTATTTTTCTAAGTATGTACATGTTGTACCATTGAGAAATTGTACTGCGCAATCGCTCGTTAAACACTTAGAGGAAGATATTTTTCTGGTATATGGTGTACCTCGTTACTTAATTTCGGATAATGGTGTGCAAATGCGAAGTCGTGAGTTTAGGAAGCTAGTCGATGATTATAAGGTTAAAATAAATTTTACTCCCTTATATTATCCTAGAGCAGATCCTACTGAACGTACCAATAGAACCCTGAAAACAATGATTTCCTCGTATATAAAGGATAATCAGAAAACTTGGGATCGGAAATTATCTGCATTGGCATGCGCCATTCGTACTAGTCGCAGTGAAACTACTGGTTATACGCCGTATTATATAAATTTTGGAAAAGAATATGTAGGTTCAGGAGATGAATATGAACAAAAGATAAACTCTAGAAATTCTATAGATTTGAAAAACGAAGTCAACAATCGTAAGGTTGGATTTCGTAAGTTGTATGAAGATGTAGTTCAAAAATTACGGACTGCTCAAGAAAAGAATCGTAAGACATATAATTTAAGAAGAAGGCCCGTACACTATATTGTGGGTGACAAAGTTTGGAAAAAGAACAAAGTAAAGTCGAATGCTGCATTCAACTTCAACGCCAAATTGGCTCCCAAATTTATTGGCCCTTTTGTCGTCAAGAGAAAAATTGGAACTTGGACTTATGAGTTGCAGGATGACAATGATGAGCCGAAAGGGATATGGCACGTCCAAGATCTCAAACCTTATTTCTCAGCGGATGATTTTCTCAGTGATTAGAGTTTGGGAGATACGTATTTTACGTAGATTGTGTTTGTGTTAAGTTGTATTATTTTCTTTTGGTTGTGGGTTTTGAATGGTGAGGTGCATCATCAACAATAATGTTATTTTTATTATTTAGTTTAACTCACAGTATTGGTGGATTTATTTAGGCTTAGCTACAAGTATAGTTTTCTACAGACCCGTGGGCCTGACTATTAAGTAGGCAACAGCGGTCGAAAATCTGAAAGTTTTCCTCCCTTTATCGAAGGAAAGGTGGGATGTAACGGTTCGTTTTTGTCAGTAGATTTATCTTAAATTATTTACCAATTGGCATTGATTTGAGCTTATAATTTATAGTACGAAAGCAATAAAATATTATTCTTATATTTTCTTTATTGAAATATTTCAAATACACAATAAAATAAAATAAAATAAAATGTTGATGGTATAGGCAACTCTTCTTGCTTAGGTAAGAATCTTAGTGATGAGTTGGCATTTTTTGTTTTCATCTCTTTTATTAGCTAAAAAGTTATTAGGTATTACCATTAGTGAATTGGAACTTTCACTAGAGTTTCGTACTTACTTGAAAAACAATTCTTATCGTAGTCTTGTGGTTATTCCTAAAAGATAGAGATTATTAGTTCAAAATAAACAGTAATTAACTTGATTTGTACTTACCCAACTTTCGAGTCATCTATTTAGCCTTAACGCTGGTGCTAACCTCTTCATGCATATTGCGGACAGCGCCTTGTAAACAATTTTGTCGTATTTAAAAGTATTTTTAATAGAAATTATAAATTTCCATTTTGCCTACGATATGTAAACAAACCTTATCTTGCAACTGTCTTTCTGTTGCGCCGTCTCGAATAACTCCCTTTAATAAACATTGTTGCCGCAGTTATCTCTTCATGCTACTTGAGACTACTGGTCATACATCTGCTTTGCGCAGAAGCTATCGCACTACGTAATAGCTGCCGCGTGTTTTGAAACGTGTTGTGTTAATTATTTAACCCATTTGACATGGAATTTCTTAATTAGATTGGAATAATATTTGCAACGCTGCCCCTCGCGGACGTACTTTGATACTTGAGATTGCGCATTTTTGCCGTCGACGGATATCCGGTGATAGGCTTTTAAAGAAAGGTCTGAACGACATTCTTCTTTTGGTTTAGTAGTAATCAACTACGATCGAATTTGATCTTGGTGAAATATTGTGGGTGCTATTTAAGAAACAAATCTCTGGAGCCATATATGATGGTAATGGTGAGATTTTGTCTTCAATTACGCTTCAGCGGATTATTAGCACCACATCAATAATAATCAAACTGGTAACTACCCTATTGGAATATTTGGAGGGAAGCCATTTTGTCGCACAAGCGGATTCATTAGACCAGATCAATTCCTTCGATCGATATGAATTAACCCCTACCCAATGCCTGAAGTTCTTCACAGGATTACTAAATTATTCTTTGAATGTGGATGCATTTTGTTATCGGGTAGATACCGCCCTTTTACCTTTTAGCCGCCCACCATCAGAGGTATGAATTCTTAACATGTTTATGTATCGAACCATTTTCCTAGTCAGGAATTTTCTTTTAGGCTTCTTGGGAAAGGTGTACCCCATTAAGTATAGTAAGAAGATTATTTTTATAAGAAACTCAAACTGTAGTTCACTCCTACCTGGAAGTTTGGTAGTTAAGGAAATAAACCAGCGAGTAGCAGGATTTGAAGAATCTTCTGGGTTGAATGTCGAAATCAGCTAAGTTTATCATAAGAGATAACCTGTAATTTGCTAACTAAGCCGTCATTCAAATTTTTGTTGAGGTCATTTATTAATTATGTGAGTTGAAGAAGTCATTTGGACATTGAGTCTTTTCTGAACATAGCATTTAACTAGTCAACGTTAGGACTAGAATATAATTAATACTAATTAGATACATTATTTAGTTTATTCATTGGATTAGAACTTGTCAATTGTATAAGTGTGTAATCTAGTCATTGTCAAGTCTGTTAGTTGAACAAATGCTTAATTGCTCATAGTATTTCTGCATTATATTGCGAAGGTATAAATCGTAAGCTTACGACGGCTAACCCCTCTCCCCTATTACATGTTCTAACATTGGTGGTGGTTATTTTATTTTTTTTTAGTTACTTCCTTTATAATTACATATTAGAATACCTACTATATTCAGCTCTGGATAGAACAATTACCAAGAACTTGATACTGACTGATATACAATAATATCTTTTCTTTTTTTAATCATCTCAATAGATTTTACAGTACAGTTAATATTTGTTTCAATATACAATTAATTACTCTCAATACTTATTATCATAATTATTTATGTTCAAGTATTTATTATATTAATTAAACGGAAATTTATGTTTATGATTGGGCCTTTTAATGGTATGATAAGCAAGTACTTACTTAGCCCCGAGACGGTAAGTATCTGGTGCCCTTTTCTTAATTTTGGTGGTTCGATGGTTGCTGTGTCCTTAGTTGGAAAATTAAGTGGCGCTCCCTTACAACTTGAATCCAGCCCTTCTCCACTGATAGCTGGTCCGGGAGGACACAACTTTAAGCCATCGTTTACTTTGGTAATTATCGTCGCTTTATGGTAAGGGTGCGTGACACTATGATGAACATTATTGTATACTATTAAAAACGTTGCTACCTTTTAGAATGTATTATTGTATTCAGATCTTACACTGATTTGATAAGAAAAATATCCAGGCTTCGCTTCAGTGTAAATGACTTGTTCAACTGCCAGGTGTATATGTATACATACGGAAAGTGCGGTTTAAATTAATTAAACATAATGAATTATTATGTTCTGATATTTATAATCTACCCAGAAATATAAGAAAGTTTTTTACATAATTTGATAACTTCCTGAATGATAAATGTTACAATAAACTACATATAACCTTAATAATGTGTCTAAGAAGACTTCTTGGTTTATTAAATGCATCTTAGAAATAGCGAAAAGCAATTTAGGCTGTTACAAACATGTTCTATTAAACGCTATTTTAATTTGTTGGCTGATTAATTTCCATTTTTTAATTACACACATAGGTACAAAGTTTAAAATTTAAATCATTCTTTACCTAAAATCAATATCGTGACAGCAAATTCAAATCGCATTGACAACAAATAAATTTGAATATTAAGTTAATAAGTGCAGCATTCATAGCACACTATCAAAGTTGTTGTTTAGGTGGTTCAACTATAAATTAATTTAAACATAATGAAGAGCGAGATTACAACTGTTGTCTTGACTCTTGGCAATAACAACGGTCTACTAGTCACACACCTTCCCCGAAGAGACAATGGGTCATGTGAATAAACTGTAGCAAATGCTTTTACTACTATTAATAAAAGATAACAGATATGATCTTTTAATTATTAAGAATAAGATAGTATTTACATTTTATTCACACATATAGCAGAATGTGTTCTTAGGCAGCGGATCTACATCAAATACATGGAGCATAATGAATAAGAGAAATGTTCACTTTAATTGTTTATTGCATTTACTGAACAGACTGTTTAATAGTTTCCAATCCACTGTGCTTCGTGGGTTGAATTTACTATCCTAAATATCATGATATCATATTCAATACTGCAGGTGACTTGATCCTTTTCTCCACCTACAAGAAACAGAAAAAAGGCAAGTCTTCTTGTTTTTAGGTGTAAGTGCAATGTAAGTTGTCAAAATCAAGCTTGTACTTAGATTAATGGGGCTTTAAGTAGTAGTAACATTATTTAATTAATAAGATTTTTCATTATCAGCTGCTTAAGTTAAATTAAATACATACATATTACTACGATTGGGGAGTGTTTATATGAAAACACACAGACAAAAGATGTTTGCAAAAAGATGCAATGGCACACAACTTCTTACCATGTAAAAATGTTATATATTGCTCTGGCTTTACAAATGTATCGTAGTGGGTAACATATTCCCACTACATTGAGATTGTATCAGGTTTGGGTTGCCGATTGGGCACTTGTAAAAAAATCACATCCACTTTAAAAATCAAGTAACAAGAGTTTTTAGCTAGTTTTTGTTATGTAATTATGACTTTTCTGACTTTCGACATTACATTTTTGATGGATAAACCTGTTATTAGAAAAATAAAACAGAATAATTTTAACTGATTGACAATGACAAATTAAAAATCAAAATCGTATTGATCAAACCAATTATTATTTCCATACATATTAATATGATATTCTAACGGGGCTAATAAATAAATAATTGGGAAAGTCTCAAATAAATCGATGATGATTGAAAAGTGATAAATTTTTAAATTTGATTCATAATTATTTTAAAACCACATAAAACAAACTAAGGCAAAAGTACAGTAAAAACTTACACATAATATTACCTTTACCATCAAAGAAAAAAAATGCTCCAGCTATTATTTAAGTTGAAAAATAAGTTCCATACATAAAAAGGGCATTAGGGCACGTACTATTATAAATCTATGAAATATTGTTAACTGACCAATACAAACAAAATAAATAAACCCAAAGTTAAATTTTAAAAAGTATTTAAATGACAAAATTTTATTTATTGTGTTTTTTATTGATTGATTGAAGCTATACATTTCCCTGGAAATAAAAGCTGTTCGTGAGAACTCATGGATCCATTTGTCGTGGTGGATTAATCCACATTGTCTTTTTTCTTCTAGTTTTACTTTATTTTTGTGTTTATAGGTTCGGGTAGGTTTTTGCTTTCTGAATAGAATGGTGGAAAGTAGTTCAGAAAGCAAAATTTTATTTAACTCAACATAAAATCAACAACTAAATTAAAATTGAAAGAGAAAAAAATTACTTAAAATTACGGCTACAACAAGAAAATTAAATATCAATTAAAGAATGAAAGAAAAATGAATTATAAGATAGTATAATTCCCTTTGCTTTGTTAATTGATATTTCTATCATTAATAGAACTTCTTTAAAAAAATAAATAAATATCTTACATAAAGTTTAAATTGAAATTTTGGTGCCGTAAAATATTTACCCACATGAATTAGTAGTAAAATGTAAAGTTTTCATTTTTCCACATGATACAGAATGAAGAAGGTTGACATTCCATAACATTCCAAATTACTTCAGAAAAAAAAATCTTGGATTAATTAAAGTTGATTTATAAACGCCAGCTGTATTTCAGTCATAACTTTATTTAAAATTAAATCTCCATTTTTCATTTCCATTCCATTGATTCTTATGGTATTTCTTATGGATTATAATGGTTGATTATTATTATCACTTCTTAATTCCAAAACACTTTTGATTGTAAATATTTTGACGTAACATTAATAAGGTTGACTTTGACGTTTGTTAACACAACATAACCTCAAATTTTTCTAAATTTTGCTCTGCATCAGAATGCTTGCTCTCTATAAATGAAATTTTTCGAGTGAGTGTCACATTTCCTACTATATTTATACAATTTGAAAAAACAATCGAATAATTTGGTAATTTACCTACTTCCAACTACAATTACTTAACCATATTGTTAATAAATATTAAACTAATATATTATAAAAAGAGGTAAATTTCCTCGCTTTAATTGATATCAAACACTTATACTAAAATGCAAACATTAAGATTAGGATTTAATGACAACCAACTTGATTTTCCCCTAGATAGAAACATTATTAAAATTTGAAATAAATGTTTATAAACCCTTTGTTGCTTCCTTTTCTTTTTATAAACTAAATCCTAAATTCCTATAGAACAATCATTACATAAATTTTTGTATCCCAAACCTAAATAAAGGCTATTCTTCATACTTCCAGAAAACTATGATAAATCGCAGCAATATTTGTTTTTTAAATGCCCAGATCTTCTACAACAAAAGGTCCCCATATTGTCATTTGTCTCAAATATACTCGAGAACTTACTTTACAACATTACAATAAAATATTTAAGTTCTAAGACTTCTCAACAATGGAAGCTACAAACTCATTATCAAAATACCCCAAATCGTTGGGTCTGAAGAAAATTTCCTAATTCTCAACAATAAAAACAGCAGGTAAAGTGATAAATACCTGAGTACATCGTCACAACCATGCACTTAATCTGTTTCAGGTAAAAACAAGCCTTGTAAATGGCTTTAATATCCATTCATAAGCAAATTTCAAACAATGATAGAAAATCGTCAACCAATTTAGAAAAATTATTAAATTTAAAAGAAAAATCGATTTAAAATTTATCCTCTTTCTACTTAATGTGTTATAGAGTGTTTCTTAATCATAATTGAAACATATTTACTTAAATTTCTATATAACAAAAATATTTCTCTGAAATCCCTTACAAATTAGGCAACCCAAAAATCATAATGTATTTATTGATGCCTGAAGCTGTCATATCATGACAATATATATACTATATATTTTTTTAATTTATTTATTGCAGGTTTACAATCTACTCCAGAGTAAGGAGTAATAAGTAAGTGGTATGAAAGTATATGACATGAGTCAGGCACCATCCATTGATGGTTCTCTGAAGTTTAACTTGGAAGATCTTCTGGCCATAGCCTTGTCGTCTTCTCTGCACTGGTTGTTGGTTGAAAAGTTCGTCTGTAAGTTAGTTGTTATGTCCTGTACATCTGTTTTTGTATTTAGTAGAATGTGGTTGGATTATGTCTTTAATGAATGGTATGTGAAAGTCATTGTGTAGAGTTTCATTAGATATGTACTGCGCATTTGCTAGCAATCACAGAGTTTTGGATTGAAACGTTTGCAGAATCTTAGTATTGGATGGCTTACTCCATCCCCATAGCTCGATCCCGTAGGTTCAGATAGGTTTTAGTATTATCTTGTAGATAAGTATCTTATATTCAAGTAACAGGTGAGATCTTCTGTTAATGAGCCATTCATATTTTTAATTTTTAAGTCCAACTGTTTTCTTTTGGCTTGTATATGGGCTCTCCAACTAAGTTTTACATATTGAAAACCAGTTTATTGTTGTTTATTAAAATGGGATCTTCTTTCAATTAAACAGGAAAGTATCATTTTCAATACTTCTTTTGATATTTTCATATATAATTTAATATTGACGAGGTTAATTAAATTGATTATTAATGATCTTTAAAAGTTTATAATCTGCATTATCATTAATTTATTAATTATAATTTATAAACTTTCATAAATGCAAAAACTGTTGATACAAACTTTTAATGTCGACAAAAGAACATTTTCCTATTAACTCTATTAAGTTGAAAAAATGCATAATGATCCCCAAATCGTTAAATTATGAGAAAAATTTATCTTTCTACTATGAAATTTATCATTTACCTCACCATCTTTTCAGCAAAATTCATCAGGTGATATTATCATCATTATTATTGGTTTTAAAAGTACAGTAATTGGCAAGGCAATTTTTATGAAAATACCCTTACTGTTACTGCTAATATGTTGTTCTCTATTTTATGGTGAATTGGTGAACTAGTACAAAAGTTAAAAAAAAAAACCTGTCATGCAGCAGTAACATATCTGGTAGCTGGTTTGCTACAATTAGCATAACACGAATACCACCAAACTATTTCTTGATATCAAGCCGAAAGCTCCTCTCTATACCAAGTTTCATCAAACCTGGACCATTCCTTTAGGTTTATAGCGAAAAATAAAATTTTAATTTTCAACTTTGAAGATGTACAACTGCTTAACGGTTCAATTATGGATATAAGTTGCATTTATGAAATAAAATAATTATTTAATGCATTTGATCACCTATCTCAATCCAGGGTATTAATCTCAATCACTACTTCTGTAGTTGATTGAATTGTTAGTGCCCATAGTGTTGACTTCCGATCCCATCTGTCTGTACTACGTATCATATGTCTTGCCCATTTCCATTTTAGTTCTTTAAATTTTGTTTTGATTGCTTGAGTGGACTCTGGCATTATGTGACTTTTGTATATTTTACCTCTCGTCTTCATTTTAAACTAGCGAACAAAGCGGGTTCTTCAAACCTTGACCAAGCAAATTCACCAATTCAGGAACAATTCACTTAAGTAATATTAATATTCGAATACGAACCTTGAAATTAAGTATGCTGTTTTTATAGCAAAGTTCCTTTTATATCAGGTTTTTCTTTCTTCGCTAGAACTTAAAACTTTCCACCGTGCAGTGGCTCCAGCTATAAAGAACACTCAGAGTATAGGATACATACCCATAACAAGTTCGTTATAGTATATAAACAAATACGGCTGGTTCTTCGTACCTTTAAAAACTAAATTCACTTAATTAATATAATAATAATGTGGGTACGAACCCTAAAATTGTTTTCATAACAAAAGCAAGATGCTTTTTTATAGTGGCGATAGCTATCAGGACTGTTCTGTAGGATATAAACCCCGTACAAGCTCATTATATTATATATAGATTTTCTTTTCCATATTTTTGAGAGTGATCAGAACTACTAACCTCACTTCTTTCAAAAGCGTTCTTGTGCATATTTGTATTATCGTTTGTTGTTGGTTCGTTGAGTTGTACTGACATGGGGGAATTTGATCTCTCGATTCACTATTGACCACATTTCTCAGAAGTGTTTTAAAGTTGGTTTGTATCTTATTAATCTAAGAGTAGCTTGTGTTGTTTTCCTTTGAGTAACTGATTGATAGTTTGTAGATCATGTTGTTGGTTTTTTATTCTTATTGTAACTCTCCGTTTGGCTTCATTCTCTTTTTCTTTAAGTTTATTGTATTTTTTGTCCTCTGTGTTGTCTCGTGTCTCAGGAGACCTTTCGCTTACTATTGTTCTTTGTTTGGTGGTCTTCTTGTGTAAAACTAGGTTTCATTTTAAGTGTTGTATAAGAATTTTGCATTCTTTTATTTGTTTTTTAATTGTAGTCTCTATTATGTGTTCTATAATGTTCCGAGCTGTTTAGTAAGAAATTAAATTAACTTTCTTTGATATAATCAGCTTCATTTCAATAAACATAATACTAGTTAGTTACTGAGAACAATGGCAAAAACCATCTGATGGCGTGGTTTATCTTTTTTATCTCCTCTGGCTCATCACCAATGGGTTGTGACTTTTAGAGTATTATTTAACAAACCGCAAGGACCTACCTCAACTTTTCGCTAACCATGAAAATATAAGTGGCTGTGCTAGTGGACTAATGAGTGTAGTAAAACTAGAAATGATGTTTTTTTAAGATCCTACTTCATTTTATTACATTAACAAAAAAGCGCCTTATTCTCTAAAAATCTTACAGGTGAGTGAGGGTACCCGGTTAATTTATTTAGCTAGTTATGTAAAAATAACTACCAAATTTATTCCATTTTTTAAATGAGAAACTAAAGAAAAAATACTCATAACATAAAGTGTTATTAATACGATGCTTCTAGTAGTTTATGGTTTGTTAATACAACATACATAACATTAGCATTAATAAAAATCACAATTACTAAAGTTAGATAACACTTTTAAGCTTCAAGCTTCCAGGTAATGTCTTAGCTTGCTAAATTAAATAAAGAGCATCTCAGTTTTCTATAATTTCAATAATTCAAACAAGCATTGATCTTCTTCGGATTTTGTTTTTATAAATTAAATAATATTCTTAAACAGCAAATGCACCTCTTTCTTCAGGAATAATGCTATAAAACAAAACAATTAACCTTATGTAAAAGCTTTGTATAATAGTAATAAAAACAAAAAGTATCAAATTGAAAACTTACAAGAAATTAAATGCGGTTCATAAAATTCACGATTACGGTGGAAAAACAAGATACTAAGAATTTATTAATAAATGCAGTTATTTCGTTTTTATTACAAATTATTTTACAAATTTTACGCTTGATACTGACTGCAAGCAGTGCATTAACACGACAATGAGTGTAAGTGAGAACAAATAGGTCGATGGGTCGCTCTCTGACGTATCTTCTTGGTCCCTTCTATCACAAAGAGTCAGCCAACTGCGTTACTAAGGTAACCTGTAAAAGTTAACGGGGTTTGGTTTATACCAACCAACCTTTCATACTGAGCCAATCTGGAACTAGTTTTGGAAATAAATAAGAGATTTAAAATTACTCATTTATTTTTGTTTTATACGCCATTAATAAATAAAAACTGGAGAAGAATGAAATAAGTTTATAATTACTTATAGTTTACAATATAAATATCTGTAGCACTATAATATTTCAAATCAATAATAGAGATATTACAGTACCCTTAAAAATATTGCATATGTACAATTTGATATTTGATTATTTTTCAAAGCAATAAAATATTCTCCACACTGAGAACTATATTTAATTTTGATATAATTATAACCTGCCATAAACACCGAAAAAGCTATAATTATGAATTTACCTAATAATAAAATTCGTTCGCAGACACGCCGACACCCCCGAAGAAAATCTATATGAAAAAAAAGTTCTGGTACGAAAGAGCACATAATGATGCATAAACAATGATAGTCTGTTTTATAATGGGAGTTAATAAAAGGCGTCGCCGTGAATGCGCCACTTCACATTTGGCTGAGCCTAAACGATTTATAACTGTCAAAAGATCACAGCTTACACTACAATAATCCAAGAGATCTGGAACTAGGTGATAGAGACGGTGCTCGTCGTAACGTCCTTGTTGATTATCTACATTAATAATACTGTTGCGGTGCAATCAATCATGGATGGTTCAGTTTGCTTACTCAATAAGCACAAAATACATGGAGATCCAAATCATCACTCACCGCGAATGTCCCTTTGTAAAATTTAATATGCACTGGCAATCTTATTAATGTTCAAATCGTAACGCTAATCACAAATCACACAGAATTAACGTCCATTATAAATTTTGTAAGAGACTATATACATTTTTTTATTATTATTAATAGATATAAAAATAGGAATAAATTTATATAAACTAAACATCAGTCACAAAATCGAATCGAAATAAACGAGGATAATAACGCATTCACAAGTACTCAGCATTTTGTCCGATTGGAAGCCCGAGAAATCGCGCAACAAACTCGATTAAAGCACATCAATTGTAGAGAGTTTTCGATTCATTAAAATTTATGTTTAGAAAAGGCACGAGTTCTTGTTTATAAATTGTTCTTTGTTTTAAATTATTTCGTTGAAACCCTGTGATGGCTATTCACATTCTACTTGATCCACGCAATATAGCACCAATATTAACACTTAACACACTACCAGCGCTATAAGCACTGGATTTTTTAGCCACCCTCACACTTCCGTTCCATCTTCGCCCTCGTCTTCGAACAAAGGACCGGTTGATGCCCTTTTCTTAGGTTTTGGTGGTGGTCGCGGAGGAATTTTAGCGATTTTACCATCCGGCGTCGTTGGCGGTATTAAGGATGCAGTCGACTCCCTCCTAGAATCCGGCTGTTCTGTGGTAACTGAGCTTCGCAAACTGGAAGTTTCTGGCGCGTTTCTCGTCCATGCTGCACGTGGGATTTCGTTTGTCGGACTAAGAGTTCTATGAGCGGGCACGTTTCTAGGCAATGTGGCCGATATCGGCATCGAATCGTGTTCGGCAATAGGGTCGCACGGCACCGAATAATTCGGGGTCGAAGGATGCGAACTGCGGACAACTTTGGGCGTTCCTGCTTCACCAATCTTATTTAAAGATAGAGCCGAGCTGCCGGTTACGGTCGTTCGAAGACCTAAATTGTCGTAAACTGGATCGCAAACTAATAATGGATTGATTGGTTCACTGCTCCAACTTGCTCGTGGTCGTCTGGGAATAGTCACGTAACCACCTTGACGCGGTGCTATTATAGGTGCTCCGAGAGGTGTCGTAAATGGAGATTGTGATCTAGAATATGGAAGAGTACGATACAGGCTGACTGTATCGTAAAGTGGACTATGCAGCGGTGTTGTTGGAGCGTGATGCACTGGTAAACGTGATTGATCCGCAACAGTGGACGCAGTGCTTCCAGCTGGTGACACTTGAGTTCCGCGAGCAGGGAAAGATAAGAGATCGGGCGGTAATTGGTTGTCACCGCGGTAGTCTACATCTAGATGAGTTTGATGAACCTTAACTGGACGTGCTTCGTAATCAAAAGAACGTGAATCATCATCCCCTGCTGGAAAACAAGAATTAATAGCATTAAATTATCAATAAAGAGATCAATATTTACCACCAAACGCTGAATCGTCATCAAGAAGAGTTTTCTTGATATCGCTAACTTCTGTAACACCGCTCGTTACTGAAGGTGGTACAGAATATTGACGAGGAGGTTTGACGACAGGATTAACTTCAGTTATTAGCGCCTTTTCAATTTCTGGCCTACCATTCAAGCTAATGTAATCGCTTGATTGATTCATATCGTTGCCTTTGCTACGAGCTTGTCTAGTTGTGCGTTTGCAACAGCAACATACTATCAATACAATTATTGACACGAACAGTACGACAGCACCAATGCCCAGGATAATATAGAGAGGTAGCATACTAGCGGCCGTAACCAATACAAAACCACCCCCACCTCGGGATTCTCCAGAAACTACTAACGTTACATTCCTTTCATCTACCCCACCAGGGTTTTTGGCAACACATTTATATTCTCCTCTATCTCTATTACTAACATTTATGATAGTGAGATTACTCCAGATAATATTTCCTATTTGGTTCTTAGATGTAATATATTTTTGTTGATTCTGACGAGGATCCCTGTCTATGATTCGCCCGTTTGTTACCCAATCCACATCAGGAATAGGATCTCCTTTCACTTTACAACTCATTGTGTAATTATTTGAAGAATCAACTTCTAGTTTCTTATCTCCAGCTGGATCTAAGATTTCAGGGGTGCAAGCAAAATCTCTAGATTGCAAGTCACCCCATAATCGACCCTTTAGGCGTTCTGGCTCGGCACAAGTTGTCGGGGTAGTTACCAAGCTTTGTTCCGTAGCCAAATCACGAAATTTCTTAAGGTTACAATCACATATCCAGGGATTGCCTTGAACATTCAAACTACTAAGTCTTTGTAAATTCTCTATTAGACTATAGTCCAAAAATTTCAGTCGGTTTTCACTTAAATCAATATACTGTAAAACTGGGCCTTTATCGAAAACTGAAACATCTACTGTCTGTATTTTATTATTATTCACTTCCACTCTTTGTAAGTGAGGCATGCCATGAAAGAGTGTACCGCGCAATTCCTTGAGCCTGTTATGATTGAGAAAAAGAATCCTTAATTTCGCGTTTTCGCGAAACACATTCTCACCTAATTTGCTAATGTTATTTTTGGACAGATCAAGCTCTATAAGATTTCCCAAGTTAGAAAATGCTAACGTGTGTATACTTTCTATACTACAATTTTGCAATTTTAGTTTCTGGATATTTTGCAAATTACTTTCTAGAAATGCTTTGGCTCCCAATTCGTAAATGGGGTTATTGGAAAGATCAAGGTAGCGAATCTGATCGCTTAGATTCGTTGGAATCGTGCCAAGATATTTACTGCTACAGTCGGCTGTCTTTTTGCCATCTGACCACATGCATTTGCACTGACCACACTTGGAAATCCAATCTTCTTCTGCTGTTGCAAAAACAGCCAATAGAAGAAGAAGTTCGAGCAGTAGAAACGCCATTTTTTTAGTTGTGGTCACGCTATGTCCATCTGAAACCAAAGAAATGCTGTTATTAGTAATTTGTGTTTCTCAGCAGAATACAAATTAGGTTATGTAACAATTGATGTTATTCGCCACATAATTTGAATTCGTTTGGAAATCAAATTTAACTCGACAAGCAAAGAGAATTACTAACATTTGAGCAAAAATCGAATTTTTCAAATTAAAGTGACAATATAAAATTTACTTTTCGCAGTTTATGTTGAAAATGGACTCTGCTAACGTAAACTGTAAGTAAACAAGCTTAATATGGTTAAGAGTAACCAATGTAAATTATCGCGGGAAGGGTAAATATTTCAGGGCAGCAGGCTGTACTTACAAATTACTATTTTATCATAGCTTTCTGGGCTAATTACATTTAACCCATTATTGACAGTGCAAACAAGATCGACGCAAACTTGAATACGAGAGCCCCCGGGCTGTTTGCGAATTCTGTTGATGCACAAAGACGTTCTTGTCGAAACTGCGCCACAAAAAGACTCAAAATCGTTTCGTCTGGGTTCCGAATTTATTCGAGTCGCCTGCAAAACGGCTAATTAACGTAATTACTCCATTCTTACTGTGAAATTAAATAGAATGGTAAGTGCTGCATTGTCCGTTCAAAGCAAGTTGTTCAGATGGAAATTGCCTAGTGCGCTGCTATATAGTGAACATGAATTACCGATTCTGGTTTGCTTCATAACCCTCCGGCGATTTATTATACATACAACGAAAATATTCGTCTCTGTGATAATTTGTTGATCTTGTTATTCAAATTTTCATTCATTTATCACAAAACTTTTTGAATCGTAAGTAGTCGCTTTTGTTTCGTTATTAGTTTCTTAAGTGTCCAAATTTTTCTTGTCGCAGAAAAAAAAAATGACTGGATTATTTACTACATCATTTTCTGGTTCGCTGTAAATATTTCCGATTACTACTACCGCATTATCCATTACACTTCTACCATTTTAGATAATTTACCACAAGACCCTTTCATTATTACTGAAGGAGCCTTGCTTAAGTGTTAGGTTTACAAGTGTAGAGAAAAAAGCAAGTGAAGTATCTTTTCAAAGATACAACTAAAAATAGCCCGTTCAAGTAAATACTCAACTCTCTTTCGGCTCAATTAATTTCGTCTCTAATATTTATTGAAATATTTCAGATGGCACACCTCAGATATTAGTGGTATACTTAAATTATTTCTTAACAAACGATTCACAATTAAAGTAGTTACAATAGGATGCAGATTTCGCACACCCGTGATATCTCATGGGTTTTAGATATATTCGGATGGCACCCTCATTACAAAAAAAATCCAAGTTTGAGGATGGTAGCATGACATTAAATCGACGAAAGTTTTTTCCCTAAGGTAGTTAGACATACCTGCTTGGTCTTAGAATTATAGTTTCTCCGAATATATAAGTTTCAATTGCATTTAAAAACTAAATCTCAAAATGGCTTGCGCGATAATTGGCTATTTATAAGCTTTACAGCGGAACTATATAGCTATCCTCGAAAGCATATCAAACATCGTTAAATATGAGATATCTTAAAACTTCTTGCGCGATAATTAGGATATTTATGGGTTCTACAAAGCGCATAATCACAAATTTTAAGCTGCGTTCTAAGAGCAAAACCACCCTTGGAGAAATATATCAAAAGTCGTTAATTTCGAGATACCTCAAAATTGCATGCGCGATAATTAGACATAGGCATTACAACAGAAATATTTACAATTTCTAGACGAACTCCTAATAACAACGCCACCCCCGAAAGCACATAAAAAATCGTTAATTATGAGATATCTCAAAAGTTCTTGCGCGATAATTACAGACTATTTATGGACAATGCGCACAATTACAACTTTTAAGCTGCGTTAATGTCTCAAAATTGCTTGCGCGATAATTAGAGGCTATGCATAGGCATTACAACTGAAATATTTACAATTTTTTGGACGAACTCCTAATAACAAATCCACCCTCGAAAGTACATACAAAATCGTTAATTATGAAATATCTCAAAAGTTCTTGCGCTATAATTACAGGCTATTTATGGACAATGCGCATAATTACAACATTTAAGCTGCGTTCATGTCTCAAAATTGCTTGCGCGATAATTAGAGGATATGCATAGGCATTACAACAGAAATATTTACAATTTTTAGGAAGAACTAATAACAAAACGACCCTCGAAAGCACATAAAAACTCGTTAATTATGAGATATCTCAAAAGTTTTTGCGCGATAATTACAGACTATTTATGGACAATGCGCATAATTACAACTTTTAAGCTGCGTTCATGTCTCAAAATTGCTTGCGATAATTAGAGGCTATGCATAGGCATTACAACAGAAATATTTACAATTTTTTGGACAAACTCCTAATAATAAAGCCACCCTCGAAAGCACATAGAAAATCGTTAATTATGAGATATCTCAAAAGTTCTTGCGCGATAATTACAGGCTATTTATGGACAATGCGCATAATTACAACTTTTAAACTGCGTTCATGTCTCAAAATTGCTTGCGTGATAATTAGAGACTATGCATAGGCATTACAACAGAAATATTTACAATTTTTTGGACGAACTCCTAATAACAAAGCCACTCTCGAAAGTACATACAAAATCGTTAATTATGAGATATCTCAAAAGTTTTTGCGCGATAATTACAGGCTGTTTATGGACAATGCGCATAATTACAACTTTTAAGCTGCGTTCATGTCTCAAAATTGCTTGCGCGATAATTAGAGGATATGCATAGGCATTACAACAGAAATATTTACAATGTTTAGGAAGAACTAATAACAAAGCGACCCTCGAAATATTTACAATTTTTAGGAAGAACTCCTAATAACAAAGCCACCCTCGAAAACATAAAAAATTGTTAATTCTGAGATATCCAAAAAGTTCTTGCGCGATAATTGCAGGCTGTTTATGAATTCTACTACGTGCATAATCACGACCTTTAAGCTGTGTCGCAATAGCAAAACCACTTTCGGAGATGTATCAAAAATCGTTAATTTTGAAATATCTCAAAATTAATGACAAACATTACAATAAAACTATTTACAATTTTTAGAAGAAACTCTTAATAACAAAGTGACCATCGAAAGCATATAAAAAAGCGTTGATTATGGTCATCTCAAAATTCCTTGTGCGATAATTACGGGCTATTTATGGACTCTACAACGCGCTTAATTACAATTAACATTTCAGCTGTGTTGCAATAGCAAAAGCACTCTTAAAGATATATCAACAATCGTCAATTTTGAGATATATCAAAGTTACTTGCGCGATAATCAGAGGCTATGCATAGGCATTACAACAGAACTATTTGCAATTTTTAGGAGGAACTCCTAATAACAAAGCCACCATCAAAAGCATAATTCTGAGATATCTCAAGATTTCTTGCGCGATAATTACAGGCTATTTATGGACTCGGAGATATATCAAAAATTATTAATTTTGAGTTATCTCACATTAATTAATTAATCAGAGGCTATTTATAGGCTTTACAACGGAAGTAACCACGATTCTTAGGAGGGACTCCTAATAGAAAAGCCATTCTCAAAAGTATATCAAAAATTGCTAATTCTGATATAACTCTGAATTAATAGCAAAACCACCCTCGAAAATGTATCAAAAATCGTTAATTTTGATATATCTCAAAATTTATAGGCATTTGCTTGGTATGTTCAGAATTTAGCGCGATTGAACTATTTTTGAATAGCAGAAAACGATTTCAAAGTATTTGACTAGCATTTTGTAGTATTTGAAGGAGTATATAGACTAGTTCTTTTTTCATGGCCAAATAAAGCGATATTTGGAAACAATTAACGTACGCCGATGAGGCAATGCTTTGTACAAAGATCGTAACATAGATTGAGATAGACGTGGCTCAAATCAAGAAACAAAATTTTTAGATAAGTCAGTGGCAGCGTGAGTGCCTTCATGCCACGCAGGTTACTCGTTGCGAGTAAATATCTGGTTGCACAACACATCGGTCCTTTAAAACACGCGTGTACAAGGCATATATGTAGTATGTAGCGTGATCGTAATAAAAGTTGCCTGCAATTATTTTCGTTTCAAAAATAGTCATCGCGCAAGTGTTTTTGAAATATCTCAAAATTAACTAAAGGATGCAGCCTAAAATTCATGATTAAACATCTTAGAGCCTATGAATATCCTGTAATTATCGCACAAGATATTTTGAGATATCTCAAAATTAACGATATTTCAAGCCTTCGAGGGCGTTTTTAAAAGGGTTTTTTGTATTAAAAAAGTACTAAAAGATAGCATCATGTTAGCTTGCTGTGTTATCATTATGAAACCATAAAACCATAAATCTGCGACCAAGCAAGTACCTACGTCTAACTATCTTAGGGAAAAAATGAACGCTGGCTAAACGTTAAGATAGCAAAATAAAAAATTGTTTTAAATGGTGATTCGACGACCCATAAAAAGCCCATAATTGTAACGAAACTTAACTAAATCATCGACTATCATCAGATTTCTAAAGGTAAACGTCTTAGTGCATTATTGGGTGCTGGTTTTCGACAAGAACAAAAGACGATCATTTATAGGTGTGCTATGTTTGAAAATGCACAAAAACTGTATAGAACGTCGAAGTAATTTGAGATTACAGTTGTGATATAACTTGTCTGCCCTATGATAAAATTAATAAAGTTTTCTTACAGTTGTTTGTATCTCACCCTAGTAACAATAAGCAGTAGTGTGCTCATTAAAAAAGCTCAACTTACCCCCAGCTTTTATTTATGAGCCATTGAAGAGCCCATAATTCATTCATAAGTATAACGCAAAGTTAGAGAAAATTTTTGAATAGCGATTAACTTCGAAAGGGTAGTTCCGATGCAAATGAGATTTGCATATTCGAAGAGCCCATAAAAAGCCCATAAATCTGAGACCAAGTAGGTATCTCTAACTATCCTAAGAAAAAAGTAGGCGCTAGCTTAACGTTAAGTTAGCACCCCCACACTTGAATTTGATTTTTCTCGGAATTGGCAAGAGCCCAAAAATTATTTTTGAGGCGGTTCGAGACCCCATGAAAAGCCCGTAATTATCACGTAAGTTTAAAAAAAGATCTTGTAGTGGAGGTGCCAGCTTAACATACCTGCAAACGACGCCATATTGGAGCGAAAGAAGCATGAAATTGTTCATTATTATTATTTGTATAGAATTTAATCAAATCCACGTTTAGTTTAAAAAGGTTTTTTACATTGTTGTTATTCTGAAAGTTCAAACCTCTAATATGTCAAATACGTGAAATGCGATTTTAATTTGTTAATTATTAAAGATCACGCTTCTCTGTCCCAATATGGCGGCGGTTTGCGGTACTCTGATCTGCCAGCATGTCCTGGCTGATTAGACGTAGTGACTCTATAGTGACTCTATAGTGACTCCTAGTAACTAGAGTCACTACATCTAGTCACCTAGGCTGATCGATCAGATTACCGCAAACCGCCGCCATATTGGGGCAGAGAAGGGTGATTTTTAATAATGGACAAATTAAAACCATGTTTTACGTGTTTGACATATTAGAGGTTTGATCTTTCAGAATAAGAAAAACCTTTTAAAGTAAACGTGGATTTGATTAAATTCAATACAGAACAAATAATGAACAATCTCGTGCTTCGTGTGCCCCAATATGGCGGCGGTTTGCGGTACTCTGATCGACCAGCTGGTCTAGGTGACTAGATGCATTGACTCTATTAGTAACCTGAAATCAGCGCTATCTAACATCTGTTGACTCGACTATTCCGCTCAACGTATTTGTCTTAGAAAGAGTAGGCAATCTAGGACCTCTCTCTTATTATAGTTAGGTACTTAGGTACGAGGTTTGTACTTATGTTAGTATGGCTGTCCTTAATTATTTTATTGTACTGTATGTCTAAATGATTTGATTCTAGAATCTCCTCAGTTTCTCACTTACAACTGAGTGTGTATTAATTTTTGAAAAGCTTCATTTAGAACAGTACCAATTGGAAAGAATAACTCAAAAGTTTCTAAACTAGAACGTGAAGCCACACATGAGTTTAGTTATTCATCAAGTGACAGAGCTTTGCTTCTTATATAAACTCTGAGAAAGTTAGGAAACATTTCGAATACTATTCAGCCATTCGTGCAAACATTTCAAAAACTACAAAAGCACAATTGTTTCTCGTATTTCCTCGAAATAACGTGTGATTGGATTTAGTGACCTGAAAATCTCGTAAAAGTAGTAACCCAGAATGTAAATTGAGTGAAAATTAACTAGCTACTTACTAATTTGCATCGAAACAACCAGGTTTGAATGGACAATTCAGTACTGGTACTATTAGACAAAGCACATGAGTAATTACGGCCGTTGGGTGATTGAACGAGCAGGGAATGTAATTGAAATGGCGGGTGGCCTAATTTGAACTGGGAATGTGCCCCCGTATCGAATTTATCATATTATTATGTCATTATAATGAAATCTGTCCCCGGCTCAACATGCCATTGTAAACAGTTTCGAAGTGAGTCTTATAAGTGCAGTGATATACATTAATTAAGATTAAATTAAATTCCATCGTCCTTTTATGTGGCGCGGTGACATCTATTATGGGACGATTTAATATTAAACATTGTTTTCTCGACGTGAAACTGAAAATTACTCGAATTACGTCTATACTTTTAGCTTTACACAAACATTAAGATTATGCGAAATTGATAAAAAACCAAACCGTTCTGTTGTACTACAGCAATCAAATAGCGCGCATAAACGCAACCCCTACATAAAACAAGTACCTGTGCAACCCAATGTGCAGAGTCGAATTAAATTAGATCGTTTTGAGATTATTTGATTTATTGTTAAATTATTTAACAGGTTGCAAAGTGGATATTTCCCGTGGCAATTTTTGAGGAAAATTTCCTAATGAACCCCTTTTACAAAACAAAAACCAACAAGGTTAGGTTTTACAACAGCAATAATTAGTTATTCAGAATAAATCTACTTAAAAAGTGTGGCAATAATATAAATATTTCAAACGATGTTATCTTGACTTAAATATAACCCGAATATATCTACAGGACAGACAGCGTGAAACATTTTATTAAATGATAAGCATCCCCGTGGCATTAACAATGTGCAAAAAATACTACCAAAGAGGGAAAAATTCTAGGGTCATCACTCAGTATTCCAATACAATGAGAAATAAATGAGCATTTATGCATGTGTATAATGAGCATTTAGTGTCCCAAATTTGCTTTTCTTTTTTGTTTTCTTGATTGATAGACTCAAAATATGCGGATGGGCATCTCAAAATTTTCAATCAAGTGGGCGCAGACGCCCAGACGGGCATGCTTCATGCTTCGAGCTATAATGTCTGTTGCTTTTTATTATCTCAGTTTATAGTTATTTATGTGTTAAGGGCATATTGAAGCTTTTATGGCCAGAAGCGTTATTTCTAGCCCGAGGCGTTAGCCGAGGGCTAGGAAAACGCTGTAGGGCCCTAAAAGCAAGTTATGCCCGCTATACATACACTATTTTATGCACAGATTAAGTTTTTAATGTCAAATCTATTATTGTGTAAAAATATAATTAAATGAGTACGTAGGTACATCAAGCAGTTGTGCGTATACTTTGTGATTATACAAAGTTCGGTACTATAGTTACTATTCCAAAATATTTAATTTCAGTTTATTTTCATTGGTGATAAGTTTACAAATTATATTAAGAAACAATCAAGTTCTACAAAAAAACTTCTGACATTTAATTGACTTTTCGTTATTGCCCGTCTGACCATAAAGATGCCCTTGGGCCATAAAAAGACTTTTTGCACTCCGTAGACTAAAAGTGCCATTTTTTTCTTCCATTTGAAAGACTAAAGTGTCACTTTTAGTCCCGGAGGGATTAGAATTACTTTTAATCCCTCCGGGATTAAAAGTATCAAATGTTAATTTAACGTCGAAGTTGGCCGCGAAACAGTCATTGTGAACATACCACAAAACATGCTAACCTTACTTTTGTAATGTCAAAGCGTTATCATATGTCACACATTTACACAAAATTACAATAGTAAGGTTAGGTGTGTTTGCGGCATGTTCACAATTAACGTTTCTGGAGGGATTAAAAGTAAACAAACAAATTAATGTCAAAATACAATATGAGTTAATTATTGTGATTTATATGTACAATGACATAAACATAAGCACAATTAACAAAACTAAATAGTCAATCTTCAGGTTTATGAAATAATGTGGAAGCTGTTAGATTATCAACCTTCACTTCTTCGAGTACAATCGGGATGTCAGATTGTTCGTAGATGTACGGATAGAGGAATTTGTACCAGATCAAATTTTATTTTAATATTGAATCGTCTGGCAATACTATACTTAGCATTTCCAATCGGTTTTGTAATTGTAATTGCATTTGTTTAACAACTATACAATTAGATTGTACATTTTTAACTCTTTTTTTATATAATATAACTTTAACTCAATGTATTAGGCAAAACGGAGTGCAAAAATAGCGTATATACCACGGAACTAAAGTGCCTTTTAATCCCTCAGGTGATTGTTGCCCTCGACTACGTCTCGGGCAACAAACTGCACCTTCGGGATTAAAAGAGGCACTTTAGTCACTTGGTATATAATATACTATTATGTTTAGATGAGTCTTGCAATAATAGTCTAATTATAATGCATCTGTGCATAAAATAGCTAATTAAACTTTTTGCGAGACTGATTAAATTTATTAATTGCTTCATTAGCTTTCTACGCGACACCTCTACCCAGAGATGTGGAATGCATAAATAAATAAAAATCGAAACACTAATACTGAGGTGAACATGCCGTCGAAGCCCGCACCCGTTCATAACGAGCTAGGACATATTTGGACACGGGTAGTTATAACGGACTGCACCACGAACGAAGATACGTTCTTGCTACCGGACATATCCGTGAGCATAAAACGAGTACATATCGGGCGAGCAGTTCAAAATCTGATGCCCGCTCACTTATAATTAAAAAGTTAGTTCTGTTTGACACTAGTGGCCGGTTTCACAAAGCTTGATTGAGTTCTGATTAGCTTAATCGTGATTAAATTCGAAATCCAGAAATTCCATTGGTTGACATTTAAGAGACCTGCAATTTTATTTAATTATATTCCTAGATTTCAAATTTAATCATGATTAAGTTAATTAGAACTTAATCAAGCTTTGTGTAAGCGGCCGGCCATAAGTGTTCTAAAAATAGTTCTAGTATCAAAATGACAACTGCGACTATCGCATGTCAAAATAACAGTTTAGTCTAATGGCACTATAATCGATTTGGACAAATGTTCTAAATAGTATGCGTGTATTTTTATGTGGTAAAAGCCAAACTAGGACAAAATCGCACACACTGTATACGACAACTGTTTCAACAGTTTCACTACAATTAAGGTCCAAGTGTACCCGAAAACGTGTGTTATTTGTTTCATAAATAATATAATAATGTGATAACTTTGGTTTTAAGTTAATAGTCTAGGAATGTTAAAAACTTGCTTACCTAACTTGTTTTGAAAAAAAAATTTTTTTATTTAAATTATTTCACATGTTGTACGTGAAAAATTAATTTTAGAAAAACTGTACATTCAAAATTAACCAAAATAATACCACTTATATTTCATAGTATTTGAACTATTTTCCCAGAATTTTAAGAAAATCGTATGTCTAGCGACTAAATTATTGCCAAAAAACCTGCTTTTTGCCAAAAAAAACAGCTTTTTTTGGCAAAAAGGAGGTAATAGTTTAGTCCCTAGACATACGATTTTTTCAAAATTTTGGGAAAATAGTTCAAATACTATGAAACTTAAATGGTATTATTTTGATTAATTTTGAATGTACAGTTTCTCCAAAATTTATTTTTCACGTATAACATGTGAAATAATTTTTTTTTCCAAAACAAGTTAGGTAAGCAAGTTTTTAACATTCCTAGACTATTAACTTAAAACCAAAGTTATCATATTATTATATTATTTATTAAACAAACAACACTCGTTTTTTGGGTACACTTGGACCTTAAAGCAAACACAAATATGTACCTTCTGAATAACTCTTTAAGTTTACAACTATTGAAACATTCTTATTACTTTTGTATCGATTAAGACTAGGGCTATGCGATTATGGAAATAAATAATCGAAACTCGATTAAAAAAAGTCGGTTGATCGATTATTTAAAAAAAATCGGAGGTCCGATTAATCAATTATTATGCACAGTCCTACTTATAGGACAGCACTATTTTCAATTTTTTTGAACGAATGTTAAAAAAATTTCATATACAATTTTCAAATCGTTAAATTAAAACTTACATTACGGGATATCTTAAGGGCCCCTTCAGGTTTTAAAGACCGATTAATCAATTAATCGGAGCTTTTTAAAAATAATAATCGATTAATTGATTGATCGAATATTTAAAAAATAATAATCGGAGGTCCGATTATTATTAATCGATTATTATGTACAGAACTAATCAAGACTTCTATTTCGTTGTTTTCTTCTTTCCTGCACAATATTGTCCATCTGGCTAGAATCCACTAAAAAATAATACTATTCAAGCCCAAAACTGCAGGAAGATTCAATTAACTCCTGTATTGAGCGTTTACTAACTCTAGTATACCTGCATAATTATGAAGAAATTCATCTATAGTAGTTGTTAATAACTACAGCATACACAAGACCTGTTATGTCTGCATTAGTACAGTATTTTCGGGTTATTACCAAATGGGAGTATTTTTTTTCATTGTCAGGTCTATAATCTTATGTTTTTATATTTGGAAACTTTTGGCCATGACTTAATCGTCTTCGAGGAAGAGGAACTAACCACAGTAGAAAAGGTAAATAAACCCGTTTTATTATCACATGCAATTCAGCCGTGGGGATTTGCATTGCACGAAGTTGAGGATAGGATCTGACCACGGCCTGTTACGTTTGCTAAATAGAAAAACTAGTGACAGTGAATAAGATGGATGCACGAAATGGAGACATAAGCAAGACAATTGCAGCTTTTTGCCGAGATTACCTAAAATACAAAAACAGATGATGACAAACTGTGCTTAAATTGCAAGTAAACCATCCTTCAAAAACTTAATGTGGATGCAAATTTGTATATGACCAAACGATGGTCATAAACATATAGCATGATTTGTGGAAACAAAATTGGGCCAACCTTTTTCAGTAATCCACGTACGTTTCGTTCACGTATATACGTTTAGCTTTAAACGATCTTAACAAAAATAAAGTGTATGTTCACCAAACATAGATATCAGTAGGGTTCAACTATAAGCAGAATAATTGAAAAGAGCCCTATAGCTGTTCTTAGTAGAAATGCACCAGAGTCGTTCGCAGCAAAATAGCTTGGCCTGTAAGCTATAACTCGGGAGAAAAAAAATAAGCAAACCTCGTAAATGCCATATGATAAAGCTTTTAACTCCAGGGATGAAATCGTAATTGTTGCCTTATTTACATACAGACCAGTTCAAACTTGATGTTTCTCAAGATGCAAGATTCAGTAATCGTAGATGGCTACATGAGGTATGAAAATTAATTATCCAAAAACTTTATTTGCAAAAATAATCATGTTCTACATCGAATTTGTCCCCTTCAAAATGTTCCCCTCCCGGTTTGTATACACTTCGCCATTTGATGTTTCCATCATTGGAAGCAGGCGGAAAACCGTTCTTTCGAAATCGCTCTTAAGGCGCCAGTCGAGTTCTTATGAATGTCTTCTATACCCTGAAATTGATGTTCATTCAAGGTACTTTTGACAAGAGGAAAAGAAAAAAAAAGTCACACGGAGCCAGGTCTGGTAAACGGACTGGGTGTTCAAGCGCGTTGATTTGATGTTTTGCCAAAAAATCTGCGAATTTTGAACGTCATGTAGACCGGCAATTGTCTTAATGAAACAGCCAAGAGTTGTTTGCCCACAAAGCAGGCCCAACTCGTCGGATTCGTTCGAGCAGCCGTCTAAAGATTTCAAGATACCGATCAGCATTCACTGTGATCTGCTGAGGCACAAATTCTTTATGGATGATGCCTGGATGGTAAATCTTCACGGAATTTTTATTAGCAACTCGTGAAGGTTCATATTTTTGGATGACGTCATTATCGGATCACCAGTGTATGTGACTACTCTAGGCGAAAACAATCATTCCGCGTAATTAATTGTCATACCTCGTATATCGGATAGCCTTGACTCCCATTACGCTGATGGGGAAAATAAAAAAATTATACTACACTATTACCCTTAGATAAAATTTTCCTGTGCATTCTTAATAATTTTACCGATCAAAGATGATAAGTACAAAATTTACATAATATTAATAAAATTATTAACACTGGCAACGTCGCTTCGACCGAAAGCGTAGAAATCCAATATGCGAAAACCTGTGGGAAAAGTTTGGGCACAGGGTACCCAAACAGTATGGAATAATAGTTTTAGAGCCCATAATAGCCATTTTATCAAAAGAACCTTTAGATAAAAGTTGTTTTGTTACAGGTTGCCCATAGACAGATACTGTCGACCACTTTTTTGAACTACCATTTATTAGTAATGACGTCATCATAGTTTTTTTAATGGCAATCACCAATCTTTTAACCAGATTCTGACAGATCCTTCAATCGTTTAAATTCTGTCAAAAATAAAACAAGAAAACTGTTGGCATCTTGGCAATGGCCAACAGAAAATTCACATATAGTGTCACACACGAAGACCACAAAAAGCATACGTCCGGAACGGAATTTATGCAAACAAAATTATTTAATTATTTAAGTAAACGTTGAATAAGTAGCAGAAGGGCCATAGAATGGCCTACACGGTCACCGGATTTTACGCCGGGCGACTTTTTTTGTGGGGTCATTTAAAATCTATCGCATACAGGAATAGACCCGATAATTTAAATGACAAAAAAATAGAATGATATAAGTGGAACCGATACCACATCCATGATTGCAATCCACGTCAAAATTTCTCTGATGAACTTGGCCTTTCCTTGTAGTGAACGGCGAATACTTTAAACATTGAATTTAATAATGTCAATATTTATTTATCGTCAAAGATTTATGTACTATACGAAAAAAAAATTGTTAATAAAGCTAAAAACAGATAAATGTTAACCTGTTTAAAAAACATGGCCCTCTTTGTTTTTATTTTGACAGAATTAAAATATACGTAAAATTAAAAAAATTCTCATCTATGGTGTAAAATGTTTATATGATCATTTAAATGATTGAAAGACTTGTCAAAATAGCGTCGAAAAAATAGGGATTCCATATAAAAAAAAAATGATGGCAGTATGTAACCAGACAACTTTTATCTGAACAATCGTTTTCGATAAAAAAAATTATAACGCCTGTAAGATACCTTCTGGGTACCCTGTATAGATACTACTGAGTGGAAATAAATGATTTTCATCAAGTTACCATTGCATTCCCCATGTAAAAGCACGACGTGCCGCTCTACGAAAATAGAGAAGGCAGTACCATAACCTCAAAATAATAGAATTCAATAAATTCTATGAATTGTTTGACAGATTGATTTCATTTATTGACAGAACTAATTTAGTACTAAATCAAAAAGAGTAGAGCGGTACAGAAAAATTTACATGTGAAAAAATTCCAAAGGGAACTTGATGAAAATCATTTATTTCCACGCTGTATAAGCTATATACATATAAGCCAGTTACGTTCTACTATCGAACTTTTTATCAATAAAAGTTATAACAAAAAAGATTATCTTTAATTGAGCTTGGGTAAGGGGGGAATTGCCACCTCTACTCCCACCGCCTGGACTGCCCTTGTGCATAGAGATATGGAATGAGATGTAGGATATCTCATTGTGTTCATAAAAGAGCCCCTCTTTATTAGGTCGACCTTTGAAGACCTCTGGAAGTCACGAATCGAGATGCCCCACGTTGGCCTGAACAATGTTAGTCACACATAATGGAATCGCTCCAACAGAATTCAGTGAATTCAACTCAATTACTGACCCAAACCAACTGCTGACTTAAATTACAAAACTAAGCGCACCAAGATAACGTACTCTGATAGAACTTGCTAAAGTCAAGAACAATCGGGTACTGGCAAAACTATGACAATTTTTATATGCCATGGATCCATCGTAAGTATTATTTTCATTCCATGGTTTTTTCTTCTTGTATTTTTCAGATTTGAATAACCCTAATATGGGACACAGTGTCCTATTATGGAACTATATTAAGATCCTATCCCTAAGTATTATTCATTGTGTTTTATTTGCAGATGTTTTCCACCAAGTAGAACAAAAAGACATTAGAACAAAGAAGGCCGTTCGTTGTTGCCGTATGGTAAAAGAAATTGAATATTTGAAATCAAGCAAGTTTTTAGGGTTCCAAAAAAGAATGGAGAGATACGCGAAAGATCTTAAGGAGCTAGGCATTCATTTAAAGCTGAGACAAAAATTGACTTTGTCCATTCATCTTGAGAATCAATTTGCCAAGACCCTTGTGTAGATGGACTGGAATTACCACGGGCTCCGACCGAATGACCTTATAAGCTTTGCCTATGATATACGTGAAAAAATAACGTACACAATCCATTTAGCAACCAAACAAAGCAGACTGGAAAAAAGTAGCTCAGAAATTAATTACGGTGCGACGCTATAATCGTCTTAGTATTTTAAAATTTAGTGCTGATTTAGTGCTTACTTAGAAAACTGAGTGCTCAGTGTTAAAAAAAATACATTTTGCTAGCTTAAATTAAAGTTAGCAGAGCATTTTTTACTGTAAATTACTGTAAAAAAATTATAAACTCGAAAATAATTTAGTGCCACTAAATTCGTGTAATAGTGTCCAAATAAAAAATTGGTTGCTTAGGTAAATGTTTAAAGTTAACAGAGCATTTCTTTTATTGTAAATTAATATAAAATAATTTATAAACTCGAAAATAATTTAGTGCTTAGCACTAACTACTAAATTCCTGCAATAAAACAATTTTTGTTGATTTATTTAACTTTTTTTTTCTTAAATATTATAGTTCTTTTTAAGTGAGAAATTGAGTGCTCGCCGTTTAAAGAAACATTTTGCTAGCTTAAATGAAAGATAGTAGAGCATTTCTTTTATTATAAATTAGTGTAAAACAATTTATAAACTCGATAATAATTTAGTGCTACTAAATTCTCGTAATAAAACAATTTTTTTGTTTATTTATTTAACTTTTTTTTTCTTTAATAATACAATGCTACCTTTATACTCGAAAATAATTTAGTGCTACTAAATTCGCGTAATAAAACAATGTTTTTGTTTATATAACTTTTTTTTCAATAATATAGTGTTTTAAGTGGTATCTTAGAGCCCAAATGAAAAATTGGGTGCTTAATGTTTAAAAAATACATTTTGCTAGCTGAAACTAAAGTTAGCAGAGCATTTTTTTAAATTAAATTAATGCAGAAAAATTGATAAACTCGAAAATAATTTAGTGCTGCATGATTCACTAATAAAACAATTTTTTGTTTACCAATATACTATTTTAAATTTTTTTTATTAATATATTGAGTTTTAAGTGCTACTTTAGTGCCCAATTAAAAACTGAGTACCTAGTATTTTTTTCAGAATATCTTCAAAATATTCTGAAAAATATTTTTAAAATATTTCTTAGGTTCGACAATCAAAATTTCAAAAATATTTAAAATAATTTAAAAATATTTGGTGCTATTAGGGTATTATTGTTATTACGTAATAAAACGTGAATTTTCGAGTTTATAATTTTTTTTACGTTAATTCGCAATAAAAAATATATATGCTCTGTTAACTTTAATTTAAGATTGCAAAATGTATTTAAAAAAAAGCGTTAAGCGACGTTTTTAAGGTCACCCTTAATAAAAAAATACTAATTATTAAAAAAATAAACAAATAGTATATTGTTGAACAAAAAAATTGTTTTATTATGTGAATCATGCAGCACTAAATTATTTTTGAGTTTATAAATTTTTGCTCTGCTAACTTCACTTTTAGCTAGCAAGATTTTTTTTAAAACGCCGAACACTCAATTTCTTAATTGAGCACTAAATTAGCACTAAATTTTGACATATGTTGATAAGTCACCTTGTTCTGCTTAAAGGAGATGAACGCAATAGGCATTTTTGTGCCACCAATGCTTATATTCCTCCGTCAAAGCATGAGACTAGAACTGATGGTAAGTACCCCTAAACTGGGTCGATTTTTGGATGCCATCGGATTCAAACCGACTTGTTTACCAAGTGATTCTGACATTTCGTTGAAAACACACGCCCTACTACAGAACACCAAGCGCGTGCCTCCTCACTCAAGCCATATGATGCTGTTCTAGGACGTCTCATTTATGGTCCCAATTAAAACTTAAACTTGTTCCATGTAACCGCTATGTGTATCGCTATTAGCACATTCATTTACAAGTCCATAAGCCATATTAGCGTGCCCAGTCCTGAAGTCCAATTTTTCGAAACAAGAAAGATCAACTGGTAAGATTACGCCATCGACATACAAACGCCAGCTGCAAGAAGGGCCAAAGAAGTTAATAATCTAAAAGAAGAAAATAAGTTATCGTTTGTGTCTAAGGAGAAGAGAAGAAAACGATAGACGATAGAAAGAGCGAGGATGATGATGACCACCTTTTTTTGCATGACAGCACGCCAGGCAGTGACTTCGTGGGATCCGACGACCAAAGTAGTGAACCAACGAACAACAATCAAAATAGTTGTAGGTCTGCACTCTGCTCCACGTGAAAAAACACTCATTTGCAAAAATCCAATTAATTTACGACCAAGGCACAAAAAAACAGAAACTCCCAAATTTTTTGTTGCCAAAATAATGCGTGACTCAAAGAGAAGTGAGGCTGTGCCTGTTGCTTTTCTACGGAAGCCCAACAAAGTGATCGTTGTTTCTTGCCAAGAACCTTAAGAAACAGCCACTACTCCTGAATTTGAAGATTTGTTGTTTTTATTTCATAGTATGCGATAGTGTCCCTCATCAGAATACCATAGTGTCTCATAATAAGCCCCATTTCCCCTAATATAGGTAGTTCCAAAAATGCAAAAAACATCTTTGGATCAATAATTTTCGGAACCAACATTTTCTTACATGCAGTGGTTTAATAGATTGAATGAGCGTCTTAAGTTGAAAAACTGCTCTTTTTCAACATCAACAGATTCAGAAGCATTTAAAAAAGTTTTCCGTATTCGGGAACTCTTCCCTATTGTAGGCTTCAGAAAAAAATCCGTTCACATCATGTGTATCACATTATCGAACCATTTTAACAAAATCCATTGTAACTTCAAAGTAAAAAACAAGAATAGTTTGAAGATTTTTTTACGAAGATGTTAAAATTCATTTCAAAAAATGTATACCTACACCTTAGACCAAACTAAAAACTTATTAAACCTGCCGAATGCAGAAAGCAACCCCAAAACACAATTTTCAGCATTATTAAACAATTTTGCATATCATCCCTTACTACCTTCTCTGACTATGAATCTCATTCCCGTTTGGTATGTTGTGATTGCAGAATCAATACCGTAGGTCGTCGGGATTTTGACCCTCACCTAAATTAAACGGAATGCCAAAGTCGACCCTACCTATCGGCAAGATTAGCCGTTACTATTAATAAGCATTTGGTGGACGTTTATGAGATTAGCTAAACACAGAAGACACTCATGGGGGGTTAATCATATTATAATTAAATTTGCATCGTTATTTTCATTATTGTTACGGATTATCTGTTCTTGTTAGATAAACAAGAAAACTATGTTGGTGAAGTAAAAAAATGTTTTCACAGTAGGGAAATGGCAGTAACTTAATGCAGTTTATTAACAAATTCTTCCTTAATGAAAACGGATGAAGAATATTCGTTTACGTTTTTGCATATTTTTGCATTAATTTTCTCCATCTTAACGGCATTGTTTATGTTAAGGCTGGAATAAACAAGACTCTTTCTTATGCCTTTCAGGAAAATAGGTTTTTTCCTGAACTGAACCCCGCAAAACCTTATTTTGTAATGACAAAAATTACATAATTATTATTACTCTTGTAATAAATGCAAAATATTAAAATAGGTACATTAATCATTTATGGAAAAGTTTCTGGTCTGAAAAATTCAGTAACGCCGACAATCCCGTTTTTAATCTTAAGAATAATTAAATTTGTTATTTTAAAGTGGTGTATAGTGTTTCTTAACTTAAAATAATTAGTCTTGATAGGAAAATGCATGGAAAAATTGTAACCATTATTACCCATTCATATCTCACTGTTCTTGGTTCCGGAGAATTCATAATATAAAATTATAAAAAAATTATGAAATTAGAAATCCAAAATGAAATATTTCAGAACTTCTTACGCGATAATTACAGTCATTTATATGCTCTACAACGTAACGAACAACGATTTTTGTACTGCACATCCCTAATAGCAAAACCACCTTCGAAAATTAAAAATCGTTAATTTTATTTCGAATAGCTTTTTATACGCTGTACCCCTGAAAGCAAAAACACCCTCGAAAACATCAAATATCGTTAATTTTGAGGTATCTCAAAATTTCTGACATAATCATTACAAGCTATTATTTTGGAGGCTCTACAACGCGCTTCATCGTACTTAATAGCTAAACCACCATCGAAGTTAAATTTCTTACGCGATGATTACAGGCTATTCGCAGGCTTATCTACAGGCTTCGAGGACATCAAAAATCGTTAATCTTGAGATATTTCAGAACCTCTTATGCGATAATTACAGCCATTGTATGGGCTCTACAACGTGCTTAATCACGAACTCTAGGTTACGCTCTTAATAGTAAAACCATCCTCGAGGACATCAAAAAATGTTAATTTTTCGATGCTTCAAGATGTTTTTTGCGATTGACTATTTATAGGTTTTATAACGCGCATAATCACGCTCTCTTGGCTACACGTTCAGTAGAATCCTCCTGGACGATAAAAATCATTAAGTTTGTGGTATCTCAAAATTTTTGCGTTAAATTAAATTGTTAAATTAATAATTCTGAGGTAATTCAGAATCTCTTAGGCAATAATTACAGGCAAGTTATAGGCTCCACAACTTGATTGATCATTGAGATTACTCAAAATTTTTGCTACTAATTACAGGCTGCTTTGGAACTACAACGCGCTTAATCGTACTTAAAAGTTAATTTTTGATTGATAATTTATTTTTGATGCCTTCGAAGACATCAAAAATCGTTAACCTTGAGTATTTCAGAATATCTTACGTGATAATTATAGTCATTCTATAGGCTCTACAACGTGCTTAATCACGAACTTAGGCTGCACTATCAATAGTAAAACTACCCTCGAAGCCATATCAAAAATTGTTAACTTTGCAATAATTGTAATTTTTCATACGCTATTCTGGGCTTTCTTGGCTGCACGCTCAACAGAAATCCAACCTAGACGACAAAAATCATTAATTTTGAGATATCACAAAAATTTTTGCCTGATAATTATAGGCTTCTTATAATAATTTTGAACGACTCAAAATGTCTTTTGCGATAGGCTATTTATAGGCTCTAAAACGCGTAAATACAATTTTTATGCTGTACTATCAATACAAAACCATCTTTGAAGACATCGAAAATTTTTAATTGCGATAATTATTATAGGCTATTTGTAGGCTCTACAACGCGCCTGATCGCGATTTTTACGTTGCACCTTCAATATAAAACCACCCTCGAAAACATCAAAAATCGTTAATTTTGAGATACCTCAATATTTCTTTGGCTATAATTATAGGTTATTTGTAGGCTCTACAACACACCTAATCACGGTTTTTAGGCTGCATCCCACAAAAAAAACCGCATGCGACGACATAAAAAATTGTGGATTTAATGTACCTACCCCAAAAAAATTTCGCGATAGTTATAGGCTATTTGTAGGCTCTACAACGCGCCTAATCACGATTTTTAGGCTGTACTTCAATAGAAAACCATCCTGGAAAAACGATCGAGAATTGTTAATTTCGAAATTCTGTCTCAAAATTTCTTTCGCAATAACTGTAGACAATTTATAGGCTGTGCATCGCATTCTAATCACCGTGTTTAGTTTGCACCTTCAATGGAAAACCACTAGCACCTTCTAGTATATTGTTTAACTAAAATCTATTTGTTTTATTATAGATAACTTAACTCTATTTGGTCACTGTAGAACGACCATTGCCCCTCTCCTTTTGTTAACTTCCGAAGAGAGGTAATTGTATAAATTGAAACTCCGATCTCGGATTTAGGATCGAACAATCGATTTAAGAATTTATAACCAGTCAACCAATTCGGTGCAACCACTGAATTTAATCGTATAAATGGATGTAATTTTGGCTCTCTTCTGGATTCAAGGGTTATAAATTATAAGTAATTCTTTTGTTTCTATAAAAAATTCTTATTACTAGCTTATATTAAAATTATTTATAATATTCAGTGGCGTCCAGAGGCATTCCTAGTACATCTTAATTTGTATTGAGCTCTTAATTCGTACCATCTTGTAAAATCTAAGATTAGGCGCAGAATTGTCAAAATTATTACTAATACCATATTACATAAGAAAGTACAATTCTCACAACGCATCCTGTATAAAAATTGAAAGGCAGCTACGGGAAGGTATTGCGATTACAAGTTAGCTTAAAATGTATTGCAGCAAGCAGAGTTTGACATGTGCAAAGATTGCAAAGGATGACATTGCAAGATATAAATAACAGAAAGCCAATTAGCAGCCGATGATTGTATTTTTTCAAAAGACGGTTTAATAATATGATATATGCAATAGAATTACACCAATAAATTAATACAAACTATAGGTACAATCGGTTTTCCGACGACTAAATACAATTTATCTAAAGGTATCTTGATTTATATTCTATCTTGTAATTTATCGGTTGGAATAATAATATAAATTTATCTTTGAAGCAATAGCTAAAGTGCAATTAGCTCTGGTATTTAGTTAAGTGCACTAAAATGCAATTAATCAAAAGGCAGAGTGTTTTCTCGGAATTAGAGATATTAAGGTTTCCTGAATATGACCGCGACAACTATTCAGACACATTATTCAAACTAATTAATTGTAAAGAAGACGGGACATCAAATTTTGCTTAAAAATTACACTGAAATGGGTATTCTTATAGACTAATAAAATCTAAACTGGCCGCTTTCGGATTAAAATGGTTCTTACAAATATTCACCATCTTCTTTAGGCTTTCGCATTCGTTGCTTGGCTATAACCGTCAGTAAGGTCAGTATTACGGATCATAGATGCATCAAAGCCTTTAAATGTTGTTTTGCTTCGATTGGCGGTACTCAACTAGTTTCTGAAGTGTTTCGGTATTTTAACTACATAGTTACTTGTGTACTGCTGTATTAAGATAAATATTTAAGAAAATGAGTAAGCAGTGTATAAATTACAACAGATCTTCAAAATGATCCAAGTAATTTGATATTTTCTTAATTAACATAAACTTTTAACATTTATTAGATTTGCTAGAAACATTAAACATTAATGGTAACTGGTTTTGAAACTTTGGATGATTATGGGTGTAAACTATAAAATGAGAATTCATCTGGTCTGACATGGTGCATTCTATGAAGCACATAATGTGGATGCTCTTGTGGAGCTGGAATCGACATCTAAATGAGGTAGAATCTTAGTCTTTATTGCCAAAATATCTCTGTTATAATTTCATGAAATAATTTGGTTGTCTGCGTGAGGGAGACCTTCAGTAAAAAAATACATTTTTGGGCCTTTTTTGTTAAAGTTTTATTTCGAAACGAACAAATATTCACCTTAGATCAATCTCCCTATATGAGAAAGCAGAAATTCAGTTAAAGTTTTTCAGTACTTAATATTTCAACAAAATTTCTTAAAAATCCAAATCAGAAAGATATTCAAGGCAACACCTAAAAAGCTTTAACAGAAAACTTGCAAAGCAGCCCAAATTATAAGTTTGTACAACTAGAGCTCTCCTTTACATAAAGTGGATCACGCGATGTTTATTACCCTCAATTTCTTTATTGTTACATAAACTCGAGTTTTTCCTTATCTTTTATTTCCCAAATTACGACCCACGGACAATTTCATAAGTTGGCACTGGAAGCTGCATTTTACATTATACTTTTTGTCTATAAAACAATCCCAAAGAAAACGTGCACTAAATGCAGAAGTTAAAATAGATTTTATCCGGTTACAATGTATCTTTAAAGCTGGAAATACGGAAACAAACTGCAATTCAGCTAATTGTAAATGGAGGTGAAAACTGCAAAGTTTTCATTGATCAATCTGAAGGGCGGAAAGTTTGTACGTCCAACATCCACTTATACAAGGCAATATTTAAAAAGCGGATAAAATCGCCAAGTACCCCGGGTATGAATACATGGGAGCCCGCGGTTCGGAAAGTTTTAATAAGTTTTATTCGTTTTATAAAGAATAAACCTGCTCCACGTCATAAGAGAACTTATCAAGTTAAATATGCCGCTGTTAGAATTTATAAAAGAACTTTTTTATTTTTGACGAGTAAACGACGTAATATTAAGTACCTAATAACGCATGGTGAACAAGAAATAGAAATAAAATAATTTTTTAACTTAAAACGAAATTGTCAAGTAGTTTCAAAGTAAATTCCGGCAAGAAAAAAGATTATTTCAAGAAGATTGCGCGAGTAGGTAACTGAAATATCTATCTGACATTCAAATTCAAATACTAAAATAAGTCAATCTGTCTGGAAAATTTAATACTAAGATCTTTAATAATAAGATCTACATATGTATGTATACATATTAACAGCTAAATTAATATAGCAAACGACCTCGTCTTGAGCTTCATCCGAAAATATCTAATTAGCCGCGTTGCAACGCTTATTTTAAACCTTTTGATAAATGTGAGGACGGAGTGGACGATGAGGAAGGGATTGGAAGAATTGTGTTAGCTGACTTGCGAAGATCGTACAAGTCCGGACTTGAATCGAACTTGGTGTGATACGACAATACTTGCTTTATTTGAAATTAGTTCTATGCCGAGATCTGGATTAACGAAGTGACATACCAGGTCATTAACAACAATACAAATCTTTCAGGTATAGAGATTTTAGTTCTTTTGTAGTTAACAATAATTCGTCCGTGAAGAGTTAACAAAAGTAACTTGAGTAACCAGGATTGTAATGACTTCGAATAAATGGCGCCCATATTCCTTCTTATTTCAACAAACCTTATTTTTCTTTGCAATCTATAAGCTATGGAAATCAGTACCTACGCCTGAGAAATAAATTGTCATTAAGAGATCTTAAGCTGATGCATTAAAGTACAGTAAGTATCGTTTTTAGTGTGAAGTAAGCAATTGCAGTAAGTATTCAGTATTTTAAATTTTATTGATGTTACAGTGACGTCTATCGTGCGACGTTAGTTTAAGTTAAAGCTTCAAATTTTTATGGTTACACAAATAGATAAATACATTTACCAAATGTGGAAAGTTTTTTAATTAGGATGTTTTACATGTATTAGTGATTAATTTGCCATTGGCTCTAAATTTTATTTTAATATTTTAATAGGATAGTAGTAGGCAACACAGAAAAGTTTTTAAAATTATTTTAGCAATTGATAAACTTACCTAACCTAAGTTTTACTGTTTTGATCTGGTTTATTCATGTTTTTAACTGTTTAAAATAAATGAAATAACTGCTTTTTTAAATTGTTATGTAGTGAACTGGATGTGATTCGATGCTTTATTCCTAAAACTTCCCTTGTAAGTTTTGGATTATCATTATAATTAACTTGTAGCAGGTGGAGCACGAAACAGCCCATTCGATCCGATGAAGTACTTTTAAAGCTGTTAAATATTTCTTTTGGCTTTTTCGACCAAATAGACTTGGCGCTCCAACTATTCTTTAGTTTTCTTTTAAATGAAGTTTGTTACATTTTTCGAGGCAAACGAGGCGCAAAAAATTAGTTCTGTTTTGTGTTTATTACTATTGTTACCTACTTTGTTTCCTATGAACTCTGAAGATCAATTGCTACGTTTTCATTGTTTTAAATTTTTGATAACCAAAAAGCTTCCGGGTGTCAAAAATTTTCGAAGAGCATCTAAAATACGCAGACCCACAATAACATCTGTCCCATTTGCCCTTTAAATACTCATACGCTTGGCAACGGTATACTAATGTCAGACAATCAGAACCACCATCACTGAAGATAAAATAAATGTACATCTTTTGGAACTCTAAAAATGATTTAATAGCTTCTCTAAATCTTTCCTTAATTCGTTACTTTTGATACATTACCACTAATGCTTAAGTAATAAATTACTGACTAAACATCTAAATCTAACGAGTTAATACCTATTTGAGCAAAATACTTTTTTAAAAGGAACATGGTTTATTTTTTCAGACTATGAATAAGTTAGTTATTTCCTAAACCATTGTGAAGAAATATCAAAGGCTTTCTACAAAAATAATAAATATTTTCGTTTCACAAAAACCGGGGGCTGAAAATGAAAACACGAAAATAACTCAAAAGTTATCAGTGTCAAAAAATCGCAGTAATACCTCATTTCCTTTTTTTCCCGCAGCTGAAAGCCACTCGAAATGCGGTTCGACTGCCCAGAATTTTTCAGCGATCAATCTCAAAACGCAACCAGATTAATGTAAAAACGGTTTCCCTTCAGGAAATCCCTTAACCGTGGCCGGCTGTATTAGGAAGCATTTCTCTTTCGTGACTAACGGTGCGCGGCTCCAAAAACCGCAGTAGTTAACTATTTAAGTTTAACAATGAAATACGTGCAGTTCGTAATGAATCCGGAGACCGGAATCTCTACTGGGATTGCAGTACAGAAATAGTTAAATGCATAACTTAGTAGGAGGTTGAAATGTTAAAACTAATTCAGACGTATTCTACCTTTAACCTCTCTAAAGCTTTCAATAGAATATTTTACTTTTGAATACGTAATTTCCATCCACGTCTAAAACGAGCGGCAGCGTGGAAAATAATTTTATAGTTCGATTTTCATTACTAATGATATTATTAAGGGGCTTCCGAGTGGATTATCAGCGAGAATTCAATATGAATCGAGAGATGAACAGCACCACGATGAAAAAAGCGGAATTCAATTTTCTATGGTATAATGGTAGAGCTAACTAGAATCGATATGAATCCAGTTCCACTTCCTAACACTGGATTTTTAATTTAATCACGCAAGGGCGAACAGATCCAACAAGGATACAACATTATATAGTACAATAGGGAACTAACAAATTTCTCTTACAATTGAAAACTAAAATTTTAATCCCGTAAATGGATCCTTAGCCGTAACGGAGCTACCTAAAGTGATTTGCGCTAATAACCGTTGGATTTAGTTAATTCTCAGGCCCATTAACTCCGCACGTTTGCAGAATCTTGCTTCAGGTTTTCAATCTACGTTCCGTGCTACAAATAAACGCACAAAGACAATAAATCTACACGTTGACAACGCCCGTAGCGTCAGCTCAAACCTATTAAAACAACAGTTCCTTTTTTATGTTGGGCCATGTTTGCTGTTTACACGAGAAACGCTAACTTAATTAAAACCATTTAAACTTCCAAATTACCCCATTCTATAAATAATAACATTAACATTATAAATTACCAACTTACGAATAATTTGTAAAAATTCCCCCAGTAACAGTAGTAGTGGAAATCCCCCCCTCTCCACCCACAAGATTTTTCCGGTTATAACGGTTTTTGGTAGGTAGAATAAGGTGGTGCTATAAAATTTTTTTTTAACTCACGTGATAATTATGCGCGTTTTATGGGATCTCGAATCTCGCCTGAAATAATTTTTGGACTCATGCCGATTCTGAGAAAAACCAAACTAAAGTGTGGGGATCCTAGCTTGACGTTAAGGGCTCATATTTATGAGCTTTTTAAGGACTTTTCGAATATGTAAAATCTCAATTGCATCGGAACTACCCTTTCGAAGTTAATCGCTATTCAAAAATGTTGATAATGATAATTCGAAAAATATTTTTTTCTCTCTAACATTACATGAAATTTATCAATTAATTATGGGCTCTTCAATGCGTTTAATCACAATTTCTAGGTTATACCCCTAATAGCAAAACTACCCTCGAAGACATACCAAAAATTGTTAATATAGAGATATATCAACATCTGCGCGATAATTACAGGCTACTTTTAGACTCTACAACTATCCATATTTAAAGTATTTTTAGCAAAACCACCCTCGAAGTCATCAAAAACCGTAAATTTTGTGATACATATATCGAATTTCTTGTATGATAATTACAGGTCAGTTATAGGCTCTACAATGCTCATAATCGCGATTTCTAGGCTGCACCACCTAGCACAACCATTCCTAAAGAAATACCATCGAATTTTCTTGTGCGATAATTACATTGTATTTATAGGCTCTACAGTACCCTTAATCATGATTTTTAGGCTGTCCCTCTTATAGCAAATCCATTCTCCAAGATATAATAAAAATCGTAAATTTTGAGATATATCAAAATATCTTGCGCGATAATTACATGGTATTTATAGGCTCTACAATGCCTCTAATTTACGATTTCTAGGCTGCACCCGTTATAGCAAAACCATTCTCCATGATATATTAAAAATCGTAAATTTTGAGGTATATAGAAATTTTTGCCCGGTAATTACATGGTATTTATAGGCTGTACAATACCCCTAATCACGATTTTTAGGCTGCACCCCTTATAGCAATGACATATCATAAATCGTTAATACCGAGATAGTATATAAAATCGTCTTACAGCGCGATGATTACAGGCTATTTATAGGCTCTACAAACATTTATATTCATAGCATTTTTAGCAAAACCACCCTTGCCATCGAAAACGTAAATTTTGAGATCTATCGAGACATAGACGACTCGATATAGACATTTCGACATACATACATAGACATAGACGACATATATCGAGATTTCTTGTATGATAATTACAGGCTATTTATAGGCTCCATAACGCTACTAAAGGCGATTTCTAGGCTGCACCTTTAATAGCAAAACCACGCTTAAAGAAATATTTATAAAATGGTAACTTTTGAGATACTATCGAAATTTCTTGTGCGACAATTACATGGTAGTTATAGGCTCTAAAATACCCCTAAATCACGATTCTTAGGCTGCACCCCTTGTAGTAAACCCATTCTTCATATATTAAAAATCGTTAATTTTGAGATATATCAAAATATCTTGTACGATAATTACAGAGTATTTATAGGCTCCACAGTGCCTCTATTTCACGATTTTTAGGCTGCACCCCTTATAGGCAAACCCATTCTCTAAGATATATTAAAAATCGTAGATTTTGAGATATATCAAAATATCTTGCACGATAATTACATGGTATTTATAGGTTCTACAATGCCTCTAATTTACGATTTCTAGGCTCCACCCGTTATAGCAAAACCATTCTCCAAGATATATTAAAAATCGTAATCTTTGAGGTATATAGAAATTTCTTGTCCTATAATTACATGATAATTATAGGCTGTACAATACCCCTAATCATGATTTTTAGGCTGCAACCCTTACACCAAAGACATATCATAAATCGTTAATATCGAGATAGTATAAAAAAATCTTCTTACAGCGCGATAATTACAGGCTATTTATAGGCTCTACAACCATCTATACTGATAGCATTTTTAGCAAAACCACCCTTGGCATCAAAAAACGTACTTTTGAGATACATATATCGAGATTTCTTGTATGATAATTACAGGTTATTTATAGGCTCCACAACGCTCCTAATCGCCATTTATAGGCTGCACTTTTAATAGCAAAACCACCCCCAATATTTCTTTGGTAAACAAACGATAAATTTTGAGATACTATCGAACTTTCTTGTGCGACAATTAAATTGTATTTAGGCTCTAAAATACCCCTAAATAACGATTTTTAGGTTGCACCCCTTGTAGTACACCCATTCTCCAAGATATATTAAAAATCGTAAATCTTGAGATACATCAAAATATCTTGTGCGATAATTACAGAGTATTTATAGGCTCTACAGTGCCTCTATTTCACGATTTTTAGGCTGCACCCATTATAGCAAACCCATTCTCCAAGATATATTAAAAATCGTAAATTTTGAGATATATCAAAATTGGTGGTGCGATTGCATGATATTTATAGGCTCTACAATGCCCCTAATACACGATTTTTAGGCTATACCCCTTATAAAAAATTCATTCTTCAAGATATGTTAAAAATTGTAAATTTTGAAATATATCAAAATATCTTGTGCGATAGTTTTATGATATTTATAGGCTCTACAGTGCCTCTAATTGACGGTTTTTAGGCTGTACCCCTTATAGCAAACCCATTCTCTAAGATACATATATTAAAATCGTAAATTTTGAGATATTTCAAAATATATTGTGCGATAACTACATGGTATTTAAAGGCTCTACAATGCCTCTAATCCACGATTGTTAGGCTGTTACCCTTTACCTCTTATAGCAAAATCATGCATTCTCCAAGATAAACCAAAAATCGTAAATTTTGTGGTATATATAGAAATTTATTGTGCAATAAATGGTATTTATAGATTCTACAATACTCTAATCACAAAATTCATGATTAGAAGCATTGTAGAGCCTATAAATAGCCTGTAATTACCATACAAAAATTTCGATATAATTATATATCTCAAGATGTATGATTTCTGATGGTATAAGGGGTGCAGACTAAGTTGTAGGCACGTTGTAGAGCCTATAAATAGCCTGTAATTATCGCGAAGAATTTTTTGATATACTCGATATTAACGATTTTTGATGTCTTCGAGAGTGGTTTTGCTATTAGGAGGCAGCCTAAAAATTGTGATTAAATGCATTGAGGAGCCCAGAATTTAGTGATAAGTATAACGTCAAGTTAGAGAAAAAAATAATATATTTGGAATTTTGAAAATTTTTGAATAGCGACTAATTTTGAAAGAGTAATTTCGAGATTTACATATTCGAAAAGCCCATAATTATGAGACCAAGCAGGTATGTCTAACTATCTTAGAGGAAAAATGGGCGCTGGATTAACGTTAAGCTAGCAGCCCCAACTTGTATTTGGCTTTTAGCCTATGCTAACCTCCAACTTTCAAAATAAAATTTTTTAAAAATATAATCTCAGGTTTTCTGCACCAGAATTAATCCTGTATAATTACAGTACCATTGACAGAAATAAAAATTTCAATAAAGAATCGGCAAGAAATTTAACCAAGTTCCACAAGATACTGAAATCCATCACTTTTTAATTTGAAGGAAAATCCATGGGTGTCTTCGTCATCAATCACAAGTCTACAAAATTGACAGAGCAGGTACATTAAGCAAAAGCCAAGACCATCCATTCTACCTGCACCATGAAAAACTGTTCCATGACTGAAGCAGATGACGTGTCAGGTGAGCAGAAAGCCTACAACCTAAGAAAAAACAGATTAAAGACATTGCAAGTTAGATTCATTTATTAAACGTTTTTTCTAGGGTTTAATTCTACCCCTAGCACCTTGTTTTTCAGATCATCCCCTTGAATAAATTATAATTGATTTTGCCGAACTGGAATAATGGAATCACAATCTAAATGAGTATGGGAATCAATCTAACCAAATCTAACAATTATCAAGTAGCTGGAGAAACAGGGATTTGTCTTCAGTCTTCATTCAATATATTATTGTATATTATTATACAAAAATAAACGATAAATTAAGGAATTTCTTTAAAATTATTTAAACTTATTCTCAAATAAAGTGGCGCTCATAGTTAACCATAGTTACAGACAATCTTTAAATTTCCTCATGCCCAAAAAGAATTTTAATAAGAACTTGTTTTTTGCCGACTCTGATTAGCTCAGCCATTGTAATTAACTGTGAGGTTAAATATTAATTTTTTTTGCACAATGTGTGGTTTTGATCGCATTTAGCTTTTAACAAATCTCAGTTACTACACTTTGCTTTTAGCGGCAGGGGCTGAGGTTTTGTTTGATATTCTATACCTCTCATCTTGCGGTTTCTCTATATACAAACCACGAAATAACATTAACTAGTTTATTAACGGGAGAGGCTTGCATTTGTATAGTTGTTTTCCAGCTTTTCCAGAGATCTTCAAATAAGGATTTGCCTCTCTCAATTGTAGAGCTTTTTTGTTCAAAGTTTAACGGATCTATATAGCCTTGGTAGTGTAACGGCTATAGCAATAGTCTCTCACCCATGCGTACCGATATCGAATCCCGGTACCGGCAGATCTGGTTAAGGTTTTCTGCAGTTTTCCTCAATTGTAAAACACAAATGTGTGATTAATTAATGCGTAATAATATTTAATCGCCCCTCACGAGCGCACAAGCTTCATAGCTTCTGGGGTCTGGTTCGCCAAGTAATGGGTTGTAATAATAATAATTATTATTATCCATTTATTTTATTGCTTCTGTCACAGTATAATAACAACCAGTAGGCGCACTCTCCCAAATATTGCAAAGCCGTCGAGTGTGATCTTGTAGTATTCGCAGGCTACGGAACAACAGTTATGCAGTGGTATACGTTGCTCGTTGTTCCCTGCATCCAATGACGATCGGAAAGGTTCGGCGAATTTATCGTGGTGTGTCGCTCAGTGACACACGTGTGCGCAATATCAAAGCTAGCTTACCAACTTCAAGGTGCCGACAAGCGAGTGAATATGCTGTATATTTTTATGATGTGCTTCTGTAGAATAATTCCTTCTGTAGCCGTTCTGTTTTGAGTTAGACGTTCTGGTTTGAATATTTATTACAGTTCCTCGGTCTGCTTTATTTTGAAGATTCTCATAAAGAGCTTCATTGAACAATTATCATGACCTCGGGATGATTAGAATTGCTGTGGACTAATTATCTCAATTCAACAATAGCGGTCCAAAATTATCTTCATAGGTTAAATCTAGGAAGTACGTGGGCAACTGAAAGTCATTTCTTTGCAGTATTACAACGTATTTAAAAGTATGTCTTGTAATGCAGAGCATTATGAATTAGAGCATGTATAAATAGTCGGCATCTTACTTAAGCAACAGTTCGAGCTAAAGTCGCAATTCAGATCCTAACCATCGACTTGAAATAAATAAGGTCTTAAAATCACAAAGAATGCTATTCTGCACTGTAAAGTTAGTTTTGTACTATCTGCAGGGCATTGTGTTTATACAGGGTGTAAAGAGCAAAACTGCCATTATTAAAAAAGATGGTTAGATTAAAATCAGTTTTATAAATAAGTAAGTCGAAATAATTTAGACATGATGATTTTCTGTAATTTAGCTGGCTTTATATCACTACATACTCAGAAATAATGCATTGAATAATTTCTAAGTGCTTTTTGTTAATGAACTATCGGCAAAGACTGCGGCATGTGTAAAGCCTAGTCTTCTCAAAAGATGTCAAGTTCTGAGTTTAGTTGTTTTGATGTTTTCTTTACCTTCTACTTTACCGTAGGTAAAGGGGAATGCAAGGAACATGTGTTTATGTATTTATTTATTCTTGATCATCTTTTTGTACATCCTTCATCTTAGTAGCTACCGCGTATAAGTAAGAGATTTTGTAGTTCTTCAATTTCTTTTTTTTAATCTTTAGATTTTCGGTGTCAGTTCAGTTTTTGTTGTATTTTTTATGTCCCTATCCATTTCAACCAAAAAATATAAATTTCTTTAGTCACAATATTTCTAGTAATCTCATTTACTCTCACGTCTTTAGTTTTTTGTATAGTTAAGTGTCTGAAGCGCCTTGTTATCTCCAAGTTGAAATTTGAAGTAGTATGGGTATATGATGAGGCTGTCCTCTCGTTTGCATCTTAATTGCACTTTCTTTCTTGAGAGGCTTCGCTAATTTCTCCATTTTTTATACCATTCCAGTTGAATATCCCATCATGTTAATTGTAAAATTGTATGATACATATACAATAACTATTATATATAGTAATACCTTTATAACTCTTCGTTCCAGAAATACAAATTTTCAACTTTAAACATTCAACAGTTTGATTTCTTCTTAAACACTTTACGTTTCGTTTAAAAATCGAATTTACAAACTCACAACACTACTAAAGCGCACTATTTTAAATAAATCTCTCCTATAACTAAAACCTGAATGTCTTGCAAAACTCTTGAAAGTACTCCGGAAGCGTCAGAATTAATAAACATGAATTGGTGCTACTATTACGGCATCGCTTTTCTATTTTAGGACATTTTTTATCAGTATTGTTGCATCTTTTAAAGTTATGTGCCACTTACTTATATAACAGTAGCATAATGACACTATTTCCATATCCACTTCCTTTTTAGTATTCTTTTTGATATATCTGTTATATAGAAAATGGGCATCTAACAATTTTGTTTGACAATGGAAAAGTCCAGAAATAACTTCTTCAAGGGAATGAGCAAAAAATAAAGTTTCTCTCGGACTTGAGTTGAATTTAATGTTCCCTCGAGAAGAATAAATATAAAAATAGAAAGAGAAAAAAAATCATTATTAGAAAACGTACGTGATGGTAACAAATTAAAATTTTATAGTTTGTGTCGACAAACGTTTATAATGGTCACATTTTCTCTAGGATTTTCTTCCTTCTGGTATTATTATTTGTTTTTAGTTTCCTTCCATAAGGTTGTGATCACGTAACGATATTTATTGTTACAACCAGACATTTTATTTTGATAGAAAATGGCTTGTAAAAATAATAAATATAATTAAAAACATGAGGAAGTTTTGTTTTCCTTTAATCAATGAAAAGTTTATTAGACAGAAAACCTTAAATTACAACGAAGTCAGTTTTGAAAGTAATCGTATGGATTCGACCACCTTTCCGGAATGAAATAAAATTAAAGTTGCTTAAAAAAAATTTTAATTAAATTCTTTGACGTATTACTGCCAATAATTAGATATCTTTGACTAGACATGCAATCCAATTACTTAATCCTGTAAAAAATACAAATGCTTATTACATAGATGTATCTACCTTCCAATAATAAACATGTTTAATACTTATGGTAGCACCTGGTTATAAAAGGGCAGGTATATAAAAGTATTGAAAGTATATTAAAAACCACATTGTTATTATAACTCATTATAAAACAGATACATTAATTTTATAAATCCTAGAAGATAATATTTTTTTATATACTTACATTACATCTAGTGCCTATCACCATTATATAAACCATGTAAGCAGTCATGCCATCTTTGCAATATGCCAGCTTTTTGTTAATAAGCTTAACTAGTTGTTGAATGTTGTAATTTAAATATCGATAGCGACTTATTAAAGACTCGGAGAAATGCAAATACAGCATTAAATTTAAATGAAAACTTTCAAAAAATCTTTCCTCCTTTTTTTGCAATTGCAAATGCAATCTTTTTTGCATGGGGTCAAAATAATGTACCTACACTGAGAAAAAGGTTTATTTCCAAATACAAAATGTATTTACTTAGGTACAATTGAGAGTTCTTTAATTAAAGCTAACAAATGTTTTTTAGTTTAATATTGCTGTTTTTAAAAGAACGAAACAAGATATTTTGCTTCAAGTTGGTACTTTATTTGAGTATAATTTATTTCAGTGTTGTAAATATTTTTTGACTTAACGCTATCAGTTTAGTTGACCAGCTCTTCATTTAAATAAAATGAATTATTATAATGGGACTGATTTAATGTGAAAGTTGCAACAAATGTTTAATAAAGTTCTCAGAACTAAATTATGAATTGCTGATATTCTATCTTTATTTACTGCAAGCTTGCGTTCCGTGCAGAATATAAACTATTTATTTAAATGAATTGCAGTTAATTTAGTTTTACGATCTCTTTGTTCATCAAATGTACGTTAAGATGACGCGTCCAAAAAGATTGCATCACAACATTTCGACCTTCACCAAGTTTGGAAGTTCTATTACACGGGTAGCAGTTGTAGTTAATTGTGATTACTGATTAAGAATTTATTATTATAACAATGAGTGACCAAAAAAGTTAAAATTCTTTTAATGTTAATTGGAACTGGAAAGAACAGCTAATTGATTATTTTAAAGGTAAGAAAAATTTGATTGATTAGTGCAATATTTAAGTAAGTCATTATGTAATTCTTATTAGAAGTACCAGTAACTAGAAAATTAAAGCACTAACTATATATTCAATTAATTTTTAAATAGTTTTATATTACACTGAAAGAAGGAAATTGTTAAATCAAAGAAGAAATCAGCATATTCTAAACTTTAAATATTTGCAATGTGTGCAAAATAAAATGTTAATTTTGGTTTGTTTGTTCAACAATCTGCATCTTTTGGTTAAAGGTTTAAACTGTTTTAACATTCGTTTTAAACAAAATTAACATTGTTGATCTTATATTAAACAATTTCTAATGTTGTGAAAAATGTTTTTACCTCTTCGCTTTAAGTTTTAAGAAAATATAAATATCAAACAAAACAATTATATTTAATTATCATTAAAACTTCATTCAAAGCAACATTGGTAAGTGGTAGTCTTTTTGTTGTGTCAACAATAAATAATTTTTGAACAAGAAATTTTTGAATCAACATTTTCATTTCTCTCAGTGCATACATTTATCATGTTTGTTTAAATATTAGGAGTTTGCAGATTCGGGAATAGTGATGAAATTATCATTTATACGAGTATCATCCTTGGTTCCACCGGCACCAGGAGAAAATGCAGTTCAAGCCAAGCAAGGTAACAGCAATTTTGGAATCCTACCACTCATGAAGCAAAGGCGGGGATTATTTTACAGGTGAAGGTACAAATATATTGCATTAAATCATAAAGTAATAAGTATGTCAACAATAAATAATTTTTGAACAAGAAAGTTTTGAATCAACATTTTCATTTCTCTCAGTGTATACATTTATCATGTTTGTTTAAATATTAAGAGTTTGCAGATTCGCGAATAGTGATGAAATTATCATTTATACGAGTATCATCGTTGGTTCCACCGGCACCAGGAGAAAATGCAGTTCAAGCCAAGCAAGGTAACAGCAATTTTGGAATCCTACCACTCATGAAGCAAAGGCGGGGATTATTTTACAGGTGAAGGTACAAATTATTGCATTAAATCAAAAAGTAATAAGTATCTTATTCATTATTTTTGTTACAGAATCCTGGTGCACACTGGATGTGTAAACATACACAAGACTAAAATAAAATGCCCAAGTTTGGATTGACCTTTCAACAATTCATTATATGTTTGTAGTAGTGATTCGTTCAATAACAGACATTCAAAAGGTTTATATTGCCTATTTCAATAATACTTGATAAATATTATGTTGATGTTTCATTTATTCAATGATTTTCATTAATTATTGGCTAATTTCACGCCAAATCACCTAGAGCTATTTGCTTCAAGTCTTAAATTTTTTCAAATTTTTTTCTTGTATAGACACATAAATTATGTAATGACATTAAATTAATTTTTTCAGATTTCTTGGATGAAAACAGCCGAAGATTTTTGAAAATCTCGATATCTTTGCAAATACTGCTATCCTACGCTGCGCATCATCTGACTTATTGTCATTACTCTGTTTTTTCTGAGTTATCTGGCTCATCCAAGTGTCAGATTAAAAGCTAGTTTTTAGATCTTTCAGATTATATCAAGTACCGTTCAAAGACATGCACAGTAGAAAAGCAAATTTTAGTGTTTTATACCTTTGAATCTTGTTTTATAGAATTACCTTAGCATATACGTGGCTTGGTTAAAAAACAAAAAACAAAAGGGTTCTTTGTAGTTTTAAAAAAATTATTTAAAAAAAAATTGTTCTCAGAGCCTCCTCTTTTTCTACTGTTCAATGTCTGTTGCACGTTTCTTGATATACTCTGAAAGATCCAAAAACTAGTTTTAATCTGATACCTGAATTAGCCAGATAACATAAAAAATTAGGGAGTTATGACAATTTTAGCCAGATGATGCAAAGTGTGGGCAGGGACGAACCTAAGGAGTTTTTTTGGAGGGGGGTAACCTTAAAATTGCCAACTTATTAAGATGAAAATACCAACTACTAGTAAGAAAATATTTTTATTTGTACCTAACATTATATGAAGCAAAATTAGTATAAATCTTATTTTTATTTAAAACTCTCCAACGTGTACTATGTATGGCAATTAGATTAAATTTAAAAAAAATAAATTGTTTTGGACACATTTTCTTATCTTCTCATTTTTCTCAAATTGTGAAATTGCCAACTCTCGCTCAAAATTATCAACTTTGAGGGGGGAGCTTCCCCTCCCACCCCCCATGGGTTCGTTCCTTAGTGTGGGATAGCAGTATTTTCACCCAAAAAATTAGTTTAATGTCATTTCATAATTCAAGGGCATCTGATCAGAGGGGCGAATTGTGATTTTTTGTTTTGTAAGACATTAATCTGGTCATACAAAACATTCGCCTGTTTTGAGAGACAAAAGATCACAAATTTGGTGATACGCCCCTCTAATCTGATGCCCTCGAATGTATCTATGCAAGGAAAAAATGTGAACAAAATCTGAGATATCGAAGCACGGTCATGTTTTAAAATTAGGTGATTTGGCATGAAATTAGCCTATTACTAATGTAGAAAAATGTTTTGTATTTGTAAATTTGAAATAAAACACATTAAAGGTAAATCAAATGTTTTATTGTCTAAAAAGAATGGTGAAGTTTTGTGAACAAAACATGATTTCATTCAATTTTTATAAATAATTAAAAGAAGTAACAATCAATTCTATTAACAATTTGATTTAGTTGTGACATGCATACTTTAATTATGAATATTTTGCTTGCCTTGAGGTAAATAATAATTTAATTTCTTTTAAACTAGCCAACCTTGCAATAAAATTTTCATTAATGTAAAAGAACAAAAAATTTGGTTGTTACAAATAATCTCGAATTATGAAGAAATAATCCGAAGAATGAAACAATTCTGAAGCATACTTACGGGAAGACGGCCTACATTTCCTACAACCTAAGATTTAGTTGATCTAAATAATTAGTTCTATGTTACAACTATTTTACTTATGTTATGGCAAATAAGCCATAGGTTGTAGGAATTATATTTAGTTCTGTGAAACAAACAATATATTTGACTTAACTTTCCGCTTTGTTTCTTTAGAAACACTTTTATTTTCAGTTACATAATTCTTGACTCTACTAAATTATTGCTTAATTGTAATATCGAACTTAAGCCTTTGGTTCATATAACTGTATCTTTCTTTCGCCGTATTCAACTTTAGTATTTGTTTACCTCAAATAAATTTTAGTTACATCTAATAAACCTTTTTCTCAGTGTACTCTCCTTTTCCCACGCCGAAGGCATAATTGAAAGCTTATACCCTGATTATTTCGTTTGTACAAGAGATGAAATACGAAAATTTATTGAGGTTAGGTCATTTTTAATATATCACTGGTTACATAACAAAAGTATATAACTAACATCACTTAAAGGTAATCTCGGTTACTATAATATTTATAAAATACTCTTGGAGACATCCTAACGTTATATCACTTAAGTATTGTATAGTGGACCAACGATTCTGTAATAACACCGCATAGTGTTACTAAGATTTATATAAGATTACTATGGTTGATATTATTCCAGTGTTTATAATAGCATTTATTGCCTTTCGCCATGCCGGCATATGCCAAAATGAAAGAGACGCTTTACATGAGCATGGGCATTATATAAAATCGAATACTCAACCTTACTTATTAAAACAAATTTGAGCTCAAAATTAGCATTCCTTCAACGAAGTATTCTAGGGAACCACTTTTATGGAACTTTTTGAATAAACATTTAAACAGACACATACGCAATTTTCAAATCGGTAAATTAAAATGTATTATTCCTGAATATTTTAATAAATATGGAGTAAGATAAAATGTCAACTAAGAATTTTAGAGTGAATGTCAGAAACTGAGACAATATAATATTACAAAGTGTCCAAGAAACATAAAGATGCGATTGCGAGATGGAACGAGTAATGAAAATGTGGCATACCAAACATTCCCAACACATTATATGTAAAGTTTATAAGAGTAACTGCAACAGATACAAAACTACCTACATTTTATCACTAAAGGTTATATAGTAGTAACGAAAACGTTCCTGTTACTATTGTTTATAGCTCTTGAGGTTACATATCGTTACTAAACAAAAGTGTTCGAAATCTTTATATCCACTTCATTTAAGAAGAAGAAAATAGAGATATTGTCATATTACCCGCGATTTGTGGGGTAACAATTATTAGATAAAATTTTGTTCAGTTGTTTTTTTTTGTATCTTCGCTATTTATAATATATGGGTCAATTTGCATTTTTTTTGTTCCATAAACGAAGAATGCTTAAAGTCCAAGGAAGAACCGCCAACTACAAAGGCTCCAGTATCTACAAAAAAATCCAACCCGGAAAATTCTGAAACTATTGTTAAAAAGTTAAAATTAAATATATGATCACCAACCTAAACGCAGATCAACAACTGATTATGAGTTGATTACTGTTGACACCTATTGACGTTACTTCGGACTGTACGATGAGCCTACTGTCAGTATTTCTTTGAAACAATATTTTTGAAGATTTAAACATCTGCTTGAAAAACAGTCAGTAATCCCAGAATACCAGTTTGTTGGATTTTGTGAGAACGAACACAGTAGAGTGGCCTACTTTGAGTTACTATAAAAGTACAGGGCGTAGATGAAATAATTTGACTGTCATAAGATAATACATGGTCTCAAAATTATTGAATAGTTAGTGATAGTCTATACAAATTATCGGATCAAGAGTTCTTTTAAAAATTTTAAATGGACACTGCACGAATAAATCTGATCTTTATTTTGGGACGTTGTGCTACATGACTACAAGCGACAGCGCTACAGTCAACGATAAAAAAAATATTTTACCTCCAATAAGTCATTACGTCGCTTTTGCTACATCAAAATCATACCAATTCAATCACGGGTTGCCAACTTGCAAGCATTTAAACTTTATTTTATAGTAATCTTCTTGAAAATTAAGTGAAAGCCGTTTTACGTAATCCACGGCAGTGGAGTTCAACTGATAAAAACTCCAGAGGTAACACTACACACGTAACTTTGCACCAAGCAACTATTCACATGTTAAAATCTAAGCGAGGATCAATAGAAACAAATATATAAAATAAATAATAATTGAAAAACTTAATTTAGCTGCCACGCAATGACGCATGTGTGAACGCTATACATTCGAATACAATAACAAAGTTGACGCTTGCACGACAACTTTTTTTGGACCGGAATAACAATCATCGTGAGGTTAATATAGAGGAAATATCAAAAAAAAGGGAACTTAAACCTGTCATTAAATTACAAGAACAAGGTGATGACGAAGTAGTTTATGGACTAGACATGCAAAAAAATTCACAACAAATCGAAACAATATTTAAAATATAATTATGACAATTTAATGTAACTTTTTCCGTTCAAAATTCTGATTTAAAATATCTGTAGATCTTATAATGCCTTAGGCCTTTCGCCACCTCGATTGATTACTAATTTTCTGGAAATGAATATTAAGTTGTAATGTACTTTCCTCCTAGAATTTATCGAGCCGCATTTAAAATATGTAGTTGCAATGTTTCCCCAAAAATTCATACAGTTAATTTTTATTAACATTATTTTTCTTTATAAATTAAAAAAACTATTTACACGCCAAATCCATTCAAATCATCTTGAACCATCATCCAACCCCGTTGATTTTTGCTCGATGACGTATCTTAACCTCAAACATGTCGAAAAACGCGCATTGGATACTTGTTGTGGAATGCATCGTATGACTCCATTTTGCGAATTGTAAACGTTTTTATGGCTGTTTTATCGTTAAACGTAACGAGTTAGTTGAATCTTAATCCATTATGACGTTTAACAATTATTTTGAACATAATTACTGCATTATTTGGAGGATTATTGGTGATTAATAAAATTCTCTTTGTTAGTATCTGTTCTAGTATAATTCGTGAATTAAAACCTCCAGTAATTTGTGAAGGTAAGGTATTCTTCTATTTTTCATGTATTCTTCACATTAAAAACGTTTTTAGTCAATCTTGTTTATTTAATAAACTAATTTCAGCTATTCGAAAAAAGTTTTAACCTTCCGAATACAATTTTGAGATTTTCCTGTCTGTTCTATCTGGAAGTTTTCCCTCTTCTCTTTTTAACCTGATTTTCACTTGTTTGAGATTGGATGGAATGGAAATCTAAATGGCTCTATAAACCAAATTTAAAGATTTGAATCAAATGTTTCATTACTCATTTAATATTTCTATCATAAGTGATAGTCTTTAAGTTTTTTCAATTTTACTATGAAACAAATTTAAAATAATTGTTTTGCAACAATTAAAGAATTAAAGCTTATAAGTGTAGTGTTAAAGTTACGCTCTTGAAGTAATTTTGTATAATATTTATAATAATTAAACAATTATTACAGGCACTAAGTAGTTTTATTTATGCTTACGAAGAATTTACTACATAAGAAAGGCAAATCAAATGGGAAATTTTAACGGCTAATAATTTAAAATAGGTAAATTAATTTTTATCTTCCGTAATTCAGTAATTCGAAGGTCTTCCTAACATTTTTCACTTGTGTATATATTTGTCTGAGAAAATATACTAATATTCAGTTTATTCTATTTAAATAAACCGATTAAATTGTTTTATTCTGATTTCTTTAGGTGAAATAAATGCATGAAACTTATCTTTTATTAACGTGTTGTTTATTTATGTGCTATTAAGGGTTACGATCTGAAAGACTTCCTCGTTCTAATTTTAAAACAACCACTTAAAATTGTATTACCCTGTGTAGAAGCTTAACGATAAATTAAAGAATTGTTAAAATTATTTTCAAACGAAGTGGCGCTCATAAGACTCGATCAGTTAACCTTTCAATTTTCCTATGCCCAAAAAATTTTTTAATGAGAACTCGAATAAGTGTTAAACTTTGATTTTTAATTGTGGGGCAGAAAATTTTAAATTGTTGGACTTTTACGACCATTTTAGTGCGGTTTTGACTGCATTTTGCTTTTGATCAATTTGATTCGTTACAATGAAGAATATTCTGTTAAAATTTACAGGAAGAGATTTTATCACTGCATTGACAAGATGCTTTTGTCATTGGTGGCAGCGTTGTGATGATTTTCTTATGGCAATAATACCAATATTCGCTATTACATAGTTTTATTGTTTCTATCTTAATTAAAAATTTACAATTTATTATTTTTAAAGAAGATAAAAATCAAAAGTATATTTGATGTCGATTATATTAGGAAGAGAAACAAATTAAATATTTACCTAAACTTTAGTGAAGAATCTGTTTGACGATTTTTCACAGGACAATGAAACTTCCATCGATCGTATCCTGAAAAAAATATAAAATAAACATTTTTAAAATTGAAAACTCACTAGCGCAGTTAATTTAAATGCACTTGAATAAAAAACAATAGTAATTATAGCTCCGAATTAGTAGGAATGGAGAGAGCTCACACACAAAAAAAATAAATAAAAGAGAATACTCCAGAAGCAGCTTTTAAATGAATACCAAAGTTGAGTTTTTTCTTTGTAAAAAACAATTCGTTTGATATAGAAGAGCAATGTTCGCAGATTAGAGAACCATCTTTGAAGCGTCTGTTATCTCAAATATTTGTACTTTTTCAAGGATTCGCCCTAAGTCCTATAATTCCTGAATATATTTTATATCACGTCACGTCCTGCATCCTCTGACCAACCCTCATTGTTGTTAGAGAGCAAAATAGAAACTCGGAGCGCCGTCTAACTCGTTAATAATAAATCAAAGGCCTCTTTGCACTTGCGTATTCCTGATGCTGACATTGTATAACACTCCGGTAACATACTAATCTAGTCAGCCGTGCATGTCATGCTTTATTGTAGTTAAATAATCCGTTTGCCAGAACACAAAGAAACTTATATTCAAGTATTAGTAAATAATAGTAAACTTTACTAAGGATGAAGAAGGGCAACTTTAGAAAAAGGGATTTTCTTAAAAACGATTTTTATCGTGTAGGCAGTTTGCCAATTTCACTACTATCACTAAAACATTGCGAAAACTTGGCCCAGTTTTTCTATATATTGCCTTATGTGTGTTCTCCACAATATTGTAAGTGAATCGGGGTTAACAGCTACTGCCAAATTCGCAACTTTTTATGCAATCCAATTTTTTTATCATAACAAAGGAAATAAAGCGTCCGTCCCCTTTTTTTACTGCAACCAACAGCGGTCTCTATATAAAACGTTTTTAACTCCATATTTTTTTAGGCGGTATAAAAAAAACTAAATAAAGGTGGATGATTTTAAATTTTATTTACAGGACTTTTAATATTATCAAAATGGTGATCAATAATGCTAGAAATTTGATATCCCATTGTAAATTAAACTTGCATTGCGTATTATTTGAATTTGATATGTGCGTTAATTAAATTTCGCAAATAAAATTTTCACCTCACTAAATGAAATTTCGAATACCAGTAAATATTTAGTAGACAGTTGTTGGGGGTATTTCACATAATATGATATCGTTGCAAATTTAATCTTAATTATGTTCGGAAATATGATCGGAAGAAAGTTGTTTTTGCTATTTAAACAGTAGCAATCATTCGCTTACTTAAATAAGTAATTATACCCCAATCAGCATAATTATTGAAACTATTAAATCATTAAATTTCTGAATTAATGAGAGCGCGGGTGATTACCTAAAAAAAGCAACCATACTAATGGATTTTAACGCTCAGATAACGAAAAAGAGAAGCAAATATAATACTTGAAAAACAAACAATAACGGACAAAGTTATGTACGTTCACATTGAATAAAAATTCAAGAATGGTGAAACTGAAGAATGAAAACAAGAGAGAGGGGGATATTAAAAATAAGTGGAGAATCAATTAAAAGCGAAAAGTAAGGAAGAATAAGCAGATAAGGAAATAATGCAATAAAGTAATAAGACAATGAGCGAGAGTCTAGTAGGCGATAGAATAAAAGAGATTAAAACGAAAGTATAAACAGAAATACAAAACACCTCTACCAAAAAATCAATAAAAAAAACTATAGGGCTAGAAAATGGCATAAAAAATAAAGAAGGAAAAGTGGCAAACAAATAAAAAGTGTAGGTAGAATATACTAAAGAGTTCTCTGAAGAGACAAGGAAAAAAACAAAGGAACGCTTAGAATAAGAGGGCGAATAATAGCATATACTGCCAATATCCGATTTGTAACAGAGAAAAGGAAAGTACCGAATAAAATATTAAAGAGAGTATCGGACTAAAAATAAATGAAAGCAAAACAAAAATAATGAGATTTAGAAAAGAATTAGAAATCATTTAAATTAGCAAATTAGCAGAATTTCTTCTGTTGATTAACATGGCTAAGATAAAATAGTTATTTACGTGGCAAGTTTTGTAATTAATCTTTACGGGCGATCTGAAAAGTTTGCGGGGCGAGCGAGCGTCCATAATCAAGTGAGCTCAGTAAAGATTAGTTGCAAAACAAAACATTTAAAGTTTTATTTCCACCTTCACCAGCGTTTTTTTTTAATTTATTGTATGCTTGTATAAAAAGACAATTTTTAATAAAGGTGGTAGGACAATTTATAACTAGACATTGTCATGGTGTTGTGATTAAGCAAAAAGCAACAAATTAGTTTCCATTAGCTGTTTGTTAATGAGCATTGTAGAATTTTACATCTCTTTTAGGAGTCCGTAAAACTTTACCAACAGGGTTATAGCTGTAACTACTCATTTACTTAGTTACCATAAATGCATATAAAGTGAAATAATAGTATATTATTTTATAAGGAGCTTAAGTAAAGCTGAGTAAACGCTGGAAAACGTCTATTAAGATTTTTGCGAATTTTCTGATTATTTATAAACATTCTCTCGTTGCTATGATTACAACACAATCATGAAGATGCAATAATTGTGATGATTGTCTAAAAAACAATTTAACTATTAATGGTAGCCCCAAAACAAGAATATATAAAAGCAAATTTAAATAATCCGCTGTAAAATAAAAACTCGCGTTTTAATCGCGTAAAAATAAAAGTTTAATTTTCGTATATTAATCTTCTCGAGTTTACGGGCCCGAGGGATTAAACTACACCCACATTAAACCTTTATTTTAAACGCTTGTATAATAAATACCTATTATCGGCCACTGCTGATAAACGTCAAAACAGACAGACTTTTACCTTGTCAACTGAGTCTTAAAATGTCATGTTTTTCTGACGTTTGAAGATAATAAGAATTTAAGATCGCGATTTCGAGTTATTCGATAAATGAAAAATATGAAAATGTGTCCTATAACTTCTTTATAATTCGTTTTAGAGGCAATGAACATAAACGTTTGTGTTTATAATGTCACTACCCACCCATTTCTGCCAAGATATACAGGTTGTCCCATTTAAAAAATGTTACTTTTAAAAGTAACTCGAAAATGCGACGTACAATTGTTTTTTTTTGTGTTCGCCATGCTAATCGACAGAAAAAGTACTGCTAATTTGCTAATTTAACAGACTAATTTAGCTCCAATAATTACGCGAGCATTAATTTAATTATAAATGGCGAGCAGGAAGAACGGGTGCAACAATAAATTCTCAATACTGCAATGGGAATCAAGCGTAAAAAAGATAAGACAGACAAAGGTCAAAATGGTAGCAAGTGAAAGAATATCTAAATACGGCAGAAATGCAGAATTGGTAAGAAACAGACAGGAAATACGCAAAAAGATATTCAGAGGTATAAGTACGAAAATCTAAATAAAAATCGAAGACTGGCCCACCCTGGCCACACAGATCTAGAGAGTTTCCAAAGAAGCGGTGCCATCTCTTTGGACTATTTAGCCACTTATACAGTATACGAGGGTGGTTCAAATATAAACCGGAATTTTGCTGTAAAAAATTTTATTATTAAGTTACAGAGCTGAAATGTTTTACAGTTTTTCTAGATAGTCTCCGTCACACTCTACACACTTTTGCCATCTGTTCGGAAGCTTTAGGATGCCTTTTTCGTAAAAATCTTTCGGCTTGTCACGTAACCATTCGCGCACGAAAGATTCTACCTCCGCATTGCTTTTGAATCGCTGTCCGCCAAGTGCCTCTTTCAATGGACCGAATAAATAATAGTCGCATGGCGACAAATCGGGACTATAAGGAGGGTGTTCCAGTGTTTTCCAACCCAATTCGTGCAATGTTTCCATCGTAAGCCGAGCTGTATGCGGTCTGGCGTTGTCTTGCAGCAATATCGCAGTTCGGATTGGAATCTCGCGTCGTTTCGATCTGTAGGCAGGTTTCACCGTGTGTTTCAGAAGGTTACTATAATACTGCGCGTTCACAGTTCGTTGTTCAGTGAGAAAATCGACCGCAATTACTCCTCTCATGTCCCAAAACACGGTACACAACACCTTTCCCGCTGACAGTGTAACCTTCGCTTTAACTGGCACGCCTTCCTCTTGCTTCCTCCACTCCATAGACGCGCGTTTACTCTCCGGAGTATAGTAGGGCACCCAAGTCTCGTCTGTGGTGAATATGCGCTGCAATAAATTGTCTCCTTCGTCTGCATATCGCTGCAGGAGACGCGTGCAAACTTCCCAGCGTGTGAATTTCTGGTCAAAATTCAAAAGTCTTGGCACCCATCTGGCTGATATTTTGCGGTAACCGAGCCGTTCATGAATTATTTGCTCAATACTGCCTATGCTGATGCCCACTTGTGCAGCCATATCGCGTACAGTAATGCGTCGGTCTCCCAAAATGAGTTTTTCCACAGCGCGGACGTTCTCACCGGTAACGCTTGTTTTGGGGCGCCGCGCATGTGGCAAGTTTGCCACCACTTCTCGGCCATTTCGAAAAGCGGAACACCAATCATACACTTGAGTCTTGGAGAGGCACTCATTCCCGAACTGCTCGAGCAATTTCCGATAAATTTCCGCGGTTTTTACATTATCTTTGACCAAAAAACGAATAATAATGCGTTGCGCAACAGACACTGGTACGTCCTTCTCACTCATGGCTACAACTACACTGACAAGCGAAATTACGCGGTCCCAGCTGTTCTCTACGCTTTGTAACAGACCAATCTAACATCCAGTACAGCCACTTTAACGACACTAACTTCTTCGCGCGTTTATTCAAAAATTCCGGTTTATATTTGAACCACCCTCGTATATACCGGGTGACACAGGGTGGGCCAAGTTTATAATTTGGTTATATATAGATGTTTATAGAATTTAGTACAGATATAAGATTAGATATAAACAATTTTTTGATGTACAGATCCAAGATGTCCGATTTGATTTTAGAATACCTTGTACGCATAGAATTCTTGTGATTTAAAGCAGTTAACACTACGAAGACCGTTGAAAAGGTTTATGTATATCCAAGAAATTCACTAGTAAAAGTCTGGAAATTTAAAAATAACGAAATCTTGGGCGATACTTTACTTACTTGTTGTACCTCTCAAAAGAGCCATCGGAGAAGAAATTGTTATTAGAGTTTTCAACAGTCGTGGAACACCGTACTGGAGAAGTTTAGCTATCGAATCATTACAAACTGAAGAATATCCAACATCGATTCGAAAACAGAAAAATCAAATTAAAAAGTCAAAATCTGACTCTTCTTATCTTCCAAATTCTTACTTTACGGTCATTTATAGTTACTGGCATACTACATCTCGACAAAGAGGTAACTAGCAAGGAAGCTTCCCCATAGATCATCCTCCATAAGTCCATACAAACATTTTTTAAACCTACTCTTTGAGTTGTTTGCACCTCATTTACACAGTAAAAGATCAGCCCCGTGAACAATTCCTAGAGTACTGAGTAAAGACTTTAGAATTAAAATTTAGAGTAGAAAAACAGTTTTATCACTCTATTTTTATAACAAAAATAATTGTTCACTACTGAAATCTATTTTACTTGAACTCTATTGAATATCCAATCTAATAGTATTCTACTTTCAAAGTATAACAAAATCCACTCCAATTTTAATTTTTTTTAAGAAGAAAATCCATTAAAAAGTGATCTAAATTGGTAAACAAATATTTGTTAGTGTTCATGTGACTATAGTTAGAGTAAATAAAACGAATCGGCACCAATATACACCAGACAGAGTATTTGACAAGAAAAACGTGTGCGCAATAACGACACTAACAAAAAATGGCGATAATCAGTTGTCTGCTGTATTTGACTTCGATTAGTTATAACTGTTGAAACTTTGCTGTAATTTCAAAAGTTACTAAAATTAATGGAAATTTAAAAATTTTACAAATCTTTATCTTTAGATATTTATCTAATCTTTAGATACCTGTTAGTGTACATATGTTCACGTCTTTTTACTGCGTGTGAATGTGAAACTTTGTATTTTGTTTTAATTAATATAAGGTTACTTAACACAATTTTACATTTTAAACATTTTTATTAATACATGTATTATTTTATAATTTTAGTAATTAGTCTTACTTATGATGAGTAAGACGGGAGCAGTTAGAAACCTATAAGACATGTTCCACAGTAAACTATTTAATATTGCTATCCAACGGAGTTGTACTTTTCTCAATAATTCATATTCAGTGTTTTATATGCAAACAATAAACAGGGATATTAAGAAATTACGTAAGTAAAAGCAATAATTATAATTATATCTAATTCGCAGAACAAAAGAGTAATTACGTCATAATTGTAGCAATCTTGAACTTTGGCGGAATTCACGGAGTGCTGAAAGGGAATCTCCTAATCGAAATTTCATAAGAGTTGGCATGGAGCACTAGCAGTAGTTCACTCTAACGACAATTAACAACCATATCATGGACCAAGAAAAACAATTTCGAAGTAAAGGTCTCGCGGTGCCCTTTAACCTAAATAGAAGTGTCGCAATATATACTTCCTCATTACGTTCTTATATTTTAATTTGTTTGGATACTTTTTATGTATGTTTGTATTGCAATAAATAAATAAATTCCTTATGTTACCTTAACCTTTTCACTCATAATTTTAATCTAAATACAAAACAAATTATACAAAAGTTTTATAACAATCCACTCTAAATAAACGCAACATATTTTCCATGTAGAGTAAAAGACTCAAAAGTCAAGAGTAAAATCTTACCCCGAAACGATTAGAAATTTGATGGTTTTAGTGTAAAGAAATTACCACAAATGATTAAAGATATAATTGTTTTAGAATGTAATAAATTCAGACTAACATTCCATTGAAATTAACTCTATGGTCTGCACGAAGACACAGATAAGATATTTTACTCTTAATGTATTGGACCTCAATACAAACTTTTTGGAGTCTCTATAGCGTTCAAATTTTACGCTAATTTTTTATTGTGTACTAAACCTAGCTAGAGATTAATTAACAATTACATCTGTTTTAAAATAACAATTTGTGTATTACATTTTTTTAGTGCATATATAATTTTTAATCCTAAAGGTAAAACCTTTTGAGAATATTTAATTAGTTCATAACAAAAATAATTTCAGCGAGGTTGTTTTAGCGAGTACTATTCATATTTTAAATAAACTCTTTTATGGCACGTCGTCATCATCCTTAATTATTATTTTCCCGACTTTATTATTGTTTTATTACAATACTCAGAATTAATTTTGAACACGTAGCACATAAGGGTGGGCAATAATCTGAACAGTCCACTAAATCGATAAGGACACCTTAATAAATGAAGAAACTTCACCAGCACAAACTTCATCATATCTAAAAGCACCACTTTACTTTTTATAAGCTCCCGAAAAAGCAATAGATATTTATTTGCTATTGAAAAAGAGAAAGTTATAAAATAAATATTTCCTATAATTATAATTCTTGAGAAAAAAATACACAAGGAAGGAATTAAAGAAATCATGCATTCTGATAATTGGCCCGTTTCGTATTGATTATAAAAAAGTAGAGTGGTTGATAATGATAAGACTACTTTTAATAGAAATTAATTGTTCTACAAACATGTTAAAGAATTTGATTTTGAAAGTTATTAAAACTTTTCACACTTTTATCAACAAGTCTTTGTACTTTAAGCAAACAACTTTGTAATAATTGTATTGACATACTTATCATGTAAATAATAATAAGGAGTGTATACAGAGTGAGTATATAACAACGTATAATAGTAATTGGTTTAATTATATAGTACCTACAAATAATGCAAAGAATAAGAAAGTTACCGGACGACATGCCAACGGAGGAAATACGGAAAAAAAATGCAAAATAAGGAAAGGATGAATTTACGAAAAGTAATCTGTTATAATAAAGATTTTAATACTCTAGATTTTTGAGTATCACTGTTTTGGTCTAATTAAAGAAATAGGAATTAACAAAATTAAAATAAGAAGATGTAAAGATTAGTATTTGATTTCGTCATCATTGCGAAAAGCAACTTTTTAGATTTTAATAGAAACATCTATCTGTATATTTAAATAACAGGTTCGAATTCTACAAGACCGATTTGCATAATAATTGTTTTTTTCTATACTGAAGCCCCAACACTACTTACTTTTATTTTTTCTAAGTTTGTAGATTTTTTAAATCATAAATGTAAAATATTTATTTGCATACGCTCAAGAAAGTCTATACACTTAGAGTGCCCCCTTAGTTCATAACATGTTAACCAATAAAAAAATAATTTAATGCATTATTTTATATTCACTCTGTAGGTATGCATTTAATATTTATTTATTCAATTACAAAAAAATGATCACTATTATAGAATTTTTTATGTACGTAATGTTTACAACTATTTTTAAACTGATGATATTAAGTCAATAAAAAAAATCAATGTAGTAGATAAAAACAATATTAAACAAATATGATTTCATTCCTTTAGTTCACTAACGTATCCTAATATATTCTTTAAGGCAATTACGAATTTAACTTCGAAGTTATTCTAAAAGACTTTATATTCACCATATAAAAGTCGTTCGACATTGTTCACAGACAATTAACCTTGCAAGTCTAAAATATAGGATGCATTCTTTGTCTGTGTGCATACATAAAGCAATTGACGTTAAAAACGCATTTCCGCATTCAGATCGTCTTTACTTTTAACAGAATTTTAAGTGGTCTGCATCATTTGGTCTACGGTTATCAAAACGCTCCAAAATCAATGGGTTGAAGAACTAAAATGCAATAAGACTTTTTTTAAACATAAATCGATCGATATCCATGGCAAACTAGATGTGTATTTATTATAGGGAATACTTCCTCATGGATATTTTTTCTAGCTATCGAGTTCTAAAATCGCATTGATACTCTCCTATTACTTGTTCCCAGTTATCATTTAATTAATAATTTATTTTGTTTATTGTTTAGAGTCTTATTTGAAGAAACTCCATAATCATGAAATAAATAAACAGAATTATAAACAAATTTATTTTATTCTACCTGACGATTGCTTCGACAGCTAAGCTGTCATTATCAAATATAATGTAAATATAAACAAACACATCGCTAAGGTAAATGCAATAAAAAATAGATAACAAGGTAAAAATAAAGGTACCCTGAGTTGGGTACCCAGAATGCCTAATTTGCGTTTGTTATCACAAAAGTGTAGTAATTTGATATTATTTTGGGATGTCATTGCATGATTCTATTCTGAAAGGTATTTGGAGTAATTAGATTTTCCTAGATATTTATTTCTGTAACAGCGGATGTGTGTTCTTTATTTCTTATATCGAGATTTCGAAGTGTTTGTCCAATATATATACCGAACTACATCAATGAAGCGTTTCTTTTTTCTAAGCTTCTTTTTGTTTTTGCTAGTGAAAGTTTTTCGTGTGGATGAGGCATTCAATCTGGTCCAAACTCAAAAGGTGTTGTTTCTAAGCTGTTTAGTATTTTATATATATTTGGCATTTTAGAGCTTTAAAATGTCCATTCGCTCAACACAGTTACCCTTATCTCGTATGTCTCAGAATGTCTGAACCTTTTGACAGATTGCTCGTTTTCCGAGGACTTTAAAAGATTTTTCCCATTCAAGGGTTTAAGGTGTTTATTGCTATTTTCTTGTATGCAGTTTCTTTTGAATTAAAAATCTCCAAGTCTGATTAGAGCATTTTAGCTCTTTTGAGACTATAGCAAAATTGCCCTTAAAAATGGCTTGGTTTTCGATTGGTATGGTATAGGTGTAGTGATATTCTCTTATTCCAAATGTGGCATTTCGGTTCTGTATCTTTTTGATGTAAGATTTGGTTTCTTACAATTAAAACAGTCCTAGACTCTAATGGAATCATCCATAAAATTGCTTGGTGTTTTCTCCATCTTTCGTTTGTATTCGCATCGACTCTTTATTGAGATTCTGAGTAGGTATTTTGTCCCAATGGTTCAGGTTGAACAGATTCACCATTTAATTGAATATTTAACTCCATGTGGTTTTAGGTTTTATTGTGTCTCGTTAGGAAATCCTGTACAATTATTTAGGATAATATTTAGTCTTCTCTTAATCATTTTGAGCACGCAAACTTTTCATTCAGGATGTTCTTTCCTGATTCTTATCAAATTTCATTTTGCGACATGATTCGTGGAAGTAGTCTTCTATTTGGGGGATCACTCCAAAAGTGGTTATATGTCAGTCTCTGCAAAATGGTTTTGTTTTGTATATTTATATGGCAATGATGCTAGCTTGAACTCAAGTCAGCACCGCCACTCTAAACTTTATTTTCTGACAAATAGGGATTGGTCCAACATTTTCTAAAGTGGTTAAACTAGTCCAATATTACGCTGCTGGCGTCAAAGTGATTAGTGTTAACTTTTTTGACGTCTCTCTTGATATTCTTACACAGGCTGTTTAATTTTCCACTCAACACAACACATTGCCTTTTATTTTCTTGTATTATTTTGAACATACTTCATTTAGCCTTATTTCTCAAAGCGATTAAACTGTTTTGTCCTTCATCAACATACAAATTTGTATGTTTGCTAAATATCTAATTTATATGGAAAAATTATCACTTTACCGGCAGTCGCCTTAGGTAGCTCAGATGTAGATTTCGGTTCGATTCTCAGCCAAGATGATACATTTTTCTCAATAAATTTACATTCTAAATATAATTTAACATAAAATAATATTTATATCTTAATTTAATTATCAGATTCAACTTGTCTCCGATTTTTTAAATCCTTTTTTATGCGAAATGATTTTTTAGTGCCGCCATTTGAGACAAGCTGGAAGTGACAATTGTTCCTCAGAAAAACGCCAACATTCAATTCTCTAACAACAATTGAAAAAGCTTACTATCAAATGCTGAGTACGTAAAAACAGAGTACGATTAAAGGTAAACTAATAGACGAAAAAGACTTATTAAAGTTTAGATCAATCCAACGAGACGACATGCAATAAAAATACCCATACTTTGATCGAGTTTCTTGTTTTATGCTAACAAGAGCCATTAAGAAGCGGACACGGAGACGTAAATAATAAATAAGTAATAGTGGTAAGCAATGAGACAGTCGAACAGCAACGTAATAACATAATTATTGTCTTTTGAAATTATTTATTGCTGGTTTTTAGCAGATTATACGGTAATAATGAAAGATGTTGGTACAAGTTATTAGAATACGGATCGATCTAATGAATTATGCATAAAAAACACAATTTGCAGCACGAATACCTATCTGCTACGCCCTTTAGTTATTAATCAATATCCGGACTATACGTTAAAATAAAACATGCAAACTTTCGGTTTAATTTTAAAAGGTGCTATTTTAAAACGATTCCTAGACAGCATAACAAAAGGTTAAATTGGTTTTTTATCGTCTCAGGAAAACATTAACTCCGGTTCATTAATTAACACGAATGGTTCATGACTGAAAAACCAGGCTGAAAATGCTTGCTAGGATTCTATTAAACAAAGATCCGATTCAATAATAAAGGTAATATAAAATAATTTACTAATAGGCGATCTTATGCGTCTGTATGCCAATGTAAGAGCTTGCTAACATAATCATATATCTCCTAGCTTCAACTACAGCAGTATACTTCCATTTGCTCGTGGGTAAAATCAAAAACAACATCAATGATAATAATTATTATCAATACAATATGCATAATAAGTCTTCAATAAAATCATGCCCTTTATAAAAGAATAACACATTTTGTAGAACTTATAAACAAAATAACAGTGGATGTTTATAATAAAGGTATAGATAATGAGTGTGATTGCAAAATAATAAATCTAATTAATCGTGTAGACGATAAACAGTTTAATAGGTGAAAGGTATCACTAGTGTAACGTTCTTTTTAAATAATACTAAAAATGCTGTTTAATCGTCTATTAACAAGAGAAATAAAATTACTAACACTAGAATTATAAATTGTCAATATTAAACTAGATTATTTACAAACTATTTATTTACAATACAACATTTATTTTTAACATGTATCTAATAATTCACGATACGCGCCTTCAATTCACTAGCTCACTAATGACTCCCCTTCTTCTTACGCGGTCGCGGTATATATCCATACGTTCACTCTCTAGAACAAACACGCAAAACACGAGTCTCGAACAATCTATCGTTTAGTTTGGAACAGTGTAGAAGGCGACGGAACCTTCTCGTTTGTTCGCAGCCCGTGTATAGAGGTTTTCCCATTCATTACATTAGTGATAATACTAGTAACTAATCAAAAGAGGGCGATAAAAAATTAATTTTAGAAAATAAATGTTATATTCGTTAATGTTCATTAAAATTAAGAATTGCTTTAAAAAACGATTCAGAGTACTTACTAACGAAATCGGGGCTTAACAGCCTTAAAACGAAATGTTTAATGCAGAATTAAAGGCTGTTTGAATGCTATTTCCAAAAATTAATTCCAGGGTTCTATTATTTTTTTGAGTTTTTTTGATCGTGGGTTCTGCTAGCTTTAAAAAAGATTTGGACCATCCACTAACGAAAACGGGATTTAACAGCATTGAAACGAAATGTTAATTGCATAACAATTAAAAGCTCTTTAAATGCCATTAAATACCAACCAAAAATTAATTTCTGAGCGTTATTATTTTTTTAAATCGAGGGTTCTGCTAGCTTTAAAAAATGATTTGGTGCACCGAGTAACGAAAACGGGGCTTAACAGCCTCAAGACGAAATATCTAATGCAGAACAATTAAAGGCTCTTTGAATGCTATTTAAATACCAAAAAAATTAATTCCTGAGGGCTATTATTTTTTTTAAATCAAGGGTTCTGCTTGCTTTAAAAAAGATTTGGAGCAGCGACTAACGGAAACGGGGCTTAACAGCCTCAAAACGAAATATTTAATGCAGAACAATTAAAGGCTCTTTGAATGCTCTTTAAATACCCAAAAATTAATTTCTGGGTTCTATTATTTTTTGAATTTTTTTGATCATGGGTTCTGCTAGCTTTAAAAAACGATTTGGACCATCCACTAACGAAAACGGGATTTAACAGCCTTGAAACGAAATGTTAATTGCATAACAATTAAAAGCTCTTTAAATGCTATTAAATACCACCTAAAAATTAATTTCTGAGCGTTATTATTTTTTTTAAATCGAGGGTTCTGCTAGCGTTAAAAAATGATTTGGTGCACCGAATAACGAAAACGGGGCTTAACAGCCTAAAGACGAAATATCTAATGCAGATCAATTAAAGAATCTTTGAATGCTATTTAAATACCAAAAAATTAATTCCTGGGGTCTATTATTTTTTTAAATCGAGGGTTCCTGTTAGCTTTAAAACATATTTTGAGCACCGACTAACGAAAACGAGGCTTAATGCCTTGCAACGAAATATATAATGCAGAACAATTAAAGGCTCTTTCAATGCTATTTCAAATACCATCCAAAAATTAATTCCTGAGCGCTATTATTATTTATTTGAAATAGAGGGTTCTGGTAGCTTTAAAAAAAGATTTAGGGCACCGACTAACAAAAACAGCCTTGAAACGGAATATTTAATGCAGAACAATTAAAGGTTCTTTGAACGGTATTTAAATACCAAAAAATTAATTCCTGGGGCTCTATTATTTTTTTTTGAAATCGAGGATTCTGTTAGCTTTAAAAAATATTTTGAGCACCGACTAACGAAAACGGAGCTTAACAGCCTTGAAACGATATGTTAATTGCGGAACAACTAAAAGTTCTTTAAATGCTATTTAAATACTAGCTAAAAATGAATTCCTGAGCGCTATTATTTTTTGAAATCGAGGGTTCTGCTAGCTGTAAAAAAAGATTTGGAGCACCGACTAACGAAAACGGGGCTTAACAGCCTCAAAACGGAACATTTAATGCAGAACAATTAAACGCTCTTAAAATCCTATTTCAAATACCACCCAAAAATTAATTTCTGATTGCTATTATTATTTATTTGAAATCGAGGGTTCTGCTAGCTTTAAAAAAATATTTGGGGCACCGACTAACGAAAACGGGGCCTAACAGCCTTGAAACGGAATATTTAATGCAGAGCAATTAAAAGCTCTTAAAATGCTATTTCAAATACCACATAAAAATTAATTCCTGAGCACTATTATTTTTTTAAAAACGAGGGTTCTGCTGGCTTTAAAAAAGATTTGGAGCACCGACTAACGAAAACGGGGCTTAACAGCCTCAAAACTAAATATCTAATGCAGAACAATTAAAGGCTCTTTGAATGCTATTTAAATACCAAAAAAATTAATTCCTGAGGGCTATTATTTTTTTTACATCAAGGGTTCTGCTTGCTTTAAAAAAGATTTGGAGCAGCGACTAACGGAAACGGGGCTTAACAGCCTCAAAACGAAATATTTAATGCAGAACAATTAAAGGCTCTTTGAATGCTCTTTAAATACCCAAAAATTAATTTCTGGGTTCTGCTAGCTTTAAAAAATGATTTGGACCATCCACTAACGAAAACGGGATTTAACAGCCTTGAAACGAAATGTTAATTGCATAACAATTAAAAGCTCTTTAAATGCTATTAAATACCACCCAAAAATTAATTTCTGAGCGTTATTATTTTTTTTAAATCGAGGGTTCTGCTAGCTTTAAAAAATGATTTGGTGCACCGAATAACGAAAACGGGGCTTAACAGCCTAAAGACGAAATATCTAATGCAGATCAATTAAAGAATCTTTGAATGCTATTTAAATACCAAAAAATTAATTCCTGGGGTCTATTATTTTTTTAAATCGAGGGTTCTGTTAGCTTTAAAAAATATTTTGAGCACCGACTAACGAAAACGAGGCTTAATGCCTTGCAACGAAATATATAATGCAGAACAATTAAAGGCTCTTTCAATGCTATTTCAAATACCATCCAAAAATTCATTCCTGAGCGCTATTATTATTTATTTGAAATCGAGGGTTCTGGTAGCTTTAAAAAAAGATTTAGGGCACCGACTAACAAAAACGGGGCATAACAGCCTTGAAACGGAATATTTAATGCAGAACAATTGAAGGCTCTTTGAACGGTATTTAAATACCAAAAAATTAATTCCTGGGGCTCTATTATTTTTTTTGAAATCGAGGATTCTGTTAGCTTTAAAAAATATTTTGAGCACCGACTAACGAAAACGGAGCTTAACAGCCTTGAAACGATATGTTAATTGCGGAACAACTAAAAGTTCTTTAAATGCTATTTAAATACTAGCTAAAAATGAATTCCTGAGCGCTATTATTTTTTGAAATCGAGGGTTCTGCTAGCTTTAAAAAAAGATTTGGAGCACCGACTAACGAAAACGGGGCTTAACAGCCTCAAAACGGAACATTTAATGCAGAACAATTAAACGCTCTTAAAATCCTATTTCAAATACCACCCAAAAATTAATTCCTGATCGCTATTATTATTTATTTGAAATCGAGGGTTCCGCTAGTTTTAAAAAAAGATTTGGGGCACCGACTAACGAAAACGGGGCTTAACAGCCTTGAAACGGAATATTTAATGCAGAGCAATTAAAAGCTCTTAAAATGCTATTTCAAATACCACCTAAAAATTAATTCCTGAGCACTATTATTTTTTAAAAACGAGGGTTCTGCTAGCTTTAAAAAAGATTTGGAGCACCGACTAACGAAAACGGGGCTTAACAGCCTCAAAACGAAATATCTAATGCAGAACAATTAAAGGCTCTTTGAATGCTATTTAAATACCCAAAAATTAATTCCTGGGGTCTATTATTTTTTTTGAAACCGAGGGTTCTGTTAGCTTTAAAAAAATATTTTGAGCACCGACTAACGAAAACGAGGCTTAACGCCTTGAAACGAAATATTTAATGCAGAACAATTAAAGGCTCTTTCAATGCTATTTCAAATACCATCCAAAAATTAATTCCTGAGCGCTATTATTATTTATTTGAAATCGAGGGTTCTGGTAGCTTTAAAAAAAGATTTAGGGCACCGACTAACGAAAACGGGGCATAACAGCCTAGAAACGGAATATTTAATGCAGAACAATTGAAGGCTCTTTGAACGGTATTTAAATACCAAAAAATTAATTCCTGGGGCTCTATTATTTTTTTTTGAAATCGAAGGTTCTGTTAGCTTTAAAAAAGATTTTGAGCACCGACTAACGAAAACGGAGCTTAACAGCCTTGAAACGATATGTTAATTGCGGAACAACTAAAAGTTCTTTAAATGCTATTTAACTACTAGCTAAAAATGAATTCCTGAGCGCTATTATTTTTTGAAATCGAGGGTTCTGCTAGCTTTAAAAAAAGGTTTGGAGCACCGACTAACGAAAACGGGGCTTAACAGCATCAAAACGGAATATTTAATGCAGAACAATTAAACGCTCTTAAAATCCTATTTCAAATACCACCCAAAAATTAATTTCTGATTGCTATTATTATTTATTTGAAATCGAGGGTTCTGCTAGCTTTAAAAAAATATTTGGGGCACCGACTAACGAAAACGGGGCCTAACAGCCTTGAAACGGAATATTTAATGCAGAGCAATTAAAAGCTCTTAAAATGCTATTTCAAATACCACATAAAAATTAATTCCTGAGCACTATTATTTTTTTAAAAACGAGGGTTCTGCTAGCTTTAAAAAAGATTTGGAGCACCGACTAACGAAAACGGGGCTTAACAGCCTCAAAACGAAATATCTAATGCAGAACAATTAAAGGCTCTTTGAATGCTATTTAAATACCCAAAAATTAATTCCCGGGGTCTATTATTTTTTTTTGAAACCGAGGGTTCTGTTAGCTTTAAAAAAATATTTTGAGCGCCGACTAACGAAAACGTGGCTTAACAGCCTTGAAACGAAAGGTTTAATGCAGAACAATTAAAAACTCTTTAAATGATATTTAAATTACCACAACTTAATTCCTGGCCGCTATTATTTTTTTTAAATCGGGGGTTCTGCCTATATTTTTATATTGAATAATTTATATTAATTATCCTGTTCAGTACCCACTAACGAAAACGTGGCTTAACAGCCTTGAAACGGAAAGTTTAATGCAGAACAGTTAAAAGCTTTTTAAATGCTATTGAAATACCCACAAATTAATTCCTGGGTGCTTTTATTTTTTTTTAAATCCAGGGTTCTACTAGTTTTAAAAAAGAATTGGAGTATGCACTAACGAAAATGTGGCTTAACAGCCTTGACATAAAATGTTTAATATAGAACAATTAAAGGCTTTTTAAATACTCAAAAGATTAATTCCTGAGCTCTATCATTTTTTTAAATCGCGTGTTGTGCCTACATTTTTATATTGAATAATTTATATTAATTTTTTTGTACCCCGTAAAACTATTCTGTGTAACCCATAATTAAAAAACAATAGAGGCTAAGAATTAATTTGTGGGTATTTAAATATCTTTTAATTATTCTGCAATAAACATTTCGTTTTAAGGCTTTTACGTTCCGTTTGCTTCAGTGGGTGCTGCTAATGTTTTTAAACTTAGCAGAACCCGCAATTAAAAAAATAATACACTCTAGGAGTTAATTTTTGGATATATAGATAGCCTTTAAAGAACGTTGAATTGTTATGTATTAAATACTATTTCGTTTCAAGGCCGTTAAACTTTGTTTTCGTGAGTGGATGCTGCTAACTTTTCCAAGCTGGCAAAATCCGTAAAAAAATAATAAAGCATAAAAGTTAATCTTTGGGCATTTAAATGGCCTTTAATTATGAATATGAGAACCGTTTCTACTGTAATGGGTCTGCTAGCTTTTACGGTCGTTTACCCTATAATACGTGGCGAAAAGGGTATTTTTTGTCTTCATTACTTTTAATTTTTTACGCCAATATTCATATTTAACTTCTCTTGTCAAGAAGGTTTTTTTTAATAAATGGATTGTTTACTAATTATTATCGAATAGTAAGTTTGTATAATATAGTACTGTGATTTCTATTGGTTGATCCATAATAAATAAGTAAGCAGGTATTATTGCATTCAATATTACAATTACAGTAATGTAGAATTATCTACGTTAATACGCTATATGCGAGATTAACGCCATCGATACGTGAATGCAGTCCCTTTAGTGAGTTCATACATTATGGACACGTTTCATGTTCTACTCGAATAGTAGAACATTAAGCACATATATAAACCTCTATTTATCTTATGATGCATAAAATAAGGGACTCAAAATCAGACTGTAGAAGCAAATAAACAAACAAAACCAGATACTGCGCTTAGGTACAGATGCTTTAATTGCAATAAAAGACAATAGCCCATAAACACTCCATTATTATCCAGATTATCAAAAATTATCAAGAAATAACTAAATGTATGTTAATCTCAATACATATAATTAGTGCGATAAATAATTAGAGATTATTGTGCATGTAATACAAAACCGTCGAAAATTAATTAGTCAAGCATAAAACCTAATTTAAATACTTCAAATTTCAACTCTAAGAGATGATTCGCGGCAAAACAAGATTCCGAGATTCGATAAAGGCCTTTACGAATTCCTAGAACGTATATAATAGGTGTATACATTAAAATACTGTACTTATTTATCTTCGGGCATCGAAAATCAAATAGATATTTTTGAGAATTAGAATGTACAATAAAACTAAATAATCCCACCAATAGTCCACCATCATCAAAGTAAAGAAGTCCATTACTTAGAGGCACGAGAAGTCTGCTTCAACTGTTTTACTGGTTTAAGTTAAATATACCTGCACTGTTTCACATCGAAACTCTCCTAAAGCTAGACTAAAAAATTATCTTTAACGTTTTTAGTTTTATTATGCGTCAACGTAAAGAAAACAAAAATTTAACAATCTACCTTATCTAGATATACATACATGACGTTCTAAGCACCATAAATAATGGTTTTTAGTAATTTAAATATTCATATTATTAAATGGCAACGGGAGAAAAGTGAAACACCTAAAGAATGTAAAATTTTCTCCGACATTCTCCTCGCAATTCCAATTTTTGTAACTGGAATTTATTATCGTTTTAAGGACATGAATTATTAGATCATTTCTTAAATACACCAAACACAAAAATTATGTCCCTCATTTCTTACCGAGTTGCAGATTAATATTCTTTTACTTTTTCTGCCACCAGATACGACTGGTGCTCGGATTGGAGTTTAAGAGGATAAATTTTTCCATTAATTTTGTTGTAAGTGAATCTTAAACCAATTTGTTACTGCAATAGCACTGATATGCTAATAGAAAGCTCATTATCACATTTTCAGTTTGTTAGTTCTTATTTTCTTTGGCGTTTATCGATTTCTAAGGTGCAATATATTGCGGTGATATCAAATCACCGTATTGAAAATTTTAACGACCGAACTGAAACGTTAACACAAATATTTTTATATCGGATTTAAATTAAAAGAGGGACATGCTATGTCATGGGCATAATTAATATAAAGGTTATAGATAGGACCACAGTTAGGTTCATTAATATTTAAATTAAAAACTTAAGAATAAAGACTTCATGCAAACATAACCTAGCTTTCTCATGCATAATAATAATAGGTTTCATTTTCAGAAAAAGGATATCAATTAGTTAGATTGCTTGATCATAGGTACGTTTATGCAACCCATGTTACTTTGGGACGGTTTCCCACTTGTTAGGAAGAAGTAATTTCCATATTAAAATTTACATATTACGATGTTTAACGTTAGATAGATTTTTCTATATTCCAGGAGACCAGCTCAGTTTCATGTTGTTAATTAGCTGAAAATAGATTAATTAGGTCAATCTAAGCGCCGGTGTCCACATGCGGGAATTCCCGTTGCGAGCTGGCTGCGGGCCCGCAAATGCGGTCTACGATACTATAAGTTAAATGGTGCAGTTCACACATAGTGCGTCATCCTTGCGAGCTCGCAGCGTGCATTTTGCGGGCGATTCTTGACGCAGATCCCTACAGCCCCGCAAGGTTGATGCAGCCGCAAGTACGGGCTCAAGATGCTTTGTTGTATATTGTGCGGTTCACACAAGCGGGCGTTTGACGCAAGAATGGTAATAGAATTAACAATGGTGAGTTCTATAATTTTGAAGAATTATTGGATATTCAGCTGTTTATTGGTGTTATTTGTCAAAATTTAATGAAAAGGATGACAAGTATTGTTAAGTGAAGGGAAATAGAAAGAATTAAGCATGTAATTAAAATTTAAGTCATCTGTTTTTAAACCTTTTTATTTAGATATTCAGTTTTGGTTCACTTTTATCTTCTTAATATAAATAACTAGGGTTTTTAAACATATTTCTGATAAAAGTCTATTGTGGGTGTTATTAAATTTAAAAATACCTACCTGCTTATGGGGGCTATGGGGACAGCTTGTGAATTTCGGTTTATTCGATTTATAAATTATTTGAAAAGTTTTTTTGAAATCTAACTGAGCACAAGCGATTGTACATCAACCAATCTTATAATAAAGTAGCGAACGTGCTTTCAAATTAGTTTTTAAATCTAGTATAAGTCAATTTTAGCTATCTTGGACAATAGGACTTTATTCTTATTTAAAAAGAAAAATTGAATCAAAAGTAGAGTCCTATTGTCCAAGATAGTACCTACAAAAATTAATTTGAAAGGGCGTTCGCTATTTTATTATAATATTTGTTGATATACAATCACTTGTGCAACGTTAGATTTCAAAAAAAACTTTTCAAATGATTTATAAATCGAATAAAGCGACATTCACGACCTTTCCCTAAGATCTTTACTACATACTAATTATTACTACATATATTGTAGTTGTATTGCTTTAATTATGCTTTTGGTATGAAGAATTATGGGACGAACCTTAGTTAAGTTTTATTTTGTGTGTTTGTATACTTTCTTAATAAACATTGTCTTAAATTATAAACGTGTTATTTAATTATACAAAACCTTCGACAATTATCTTGAACCACAAAATAAACATTTTGTAGATAATATAAGCAAATACAACTAGTTTTCTGCAATATACATCTATTTCTGATGGCAGTAGATTGTTTACTGTGCGTCATTTCACCGTGTAGTGTGAACTGATTTTTGCGGGCCCGCAGCGAGCTCGCAACGGGAGTTTCCCGCATGTGGACACCGGCGCTTATTATGACTGATACAATACAATTAATTTTTGAATTTGTTTATAACATTTCTGGTCACTACAATTAATGAAGGTATTGAATCCTCTCGTTCGTGTTGATATGACTCTTATAGACTCTTATCCTGTTTTTCCTCACCATTGTTTTGATGTAAGTGTTTAGAGTACTGTATGCTGGACATTTTGAGCATAATTTGATTAATCTTGATTTTATATTTAAGTTGGAATTTGTATATGCATCAAGTGGCTTATTCATTGTATTGCGTACTGTAAAAATCATGTTTATATTAAATTGTAAAGATGTTTCTATGGATAAATCAATTGGATTACCTGTGTCATGTATTCATGTAACTAGTTTGTAAAGGATGAACCTTGATTTGTTGAACTTTATATGTAATTAGATAGTAACGAGATTTGTACATTGTCAAACGTTTTTCTCGAATATCTTCGTTAGGATACATTTTGGGATAATGAATGTATTATACTTTATTGATCTTCGTTTTAAGGGCTACAATCTTAATCCTATAATAACAGAATTAAGATTAGTGATAAAAAATATCAGCTGTGCCGGATTAGTGACGTCACGAGTTTACTCAATGTTTCATTGTTTTGAAAAAGTGTCATAGTTTTCTTTTGTTCTGGCATAAACTATATAAGCTGGGGCAAATTGTAACAAAGTCAGTCGATAAACCGTAGAAGGCAGAACCTATGCCCGGCTCCGGATAAAATCTGTAATTAATTTGAGGTTTAGATACTTCAATCATATGTTTTTGACGCTAATGTCATATATGAAACAAAGTTAAAATAAATTAAAGTGTTACCTGAACATTTTTAAAAGGATTAAAAGAAGATTTAATTATTGTGCAACAATTATTAAAAGTGAAAGTGATTGTTTTAATAAATTCTGATTGAATTTATTTTTTGACATCGATCTACGTATCGAAGATATTTTATAAACAAAAAGTCAGGTGATTGGTTTCATCGCAGTGTTACCAATAAAAAGGATTAACTTTTAAAAAGGAAAGTATATCGTAATATACAAGGTTGGTTATAATAAATGATTCTTGTCAAGTTCAGAAATAATAATTAACTTGTAAAGTTCATCCTCAAATATAAAATTATTTGGTTTAGTTTATTAAGTTCTTTCCAGAATTTATTTGATTTGAAGTAAACAAAACAACTAAATTTCTTTTATATAAAATTTATTTTCATTTGACAAATATTTTTATTTATAAACAAATTTCATTTGTGTTGGTTTGTTCAAACGAATGACCGTACTGATCCTATGTCAGGTCACTACAATTATTTCTAACGTTTGAGCAAACCTGAGAATTTATTTCTCAATTACCAATTGTATTATCTTGAATAACATTTTTGTATTTTTTTTATTTTGACGTTCCATTTGGATTTTTATTTTTGTTCGTTAAATAAAGTTTATGTGTTTTCAATTTTACATATGTGTTTAATTGATGTTAATACAAGCATCCAGCGTTTTTTCTTTTAAATTCAGAGTTTAGTAGCAGTTGTCCAGCTTGCACGAGCTTTAGTGCTTACGATATAAGTTTTTCTTTCTTTCCAGGCATAAAAGTAAATAAGAGTCTCGTAATTAAAATAATTTATGCTTTACTGAGCAAATCTGAGCTAGCTGAGAGGAATAAAGAAAAATATCTGTGGTGTATTCTCATTTCAATCCACCGTATATAATTTATGTTTATATTTGGAACGGTGGATATATTGTATTTTATTTTATATTCAAAGAACACCGAAATATTATATTGTTGATATATGGGGTGATTCATAAGTAGGTGTAAAGATTCAGGGAGGTAATTCTTTGGATCGTTAAAAGAAAAAAGTTCGCATGGACGGATGCTTGTGAAGGGATCTACGACTCTTTAATAGACCCATAAAAAATTGTTTTTTTCATATAATTAGACGATAAAAATTTGACATTTGACAGGCACTATCCGTGGATAAGAGATTGATTTTAGATGTTATGTTTTTTTCACGAGACTCTTTCGTATTACATTTTTGTCTATAACTTTTTACCACTAATTATTTTGGAAAATTGTTTCCACAATACCCAAAGGAGAACAATGAGAAAAGCTACTCTTGTCAGAGGATAATGTAAGTAGTAAGGTCAGTTATTACTTATTTTATGTATCAGTCAGTTTGTAGTTTATGTAAAATCGCGTAATAAAAATAACGTGTAGACTACTTTCAAATCAAATGTGGTGTAAATTGCAGCGCTCGTTTAAATTCTGATCCATCAAGTTAATACAGCATTTGTAACATAACACAGTATGGAAGGAATCTCTAATAACAGCAATATACTACGGCAATAGCTTAAATCAAGCGAACAAAGCCTACAGATCTAGAGGTCTCAAATAATAGATAGAGAACCAAATATGCGGTTATGAGCTGGGTATGTTCCATGAAATATTGAACAGCACAGTAACAGACATCGCTTTTGTCTCCCTCGTAATGTCTGACTACATATCAACCCCGTAAGCTAGGATCGTGTCGCTGTCAAACTCCCAAATGAGTACGAGGACATCAAGAGATCTTCACGTGTTTCTCTTGTTGTTTTGCACACGTGTTCTACAAGCTTGTAATGACTAAAATATTTCGTTTATTATCTCGTATACACAAATTTGTCTGTGGCTGCGTCACTAAGGAAGGAAACAAGTTTAAATCTCGAGGAATCCCTAGTAGCTTATACCGGTTTTATTGCGAAATAAAAACATTGTACGCGGCAGCAGCATCATATTGAAATTAATTTTACTTAGTTTCAGAGCTTCCACTCACTCGCACCAAAATTGGATTTGCTAGACTACAAGGTTTCACAAGAAATTGCACGAGTGTTGCAAAGATTGCTTTTTGTAAGTGCATCAGTCTCTAGAGAAAAGGTGTGGAAATGCATAAGTCTGCTATTGTAACGTTCAATAAGAATGTTACACTTTACAGGATTACTTTAGCAGTACCTATACTGGAAATGGATACACAAGAAAAGCACTTTCCCTTATCCGATATAAAGCTTAATATTGTTGTTTCAACTTTACACATTTCAGTAACCTAGATGTGAGTATACGTATGTTTACTATTGTTGTTCCCATGTTGCTTCATTCACGTTTTAAATAAATTTGTACCAGAAAATAAAATAAAACTTGCAGTCAGACATCTAAATTCCTCAATCTGAAGAATTTTTCTAGACTCGTCCATAATTCTTTACAATTGCTTTAAATTCACCCACAGTTTCATATAAGTACCCTAGATTAAGCTACTTACGTCCCATCCAAAAAATTACCACGTTCAATTAGCAGGTAATATGTTTTTTCTAGCCTCTCTGCCAATAACTATTTTTCACGTGGTATTGGATTTTTCTAATTGTGTTTTATTTCTTTTAAGTGAATTCAACTCGTTTCAGATTCTACATTGCACTTGTAACAATATTTCTGCATATTAATTGAATAAAGCTTACGATAGAAAGGTAACTATATTTTGCACTTCCACATAACATAACACATTTTACCATGCAAATCTATTTATGTGCAATAAACAAATAAAATTTATCATTGTTTATTTATCTCGTCGTTCTGGGTTTTACGAAGTCTAAATCAACAATTAAAGTTTTTGTCAAGTCATCAATGACTAATATTAACCTTGATTATAATTATTTTAAACTCAGTGGTGCTCAAGCAAACATTTCCATCTTGCACTACATCCCGCCAAGCCCATTATGCCCGCTCCTTTTTAGAACATTGTAAACATTCGTAAGTTTGCTCGACACCCGTGCTAGCTTTGGTATAAGTAGTTTGGAATAGGTAGTACTGAAGCTTATTTAATGTGAGCCGCAATTAAAGAACCCCGATAAGGCGTTAATGCAATATTTCACCAAATTCAACAGTTCACTCCGTTCGCCCAATAAATAAAGTGGATTTGCAATAAACCTTATTTGCAATAAAGTGGACTTTAATTCTATGGTACGAGTATTATACTTGCGAAGGCTATATTGTTTAAACAAATGCCAATTTCTACACTATTATTGTCCAGTTCGTTTAACTATTTCCCAAACTGGTATGCCCAACGTTAATTTCTTTTGCCCTCAATTTTTTCAATAAATAAAATATACTTAATTCTAACGACCCGCGTATCATACTTGGGAAGGTTATGTTTAGAAAAACGCCAATTTCTACACTATTATTGTCCATTTCGTTTGCCCATTTCCCAAACTTGTGTGCCCAACCGTTAATTCCGTTCGCACACTTTATTTGCAGTAAATAAAGTGGACTTTACTTATAACGGTCCGCGTATTATATTTGGGAAGGCTATATTGTTTAAACAAATGCCAATTTCTACTCTATTATTGTCCAGTTCGTTTAACCGTTTCCCAAACTGGCGTGCCCAACCGTTAATTTCGTATGTCCTCCATTTTTTCAATAAATAAAATATAGTTAATTCTAACGATCCAAGTATCATACTTGGGAAGGCTATAATGTTTAGAAAAACGCCAATTTGTACACTATTATTGTCCATTTCGTTTGCCCATTTCCCAAACTTGTGAGCCAAACCGTTAATTCCGTTCGCCCACTTTATTTGCAATAAATAAAGTGGACATTAGTTCTAACGGTCCGCATATTATACTTTGGAAGGCTATATTGTTTAAACAAATGCCAATTTCTACACTATTATTGTCCAGTTCATTTGCCCATTTCTCAAACTGGTATGCCCAACCGTTAATTTCGTTTGCCCTCCATTTTCTCAATAAATAAAATATACTTAATTCTAACGACCCGCGTATCATACTTGGGAAGGTTATGTTTAGAAAAACGCCAATTTCTACACTATTATTGTCCATTTCGTTTGCCCATTTCCCAAACTTGTGTGCCCAACCGTTAATTCCGTTCGCACACTTTATTTGCAGTAAATAAAGTGGACTTTACTTATAACGGTCCGCGTATTATATTTGGGAAGGCTATATTGTTTAAACAAATGCCAATTTCTACTCTATTATTGTCCAGTTCGTTTAACCGTTTCCCAAACTGGCGTGCCCAACCGTTAATTTCGTATGTCCTCCATTTTTTCAATAAATAAAATATAGTTAATTCTAACGATCCAAGTATCATACTTGGGAAGGCTATAATGTTTAGAAAAACGCCAATTTGTACACTATTATTGTCCATTTCGTTTGCCCATTTCCCAAACTTGTGAGCCAAACCGTTAATTCCGTTCGCCCACTTTATTTGCAATAAATAAAGTGGACATTAGTTCTAACGGTCCGCATATTATACTTTGGAAGGCTATATTGTTTAAACAAATGCCAATTTCTACACTATTATTGTCCAGTTCATTTGCCCATTTCTCAAACTGGTATGCCCAACCGTTAATTTCGTTTGCCCTCCATTTTCTCAATAAATAAAATATACTTAATTCTAACGACCCGCGTATCATACTTGGGAAGGCTATAATGTTTAGAAAAACGCCAACTTTTACACTATTATTGTCCATTTCGTTTGCCCATTTACCAAACTTGTGTGCCCAACCGTTAATTCCGTTCGCCCACTTTATTTGCAATAAATTAAGTGGTCTTTAATTCTAACGGTCCGCGTATTATACTTGGGAAGGCTATATTGTTTAAACAAATGCCAATTTCTACACTATTATTGTCCAGTTCGTTTAACCATTTCCCAAACTGGAATGCCCAACTGTTAATTTCGTGCCCTCCATTTTTTCAATAAATAAAATGTACTTAATTCTAACGACCCGCGTATCATACTTGAGAAGGTTATGATGTTTAGACAAACGCCAATTTGTACACTTTTATGGTCCATTTCGTTTGCCCATTTCCCAAACTTGTGAGCCAAACCGTTAATTCCGTTCGCCCACTTTATTTGCAATAAATAAAGTGGATTTTAATTCTAATGATCCGCGTATTCATACTTGTGAAAGCTGTATTGTTTAAACAAATGCCAATTTCTACACTATTATTGTCCAGTTCGTTTAACCATTTCCCAAACTGGCATGCCCAACTGTTAATTTCATTTACCCTCCATTTTTTCAATAAATAAAATATACTTAATTCTAACGACCCACGTATCATATTTGGGAAGGTTATAATGTTTAGAAATACCCCAATTTGTACACTATTATTGTGCATTTCGTTTGCCTATTTACCAAACTTGTGTGACCAACCGTTAATTCCGTTCGCCCACTTTATTTGCAATATATAAAGTGGTCTTTAAATCTAACGGTCCGCGTATTATACTTGGGAAGGCTATAATGTTTAGAAAAACGCTAATTTGTACACTATTATTGTCCATTTCGTTTTCCCATTTCCCAAACTTTGTGTGTCCAACCGTTAATTCCGTTCGCCCACTTTATTTGCAATAAAGTGAACTTTAATTCTAACGGTCCTCGTGTTATACTTGGAAAGGCTATATGGTTTAAACAAATGCCAATTTCTACACTATTATTGTTCAGTTCGTTTAACCATTTCCCAAGCTGGCATGCCCAACTGTTAATTTCATTTGCCCTCCATTTTTTCAATAAATAAAATATACTTAATTCTAACGACCCGCGTATCATACTTGGGAAGGTTATAATGTTTAGAAAAACGCCAATTTGTACACTATTATTGTGCATTTCGTTTGCCCGTTTCCCACACTTGTGTGCCCAACCGTTAATTCCGTTCGTCCACTTTATGAATTAACTGAATTAAAGTGGACTTTAATTCAGACAGTCCGCGTATTATACTTGGTAAGGCTATATTGTTTAAACAAATGCCAATTTCTACATTATTATTGTCCAGTTCGTTTGTACATTTTCCAAACTGGTTAATTTCGTTTGCTCACTTTTTTGCAATAAACAAAGCGGACTCAATTCTAATGGTCCATATATTATAATACTTGGAAAGGCTGTATTGTTTAAACAACTGCCAATTAATAAATAATTAATTAATGGATGGTCGGCAAACAAAGAAAAACTGCTAGGCAATCCTGGGCAAACCTTGGGCAAACGAATGGGCGTGTTAAAAGGTTGAAATGTCTACCAACACGCGGTTTCCAACTTTCAATAGAACCAAATCTATTCACTGTTGGTCAGGATATTTCTTCGAGTGGTTCTGGCTCTTTTCGTTTCTGGAGTTCTTTTAAAGGTTATTGTTAATCGATATAAAAATTGATGCTTTTGCAACTAAAATTCAACAAATTTGCAAGACTGCTATGCTGAAGAGGTGCGATCAAGAGTGAACAAAATAGCAATTTGCGTTGTAAGATTTCTATTCTTACTTTCAATAGGGTTGCTGGCAGGATGATATGCAGAGAACAAAAACTGTAAATCTTAGACAATTCTTCTAGTTTTACATAACGTTGCTAACAAATTGTGGACCGTTGTCACTTATCCTCGGAATGCATCATATTTCGTTGACGAGGGCAGCTGTAGGTGCATCTGTAGCAGTTCAACTGGTTTAAGATTCGAAATCTTGAATCTCTGACATTTAATGCATTTTGAAAGAAAATCTGTAACAGCAACACGTAACACTGAGTGAACGGGTAACTCAACAATTGCAAGAGCGATCTCAGATTCTGGAACTGGAGGTCGAGATAAGTTATCGGGAACTATATCCATAGGATGTACGGGTGTACTCAATTACGATGTCCGTTAATTGGAGTGACAGTGCCCAGCGAGCCAGTCTGCCACTGAGTTACAACTCCTCGAAGAATTGGTGGCAAAGGATTTCGTGCAACGACAGTACCTCCGTCTTAAGTAACCAGGAACCTTCTAAATAGACCAAACAATAGTAGGCAAGGACTTCCTTTTGTGTAGCACATATAGACAATAGTCTCAGTATCTACATCTATCAAAAACACGATTAGCAAATTCGACGGTGTGTTTTTCCAGACTCTAAGCACTAGAAGCAGTTCGAAGTACATAGGGTATCCTAGGGTCACCATGTCTTAAGTTGAGGCTGGTCGAAAGAGAAGTTTTGAGAGCTTATTTTTAGTCGAATCTCCACTGCCATTTTGCACACTTCTTCGTGAGAACAGATAAAAAGACAGGAAACATCCGACAATTAGTTAATGAATCGGCGAAACCATGGTGCTGTTTGGAAAAACCTTAATAACCGTTTAACAACTGTCGGTTCGAGCATTGATCGAATAGCCACAATCACTTCCGAAGTAATCAGGTGACCAAGGTATTTCACTGATGAGCAACCAAAAGTACATTTGTCTCAACTCAGATGGTGTTGGAAAAGCTTGTCATAGACCTTCTGAAAATCTCTCATGTGGTCTGATAGGACCATCAAGTCATTTCAATAAATTAGTAGGGCTACATCTTGTAGACCAACCTTAAATCGATTCACGGGCCTCGATAATGTGGCGGGACTACCTTTTAAACCAAATGGCACTCGATTGTAGCGGAACATCCCTAATGGAGCCACAAAAGCTGTTTTGTCTCTATCGAAGAATCGCACTGCTATCTGATGATAGCCATTTTTGAGATCTAGGATAAACATATGACTAGATTTATGGATCATATACAGATCATCGATTCTTGGGAGGAAGCACTTACCATATTTGCATTTATTTGGCGATAATCAACACATAGTCTGGTACCATCAACTTTCTTGGGTACTAGAACTACCAAGGCAGCATAGGGAGACTAGCATTCCTAAATGGAGCCATCTTCTAATAGATTGTTTGGCGTTAAGATTTCTCTCTTGGGTTCAAATATTTTGTACAGTGAGGACGATGATGTCCCTTGATTACTCAAGGGGTGGAGAATAAAACTACTTTATTTAAATTAACGCACACCAAAGAAACAAATAATAAACTTCCATCAACATAATATAGTTTTGCATTTCTTTTTTGACATTACTTTTATTGTTGTATCTAAACGGTGACCTCGTCTCAAATATTTCCTTTACAGTGACGTAAAGAAAAGCGGGAGTGTTCATCTTTAAATATATTTAGTCTCAAATGGAACATAACTAAATAGAAGTCCTAGAGCATTTCGGTAATAAAGTTCTTATATGAAGTACGCTAAACAATTATTAACTAACGTTAGTAGTAATACTTTCATCCGTAGAAGTGCCCTTACAGATCAAAGCACAAACAACTGAACTGAACTGCATGTTTACATTTGGTATGCAAACAAATATCAGTCGCTGTTGTTTATCGTTTGTTTGTTGTTGGAAATGGACCTTTGTTACGACCACGAAGCTCTACTAGTAGAAATATGATTACAGTATGTAGTAGCTATTGCAATACGCATACTCGATATAAACCTTCATACGAATTCATTTTAAAGTATCCACTAGAATATACAGTGCGAGTGTAAAGTCTGGAACTATCGCAATAAATCGTTTATTAAACGTTTTTGAAACAAATCCTCGAACACGTCAATTTTTATCTTAAATGAGACATATTTTACTGTAATCGTCACTTAAAGATTGTCTTTTGTTTTTGAGTTATGACGTAAGCGATAATTTTTTTAAATGGAAACCCTAATTTTTATGTTGAATTTGGAAAGAGCATGAAATTCTAAGACCAAATATGCTAAAAAAGTATGGTACTGTATTTTGAAATTTTCGGGATAATTGCCGTTAAAGTTTTAAAACCAAAATCTAATAACAATCAAGAGTTCCAAGTTTTAATAAAAAAAATCAAGTAGCCATGTAACAATTGACACCGTTAAAATTATGACAGTTCTTTATCAGTTTGTTTATCTGTTTTTATTGTGGGCTTTTTTACGTAATTCAGTAAATAATGGTGCGATATTTGACTGAAAAAGAGCGAATTGAAATTTTAATATTGAGGGGATGTGGCGACCGTACTTGAACACAACAAGAGGTTTGTGAGATATTTAATAACAAGTATCCTGATAAAGAACCGATCAAAAAGCATGAAATTCTTAGACCAAATATGATAAAAAAGTGTGATATTGTATTTTTCTATTTGGAAGATATTTTACATAATAGTAATGAAAATCGAAAACACGTCAAATAGGTCAATGATTTGATAGCTTATTTACTGTTTCATTGCGTATAATGTATTGAAATTATTATGAAATACAAAAGAAACAAGAAATAACAAAGTAAAGAAAAACAATTAAATTCAATGTTCGAACTGACCACCATTTTGTGCAAGGCAGTACCCGAGTCTGTACTGAAATTCGTCACGAACTTTACGCTAAGTCTCGGGTGGAATTAATCTTCTTTCTGTGCGAATTCTTTGCTGTAGCTCTTCTACTGTCTGTGGGCGGTTTATGTAAACCTTACTCTTTAGATAGCCCCATAAAAAAAATCCATCGAAGTTAGGTCGGGTGATCTCGGAGGCCACTCAACAGTTCCCCTTCTGCCTATCCATCTACCAGGAAAAATTTCCTTTAAATAATTCCTAACACCAATAGCAAAATGTGCCGGAGCACCATCTTGCTAAAACCATAATGTATCGCTTGGTAGATCCGGATCTTCATTGTTCGGATAAAGCACCGCAAGAGCAGAAATTAAATCGTTTCTTAAGAAATCCAAATACTTTTCACTTGTCAATGAACCCTCGATAAAAAATGGTCCTAGAATTCTATCTCCTACAATTCCTGCCCAAACGTTGAGTTTTTGAGGAAACTGCGTGTGCGTCTCGTTCATCCAGCGCGGATTTTCAGGTGCCCAATATCGATAGTTATGACGATTCACTGTTCCATTAAGGTGAAATGTTGCTTCATCAGAAAAAATGATGCGATTTGAAAAGTCGACATCGATATTGCACCGCTCCATCATTACCTCACAGAACTCTGTTCTGCGATCAGGATCATCTCCGTTAAGCTCTTGCACTAATTGAACTTTGTAGGGATGCCATTTATGTTTCTTTAAAATCTTTATAGAACAGAATATCTAATTCGTTACCTTCTTCGGTTGTTGGACGACCACCCCTATGGCGATCTCTCACATGTCCGAGTTCAGAAAAATTTCTTCCTATTTTGGAAACTGTTGCTCTTGTGATAGGTTCTTTATCAGGATACTTGTTATTAAATATCTCACAAACCTTTTGTTGTGTTCAAGTACGGTCGCCACATCCCCTCAATATTAAAATTTCAATTCGCTCTTTTTCAGTCAAATATCGCACCATTATTTACTGAATTACGTAAAAAAGCCCACAATAAAAACAGATAAACAAACTGATAAAGAACTGTCATAATTTTAACGCTGTCAATTGTTACATGGCTACTTGATTTTTTTATTAAAACTTGGAACTCTTGATTGTTATTAGATTTTTGTTTTAAAATTTTAATGTCAATTATCTCGAAAATCTCAAAATACAGTACCATACTTTTTTAGCATATTTGGTCTTAGAATTTCATGCTCTTAACAAATTCAACATAAAAAATTAGGGTTTCCATTTAAAAAAATTATCGCTTACGTCATAACTCAAAAACAAAAGACGATCTTTAAGTGACGATTACAGTAAAATATGTCTCATTTAAGATAAAAATTGACGTGTTCGAGGATTTTTTCAAAAACGTTTAATAAACGATTTATTGCGATAGTTCCAGACTTTACACTCGCACTGTATGATAATAAACTACTTTAGTGCATAAAATATCAATTGCTTGCAACGTAGCTGAACTATTATTATTGTATTGCCAAAATATCTACACCTACAATATTCTCCATAAATTATTTTATGGACACTGCTACTACAAAGGAAGCTCGAAAGCAAACTAATTTAACTACCAGCATATACCTGCAGTTGCAGTAACCTACCAAGGTGTATGTACATGTGATAACGATGCAAAGTTATGTATTTCTCTTTTAATGGTTACACTGAGGCTGTAAACTCTGAAAACAGCTTAATTAAAGATACTTGCAAGTCAACAAAATTAATTATTCTGAGACGTATGTAAAATACAAGCTCAAGCATTGAACAGGAGCAGCCATTATGCAGCATCTGAGAACTGGCACTGAGAAGCGCTTCTTTGAAACACAGGTAGCAGCAGGTTACCAACAGAGCACATTTGCCAATAAATCCTTCATAAGCTGGTATACTTCTAAATAATCTGATATGTTGATAAGCGCTTCTACGGATAAAAATGTATCACAAACATCTCACGGAATCGTCTAACAGGAAGAATTAGGTTGCCAAACAGGTAATAGGTAATTCATGTAAATAGCGTCATGGCATCGAAACACTTTAGAACTTAGAGCGCGCGCTAAACTCAGGCTACAACTCAGCGTTACAACGGAAAGCGACTTTGTATTGTTACACTGGTAATTCTCACTTTTCTTAACGAATCAGAATGGCACATAGGAAGTGCTTTGAGGATATTGCCACAAATTGACAAATGGATCGTTTAGATTGTACAAATTACCAAACAGTAACTGGAAATATTAGTACAAGTCCATTATTAGCAGAAAAAAACACCCTCAAAACATCAAAGACCGTTAATTTCGAAATAATTTCAAAATTTTCTGCGTGATAATTATAGGCTGTTTATAGGCTCTACAATGCGCTTAATCACGATTTTAAAGCTGAATCCCTAATCGAAAAACCACCTTTGAACACATCAAAATTCAAATCAAAATTTCTTGCGCGATAATTACAGACTACTTATAAGTTGTACAATGCGCCTAATTACGATTTTTAGGCTGCACCCCTAATAGAAAACCCACCCAAGAAAACATAAAATTCCGATTTATTTGAAAAACTTTTGCGCGATAGTTACAGGGTATTTATAGGATTTACAATGCGACTTAACACGCTTTTTAGGTTGTACTTCTAATAGAAAAACCATTCTGGAAGAATGTCAAAGATCGTTAATTTTGAGATATCTCAAAATTTCCTGTGCGATAATTACAAGTTATTTATAGGTTCTACAATGCACCTAATCAAGATTTCTATGCCTCACCCCTAATACAAAAAACGCCTTTTGCATAGGCAGAATTTTTTGCCTAAAATTACAGACTATTTATAGGCTCCACACTGCGAGTAATTACGATTTTTAAGCTGCGCTCGTAGTAGAAAAAACACCTTTCAAGACATCAAAGATTGTTAATTTTGAAATATCTCAAAATTCTTTGGACGATAGTTACAGGCTATTTATAAGCTGCATAAGTATAGTTAATTTTGAGATATTTCAAAATTTTTTGCAACATAGTTACAGGCTATTTATTGGTTCTACAATGCTCCTAATCACGAGATTTTGCCTATAATTATCGCAGAATTTTAGAGATATCTCAAAATAAACGATTTGTGACATATCTTCAAAGATGATATTGCTACTATAAATTCTGCCTAAAAATCGTTATTAGTCCTGTTGTAAATCGTATAAATAGTCTCTATTCATAAGTGTAGCGCTAATTAAAAAAAAAGGATTTTTCGAATTTTCAAAGTTTTTAAAAATTATTGAAAAAACTTACTTTAGTTTCTAGCAATTAAGTTCGAAAGAGTAGTTCCGAAGCAATTAAAATTTACATATTGGAAGAACACATAACTACCTACCCTAAGGTGAAAATGGGCGATAACTGAATTTTAAGCTAGCACCCCCCCCCCCCGATTCTGACATTTGGTTTTTCACAGAATCGGCATGAATCCAAAAAATCTTTTTGGTGGCATTCGATAACTAAAGATGAATGAAGACGAGGTCATCAACTCTTAGGATGACAACTGTCCCCCAACTGTCTGAAGAGATTCTAATAGAAAGGTTCCATGATGGAAGGAAGACCTTAAGAGGAAGGAACAGGTACGACTATTCAATAGGGCAAAGCACCAGGGGCTTGGGGGAGAATACCGGAGATTTCTAACTGAATATAATAAACGGAGAAGAGCCAAGAAAGCATCATGGAGGAGGTACTGTGAGGAAATTACTCCAATTGTGGCAGACTCCAAATGATACTCTCTAAGGACTCCCAGCACTCAGTTTACTAAAACAGGAAAGGAAACACTGACCGAACTCGTTCGGGCTCACTTTCGTGAAACAGAGCCAGGGACCTACTGATGCCAGGATGCTGCTGAAAATGGTGCATTAAGGTAAGACTGGCAGATTGCAACCTTTAGTAAACGCAAAAGGGCGATAAACTCATTTGAGGCATATAAATCATCCGGACCGGACGGGATTATTCCAGCCATGCTTCAGAAGAGACCTGAATTTCTTATTACAAGGCTATGTAAGTTATTGAGATCCAGTCTACCTCTAAACTATCGGCAAAGGGTGTGGAAATTAACCAGGGTGGTATTTATTATCAAGATATAGACAAAATGTTATAGACCATCAGTCTAATGTATTTTGTACTAAAGATTATGGAGAAAGTATTTGACAGGCACATTAGGGATGACATTCGGGTGCAAAACTCATTATGTCAAGGATAATTTGCCTACCGAGTGGGTTTCTCAACAAAGACAGCTCTCCACCATCTTACCAGACGGGTAGAGAAAACTTTGGATCAGAAAGAGACCCTTCTAGGAGCTTTCCTAGAAATAAAAGAAGCCTTCGATAACACATCCTTCAACTCTATAACCGTTGCCCTTAAAAATGTGGATTGACTACATCCTCATAGGTAGGATGGTTTACTTATTCTCCTTGCGATATACGCTGACGATCTAGTCATAGTAGTCTAGGGGAAATTCATAAACACGAACAGGAGCGAATGCAACAAGCCCTGGACCGAGGGGTCAACCACTCGCAGCAATACATGTACATTTTGGCGGCAATCGCACGCAATCCTTAGCAATCACAAGGAAATCTTTCAAAATCGGAAATCAGAAATCTCGCAGTCTTTATTGACAATCAGCGAAATCTTTCGCAATTCCGCAATCATCATCGCAGTCGTCGAAATCGAATATAGTAGAAGTGGCCCCATATAATATAGATCGGGCGCATAGCGCAAGTTTTAGATGGTCAAACATTTAAAATAAAATTTTTAAAATCTAAACTAGACCAGTATTAATATTTGGCCAAAAGAAGAGGATGTGCAGATTGTAAAAATATATTTTTCTTTTATGGGCCTATTAAACTACAGTAGGACTCGATTATCGGTCAAGCATTGAAGGATAATCGAAAAGACGGTTAACAGAACAATAGAAAATTTTTTAATGATAAAAATTTTTTTTTTTCTCAAAATTGTTTTATTTTTGGAGAAATTATATGTATGTAGTAACAGACAATAGTCCATTTTGTTTAAAAAGCCGTGGCAAAATGGGTATTGAAAAAGAGTATAAAAGACTTAGAAGAAGTCAAAACTAGTTAAAACTAAAAATCTTTTTATACTTGTGTAACGTTAAAATTAATAATCGTATATAGTTCCTAAATGAAGCATTTTATTTGTGAAGTAATGTCCTTCGTAATATCTTTATAAATGAATTTACCTAACAAACACATTTTAATTAATAGTACTGTTCTTGTAAAAAACAACGAATACAAATACTATCGATTTTGTTCTAATATTTAGCAATCACATTGAAAATCGCTTTTCAAACATTAGCACGTTAATGAAGAAGCAATCGCATTCTAGAAATCATCCCGCAATCCTCGGAAATCATAGGCATTGCGAAAGCAATCCTTGGAAATCGTAGAGATTGTGAACGCAATCCTTGGAAATCAGAGATTGCCGAGGCAATCCTCAAAAATTATAGAGATTGCGAGGAAATCTTGGATTTCGGCAATACATGTACATTTTTTGTAAAAGTGGTTAACCCCTCGCCCTGGACGTTGTAGCTAGATAGGTTCAACAGGAAGGCCTTAGAGTCAGTCTTGAAAAAACCGCAGTAGTTCCGTTCACACAAAGGAAAAATGTGAAAAGCCTTAGAACTGTATACTTTTGTGGAAAAGTCTGTCGGAAGAGGTAAAATACTTAGCAGTTGTTCTAGACTAAACTTAACTGGAATCGACAAATTGGAAAAAGTGTCAAAAAAGTCAAAAGTATGACAAATCCTGCGGTATTAAACCAGAAATTGTGTACTGGTTGCATACTAGAGTGATCAGCCCAGAAATAACCTACGCGGCTTTGATTTGGTGGCCCACAGTTAAGCAACAATCCACCAAACTAAGTGTAAACAAGATTCAAAGTCTTGCATGTCTTGGCATTACAGGGGTAATGAAACAACGCCCACTGTTAAAGATGGAGACACTTCTGGACCTACTTGCTCTTCACATCGTGATACAATACTGTGAACGTTCAAAGCTCACAAAAAATACAAATAAAGAGCATTTAAAATTTTAAAAACATCTTTTGTTATGCAGAGGATCTCGGCTACTAAACCTGGGCTAATATCAACTAATATCAAGATTTTTAAACAGTATCGCCAAATTTTTTTGACAATTTTAAATTCCTTGAAAAATTCTAAACATTTTTTATGTATTAATATATCCGAAATACATTTCACTAAACAAATTTTGTACACCTATTTCCGGTAATGAAAATATCTGGGGTTATTTCCGTATTCTTCAATTAATTTCCGGCAATTCCGAATATAGTTATTTCCGTATTCCTAACCAAAACTTAATGAAATATCGTCAGAGTTCGTTGTATCTCACTCCCAAATTTCCATGTATTTCCGTAATATTCCTGAGTATTGCCGTGTATTCCCAACTACTTCCGAGTATTCATGACTATTGTTCAGGCATTCCCGTGCATTACCGATTATTCTCTGTATATTCCCGAAACACCTACACCTATTCCGTTACACCTATTTCAGTAGTGAGACGCCCCTCGGGGCATCTCACTAAATAAATCTTGTACACCTATTCTTGGGAATACGGAAATATCTGCGGTTGTTTCATACTCCCAAATTTTGATGTATTTCTGTAATATTCCTGAGTATTCCTAAAGTATTTCCATTATTCGCGTTTATTCCCCAAATATTCCCAAGTATTCCCAAGAATACCTGAGTATTATTCAGGTATTGCAGTGTATTCCCGATTATTCTCTGTATATTCCCGATGTATTTCCGAAAATTTGTACACTTATTCTAGTAGTGAGACGCCCCTCGATTATACCCTATAACGCTATAACTAACATCAATTGTTTTAGGTTACTGACGCTTCAACTTTGTCAAATAATTTAAAGTATAAATCCTAGAAAACATAGAAACGTTTAAAATCCTTTCTAAAAATGATTTTCTTTTTTATATTATTATTTTAAAAATATCTTTTTTATACAATGCGTCCCAGAAAAGCTGAGCCGAACCTTTTTTATTAAGTAACCCAATATTTTTACATTTTTGAATTCTTCTACCTATCTATCTGCTTTAAAAAATAAGAGTACTTAATAGTTTGGAAGAATAAGATAACAGTATATTAAAGAACGAGTTTCATAAGGCAAGATTTACTGCACGAGTGCAAATTTAGAAAACGAGCCGCTTGCGGCGAGTTTTCTAAAGGACGAGTGCAATAATGACTTATGAAACAAGTTTTTTTATGCTATTTTTTCTATTTACCGCCTTTTATTCCATTTTTAAATAAAAAAAAATCGCATTTCAAAATTTAGGGAATTTTGTGGTAGTTGACAACACTTATGTGATATTTGAAAATTCAAATTTTTAGAGTGAAGTTTTTGTCAATTTTTTTCTTAGAAAGAGTTGGGCTATTAAAGCACTCAAGTGAGCTATTAACGCCATGTTTTGGGTGCTTTAACAGCTTTATTCGAGGAGTCTCTCACTCCCCAAAATTATGTACACCTATTGCCGCTTTACGGCAATAACTGTCTTTATACCAGTATTCTCACTTGTCATTCCCGTATTGCCGTTTTTATTCCTTTATTTGCGTCTGTATTGCTGTATTCCCGTCTCTATTTCGATATTGCCGTATTTATTTCCGTATTGCCGTGTTTATTTCCGTATTCCATGCATGATTTTAGCAGTGGGTGTATTTGAATGAAAGGTGTTTTATTGTTATTGGTTTTATTGATAATTTTGCAAAAGGTCGTAGCTCCACTAAGAAAAATGTAAACAAAATTCCTCACAAATAATAAATGATTTGTAAAAAATAGTTTTTTGTTCAATCATAATATATGTAGTACATTACATTTTTTAGTGCTGCTAAAGTAACTGCGAACCGAATACGTGACAAGAAGAACTTTAAGAAATATATCATCAGATAGACCCACTCTAAGAAATACAAAAAAAAACACATTAAAATAAATAACAAAAATTTATTTGAAAAGTGAGAATCCCAATGCACGACAGTAAATAAAATTCAAAAAGAATTTAAAATACTGATAAGTTTTAATTAAAATAAAAACTCCTTCAAATTTTTTTCAAGTCTTTGTATAACCTGTTAATTGAGATCCCATTCGAACGACTGATTTTGAATGGGTAAACTCCAATAAAATTTACAGGACCATAAAATATAAATTCCGAATCTACTTTCTGAATGTCATCTTCCTTCGGCTGTATGAAGTTTTCCAAATCTTCTTTCAAGAATTTTTCTTTATCAATATCCCAAATTCGCCCAATGTACCATCGGGTGTCGTAAAACATTACATAATATTTTTCTAATTTCAGCTTTATCTTTCATTTTGTTTCTTGCATGTTTCCTTCCCCTAAGTCTGATTTTTCTGATTCAAAAAATTATGATTCTGATGAAAATGAAATTACTTCAAGGGATTCGCATGATTTCGGTGTAAGTGAACAATCGGTCTCGAGCGTATAGAAATGCATCGATTACAAATAACGCTTTTAAAAATATAAATAATTAAAAACTCGCAAAACTAAAAATACCTGGCAAATCTTTAACTTGGAATTGCGTAGATCGGCCCAGTAGAACTCTCAAACGAAGCGTAGCAAAAATAAGCCTTGTGTTTTAAATAGGTATAAAGTATTTTAAATTTGTGGTATAAAAATCTAAAGAAAATATCATATCAAAGCGGTCTTGTAGAACTCGTAAAGAAGAGTTATGGCGGCATGCAAGGATTTGTCTATACATCACATCAACAATTCGAATATTAAACACTCAATGATGGATGATGGAAGTCTAGACTGCACGGGCTGCAGCCGCCGACATGCCCGAGCTATTTCTAGCATTTGTAACCAATTTATTGTGGCACTTTTAAATACTACCCGCGTTTAAATATAAAAATGATGAGAATAAAATCTAGAGATCTTGTTTAACAAATTTCTTGAACACGTTTATTAGTATTTCAAAAACATGACTGACGAAAAATATGTGTTTGAAATCGGCAGTCAAATATTCCGTTACTGTACGTTTTTATGCAAGTTGAAACTGTTATTTCAAACCAAAATTGTTTAGTTACAGAATTATTAATACATAAGTAGTATGCTTATAACATAAATTTAATGAATCTTGTTGCAAATACTATTTTATAGATACGTTTATTGCGGTTTTTATAGTTATTTACATAGTAAACTAACCTAAAAATTAAATATTGTTGTTTTAAATTTTCTATAACTTCACAATTTTAGAAAATAATTATTCTTATTCTCTTGTCATTCATGTGGTAATCTTAGTACTATTTTACCTATTTTGAATTGATTTTGGTTTACTATTTTAAGATTTTTATATTTTTTTGAGTATTATAACCACTGAAATATAAAATTACAACTGCTAGAAACAGCTACAGCTCATATTGGCGACTTCAACCCCTAGATGCTAGTGATGGAAATGGTTTGTCTATTAAGCGCAATTCCAAAAGTTTACAGGCTGGGAACTAATAAGAGGGCGCTGCAAGTGAATGGATTTTCTCAAAATATTTTTTTAAATTTTTGTATTTAAAAATTAAAAGTATAAAAACTCTAATGCACTCAGTGAAAGCTTCAATATAAAATCAGAATCACGTAAATCGGCCAAGTAGAACTCTCAAACGAACTGGAACAAAAAACAGCCTTGTATTTTAATTCGACTGCAGTCCTTACAGTCTAGCCATAGCCTTCCATCATTGGGTGTTTAATATTTGTATTGTTCTGATGTATAGACAAACCCTTGCATGCCACTATAGTTCTCCTATACGAGTTCTACAAGACCGACTTGCTAATTGATTTTCATAAGCTTTGACGCGAAAATAATAATAAGAGTTGAAAGATTAATTATTATTTGTGAAAGTTATCACATTTGGTCCTCCAAATTTCAAAAAATACTAATTTTAAATACTACATATAGGGTATTGCTGAACTCAGAAAAAAATATACTTTTCATTTCTAGCAAGAAAATAAAGGGGTACCATTTAAAAGTCGGTGACGTCATTAGCCCCATAGTAGTAAACTAAAAAATTAAAATTGATGTCTATAAAATTCGCAGGAAAAAATAAAATTGACGTGTCCGAGCTTTTCTTCCAAACAATGGTAATACAGAAAATATGAATTTTATTCCTTACTTTATTTACACACTGTATAGTAGAAGGAACTCCTTTAATCAATTAGCCTTTTAACCGTCATATATTGACGGGATAAGTGTCATATCACGATTCTTAGAAACGGTGAATGATTTTGAAGGTTCAAACAAAAAATAATTACTTGCCGTCATTATTTTCTGCGCACACTACAACATATACTCGCTTCTTCAGAAGACCACCTTAATTTCTAAACGCGTTTGAGATAAAATGCGCAATGGAAATTGAGAAGAATGGAGCGTGTTATTTCTATTGCCAAGTTTATTTCCCAGTATTGCCGCGTATTCCCCATTTATTGCCGCTTATTCCTGCGTATTCCCGTTTATTTCTGTTTATTGCCGCTTATTCCTTTGTATTCCCGTTTATTTCTGTTTATTTCCCATATTGCCGAGTATTGCTCATTATTTCCGACTCATACCAATTTATTCCCGAGAAACTGTACACCTATTGCCGAGAGTGAGAGACCCCTCGGCTTTATTATACTCAAAATAGAAAAAAAAATCATTAAATACGTTACTTTATAAATCAAAAATTATAATACAAAATATTTGCATTATTAAAAATTCAAAGTGGGGAAATTTTACAAAATAAGTCAAAGTGTGACAATATTAAACCCACAAATATAAATGATGTGTATAATTCACAGGAGACACTCTAGGAAGACACTTTGAATTTTTAATAATGCAAATATTTTGTATTATAATTTTTGATTTTTAAACTCGAATGGAGGACAAACCATTCATATTTTTATTGTTGTTTGGTAGAGAACACCACTTAATGTGGTATATGACTCTACAGATGTCGCAACATTCATTTCTCGGTATTAATGTTATTTCCGGCTATGTATACTATAAGCCTGGATGATCGAAACAGCTGTCCTAGAGTGTCTCCTGTGAATTATACACATCTCATTTATATTTGTGGGTTTAATATTGTCACACTTTGACATTACTTTATTTTTGCTCTTTTGCATTTAAATTAACGTTTGCAAAGCAGACCTCTTGAGTGTTATGGTCGATAATAAGCACGGGAAAGTTTATTACATTTTTATGCCCGATCGGGCGATTATGACCTATTTAGCGGCCTGTTTTTAGAACGTAAATTGCTAAATTAGAGCACTCCCTTGTACTACCCTTGTTTACGCCGTCTCTATAGTAATAATAGTAATTTATTGTATAAGGGTTTTAGATAGCATTTTATTCACGCAAGAATGTTTAAACGCGAGAGCTTGCTCGAGCGTTTAATTTTCTTAAGTGAATAAAATGCATCTAAAACCCGTATGCAATACAATGTTTTATCCACAATCACACTCATTTAGAATCAGAATTGCCGAATTTCATCAAAAAATTATTTGACATTTTACTGCGACGGCGGATGTTACCTTGAAAATCATTATTCGTGTTCCATTTGTCGTAGTACCTTTGCTTTACTGGTTGCTAGTGTGTTCAACAATCATTATAATTCCATGTGTTTTATGTATAGAAACCCTAGAGTTTTATAAACCACATTATACGTTGGCAAGGAGTTCAATTATTACCTTATTATATAGTGATTGTGGATAAAAGTAATTATAGATCACTGCACCTACCTACCTACTTGAAGTTTTGCACTTTTCAAATTATTTTTATTTAAAAATATTAATTTAAACTTAGATCCGGACACCGGAGCTAACGTTTGCATTTGGTGTGTTAAAGCCCTTTATCGTCTAACTGACTCTACGGACGCTAAGGCACTCAATTAAGCCCTTAATACAAAATATACTATTAGAGTTGCCTTTGGAACTTTCAATGCAGAAAGAAACTAACTAATGCCATATGTGTCATGCAGGATAAAATTAGCGGTATTGGTCTTACAAAAAAAACACGAAGAAGCACAATACCCGGAATTACCCATATCAAGACATCTGGTTTCAACAGGATATAGCTCCACCTCTTGATGCGGCAGAAACACGCTTACGTGTTTTAGCGGTTTTTCTCCATCAAAAGTAAAATAGTCCCTAAAAATACGTAGTAAAAAACGGAAATTCTACAACCTACCTGTCAGAGTTGAAGTGTCAATAACTCAACACGATTGATTTTAGGTATAGGGTAGGGCTGTGCGATTATCGAAATCAATAATCGAAAATCGATTAGAAAAAAATCGATTAATCAATTAAATCGATTGATCGATTAATCGAATGATCAATCGATCGATTAATCGATTTATCGAATCGGATCTTATGTTCTGGTCATACCTTGTACTTATACATAGTACGAATACGAGTAATACGATATCATACATCATCAATGTTGTGCTTTAGTAGAGAAACAATTTGTGCAATTCGTGGTCGTTGTTAATGCTACTTCAACCAAAGTTTGAGAAGCAACTATGGTTGTGCGATAATGAATATCAATAATAAAAATACATTAAAAAAAGAAATCGATTAATCTGTTAAATTGACTGATTGGTTAATCGATTATTCGGAACTACGATTATTTTCTTAAAATAATTGATTAATCAAACAATCGATTTAATCGCTTAATCGATTATTTAAGAAACTTAATCAAAAGTCCGATTAATCGATTATTATGCATAACCCTAGTATAGGGTATATTACATATATAAAAATGTTTAGAATCTTACAGAGAATTCGAAAAAGCCAAACAATTAATTAGGGATTACCATTTGAAAAATCAAAGTTCATGTTAGCTAAGGTTTTGAGACACCCTGTATAATAACAAAAGATATTTTTTATACACAAAAAATATAAAATTGACGGGAATTATTCTTATTATTACTATGTAAGTTCCCTTTTTACTTTGTGTATAATTTTAACTGCATATATGCCATTCATCAAGATTCTTATATAAAGAAGTTTTAAACAACTGTTTTATCTATTGGAATTTTTTAATTAAGAAGTTTTAGTATTTTAGAGTTAAATTTTATTAACTACTAAATGCTTGGCCAACGTTACTACCCCACAAAGTTATTTTTAAACATCCGATTTGTTCTCCATTGTCATTAAATCTAAATTCCAACATATAATTTTCACATTACCTTTCCCGCCTAAATTAATCCAACGAAGCCGACTTTATACAGAACAAGTAACAAAAGACCTTCTGTAAGTGGGAAGGCTCGGCAGGTAGATTCTTTTGGTCCAGTTCAATGACAGGTGTAGTCAATCGGCTACTACCTCTTCGCCAACAACGACTATAAAATTTAAATTAGCGGCTTTGCTTTCTGCCTTATGGGTTATGAAATAAAACATACCTAATTTCACTATTATTTTCTAAAAAATAGTAAATACTAAAAGGATTAAATCTACTGAATTTTCCAAAGTGTAACCTTTTAGAAAATTATGCAGCAACAAGAGTGGCTGTCCACAGCCTTCAATCAATCACGATTGTTTGGATTACAGTGTATCCGAGGCAACCTTTTTTATTTGAATGTTGTAAATTAAAACGATAGCTCTCGCGTTAATACAGGGGTGTATTTACGTCTAGACAGACTAGGGCGCAAGACTTGAAGGGCGGCTATTAATTATTTTTTTCTTTTGTTTTTAAAAGTAAGGTAAATTATTTATTGTGGTGCCAAGCTAGTTTGGTGCTAATTATTTGCACAGTATATTTTAGTCTACGCGGCTTAGTTGAGCCAAATATAGCTAAATTCGTCTCTGTTTTAATAAAGTTTAAATAGAATAAAGCTAAGACAGAACAGGTTTTATACAAAGAAAAGAAGCGAACTCAGTCATGTTAGTACAAGTAAAGTTAATTTAATTGGACAACAGAGATAGGTACGAACCTTTTAGTTATCTCTCTTGTTTTGACAGTTTCAGACAAGTAAAGTTTTAAACAAACACTATTTCTAGATAAAGTCAACATTTTCACTAAAAAATAAGTCGTCAACGACAGACAGCGGGACACAAAACGAGTACTTACCGGCTAAGATTGCAACTTGACTGCGTTGTTAGTAGAAATGAGTTGCAGCTGGGAGGGTCCCTTTACCTATAATAAGAAAGCATCATTGTTAGAATACTTGCAATACAAAACGATTCCGTTTTGATAAAATGGTAGTAAAAATATATCTATAGAGAAGACATCATTATTGTAGTCGCAACGCTCATACTGATGTCAACAGCAATCGTTTCAATTGCGTTTCCATAGAATACAGCTTCATAATGCAATGATTCGATTCTGAAGGAAACTAATGGAAAAGCTTTTAATCGACTGATCCTTAAAGCTGTTTTTTTCTCTCATTGATAACATTATATAGAGTACGAAAATAGAAACCGATTAACCTCAACAGCTGTTGCCGACCCCAAATAAACGTTTTAACTTTGTTCGCGCTAAACGAGAAAAAACTGTTGTGTCTAATCTAATCAAAATTCGTTAAATTCAGGAAAAATTGGACGTGGACAGACGAGCGAAGGCAAGTTGATTCGTATTTTAGAAATAAATGTGCGAGCATGCTCCACGGGCTATCGAGCTCTGTACAGGTCAAAATGGGCTTTAGCGACGCAATTTGATTAAGTCAAGCTTTCAACGTTAATGTAATGGAAATTGCGTTAAAAACTTATCTACCGTATCGTTCAAGGTAAAGACCGACAACTTGCGAAATTGCAACGATTTGTTTAAACGTCTAAAGGTAATTGAATGATTGCCTCTTTTTTTGAAAGGAAAAACTGACTAAGATTGTCCGTAAATAAACATTATTTCCCGTTTAATTAACTTTTTTAGTTGAAACTTTACAGATGAACTCTTGCATTAAGAGCTTAGATAATATAAAAGCCACTGAAAAGCAAATTAATGCGATTAAAAATTAATTCGTTATATGCTTTAAAATTATCTAAAGCTCCAAGTTCGCGTTTTGCATTATTATTACATAGTACGACCTCCCCATAATAAAACTTAATCTCCTAGTAGTAGTTTGCTCTGTAAAATAGAAAACAAGAAAATGGCTTTAGGGCTTTCAGATAATTACCATTTTTCTTTAAAGTAGGTACCTACCCGTCTCTCTGTATGCTGTAATAATTTAGTTCCTTTTTAGCTTAAAATTCTCGTTTGCAGCTGAAAATCTCGAGCTCGTTATTTGGAAACCACACGGCTAACATTGCTGTGGTTTTATGCCCCTCGTTACCCAGAGGTAGGAAAAGATATTGACGGGTAACTACGCAGTGAATTAAATTTAAAACTGCCTACTCAGCTAAGGGTTTAAATGGTAAACTCTCAACTTGCCACTTACAATTGTCAGCGCAAAATAAAACCCTTACAAGGTGGCAATTCTGGAAGTAATCCTTGTACCAGTATTTATTGCTCCAAGTTTTGTAAATGTACAACGTTTAAGTATTTCAAGAAGATTTCGGGTTTCAAGGTTCTGGTTTTTGAACTTTATGGCATTGTAGTTTGACTGTGATCTGAATTCTTAGTGTTTCTACTTTCTTTAATGGTTATGTGTTGTTAAACGTTAAATGGGGGTACATAGCTAATTTACCTATTATGTAAAACGTAAGGAAACTACAAAAGACTAAAATAACTTTTTGTTGCATTTTTGACGTTTAAACAAATTTAAGAAACGCAAATGTAGCAGTTAAAGCGGTGGTGTGTTCAGCCTATCTTGATAGACAAGTTTTAGGTGTAGAAAAAGGCACCTCTATGTTTCGTAAATTATAACGTATAACACAAACGTAAGCAAAAAACAATTAAACAACTTAAAAAAGATTATTTTTCAAAAATTGTTACAATAACATATTTATGCAACGATTTAGGAAAAACTAATTTTTCTAAGCTACGAAAACAACATTAAAATTAAAATTCTTCGGCAAACTTCTGCACAAGGGAATAAAGATTAAGAAGAAGTAAATATTTTTGTATCAAAGATAATATTAATATAAGCAATAAGCGTTTTACAATAAACAAATTAAATTATTTATGACTTCTCTATGGAGTTGGAACGTCTTTCTTATCAATTTATATTCTGTGTACATTTGTACTTGTACTTGTACTTTTACTGTAAATTTTTCGATGCAAAAAATTACAGCAATGTTTGTCGCGTCGTGTCCGCAAATCTGAGCAACAATAAGCGTAAATACAAGAACGCCAGAGCTGTTTGGACACTAATGTAGTAAAACCTAGTTCAGTCTACACTTGCGTGACGCGACAACAATTGCTGTTATTTGTTAGAAAAATCTTTTCAGCAATGTTTTGGTATATGTACAAAACTTGACAAGAAAAATGTTCCAACTCGAGAGAGAAGTCATAAATAACCGAGTAAATAACTTAATGTGTTTATTATAAAACGTTTATCGTTTATAAGAATATCATGTTGGATAAAAAATATTTACTTCTTCTTAATCTTTATTCCCTTATGCAGAAATTTGCCAAACAAATTCGATTTTAATGTTGTTTTAGTAGCTTAGAAAAATGAATTTTTCTTAAATCTTTGCATACAAATGTTACTGTTAATAATTTTTAAAAATCAAGAATTTTATAAAATCAATTAAGATTGAACTGATGTGTGAACGTTATAATTAATTAAAGCCTTACAAGTGAATCTGATCCATGTTGTATACTTATTTAAACGTGGAATTTGTATCAAAATTGGGTATATTATTTTCACAATTTACCAAAAATTAAAAAAAATAAATAAATAATAAAAAATAATAGAAAAATAATAGTGGTTATTTATTCATTAAATAAAGTTATATCTTTGTTGTTAATTTCTATAATTATACTCCTGTCTTGTATTTGATTAGAGACGGAATATTGAGATCGTTAAGGATGACATTAGATAGAGCAGTTTATATTCAGTTAAATGTTTTCGCTTGCGCAATTTAACTAAATTTATAAACTAAATAGAGGAAAAAGAATTAGAAGATGTTAACTATATTTATAAAATTATGATACATTAGAATTAAATATAAAATTAGATTCAAAAGAGTTAAAACTAGAAATTCTGAGTCTCGACAGTTTTTCTATTTCCGGGACTCTTTTTTGTAAAATCCCGGGAATCCCGGATAGTAATTTTACATAGGTAGGTATTATTATAATATGAAATGAAAATCAATTCCCCTAAAAGTTCCCATTGGAAAATAACGGTATATTCTTGTTTCGTGCGTCGGGTTTAGTGCGCCGACGAAAATCTACCTGAAACTTTCTGGTTTCGTGCGAAATTAAAATGATGGCGTTAATGACTTCTTATTTCGTGCGTTATTACCTGCACATGTCTACCTGATCTTATCTGAATATCATGTATAATATCAACTTTAATATTCTACATTTCACAGAGTCAGCTAAAAAGTAAGCAAATTCCTCTCTCTTTGGTAATTTCTTTTACTTAAGCATCATTTGTTTACCATTAGTAGCGCTAAGAAGCAAAAGGAAACTTTACTCAATTTAGAATATTGATGGATGGATAATACAGATCTACATACCTACTTTGTTATGTACCGCTAATATTTTCTGCAATTTCCTTGAAATTCATAACATAACTAAATTTGCAATGTGAAACAGCAATTCATAATATACAGGATTTAAAGAAACGCTAATATGGGAAAACCTTACTTTCCTTAAGTGTCGATGTGGATGCTTTGTAAATTGACATTTGTTCAAGCTGATACATTTTTATTCTTAATATCTAATAAATTTCTTATTTATATGTACTTATCCATTATTATTTCCCTTTTATTGATTAGGATCTAAAAGTAGTTAATATCAATAGCTTGAATTTAGAAAATCAATATAATTGATGAAGCAATCGAACTGGTTCAAAAAAATCACATGACTATTTAAAAAATTATGAGAATAATTATTTACTCGTACCTGGTCTAAACTAATAATTTTTATCTACGACCACCTTAGAAAGTTACATATTCCGCACAATCTAGTAACCGTGAAAACGACCAATTGCAAACAATCTCCAAACTCAACAGTAAAGTATGTGAGGAAGGAGTTCTCAATAATCCGTAGTTCTATTAAAACGCCATAGATGTCACCACTTGCAATATTTATAATATTATTAATTCTTTGAAATATAAAATGTTATAAATTTTAAATAAAGGTTAATTTATTTTGTTCAATTAATATTTTACATTAAATTATATTTCGAATGGAAATCCATCTAGAAAAAAAAACTAAGGTCAGACCCGGGGAATTGAACCGGGATCGCTCGGTTAGTAGCTACAGCGTCAGCATTGAACTACCGAGACTCCTTTCAATGATGTTTTTTTCTCATTATATAAAGTTACAATGATTGTTATTCAATTAAAACGTAAAATTAATTAATGTTTTACATTATTATATAATTTTTAATGTAATTTTATTTATTATTATTTCTAAATTACAATAAAAACATTGAAAACATTTATAATTTGCTACATAATGCGAGAATATTTGACATTTTGCGCAGAGGTTAATAACCTTGACAATTGAATTGTGATTTTTGTACATATAAATTATTTTTTGAAAACGAGTACATACATCTGATTATTTAGCTGTAAGTACTAAATAGTAGATTGACTGAAATTATACAAATTGTAAACGTATTATTACTATTGTCTTTACAAATTTAATGTTTACTTTTGTCGTTTTTAAAATTCTAGATGTATCATGAGTGAATCCGATGAAGGAAAATTGGGGTGTACACTCGTACACCTCCAAACATCGTGGAAGCGGCTCACATTACATCTCTTAATTTATTGCCAAGTATTTCACGTAAAAAATATGAATGCGAAAATATTGAAAAACTTTCTTAGCTGTTGGTGGTTTATTACTTTTTTTGTTGTCGTAGATAAAGTATAGTGTGTAACGCGTGCAAAAACACCAATTTTTCACTCGTGTGATTGCGGCATTCGACTACGTCTCATGCCGCAAAATCTTCACACTCGTGAGAAATTGGCACTTTTCTGCACTTGTAACACAATATACTATTATAATACTTTAGATTTTTGTATTTGGTGTGAAAACATACATGAATAAAATACTGAAAAGAAAATCAACAATTTGTATGTAGAAATCTTATTTTAAAAAGTATGCAAAGTCAGCAGGTAAATTTTGGGTGAGCGCACGAAACCAGAAGTCATTAGTACCGAACTTGATTGTCCATCTGGTTGACGCACGAAACCAGAAGATTTTACAGTTCCACACAAAACGCGACGCACGAAACACTAACAAATCGAAAATAACTAATAAATAACAATAATAATATTTGACCCTTAACCACCCAGGTGCGGTCTCTGTGACCGCAGGTATCTGTGTGACTTTTGGATTTTCCTATTTCTAGAAAGAATTAAGATTTGTGCCTTTAGGTATTCCTAAATAGCATCATTTTCAGTTTGTAGCCCGCTGCACATCGATCTGTGTTCACGCGTTGCGTTATTATTTAAATTTAAATATTTCGTGCGGTCATAGTGACCGGACCCGGGTATTTAAGTTATGGCTAGCTCTTCACTTAAGATTCGCTTTGATGATAAGGATTTTGAAAATTCATTGCTAGATATATCTATTGTAATTTTTTGATGCTAGAATCAACTAGGCTGTTTTTCGTAATTTCCACCGTTAAATCATTTTTTTTAGTTATATTAATTTCTGATTATAAAAATTTAAAAAAAAATCTTTAAATGAGAATTCACACTATTAAAGGACTATAACAACAAATTTAAATGACTTATTTTGCATTTTTTTAAATTTTATAGCACTTTAGAGATCAGCGATCACCGTGACCGGTCCCAGGCATTTGTGTTACTCTACAGCACTCGGGTAGTTAAGGGTTAATTAATTAATTAAATAAATACTAATAAAATAAATAATTAATAAAACTAAAAAATATTTAATTAAAAGCACAGTAATACATAAATAGATTCACCTTTCATTTTTTTCTTTTTTTCTCTTCTATGGCAAAACCTTTCATGTTTAGTGTTGTATTGTTTGTCGGCAAGTTTTAAGTCATTCATAACTTTAACAAAACATTCTTCATGAATATGAGAATGATTTAACCAAGCAAGTATTATTTCAAATATCCATTTGAAGCTTCCAAAATAAATAGTTTTAAATACATTTATCCTTGTAAAACACTTTGCTCTTTTCTAGAAAAAATACCTGGTTGCGCCCTACAACTTTTTATTATTTCAGGTTTACTGTGGTTATAAATACTTCAATACGAATTTTAAAATAAAAACATTCTGTTTAGGTCTGTAGGAAGACTTCTATTTGAAAATATTAGTACCTGTTTATAAATAAGATAAGGATTCCAGATTAAAACCTTTTTGAATATAATTGAATAGAAAGTACAGTTTACTTATTGAATAGCTATCCAGGTATGGTACCTAACAGAAATTTCTTACTGAAACAAATCCCTTTCTCTGTATTGATTGTGTACAGACAAATTGTGAATAATTTGTATATCTTTGAAATGGTTGTTTACTAGTTTCTTAAAAAAAACTAGTTAAGAAAATCAAGTGTGTAAGGCGACGCTCTTGTTCACAATTACATTATTTATCTAATAATTAGCTCAAGAAATTGAAACAGATAAAACCTTAGTTCTAAAGTAAGAATTTTAATTGAACTTATTTCTTATTTACAAAAGTCCCGTGTCTCGAATTATTTTTCCCGGGACTCGAGACAACAAAAAATTGAGGGAAATTTCTCGGGTCAGAGTTCCTAGTTCAAACTTCCTTTAAAAACACAGTTAAGACGGAGATTAAATACCTTGGGGGTATTGGGGTCTTGGGTTTAATGGTTTAGAAATTTTAACTATATGTATTTATAAAATTATGATAAATTAGAATTAAATATAAAATTTATAAAATAAAATTTATTTTCCAAACCGTTGGAAATACTTGCCATACTGTTTCTTACGGAAGAAAATACGAATTTACCCCATCAAGATACCTGGTTATCAAGATGTAGGTTTCAACAGGATGGGGATCCTGCTCATTATGCGACGTGCATATTCAAGCGATATGTTTTCAAAACGAATGGATTGAAATGAGGTAGTTTATTAGATGGCCACCCAGATTCTCTGATTTAACGTACCTTGATTTTTTTGTCGGGATACTCAAAAGTGGTGTACAAGAAGAAACCTACAGAAATAAAGGACTTGCAAAAATCGAATTGAGCGGGAGATCTGACTTATCCCACCGGAAATAGTTTAGAAATAATCAAGAGAAATAAAAATCATCAATAGCTTAGGTTATTGTTAAAAAGCTGTGTTGCCTTGTTCTTTGTTAGAATTTCTTTAATCTTACATATAAATTGTTCTTTAAATTTTTTACTTTTTTTAGTCGCATTTGATCATAAGTGTACCTGATTTTATGTAACTAATTGTTTCTGTACTCCTTAATAGATGTTATCATGATCAACCATATATATATCAGCGAGTGTTAATGTTTTATTATTTCTAGATGTGTGTCTAGTTTTTCTTTCAAGCATTTCTACTACTAATAAATTTATCAACAGCGCCATAATATTATTCTAATTTATGTTGCAGTTACCTACATATTTTTCTCGACTTTTATTAACCAAATAACCACAGCAAGCTTTTAAGTCATAATTATTTTTTCTATTATAAATACAAATTAATATATGTATGTATGTAATCCCTCTCCAAAATATTTACATCACCTACCTATACATGGCAATGCAATACAGCTATTGACAAAATATAAAAAAAAATAATATATATCTCATTCTAAAAAGTACTCCTGCTCTTCCCTGCTCTGCTTTTGAAAATTCAATTATTCCCTTTATCTCTTTCTACATTTTTCCTTAATAACATACAGGAATGTTCAAAAAAAAGTTTTGATAAAACAAAACAAACAATACACGTCACAGCAATAAATGATACTAACCTATTAAGAATTTCGTTTAGGCCGTCTTTTACGCTGAATAAACCCACGCAAACAGTTCACACACATTGTTTACACATAATCACACTTATTTTCATACAAAACACGTCTCAAGAACCCAATTAAGCATTCAATTCATAACTTAAAAACATTTCCGTGACTTGACATAACCTCAAACGCCAAAGGTTCACCGTTAACTAAAATCTCTTAAAATCAACCCAATGTTACAGATCCATACCTTTACCTACCATTTATGCATCCCACCATACTCCATCAGACGTCAAGTTACATACACTTCAGGTTAATAATTTAGGCTCAAATTAATAATATTGAAGTTTATCATGGAGACAATTGAGGCGATTATCGCAAATACAGATATTTCACAGCCTACTTTATTTGAACTGTTTTATTTACATAATATTATTTGACGATTCCTCTTTTTGTGTCAACAAAAGAAAATTTTAAGAATAGTGTTAAACAGATGGAAGTAATATTTATTACAAATATTAGCAAAGTTTTTTTTTTTGTTATAAAAATAGTTTATATTTACTCAAGGGATTTGCTTTTTGAATTATGATTCGATACATACGTACATATATAGTTTAAATTTACTTATTACCTGATTATAGAGTACTAGAAAAAATTATTAAATTATACAGTAGCTATAAGGTTATTAAGTAGTAAATAATAGTATATACGCTATTTTTTGCACGTCCTGGAGGACTTAATCGCAAAAATTCAAAATTTCGAAAAATTTTTCCGAAAATTTCGTTACATGTCATTCGAAGAATTGGACTCTGCAAACGCCAAAATCACATAGTTTCAGGATAATAAATCCTAACATGTACCACGATTACTTTTTTTGTTGTTTGTTGTCATGGAAACACTTTACTCCCTCAGGGAGTAAAAGTGCTACTTTACTCCCTCTTTTGGGGGACTAAAATAGAGCCTTATATAGGACGTGCGAAAAAGTAACTTCCTGATCTTACTTTCAAAGACGTTTATGCAAGTCAATCAAAATTTCCAACCATTTCCAACTATACACGGTGATTCAGTACTCAATGATCGGACTTTGAGGATAAGCTTCTCTGCCTGAAATGAACCTGAAAATTTCGAAAATTTTGACCGACGTTTTCAGAAAAGTACGTATAATTGATGCAGGTCAGTGTAGTTAAGTCGAATAGAAATACATGCAAGATCTTTAGAAATTGACACCATCAGTAAAAACGTGACATCTGTTTAAACAAGCACAAGGATGCAAACGACGCACATTCCATTTTTTAGATGTTAAAACAAAACGATCTATTAATCCGGGGGGATTCCCCTTTATTCTAATAGTAAACGCAGACAGAAATGACATCATTTTAATACTGACCCATTTAATGTATCATTAAATTCGATGTGTATGCGTTAATAAACAGATATTAGTTTTAATTAAGTAAAGACATGTTTAGCTAATTTGATCTATCCATCAATAGGTATTGTTATTTTTATTGGAATTCTAGAATGTTTCATTATTAAAACCTTATTATTCTTTTTGATGTTTTAATTCAACGACCCTGAATGATTGATGGATTTGTTTACATAGTCAAGTACAAGTACTGTTATACGTTTTATTACTAAAAGCTGCAGTGTAAGGGGTTTGCAGTTTGTTATCATTTGAGAAACCAAATAGTATCGGGTATCTCCTTGATCTTGACCTCAAAAGATGTGTCCCTATCACGAGTACTATAATTTTTTATTCACAAACCTGCAGTATTGTATTACACATAGGGGTTAATGTGTCTATTAAAAGAATTTGAAATTGTCTTAGTCATCAGAAACAACACAAAACAAAAATACCATTTTTGAAACAATATCCATCGAGAGGTCGTTCTCAACATGCTTTGTTTATTTAATTCTGTTTATCTGTTGTTATTCTACGAAACACTTGGCCAAAATAAAGACGTTTTTATTACTTTACGCTATCCTTGCACATTCTAGTAGTATTGAATATCTGCTTGAACTAAAATATGTGTCATGTGCATTCATACTATTAAATTTGAAAACATTCGGCTGAACTTCGATGCCGTTTTTCTCCAAAAATATAGAAATACGAGAAAAATGGTATATAGGAATTTTCTTTCTTTAATGGTTATCTAACCACTGGCAAAGTCTGAGTATGTGTTAATGGGTCACGGTGTATAAATACAGTGCGAATGCTAACTGTGAAATACTATATACATAAAATGTTTTTGGTTTATCTGAGGTTGAAATCCTCGGATAGGTAAATCATAGTTTTTTAATGGCGGATCTGTCATCATATATTTTTTAAAATAACAATCCCTACTTTTTCTTGCAAATTCTGGTTCGCCTGGAAATTCCACCTAAGGCAGTAAGAAATTTCATGATCTGATGTGATATTTAATGAGACTATGATCGTTTTAAATTGTTAAGTTAAAAAACAACAATTCACAATAGTTAAGACATTTTTGCTTAGAGACTTTTTGCCAGTCGATAGATGAACTCATTTCTAACATCTTGAAGAACTCTGGCGTAATCGTTCTGATTTAATTTCTAATTCTTGCCTTAAGGTAATACATACCAAATTCTATAATTTGGTATGTCAAAGTACATCTTACTCTTCAGGTAACTTCACGGCAGAAAAATCTGTATGTAAGGTCAAGTGGTCGTGCTGACCACTCAATTGCCCCCACGCTTCCCATTCCATCGATCTGCGAACACTGTATTTAAATATTCCCGAACAGCAACGCTATAATGAAGATGTGCTCCATCTTGCTAGTACCATATAACAGTATCATTAACACAAGCAAAGCAATATAAACAAATCGTCTTTCCTTGACTTACATTAATTTTATTATGTCTTTTAAAATGCGCCATTGCTCGTATATAAACCTAGAAAAAGGGCAACTGAGGTTAATTAACATATACTAGAATGCATGACACAAAAAATGTAATTAATTCAAGGCAAAACCTCTGTTCTCGCATCGGGACGTTAGACATCGATTAATTAATTAATTATGTGAATTCAAATATTCCATAATCTATCTTTGTAACATCTTTTTGGTCTTTTTTAACCCTCTAGAATTTCCTGTAAAATTACGTGTAAATGTCTTGTGTAAATAAATATCAAGTTAATCAATTAAGTGTTTTATTTCCAAACAAGTGTAAAAATCTTAAGGTGTTAAAAACGTCAAAAAGAGTTAATTAATTAAGCAGACGACATAAAGAAAACATTTACAACTCAACCATGAAGTCTTGGAAAGCTTTCAAGAGCTTGGAAACACATTTCTGAAATAGATCCTACTGAAGAAGGGGGGTGCTATAGTATATACACCGTTGTCTAGCGAATCCCAATTTTATTTTTATAATAATATTTTTCTTAATCGTAATAGCATTTCTTTCTTTATTATCAGATGAAAATAAATATACAGTGTGGGATTAAAGTATGGAATATTAAAAAGAAAAAGCGAACTCAACCGGTTTTTCTAAAAACGCTGAAACACGTCGACTTCGTTTTTTACAAATACACATTACTATGTGGGATTCACCTTCCGACTTTCATTTGTTTTTAAGTTATCACGTCATCACAAAAAAATTTAAATGACAATATAGATTTTTAATAGTGGAATCCGATAGTGATTTTTCTTCCCTTTATGATCATGCAAATAAATCATAGGGTTGCATAACAAAGATTCTGAGAAAAATTGAGCTAAACTTTGTAAATGTTTGTTAGTTATGACGTCATCACAAAAAATTTAAATGACAATATAGATTTTTAGTAGTGGAATTCGATAAGTAGTGATTTCTCTTCCCTTTATGATTATGCAAATAAATTGTTGCATAACAAAGATTCTGAGAAAAATTGAGCTGAACTTTGTAAATGTTTGTTAGTTATGACGTCATCACAAAAAATTTAAATGACAATATAGATTTTTAATAGTGGAATCCGATAGTGATTTCTCTTCCCTTTATGATCATGCAAATAAATCATAAGGTTTGCATGACAAAAATTCTGAGAAAAATCGATCTGATATATTGATATATTGATACCATAATATCAATAACATTAAATGTTCAGATCGATTTTTCTCACAATTTTTGTTGTGCAAGCTTATGATTTATTTGCATAATCATAAAGGGAAGAGAAATCACTATCGAATTCCACTACTAAAAATCTATATTGTCATTTAAATTATTGGGGATGACGTCATAACTTAGAAACAAATGAAAGTTGGAAGGTGAATCGCACATATTAATGTGTATTTTTAAAAAACATAATCGACGTGTTCAGCGTTTTTAAAAAATCGGTTGAGTTCGCTTTTTTTAAATATTCCATACTTTAATCCCACCCTGTATATACCTACATATATTTAAAAAAAATTGTTTATTTTAATTTTATGAGGACTGGCAGCCTTTAATAAAACATTTATATGTGAATTTTTAACGTTTCGCCGCTCAATGGAGGCTTTTTCCAAAGTATGTTATTTTATTATAATAAAACTTTGACCATTTTGTGGTGTATCTTATTATTCTGAAATTAAAATGAACATTTATCTTTTTTTTTAGATGATTTCTCAATTTAAGATCACAAGTGTTTTCTAATAGACCCAACTGACGTATTTTTTGCGCGGTCTTAGAGGAAAAATAGATTAAAAAACTCATGTGAACTCGTAGAAGAGTGATTCTGAAACTTCGAAGTAACATTCAAAAATTGTCTTGGTCCGCTCAGTTACCTTCAAACTAGCAAAAATTAAATTATTTATACTTTAACTAGTACTTAACTTTTATTCAAGCTTTAAAAGAAACAATTATAAATTTGATAGGTACTTATTATAACTACAGAAATTATTTAGTATATAAAGGGAATTTAATAACTTCTTAATTAATGTAGCGTCGTGTATTTGTATCTTTTCTATAAGCTTTGAGCGCTCACAGTACAACTAAAGGCGTGAACTTGCAATGTATATTACTTCATTCAATGATTAAACATCTAGTCACTAAATAATTAAAAATACCGGTTTTAAATGAATTTATTCATTATTTATTTGTTTGTTTTATACATTTATTTTTATGACCTTGTTTAAATAATCCATTTCAAAAAAAAGGTAAGATAGTTGGAGACTTTTCTAAATCGAAACTACGTAATATACGTAACACTGGCTGGACCCAGGGGCGTGGTTCTTCAGACGGATATGAAATTAAACTTGTCAATTCCATGCTAAATTCTTCCCCCTCCCCTCTAAGAATTTCTTAATTTTCGTGAAGATCATATTCAATCAACATTAAGAACGAGCTATTTAAGTACATTTAAAAAGGCTTAAAATGCTCAGGAATCAGAAATTCTCTTTTGATATTTTCCAAATAAATTTAGAAAGTCACAGTACTTATTTCGACCCTTAGAAGCTGATTGCAAGTTACACTTCGAGGGTTAAAAGAACACATTTTCATTATGAGTTCAAAGTGTGATTAGTCGTGCGAAAGGGTATTGTTCTTAGCTCAATTAGTGTTCCTTATGTTTGAGCATAGACTAAATTCACCACATTTTATAATAATATGGCAATTGTTTATCGAGAAACCTATCATAACTGTTTATAACTAACTGCTAGTAGTTAGTTAAGTGCATAAACGGGTTGATTTTGAACTGCGTGAAATCAAAGGCATATTGAAACTAACACAGTTTGTAAATTATTAGATCATTATTATTATGTTTGTGAAGGGTTCTTGAGCTAAAAATTATAATTGCTTAGAAATAAAAATACATCACTATAAATAGACATTTTAATTTTTTTAAGAAAAAAAGTAAAGAAACTTTCTTTTTCAAAGGAAAAAAGATAAATAAGTAGAACAATTTTTGACACTTTGCAAAACACACCAACACAAAAGACTAATTTACTTGGTTTTGTGTATTCTTTTTCCATTAATTTAGGACAAACCTTTATAAACAGCAACAACAAAACTAACTGGTCCTTTGAAGTTTTCGCCTCAAGTAAAATCTCTCCAAAGTAAATCCATTAAATGTATTATAAAACTTCAAAGTACAGATTCAATTTTCCCGCGTTGAAATTCAATATTTTCTTGTTATTTAAAATTGCGTTTTTCAATAAACTCTGATGAAATTAGAAATTATTTTTTAACTTGGAAAATATGTTTGTATGGATTCGAAAATTAAGGAGCGGAGCGCAACCGATAATAAAAACGAACGAACGAAAAATTTCATAAACTTTTCTCCTGATAATATCAAATCAATGTTAAAAATGTACATACTTTAGAGTTTTATGAAGCCTTTTAAAATGGTAATACTTGTAGTTTATGAAGGTTTGTAAGTTAAACTTGTATTTTTAATTAACGTAATAAAAGGTTTGACGCTTTTGTCCAAGCAAGTTCTTCTAAGAGTTGAATGTTGCCTTTCATTGGATTAGTTTCCATTTTATCTCAGAAACCAGATTATTATTTGCAACTTTGTAATTCGTAACATTTTGATGTACGTAACAGGAAAGTTGTGAGAATGATTAAAGTAGGTATATCAACTATCCCTGTTACGTACAAGAGTGTAAAAACTCTCATCGAAATTGGTTCGCACGTAAAAAACTTAGATGATAATAATAAGTGGCAATTACACAGTAATCAGCCCACTGAACAATTTTTCAAGTACTGGGTAAAGATTTTAGAGTTACAATTTAGAGTAGAAAAACATTTGTTTTCACTCTATTTTTAATAAAAAGAATAATTCTTCACTACTGAAATCTATTTTCTCCCTATATTATTAATTAACTCTATATAGATTGAATATTCAATCTAATAGTATTCTACTTTAAAAGTATAACAAAATCCACTCTAATTTTAATTTTATTAAGAGAAGAAAGGCCAGTAAAAAGTGATCTGAATTGGTAAAAAAAATGTTTGTAAGTGTTCATGTTACTCTAGCTAGAGTAAATAAAACGAATTGGCATCAATATACACTTGACAGTGTATTTGACAAGAGAAGCGTGTGCGCAATGACGACACTAACAAAAATCGCGACAATCAGCTGCCTGCTGTGTTAGACTTCCACTTGTTATAACTGTTGAAACTTTGCAATTTCAAAAGTTACTAATATTAATGGAAATTTTAAAATTTTACAAATCTTTGGATAACGTAATGCAAGTGTACAGTAGTGTTCAGTAAAAGCAATAATTATAATTATATCTAATTCACAGGATAAAAGTGTAATTACATCATAATTCCAGTAATTTTCAAATTTTGGCCGAGTTCACGGAGTGCTGCAGGGGAATCTCCTAATAGAAATTTCATGAGTTGGCATGGTTGTTGTGAGTGTTCATAACAACCATACCATGAACCAAAAAAAACAATTTCGAAGTAAAGGTTCCGGGGTGTCCTTTAACCAATATAAAAGTGTCCTAACTGGGCTCGTATATGTTTTTTTTCAGTACGTACATCAATTAATTAATTAATTAATTAAAATAAGTGAATTACTTATTTTATTATTGACATTGGAAAACTACACTATTTTCACTCTAAATTTCAATCTAAATAGAAAACAAATTATACAAAAGTTTCACAAACAATCCACTCTAAATAGGCAACATTTTTCCCATGTAGAGTAAAAGATTCAAAAGTCAAGAGTAAAATCTTACTCCGAAACGATTAGAAATTTGACTGTCTAGTGTAAAAAAGTTACCATAAATGATTAATTGTTATAGAGTCTAATAAATGCTTGCCACCCAAATAGGATTTGAAGCCACGATTTTTGGAATAAGACTCGTCTTTCGCTGGCTCCTAATGCAATTATTCTAAAATATTGTGTATATGATTTTTTTTCTGTTTATTATAGTTTTATGTAAATATTTTGTGTATAAAGTACCGATTTTTAGTTTATTATGTCATTTTTGTTGAATTCGTTTAAATGTAAAATTTTCTTTAAGCACAAAGAGAGCATTTGTTGCTGATTGAAATTCAAGAAGTAAAAATTATATAGTAAAGCTTAAAAGTGACTTTTGCTTAAGATGGTCAAAGACAAAAATTATAATAAAAACTAACGTGCAAAATATTACAGTGAATTGCAGTAATTAATTTGGTTTATTATAATAAATGTGAATACGTATTATAATGTATTATAACGTATTTTATTAGAAAGATTTATTTGTTAACACAAACGTAAAATAAAGGTCACTCACTAAAATAAAACAGAAACATTTACGATTCTAGTTTAATTAATAACATAATATTATATGTAGTTCTAAGTTTAGCCGCTTAAAAATAGTGATTTTTAACATTTCTACATTTCTTTGAAGAATTTAGAGTTGGTTTATATACCCGAAATTCTACGTGGTTGGTGAAATTATTAAATTGTCAGTGCAAAGATATGAAACATTGTTTATTGGAATTGAAAAATTAAAAACCTGGAAATACTTTCACATCACACAGAAGAAAATTGGAAAGCTAGTACAACTACAAATAAAGGTAGGAACATCTTTCTGTTAAAAAATGAATTTAGAAAAAAGATGGAAAGAACTAATTAGCAATTTAGTTAAAAAGTAAAAATAATTTTATAATTAGTCTTGGATAATTGATTTATAGATTCGCCTTATCACCTTAATAAAAACCTCATATCACCCTGAGCTAGAGACTCCGGGTTCATTTAATTTACATATTTATCAAATATTTTTAAAAATAGCTTTAATTATATTTCATAACATGAATTCTTGATAATCTAAAAATTAAAGTTAGAATGGCAGGGGTAATAAACAATAGGAAAGGGGTGGTAATTAACTTTATTGTTTTCGTTCTAACTCCGTCATTTTTAATCCAATTTTGGCGCAGTTTTCAGCAAAGATTCAACAGTGCTTACGCAGAAGTAAAGAAGAATACAAATGCATCCTAAATCATTATTACAACTTAATACATATTTTTTATGAAACCAAGAGTATTTTATTGGTAATAAATTATTTTAATAATAAGATTGTGAGAATTTGCCAACCAATTGATTCGACAACGTATATAGGTTCCCCTTGAATGCGCAATAATCGTCTTTAAACATAAATGTATAGCAGTTTAACCTAACACGACTGCATGTATGTAGGTATTACAGATCGATATTATCAGGAACAGCTTGCAATAACCGTACATACATATTATTAAATAAATAAACTTAATGTTCATGTTAACTTCTATCAGATAAGTCCCTTATCATAAAATAAAAGCGACCTGGATCTACCGTGTCTAAGCACATCAATGTAAATGGAATTAATGCGGTCGATTCTTATTGAAATTCATAGTTATAACATTTACATATAGATGAACGTATTTACATATGCCTCAAGTATGCTTAGTTATACACTATACGCAGTTCCGGATGCATTTTCTCAACTGACCCCAACCTAAAATTGACACATCAATCTTAGAACAACCGACGACCGAAACGAAGGAATGACGGAAAACTAATGATTTTATAGACAAATTGAAAATTAACCGCATGATGAAAAATTATACCTGTTGACCCTGCCTACGTTTCTATAAAACGGCTCTCTTGAGCTTTACTAATTTATGGATTTAAATGACTTCAATTATATCTATAATCGAGTGCGTTGGCTGGCCCATGGGCAAATCAATCGCGAAAACTTCTAACAACGTTGAACTTCTTCTTCTTCAATGAGAAAACGACTAATGATAATCCTACTTGACAGGATCCGATAAAAAGCCCACTGGTGTTCCTTTTAACGATCGTAAGATCTTCTGAAAACACTAAGCTGGCCTATTCATTCTATACCGCGTTAATAACGTTGAAAAGTGTGCGATTTGTTAGAACGGTTCCTTTAATAAAAATAAGGTAATGTAATTACAATACTTTGTATTCCACGCATTCTAACTCATTAAACCTCAATGCCTAAATTAATGTAATTGAAGTTGATGTTTATTGATTTTGAAAGATATTAAGACACTAGTTATTATTTTATGAAGACATTTGCTATAATTGTTTATTTCTGTCAATAATGATATTTTCTTCTAATGGCATTGAAAAACCATAGCGAGCTGGTAGAAAAGGAAAACTGTTTTTGGAATATTACTTTTGTTTCATAAATAGTAATTTTCTTAATTGTTAGGCTCAGAGTTTCAGTTTCAGAATAACTACATGTCTGCAATTGATCTCAGATCAATCAATTCCAACACAGTTTAGACAGTTCTTACCATGTCACAAATTGCCAATCAAAAGCTCTATTAAATAAATAAATAAACAGCCCAGATTCCAAATGTCCTACAAATTCGGTTCTAGCACAATTTATTGCCATACCTAGTACTACATTACTGTCATACCTGTCTAGACGCAATTTCACCTTTTATTGAGCCTACCGCGCAAGGATTTGAGGCAATCCGAGCACGAATGAACATTATCTCAAGTCCACATTTTCAAAGTTGGCACCCAAGCCCTTGTTTCAGTATTTAAGCAGTAGTTCTGGAGCTATAACCGTGTCTTCAAATATTTCTGTGACTAAGTAACGGTTCCCAAGCAGCATTTTTAGTCATCGCTACGTACCAGTTTTTGTCAATAGTCACAAGCACGTAATTGCTACGGTTTCATTGCGTGCCTGAAAAAAAAACGGGAACAATTTTTGGTAGCAGGTACGTGACGGCATAATAATTGCTACTTTCGTCACAGTATATATAACAATCAGTAGATTCACTTGCATGCTACACCATTCATTTTATTAATCCACCTTCGAATATCACGCCCATAAACGAAGTAGTGGACCGACGTTTATCGGCCGGCATCGCCGGTAAATAAAACGCAGAGCCGCATTCAATAAAATGTCTCGAACAAATATATAAACAAAATCTCTTGTTATATAATAGTACAGTAAAATATGAAGTAGAATTATGTGTAGTGAACCATTTGATTGAAGTTATTTTACTTATAGAATCTAATAAATAAAACGATAATTAATTTAGATAATTAAAACATTTATTAAACTAAGTTAGAAGAGTTGTTTCTTGTTACGTCGTTAATTACCAACTAAAGTTACATTATTTTTTCAAGCCATTAACCATATTCTTGCGCTGCAATAGTCATTTCATTTTATTTAGAAATAATTACGAACAAATGCATAGCTGTATACAATTTGAATACCTGTTCAACAAACAAAGGAAGAATCTAGGTCACCGAAATCACATACGTACAAAATAGGGGAGATGAAATCAATTTACACTAATAATAATAATAATAATAATAATTAATAATAATAAAATTTATTTTCATTCATATTAAATTAAAGACACAATGACAAACGAAATGCTAAAAAGTACAATCCTAACGCACGCTTTGACTTTTTTTAACAGTTGAGAGTAACAAAAGACGCTGTAGTTCACACCTGTTGATAAGGCGTTGACCTAGATTCTTTATTGTTGAACTCTTTTAATAATAAATCAGCATAAGAAATTTTATTATGTAGGATTTCGTAATCGCTTATTTGTTCTATTACGTGTTAGTAATTCAATTTGAAGCAATTGATAAATATATACAAAAGTGAATTCTTAAATACGGCATTGTTTTTACGAGCGTATTTATTAAAAAATAATTGTATGTAGGAAAAATTACCTGAAATCGGAAACCTGAAAAAACGAATTGTAGTTGTTTCCGAGGTATTTTTACAGCCTTTGGCGGCACAACGACTAACACTATGCATTGTTTACTGGCACTAATATTGCACGCCGCCTCTGGTAATTTCGATACGTTCTGTTGCGTGTTTGAAACAGAACTGCTGTCTGCATACTTCCGACTCGCGCCAGCATGTAGTGTGGTGGATAGAAATTATTTGCGACAGTCACATTACTGTATGTTATATATACTGTGGTTTCGTGGAACTACTTTTCTCTCCTTCTCTTTTCTCTTTGACACATCGTGTCGCGTGATTACTCTCTCTTACTCGTGCAACGTAACTAATACTCTATCATTTTCTATACTAATGCTGCGATCATGTCACAAAATGGATTACTATTTATTTGTAATACGTACTTAATAATACGAAGAGTGGTGAATTTTTTGATTATTTTGTCTTTCCAGTAAACCAAAATTATAAACCATTGCAACTTTTCTGTTGAATGTGATGATGATAGATCGAAAAATAACAACGCGCTTCTTTAAATATATTTTTTAATAAAAAATGTCTTTAATAAAATATGACAAAAATACTTATAAGTTGATACACATGATAGAAACCACTTTTATATTATTCCTGTTATGTTCTTTTATGTGTTTAAATAAAAGATACTCAATTATTGTCATTAATTAACTTTAGTAATATTGAGTGAGCAGGGAGAATTACATACGCAATGCATGCACTGTACAAGATGTGTGTCCTCCAAGCCGACTCAAGTGGTATTGATTAACTTGATGGACGGGCCAGGATTAGCTAGTTCATCACTACAAATAAATTTGGCACCAATTTGTTACTTTTATTGAAGGTTATGTAGTAAAACATCTAATAACAACCATAACAAATCGCAAATTGATTAATGCCCTCCAATATTTTACAAGTAAATATGAGGATGAAGTAGTTTACGAAAAATTACTTTAAAGTAGCAGTCTTAGGGTAGCAAAAACGTAAGTTTTACTTTCAATACTACTGTAAGGTTCCGTTAGTTTAAAGGGTTAAACAATGGTTCCAGGCAGGTGGCAGGAACTTTCAGTACTACGTTAAAGTATTAGAAACTTTAAAGTAGCTTCGGGTAAGTTACTGCTACAATCATAATACCACTTTGAAATTGCAACGACTTTAAAATAATTATACTAAGTGGCAATACCGTTCCACATACTTTAAAAATTACTTAGAATTAATGTTACTACATAGTTCCAATAAATAGTATAAACAACTACAGAATTACTAAAATATTCCGAATTGTAGTAATTAAACCCATAGTCATAGACTTATTTGTAGTTACGTAACAACTACTCAAACAATGTTCCGATCTCAGTTACTGCTACTTAGATGCAGCTTGGATTAAATTTACAAGCAATAATTAAACATCCAGTATGCATCTCCAAATAATTAATACATCAAATCATCTTTTGCGTCTTACTCAGAACTTTTCAGTGAAGAATATTCAATGAAAATATTACTTAATGGATTTCTTGATTCATTTAAATATTATAATGACCCGATCCACGTCAGGTAATAGCTATTTACTATATTAGGCTGGTAGCAAGACATTTATGCTTGGCTACAAATGCGGCTACCGACCGTGCGTAGTGTAAATGTAAAAAAGAACCATTTTGAAAGCAAATTATTTGCTATAGTTGTTTAATAATCAAAACTGTCGTATTGATTTTGAACAAGTCTGCTGCGATGGGTTTTTACAGTGAACACCTACCGGACGTTGTCAAGGGCATCGATAAGTGTTACCGACCTAAGCCATAAATACGTATAGGCCTAAGTGAAGCCGGAAATGAACGGTTGTTACATACATACTCGTTACACACGATGCAACATATACAAGGTATTGTAGCTCTAAAACTAAAAAAGTTATCAGAGACTACTTGATCAAATCAAGTTTTATTTGGTACTGTTAGAAACCTTTTTTTAATCGCTTTTCAATGATGTATCACAAGTAAAGAATTGCTAATTAATATTTTCAATGTGGAGCAGGTGGGGTTGAGTTGGTAATCACACCATACTTCCCTATTACCGAAACTTTTTTAAATTCAGATTTGTGTTTCTGAGTCTAGACAATTTGTTTATTCCTGGGACTCTAGACTTTTTTTGGAAATCCCGAGAATTCCTAAGAATCCCGGATAGTAGTTTACATAGGTACCTAACACAACAATTCTTTTTAAAATCGCTTTAGATAATTTTCGAATCACTTTCTCCCAAGAGTTTCTATTGGAGAATAACTACATTTAATGAAAAGCACAGCAGCACGTAAATAAATTCTCATAGTATCACAAAACGTCTTAAAATCTATAATAAAATCTCTTTTATGACAAAATCTTTTCTGTTTAGTGTAGTATTGTTTGTCGGCAAGTTTTAAGTCATTTATAGCTTTTACAAAAGATGATTCAGCCACGCATGTATTATTTCAGACATTCACTTACAGTTTCAAAATAAACAAAGTTTTAAATAGATTCATCCTTGTAAAGCACATTGCTGCTTCATAGAAAAAATACATGGTATTGCACCTACAACTTTTTATTATTTCTGCTTTATTGAATGATGGTTAATATTTAACTCAAATGAAACAAATTCAGAAATGTTTATTTTAGTCTTTTTTTTAAATAAAAATAAGAATTGCAACAAATGTTCGAAGAATGACTCCTTCTACGTTTTCAATGCACTGAATCGTTAAAAAATATTGTAATAATCTCCTATTATAGATGAGGAAAATTGGATATAAAAATGCATTGGATATAAAGCGTCACAAATGGTGAAAACCTCAAAAATTACTTTTTGTGATGAAACTTACTGCTTCTCAAGAATTAGGTAATCATTATTATACACATTTGACAAAAGCGAAATAAATGATCTAGATAATGGAAAAGATAACACTAATGCTACTAAAATTGTCCATCGTTATCAAAGTTGTCCAAATTGCAAAAACCAATACCTTCAAGAGAAAGATTTTATCTGTTAAATTACAAAAAAAGGGGGAAAAGGAAATACCAAAAATGCAATTTGTAAACATAAAATTCCCTGATGATACGACGTTTCAACAACACTCTGATAAAAGTCCTGTCATTCAAAGTTTTTTGATTATTCTACGGTTAAATTGTTTTTTGGTTTGTATTTTAATTGCCGCCATTAAAACGCACGTTTACATAATTTCACGTGCATAAAGTCAGTTTATCGATTTATTACCTGTAATTTGGAGCAGTAATAATAATCACGGTTTATGTAACTTCAAATTACATTTACTGATCGTGAAATTACAATTTTATTATCCAACAGCGCATCAACGAAAAATTATAGAGCCTGGTTGTTAGGGTTAAAACATAAAATTTTCTTTCATTTTCTTGAAAAGACAGTTCACATTGAAAACCCTTTCAAGACTACACTCCACTTTATTTATCGGCATAATTATACATCCACAGTACGGAAATGGGTTGTTATTAGTTACTCCAACGCACTAATGGCTTTGGAAATTGCACGTTATATGCATTATCAGAAAATGTTATCAGTTCACACCAATCCCTAATGTATAATTATCAACTTATTAATGAAGATTCCCAAGGTGGCAGTCCTTTTATTACAGTGGAACATCAGGCGTGTTATAATGTTTTAACGCAATATCAATAATGTTTGCAGGACAAACAAATAACGATCGCTGTTACAAAATTCAGCAAGGAGGGTGTCGATAAAATTTAAGCATGAAACGTGCACACTTGTCAATTAAAGGGCCGGTGGGTAAACGTGATAAAAAGGACTATTAAAGTATTTTCATGAACGTGTTTCGCATGATTATTTGTTCGCCCTAACAGATAGCGTATTAAATCAGTCATTTTTTCTTCTCCCAAATGACCTCGTTATAATGCTATATTTGTAATTCAAAGTTTCGATATTTTTCCACAAAACTCGCGACGTTGATGGATTAAAGCAAGGGAGACGTCTAAATCAGAGGCGGATTCGCTAAATTGCTTATGTAAAACAACCGTACACAAAAAAAAGTGCCTTCTCAAAATGTTTGCGCGCAACATCATGCATCAGAAATGTCAAATAGCTCGACTCTGTCTTGGCACATAACGAAGTTCAGGAAATTTCCTGACATCCTCACAACACAAAAAAAGCATTGCGTCTTCTGAAGTTATTCGATGCGAAACACGCGACAGTTTTTGAGATGTGCACACGGATAAGAGCCATAAATTCCTCTTTTGATGCTATATACTAAGCGACTGCCATTGATCAAAGGTAATTTCGAAAAGCTGGAAAGCCTGTATTTTCCTTCCGAACAAACTTTCCCTTTGTTACTATTTTTACTACTGGAGGTGCATTTATTTATTTCTGTAGAATTACGTCGAATTAAAACTAGCGATGTAAATGTAATGAAACTAATATAATTAAACCACAGTTAAATCAAAACACAACACACATTAGCTGCACTTATTCAGTTAGACTTCATTTTATTTCACTATTCACTTTTGCATGAACAAGAGTATGAAAATATAACATCGTGGAAATTTTATTACAATCTACTACTCTTTATATTTTATGTGCAAGTAATATCTAAAAGCTCAACTCTGCAGGTTGAAAATACTCGCAATGTAATAGAAAATTCACATTTTATTTTTGAATGACACAAATGAAAAATGTCTGTATACTTTGAATCACTCAGAATAGAGGCTTATTCTAAGAAATAAAAAAAACTTGTATACACAAATTGCAAGATGTTGCAATTTAAAATCGAATAAATTAAATGAGCATCGCGAAGTTAGAAAAAAATAATCTATATTTTCAAAATGGAACACCCTGTATATTGTAAGTTATTTTAACTTTCCACTCTTTAGCAAAGATTTCAAGAATTTGTCAAATCAACGAGATTACTATCCAACCCATTATTTTCTTACGTCTGCAAAGTTGGCACCACCACTTTAACAAGATCAAAACTTTTTAGCTGTAGATTGTGAACTAATTTTGATCTAAAAGTACAAATTTTGTGTTCCGATATTTTAGCGGTAAATTATATCTTTTGGAGGGGCGGGGGGGGGTGATATCTTGACGACCACTTGACCCCCCCACCCTACTATGCAAATCTCAAACAAAACTCAAATTTTATTACATGAGAATAATGAGCTAATTATAAGCTAATTTTGAGCTCGAGTATTTTACAGCTAATTATGTCATTGGTATACCAATATACCAATAGAAATGTCATTGATCTACCAATAACATTTCTAACCTAACTTAATCAAAAGTGACAATAAAATGGTATAGAAAATTAGGTGTACTGGATTTTTCCACATTATCACCTCTGCAAACTTTCACAAGTCACAGCACGGCGACACCACACCTTCTGTCAATCCTTTTATACCTTTGACTCCCCTCATCTTGCCCCCACCTCGTCTTATATTATTATAAAAACTTTTTCATATTGAATTAAGTATGTCATGCGGCCCACCATTTTAAAGTCCAAAAGATAGACTTTAAAAATAGTTTGTGTTTCAATTCTTCATCTTATTGATACTAAAAGTTGTAAAGGAAAACGTAACTGCCAACATGGGCAGAATCATTTATTTTGGCACACTTTATAAAAAGCGTAACTGAAGAACTATTTCGGAATTTAATTTATCTAGGAGTATAATAGCAGCTGTGCAAAATTTGAAAAAAAAATAAAGAAGGTGATTATGTGATTGAAATCTCAGAAATAGTGAATCACTTGAAATTGAATTACCTCAAGCACTTTTTACTGCTCATTGCCTTTTGTTTCCTATTGTAAAATCTGTGTAATACCTGATTAATACTGTTTTATAACTTTTTAATAGAATATTTACATTGTTGCAAGATTTAATTTTATGCTTCCTTTTCTGCAGAAAAAGTGTATCGTAAGTATTATTAATTTTATATTTGCGTTTGTTATAAAGTTCAGGTAAACAGCAGGTTCGAAGGTTCCTGTTATACAATAATTGTTCGCATAAACTGTAATCAGATTTGTTGTGTAGTCAATCAGTACTACTTTAAGGGATTCTCGGTATACTCCTAACTCTTTTGTATCTTTACAAATATTTCATTATATCATCTTTCTTTAATTTCTTTGATTTTACAATCAATTATTTTGTGTATCCGTGTAAGTTATATTAGTGTGGTTATTTTTGTGTATACTTCGTTCTTCCATTAGTCTCGAAATTTCCGTTCCTCTCTTTGGATCTTGATTACAAAAATTTTTATGTCTTTCCATTCATCTTCTATTGCATGAGTCTCTGTATTTCCTGCCTCCTTCAATTCTTCATTGAGTCTTCTCTTTCTGCCATGGTTTCATTTTGTAGTATCCCTGTGTGCATTAGGTTTTTTTATAGATCTTTAATTTGTACCTTAGCCAGGTAAGTACTGGGGGGGTTATGATTTGATCCAACATCAGCGTTAAATTCTAATAAACTGCTAGAATTAACAACGTAAACTTAGGTTACAAATATTATTAGGTTAGACGTAATAAACCTAATATTACCTCTAACCTTACTCTAACCTAATATTACCTGTAACTTAGTCTAACTTAGGCTAACCTACAACATAACATAACCTAGTTAGAGGTAACTGTAGAAGTTAGGTATGATTAGCGATAAGGTTAAGTTAAGTTAGAGTTTTGGTTAGAAGTGAAGTGGGCTATATTAGCCCGGTTAAAGGCTTAGGTTTAATCATAAATTAGGTTACATGTTGCATTAGGTTTGGTTAGGCTATATTAGACTAGAGGGTAATTCCATATAAGTGATCAAATGAGTTGTAACTCACTTTCTTTGATTTTTCTCAAATTAGGCACAACTGTTATACTCCTAAAGATAAGTAAAAATCTAAAATATTATATTTTTTATGCAAGTGGTTCTTGAGTTGCAACCGTTTAAAGTATACAAAAATGAACTATTTTGACAATGTTGTCATTTACATTTTTCTTTATACCTTTTAATAGAAATAAGATAAGAGATGGAAACAAAAACTGTTTTATAGTGCACCTTTTGGGCTTTAAGATGATGGGATAATGGGATGGCATACAGGTTATAGGTTAGACAAGGTGGTGTCAGGTTAACTTAGGTTACAGGTTAGGCTATGTTAGAGATTAGCTTAGGTTAGAGGTTATGTTACAAGTTAGGTGAGATTAAAGGTAAGGCAAGGTTAGATTAAATTAGGTTAGGTGATGCTGGATTAGAAATAGAGTTAATTTGAGCTTACATTAGGTTAGCCACCTAAGTTAGAGGTAAGCGCAAAATATGTTTTTCTACCAAATCTGTACTCTTTGTAGCTTTTCATAAAGATTTAATTGTTTGTATTATGCAAACAAATAATATACAGTTGTAGGCACATTTAACTCCAATCGAATCTCTGCTGTTACAATTTAATATAAGTAATCTGCCTTTAACAATTTAATGCACATAATATCTTCCAGAACGCTGCTGATTTTGATTGTCTAATTCGTTGGCTAAACATTTATCTCGGTTCTGATCATTTTTCCAAAATGATTTTCCTTTTTTCGTTTCCTAATCTGATTTCGTATTTTCTGTTATGTTAAGTCATTTACTGTGTAGCTTTCCCCATTTACTATTAATTCAAAGCCGTTAATAGCAAATTTAAATCCTTTATCGAGCCGATAAAATATTACACAGTACAGGTGTTCTTGAACCTCATATCAGGTTTTCTGTCTACATGTATATCTTATTATTAATCATTTCTTACTATCTGCCACTTCTAAATAGGTAAATAATATTTTCGCATGACACAAAGACTGTGCAATGTTTCAAAATCTTATCAAGTATATCTTATCGAAAAAGATTAGGAAAAAACATTTGTAAGTTGGTTAATACTAAACTTAATCTCTACAGAAGCATTTCTGCTAACTTCCTAGAAGTCTATGATAATAGACTTTGACAGGAGTCCTACACTTTTACTTCCTTAATGGCTCCAAAAAGACCATGATTGAATTACTTTAACCGTCTGATAACAAGTGTCGATGTATTATAAAATCTCACCTTTATGGTTGGATTTAGCATGAACCAAGATATTGCAAAGGTTGGATATGGCAAGCGTAGCTTCATGTTAATGGACGTGAAAGCTTTATTCGTTGCTTCGTTACAGACTCATGACTTACATGAGCAGCAGTCACTCTTGTGGGCGTGGCTCCATGCTAGGGGGCGTGGTAATTAAACTAGAATTTCCTATAAACGGAAAACAGAATCATCTAATCTGTCATATACTGTTTAGCTTCGTTTAGTGAATTAATTGTGCTTCTATATTCAACTTCCAACCAATTGTAGGCTAATCATGTATTCTTTATATGCCAAATAAATTACTCAAACGTTGCGTCAAATTGTTCCTTCCGCCCAAAAGACGGACTTAAACTTTTTAAAAACTAAACTACCTTTTACTATATAATTTTTGATCTTAATGCTCCGATTCAACAAGTATAAAAACTTTCACTTATATGCTATTATAGGAATACATGAATACATTATGTAGTTATGTGCTTAACATCATTTTTATTGATTAAAGTTGATTGAAAGAACAACAGTTGGAAATCGTTTCAAATATATCAGCTGTCAAATAGAAAGTAATTGTACACCTATACGCTAATAGCAATAGTTATCCTTTCTTCATAACCTCACAAACTTTCAATTTCCATTAATTGTATAGTAATTCAAATAATTAAATACATACCCAAGACAATCAATTTGTAATAGTTAAAATTATATATACATCAGAAACGACATAATTTTCTTTATACCTTACACAATACACATCATTAAAAACTGATGTCATTAAAACCAAATTAACATTTCAAGTAAATTCATTAAATGAACCTTAGGAAAAAAATTACTGGTTTTAGTTTAAGCTATAATAAAATGTTCTGCTATTTAATTGCGTGATTTGAATTTTTATCAAGTAATTTTTTTGTTTTAGAAATGAAAGGATTACAATGTAATAAATCAGCAGGAATTTCTTCGCTTTTTTTTTGTTAGATAAAAAAAGAAAACTGAAGTCGGGAAACTTTTAGACATTTTATAAAATATTAAAATATGAGTTTTCCTGCAAGAAAGCTTTTAAAACGTAGCGTTTATAAAATATTAAACGAACTTATAAAATATTAAAATAAGAAATTAAGGGTCGATTTTTATTATACTAAGTTTACACACAATGTGTAGATTCATTTAAAGTTTCTTTAAAATGCAAAAACAGTGCACTATAAATCTTGTTGCTACGATATACATATGTCACAATAGTCATAATGCATATTTAATTGTTTAACAACCCAATATTTTTCAAATATTATTAACAGTAAAACATATGAAGCCAAAAACTGATGACAATTTTAAAATAGATTTGGGTTTTTGAATTTTTGCGAATTATGTTATAAAAGTCCGATTTTTTGAGTTTTGACGTAAAGCGTGTCTTTAATAATTAATATTTCAATAACTACTTGACAGACTTGAATGTAATTTTATATGCAAGTAGTTAATAGCGTTGTATGTATGTGGAAATTTGTAATTTGATATTTGTATTATGTCTCAAGCTATTCTATGAAATAGAAGTTAATGCATTCTGGCCTTCTGATGCCTTAATCAAGATCTTTTTTTACAAAAGATAATATTTTTTTAATAAAACAACAATACGTTAAGAAATCTTAAAGAATTATTTATTAATTAATTTGTGAATAATTTCAAGATTTCTTGTCGTATTTGTTGTTTTATTAATAAAATACTATCTTTTGTAAAAGAAGGATTTTGAATAAGGCACCAGAACAAAAGAATGCATTATTCTCTATTTAAAAGAATAACTTGAGAAATAATACAGATATCAAATTACCGTTTTCACATACATATAACACTAATAGCTACTTGCATATAAAATTACATTCAATTCTGTCAAGTAGTTATTGAAATATTAATTATTAAAGACACGGTTTCCTCAAAACTTCCAAAAAACCAGACTCTTTGTAACATAATTCACAAAAATCCAAAACCTAAATCAATTTTACAACTTTACTATCTTATACAAAAATAAATTGTCTATCTAACTGTTTTTGTTTGAATTAATTGGAGCGGTTAGTTCTTTGGCTATGATCATTCAAGCTCAGGGCTCAAGACCTTTGCATTCGCTAGTAAGTAAGAATAATGTTGCAATGCCTTGATGGTGTTGTTTTAATTTTAATCTGAATAAATAACCTGGTCATAATCTCACTTGTCACTGCTAGTTAAATACAAATTGGAAAAAGTGGCCCGAGAGACATATTTAAAAGCTTTAATTAAAAATTCCTGAACACATCAACCGGACTAAGAATCAAATTGCCTGAAGATGGTTGATTGGCTTGGCGCCATATATTGTTGTTATATGGAGTTCTTTATGCGTCATTTTTTCTGTATACGTCTTATTTTGTTTGTTTCAGTATAAAAGAGAAATAATTAAGAAACTGTTGCATCTATTTCTATTAAAAATCTTTAGGCATTTTATTTAGTGGCTGGAAAAAAGTGAGACACAGCATCTCGTTTTTCGCCATATCATTCCTCATTTCTCACTCGACTTAAAGTACAATAAAATAAATAGTGGTAAAGTAAATAGTAGAGTAAATTTTCTCTAATTTATGTCCCGTTTGTTTTCTTCGAATGATCCAGAGATGCAAGCGGATGATTCAGTAACAAGCAATGGTCAGAAGAATGTATAGTGAATAGAATACGAGCAGTAAAAGGTGAACTAACCAGTTTAAAGCATGCTGCGAGACATGATCCTACATAGACTATCAAGAAGTGAAAAGACTGAAGGACTAATGCCAAGTTGAAGAGCTCATCAATGCCAAAAGGCTTTATTATTATTAGCAAAGACAATGTTTACAGCTAGGCAAAGTTGCCAACCTTAACATGTTCATGTTGCCCCACTCTACCCTACTTTCTAATCTCGGCAAAAAGTGGGCAATGAGTCTAAATGAAGAATTTGAAGAGGTACACAATTGTTATATAGATCTGGAAAGGTACCTTTACAGACAGAAAGAGAGTAAATGGGACAAATAAAATTCAAAAAGCTTTCAAGAAACACTTAACTGAGACTGGGACTGATAAAAGCTTATTCCTTTTTCATTTGTTACCGGCCAGTCTCACAACGCCCTAGTACCCACGAGGTTCTAGTCTTTTAAATAAGTTGTGTTATGGTGTGTCCTGCCTATCAAAATGGAAATGAATCGTGACCATTTTCATGCGATGACTTATTAGGATCTTTCTCGCGATTATCAACGACATTCTTATTCATCACGTTTAAGTGGTTTTGGTTGACGAAGTAGATGGTCACTAAAAGACGAACAGAGGAATAACCGGTCAGAGACAGATTAAAGGCTCAGTCGCCTGTTTGGGTATTCCCAAATGAAAATTTTTCAATAAAGACTAAGCGAGCACAAAGTGTAGGAAGCGAATGGTAGCATCTCTTTGTCGAATAGCTACTAATGAGTGGTATGTTATGTTTCTGTTATATTTCTTTGATTTTTTTTATAAAAATCAGGACTGAAACTGCTGGGTTAGCCAATTGCTTGTTCTGCCTGTTTGTCGACTTGATTTATGACTTGAGAATCAGAGCAGGGGCTGTTGTAGGCTCATTATCTGTAATGTTTAATTTTAGTTCATTTTCGAATTTTACACTTTAACTCTTCTAAAGTTTTGCATTTGATTGGTGTATGGTGTTTTGGACTTAGTTTACCGACGTGTAAGACAGGTTGGGTTTAACCTTCTCGTGCGATGTCCGAATTTTGTGATACGCATGAAAGTGAGTTTTTAGTGTTTCTTGTGAAGAAGAACCCTTGGTTAGGGGATGATGAGTCACTTTCAAGTGCTTTGGCCAGAGATTTCTTTTGTGCGTAATTTACTCTACTACCGTTACGGATAATTTCCGGATATATTGCGTATTATTACCATAAGTTTTACAAACCTCTTGTTTTTAAATACGTACGTTTTTTGAGCAAGTTTGATCAGGCATTTCTTTACGGTGGCTGTGGATTGAAGTCGTTGACAACCGTTTTCCCGGATTTGGTTAATCCGCTATAACCACCTGCATAAGTTGGGGTCAAGGGTGCAGGCATACAAAGACCAAGTAAAAGTCTCTATTGTTATGAACCATATTATAAATAAAAAGATTAGTTAAAAGTTTCAGAAGTTTTATGAAATTCTTAACCTGACAATTTTGTTAACATTAAATCAAAACATCAAAGTCTTACATTTTTGCAACAAGCACAAATTAGACATTTTAGAAGCTTATATAAAAGCTATATAAAAATAAACGAACAGCACCTTTAATAAATGAACAAACTGATCTTGGTAATTCTCCTTTATTAGAAGTGTTTCTATATCAATCTTATCTGCCTTTGACAATGACATTTAATGTTGAAACAATTGTCGTGTTAAGAATTAAATAAAAAGTGAAACTTTTAACTAATCTTTGTATTTATATTATATATATTTCATGATTATTGAGTTCTGCAAAGTAAGGCTGGAGTAAATTCTCTATTGTCGTTTATTAAATTTAATAATCTAATGCATCAAAGTCATCTTGCTCAAAGTTAATAATAATTTGAAATAGTCTGTCAAAGCGTGCAAGTTACCCTGAATATTATATTTTATTTACTTCATAAAGATAAAATAAATAGACACTAATAACTACCTATCTTTTACATTTATTTATCATTTCACTTTTCATTTAAGAATAAGCTTTTGAGCATTTTGTTCATTTTGGAAAAGAAATTTGTGTAATACATTTTTCCTTTTTATTTTAATTGCTTAATATATATTTTTTATTATTATAATAGTAATATGTTCTACAGTAATATAAGCGTAAGATAAATTATTTATCTACCTTTTTCTAAACAGTATTTTATGACTACTTCTCTATATAAACATTTTTAGGACTCATGAAATATAACAATTAGATTTATCGTAACCAACAGCTAAGATCACATGTCTCCCATCTAACATGCATCACAAATAAACACAATCATAGTTAAGGTAGCGGAATTTCCCAATTAGGAAAATCCCGTCGCCCAATTGGGACTCGAACCCACTACCCCCAATAAAATTGAGACGTACTTTAATAGCTGTATTCACTCTTGTATGGTGAGTTTTCCGTATAGCAGTTATACTAGGCCTGAAGCTGTTGGCTTTTCTGTGGAATATTCCTTCGAATCTTTAATCTCTGACGGGAATTTACGGCAGTATTTCGTAACCAGTACTTGTGTGCGTGCGTTGTAATCTCTGGAACTAGTCGGCTGTAACATAAGAGTAGCTAAACAAAGCCACTCCGAGCTCACTTTCTTATGGAGATTTACAAGGGCTTTGAAAAGCTATACCACCCACTTCTGGTTTAAGTTGAAGTAATTAATTACTCTTACACTTCTCCCCCCCATGTGATGTGATTGGTTATCGCTGTAGGATAAGCAAGTTGAAGTAAGTAATTATCTCCTAGGCTCCAGCCCTTATGTGCCATGTGATTGATTGACGCAGTAAGATAATAATTATGTTGTGTTGGAGTAATTAATTATCCCATAAGGCCCTCCTGCATGTCCATAATTGGTCGGTTGAGTGGAGAATTTCTGTGTTGCGATTGGTTGAAGGATTACGGTAATTATAAATCGCCTGAAGCAATCCATTTGTCAACTGGAGGATTCTGATGACGATATGTCTGCATTTCGTTAGAATTAGAATTTTAGTGCTAAACACCTGCCATCTGTCGGATATTGTAGTTATGGCGTGACGTCAAGATAACGGTAATGTAGATCCCTGTGAAACAGATTTATATGCAACCTGCAAAACTTTTTGTATAAATTTTTTTTCCACATTGATTCGAGAGAAATATATTTTCACGTTACATTTTTATGTTTTTCTTAGCAACAAATTCAACCTATTGTAATTGAAAGTTTTAAATATTTTTTTAACAATAGTAACGTGAAAAATATTATTTGTACCCAAATATCAATTTAGAAAAAAAAATCCTATAATTACAACAACATCCGACAGATAGCAGGTGTTTAGCGCCAAAATTCAAATTCTAGGGACTTGCAAACACATCATCATTAGAATTCAGAATCCTCCAGTTAAAAAATGGCATCAATGGATGACGTTTGTCAACTGGAGAGGCCTGCGGGAAATGTCCCGCAGTGCGATTTATAATTACTCTAATCCTTTAACCAATCGCAACACAGGAATCCTCTACTCAGTCAACCAACCAGGGTCCATGCAGGAGTGCCTTATGGGATAATTAATAATTTCAATTTAATTACCTTACTGCGTCAAAGGCACCTAAGGGGTGGAGCCTACGAGATAATTACTTCAGCTTACTTATCTTACTGCGATAACCAATCACAGCACATGTGGGGAGGGGTGCAAGAATAATTAATTACCACAACTTAATTACATCCGCTTAAAACAAGTGGTATAGCTTTTCGAAGCCCATGTAAATCTCCACAAGAACTTACTGGCGCCCAATCTATTTTCTTAAGATCCTCGGATTTTTACTTTTTTGATGTTCGCACCTTCCGCAGACTCGGAGAGGATGGAAGAGAGCCTAATCTAAACACTACATTTTGACTACTACGATTTCTCTCTATTACCAAAAATTTTAAAAATAACTTCATGGTCGCACATTTTCCAGAAGAAGCCGTGGCAAAATTTGTTGCAGAAGTAGAAGTGATTCCAAAGGACTATGCACTGTTTGGCTTTTTCTAAGTGGTTCAAGCGAACTAATAAATATATTAAATGTGAAGCGAGTATTTTGATTGGAATTTTTGTTGTAAACTTTCTTCTTTTCATTATTTTATAATAAGTGTCCATTGTTAATTGCAAAATTCCCTTTTTCTTGTTATTTTATTTTAATTGAATTTTATTTCATTTTAAAATATAAAAGATAATAAATATATTGTATTATGGTGTTAATGTAACTTTCAAAAATACAAACTGTAATATAACATACGTGTGTAAACAAGGCTTTGCAACGAAAAAGCTTGTTGTGCAAATTCTCTGTCAACAGGGATATGGACTTTAATATTATAAGTCAACGAAACATTGTAGTGTCTTCTGATAGGCTAAGTTCAATTCAATTAGTATGTCATTTTGAGTATAAATGCAAAATGTCGCGCTCTTTCTTGGTGCCAGCTAGTTCGTCAGCTTAATGGCGTTTTTCGCGGGGTCCACCAACGTACAAATACTATCACTTAGCCGGGTGCAACGTTAGAACGTTTCACCCATAAATTAATTACAGTATATATGTAAATCTATGAGTAATTATTATTAAAGGTGTTGTTATTCGAGTTTCAATATTCCAATTCACTTCTAAAATGAAAATAAAATGAAACTCGATAATAGTTTAAATCTTTCTGACTAAAAGAAAAATAAACTGGATACACATGCATCAAAATTTGTAAAAAGTGTTTATTTACACAACACTCCTCAAGATACCCTATACATCAAAGCCAACCTTATTGGCTTTTATAAAACGCTTCATCATGTAATACGATTTCTCAGAGTTTTCAGTAGATAAATAAATCAAGCCGCGAGAAAATAATTCGTTCGGGTATTATATAAAATTTAACAGCACGTTTTCTATTCCGTAATCCTAAAATCTTATTTCGAGCTTTCTCTTAGTTTTACATCTGATTTACCTTAGAGAAAGTAAATTTAAATAACGCTGCGCCCAGTTATCATCTTTTTCGTTTAAGAACATAATGATAACTAATGATAACCATTTTTGTTTGCTTACACGACAAGAGAGAAAAAATGCTTATTTCCATTATACCACATTGTTAAATAGGTATCTCTTTTAAATGGAAAGAAAAAGTTCTTGGGAGGAAATGCTCGGGCTTCTCAATTTACTGTTTAATTTTATACGAGTGGAAGTTGCGATACTTACATTCGAGAATAATAAGGTACGATTGAAGTGAAAAATTGTATTAGATGAAGGTGGTTTTATACAATAGAGGACGTCAGCTCCCATTACGTTGCTATTATTAGGTTCGTGACATGAAAGAATGTCGTGGAAGGAGATGTTTTGGCTATACGACATCATCATTTTGCTTCAAATGCACTTTAAATTGGAGATGCATTTTAAAATGGAAGAAGAGAATGCTAGAAAAGGAATAATATAAAAAGTTTCGTTTTACCATTACACTTATTTCACAGACGTACTGCAGAAAATGGTTATACTAGTTGTAAAAGCTCGCAGAAAGAGGAAAACTGATGTAAAGCTGAAAGCATTCTAGTTCTAATAAACCCTTATTAAGTTGAACAATTTCAAAATCTAAAAATAAATATATCCAGTTTCTAAGAGCAACGCGCTCATGATCACTCAAGCAGCTTAGATGAAATTTTCCCCTAAAACACTAAAGAGGAGAAAGTTATTCCTGCTATCAAATCTAGGAATAATCAACAGTCAATGTAATTCTCAAAGCGGGTGACATTGGTGGGACTTAGAAGGAAATTCTCCAAGAATGCGGAAATTCACGCATGAATGGATCGGTTTAAAGACAAAAGGAGTCGAGTTTGATGTTCAAGGAGACCCATAAGACATTCGGAATCGATCTAAAACTGGGGCGATGAGGTACACTTGAGAACGGTTTTGAGTTAATAATGCAAACTTACTGAATATTGAATGTGCTTTCATGCGAATACATATTTTTCCATTATTGCTAAAGTCTTTACCACAAATATGTTCATTTGTTTAACTCCTGTTTCAGGTAATTATGTTTGCCTGAAATATAATTTACGATTTTCATGAAATACAATTTTAAGTTCACGAAACTTCTAATATTATTAAAAAAAATAGTATGTTACTGCGTAACTGGAAAGTTCTGTAAGCTCATTAATTCCGTTTCTCTGAAACACAAAGGCATATTTCAACAAAAACCTTTAACGAGGCATTCTCTACATAACGAAGTTTCTCTACTACACATAAAATTTTAGAAAGACCAATTCAATAACATTTATTGTATTTTGAAATATTTCTGGAGGGTATTTTTCAAGTATTCTGTTTTTTTAATAAATTGGTCGTTCGACTTCTTCAAAATAAATTTGTTTCGATTCAAATCTCTTGTCTTATGTTAAAAATTTTGCCATTTTATTCTAATAGAATACAATTTCACATTGTGCTGTCGTCGTGAGAATAGCCACAACTCTTTGCAACTACTTGTGTAATAATATTTGCAGATATTTAATCAATAAGAATTCGAAACTTTAGTTATCTTTCAAGTTTTAAAGTGATTTACAGTTAAGTAGGTCGAGTCTTTCAAAATTTAAAGATTCAAAGCGTCATATGCCTAAATTTTTAAATGTTTGAAACTTTTTAAGCCTAACAGTTTAATATTTTAAACAACCGAACTTGAAAGTTTGACAACTTCATAATTTATACGTTTAGGAAGTCGGAGAGCTTTCAAGAATTATTGTTTTCTTTTCGAGATTTTGAGTTTCAGAAACTTAAGAGTCTTAGGAAACAGATAAGAAATATTTGCAAGATTTCAATTGCATATTTTGCGAATTGCATTGCAAATTTTCCAAAAGAAATCAAAAGGTTCAATATTTCTGAAATTCCTGAAGTCCTGCAGAAATTTGAAATTCAAGGCTCGCGTTTTAGATTTCCGAGACTGTAGGTTTTAACGATTGGACTTTTTGAAGTTAGAAATCTGAAATTCCAGATATTCGGATTCTCAAAAAGAGCAGTTACAAATCTATTGGTTTTTCCATTATAGTTACAAAGGTTTAGAATTACGGATTTTTGGAGCAATAAATAGTGATTCTATATTTTAGTAAATTGAATTTAAAAATGAAGATTTCGACCATTGGCTTCCCAGGTTTCAAAATATCATAAACAAAATAATAAAAAGGTATGTATGATACGCCCTTTAAATTTTGTAATGTTATTTTTAATATATTTTTAATAATGTTATTTTTGAAATGTAAAATAATTATGTAATGAAGTTACTTTATTTTATTTAATTATAATAAGCTTATCATCCGTTGCCTTCTGTACCCGTGCGGATAAGCCGTCGAGTCAGAAAAGAGCACGCGTCCCTTCCCTAAGCGTTTGTTTGGCGTGAGCCGTTCCGTTTCACTCCTACCATTTCGCCTACGCTCTGTGAGCACCTATACAAGAGAGCGCACTAGCCGATTTATTTAGTCCATTTGCAGGACTCAGCGTCAGCAGGACCAGCCAAGCCGAGGAACCGAGCATCCTGACAGGGAATCTGAGAGTAAATCCTCTTAACCGTAGTTCCGATGCCCACCCCCCCCGATCTCATCCGTTCATCCCTTACCCCTCTTTACCGTACCTTATCCGAGACACGTGTGCGTGTGCCTGCGGGTCTCATCCTGCTTCCGCCAACTTTACCGTACTTTATCCGAGACCTTACTGGGCGTGTGCCTGGGGGTCTCATCCTAACTTCCACCCTCTTTACAGTACCTTATCCGAAACCTCGCTGTGCGTGTACTTGGGGGTCTCATACTGCTTCCACCCTCCTTTCCCTAGCTTATCCTAGACGTTGGTGTGCTTGTGTCTGGGGGTCTCATTCTGTTTCCACCTTCTTTACCGTACTCTATCCGAGACCTCACTGTGCGTGTCTGCGGGGTCTCATCCTAACTTTCTCCCCTTTACCTTAAACTAGAAACCTTTCCTGTCCTCCCGCTATTCTACCCTACCGCACCCGCACGCTTATTTCGTCGTTTACGCTGTGTTGACCGTATGCTGATAGGGTTAGTCCTAGTGCTTGTTGGAGCTTTTGGTGATAATAAAAGCATTGAGCTTGAAGATTGTGTGTTTTATTGCTAGAATTAACACCCTTTTATTTAACACCTATACAGAGCCGATCTCTACGACCCCTGCAGTGCCTTGGATTACCATTTCTCTTCTAGCAGCTACATGGATCCGTGGAGCATACCACGTTAAAATATCTATGCGATTTTGCCATGTGCCTAGACATTTACTAAATGCCGTTGTTTAGTATATAATAATGATATATCGATACCTAACCTAGCTTAGCTTAACCTAACCTAAGCTGAGCTAAGCTAAGCTAAGCTAAGCTAAGCTAAGCTAAGCTAAGCTAACCTAAACTAACCTAACCTAACCTAACCAAACCAAACCAAACCAAACAACACCTAACCTAACCTAACCTAACCTAACTTAACTTAACCTAAGTATTCAAGATATCCCTACAAATATTATAATAATTAATATATAATATATAAATATATAATAATTATAAAATAAAACAAATATATAATTTTAAATAATTAACTCATCCATGAATCCGAATACAGACAGTGTTTATTATTACCTTTTATTTGCCCACAGCACAAATAAACTAATTTGAAATAATGTGCATTTCACATACGTCGGTTAAAATTTTTAATAAACTTCCTGATCAGATCAAAATTTTAGAAAATATTAAAAAATTCAAATGTGCACTAAAATCGTATTTGACTGACAACTGCTTTTATAACCTGGAAGAGTTTTGGAATACTGGAAATACAGCGACTGCTTAGTGTTTGAAATGTAAACTCCATATCTATATTATCCTTAATTACTCTTTTAATATGTTTTACATCTACAATGTTTTTATAATATTTTATATCATATACACTACATGTTTATTATCCTATTTATATTTATACAATATTTTATTTTATTTTATTAATATGTATGTTTTTTATTGTATTATTCAACGCCACTGGCACCAGAATAAATGTTTATCTATCTACCTATCTATCAAGCAAAATGAAATATTCAACGACTAGGAATTAAACAAATATGTACGAGGTAAGCTCCATAAATTCTCGGCCTCAAATAGAAAAAATAAACTTGGTAAAATATAATAATTTTTATTTTTCAATATAATTTCCCCTAATACACTTGCTACAACGTGGAATTAATAATTCAATACCCTTGTAAAAATAATCTGAAGTTTTTCCTTCAAAATGTTCAATTACAGCTGCTTGCAACTCATTCTGGTCCTTAAAACGACGTGCCCCGAGGTCTTTCTTTAAATTGGAAAAAATAGTCACTAGGAGCCATATCCGGACTGTACGTGGGATGATCCAATGCTTCAAAGCCGCATTCGCGAATGGCAGTTTGTGAAATTGCGGCAGTATGAACGGGTACATTGTCGTGTAATAATCGAACACCTCTTGTCAAGTTTCCTCGACGTTTTTCACGAATATTGTTTCTCAATTTATGCAATAAAGACGCATAATATGTACTGTTAACAGTTGTATTGCGTTCTTGAAAATCAATCAGTAAAATGCCGTCACATTCCCAGAATATTGTTGCCATAATTTTCTTTGTCGATTGAACGACTTTCGCCTTTTTGGGACAAGGTTCATCGGGTCGCCGCCATTCCGTCGATTTCCTTATTGGATAGAGAATCATAATACAGAACCATTGTTTCATCTCCAGTGACAATAGACTCCAAAATCGACTTTGGGTCGTCTCCACACAAGTTTAAAAACTAGCGTGCACATTCGACGCGACGTTGACGTTGAACAGCAGAGAGAAGACCCATCTTGCAATAACTTTATTCATACCCAAATGATCATGAAAAACTCCGCGAACACTTGTTTCCGAAATGTCAGACATCACTGCTAACTCCTTAACTTTCAAACGGCGATCTTCTAATACCATTTCTTCAATAATTGCAACTTTTTGAGACGTTACCGCTTCAATTGGGCGACCGGTGCGCTCATCATCTTCAAGAGATTCTTGCCCCAAACGGAAACATTTTGACCACTTTTTTACAGTAGAATATGAAGGAGATAAATCACCATAAACGCCGTCTAAACGTTGTTTGATTTGATTAGGCGTGTGCCCTTCTTTTGTTAAAAATCTAATGACCGCGCGGTACTCAATTTTCGTTAGCTGCGACATTTTCATGCACACGTCACGATGCTTGAGTGGCTACTCTATTAATATCTATTACGCTTCTAGTCGTAATATACATAGTGTAGGCTTCTTACATGTTCAACTATGAAGAACGAGTTTGAACGTACTGGCACCTGTAGAAACCTGCCGGGCCGAGAGTCTATGGCGCTTACCTCGTATAGTTAAATAAAATAGGTTTTCTACAAAAAATGTTTTAATTTTTTGCTCATCAAAGCATCTTTCCTTGGTTTTTATAACTATTTCTACAAGTCGTGTCATTCTTTCTATTACTTTATTAACTTTTTCTTGTTCTAGAATGGTTCCGGAGTAGACGATGAACAGAACTCTACATCTTGGAAGTAGAGTTCAAAAAAGTTCTGTAGAGTTAAGGTCTGGCAATTGCGATGGCCAAGTCATCTTAACAAGAACGCCATCTGCTTCTTTCTTCTCTAAGTTACCCCCGTAAAAGACGGGAACTATGCTTCGAATCATTATCCTGTTGTAACACGATACCACGGCCAATGATTCTAAGACCAGATGGTTAGCGTGTTTAGCGAATACGTATCTCTTTGTAACCCTCTTTCCTCATGTCTATTTTAGTAAAATATTCAGTATTTCTGCCAGAAAAGCAACCCCACACCACAGCACAAGAATAACCAGCTGATTCAGAAACACTTTAAAGTTTTTCAGCTAGTTTCGAAAATCGCACACATCACGATCAGTTCGAGGCTTACCGATCGTCATCGTATGCTGCGGTAATAACGAGGAGCGAATATTACAGCATAACTGTTGTTCCGTAACCCGCCAACAATCAACGTCACACTCGGTCGGCTGAAAATATTTGCGAGTGTTTCATTATGCAGAGCACTATTCTTATGCTGTGCCCACACCATAATAGAACCAGCCCAGTCTTTTACTGTGGGTAGTATACACTGAGAAGCCATTTTTTCAGAACTGCGTCTTCTGACAGAAATACGTCAACGAGCTCCAAACACAGCCTCGTCAGTCCAAAGTATATTCTTAAAGTGTGTTATTTTTATTTATTGGCCGTAGTAAAGGTTTCGACCGCAACAAAGCTTTTTAAACCTGCATCTCATAAACTTCTTTCTCCTTACTGGCGTGAGCTTTACCGGGTTTAAGCGCGTTTTGTTGATATGGGCACATAGTTCTGATAGAGTTAATCGTCAATCTCATTTGCTTGTCACCACAATATGTTTGTCCTGCTGAGCACTAGTTACTTTTGATCTTGCAATACGAAGACAATCAATATTATTAGTACCGATACTTCTGAATTGCGCAATAGTTCACTCTAAATTTTTCGACATGACAGACTTTCATTAAGTAGAGTGCTAATAGTACTTCGTTTTTCAATGCTTATCTCTCTGTTTTCCCATTTTTGCCTTGTCAAAAACAAACAAAACTATTACTCATTATCTTCTCATTTTTTAGAAATTACCGATGTCTAGAAAAGAAAAAGAAATAAGAAAAAATTGCAGAAGGAAAAAGAGCTTCTTTGTAATGTTCCGAAGTTGGACTCGTTCTTCGCCTCTTCTAGATCTGGTACGCATCAGCCTTTGGCGATTGAATGACGACCGTCAATCGAAAAGGCAACTGTAACTAGCTACCTGAATTTCCTCAAAGCTTAATTTCCGAAAACCCCGCAGCTGTCATTGGAGAACATCCTGAATTTCACGCGTACATATGTTTTTGCGATTCATCCTTTCCATCTGATCTGTTAATGACGATCCTGTCGATTGGATACTGATGATGCAGGTGCCACACTCCAACACTTCGTACAAAATGGCGTGAAACAAAATACGAACACCGATTTATCTTCTTCGAAGCGCCGCCAGTAGGCAGATACAACCAGATATCCATCCCTTTCACTCTTCAGCCAAACATTGCCTAATGGCGAAAGACAACCTCGGCCTTGAATAGTATTTTTAAAGAGTAAATATACTATTCATATACGTGTTCTGCGACCCTTGTAAGCTGTTTGTAAAATCGGGGTTGTTAGCTAATGATGAAATACAACGACTGCAAAAATGTAGGTCAGTTCCAGCGATCACAGATCAGCATATGCGACGCTGGTCCGCTTAGCGAGGAAGAAGGTTGGCGGTACAGTTGACAAGAGTCTTGTTCTTCAAACGAAAGAAGAAATAAAATACTGGCATGATGTTTTGAGGTATATTGTGGCTGTTGTGAGGTCATTGTCTGCATGCGGATTGCCGTTTATAGGTCCACAGAAAAGATTTAGATCGAGAAACAGTGCGAACTAATATGTCATGTCCCTAGAACTTTTGGCTAAGTTCAATCCTTTTCTGGACACGCACATAAAACTAAGGAAACAAAGGATGCTACATAAAATCATACCTTTCGTCTAGACTATGCGAAGAAATTATCAACATTATGACAGAAAAGGCCATCAGCACGATCTGACTGAGATAAAGCATGCGAAGTATTTTTCCATCTCTGTCGACTCGACTCCTGACATCTACCAAGTGAATCAACTTTCACTCATAGTACAATATATGTCGGCACAGGGATTTCCTATCAAACGATTTATAAGATTCATACCAAACAGTAGACATGAAGCTGAAGACCTGGCTAACGTCGTTCTGCAGACCTTGAAAAATCACGCCTTGGACTCACTGAATGTTGTCGGATGTTGTGACACTGCTATATCTTTCTTTAGTACTTTACAGTAATTGTGCAGTTTTTTCTAGGTCTCGGCACGCAGATGGGAAGTTTGTTACCTGAACTGAAGCCAAATTCATCAGTTGTAAAGCTTTCTCAGACAAGATGGTTTGCTCGGGGCGATGCCTGAAGAAATCTGTTGCTCCTGTCATGCAGCTCTTCAGATAATCGCCAGTGACACAAATAAAACCATCTATGCGTTCTGAGGCTCCACGTCTTTTTTAATTCAATCGACTCCTTGGAAATGTGTTTCCTGACCCTGTTGTGGGATGATATCCTGGGAAGATTTAACAAAGTGAGCAAATGTTTGCGATCTGTGAACATCCAAATGGAACGCTGAACTTGGTCAGTCCTTGATAACATACCTAGAACATATAAGGAAAGTCGCTACCTTTAATGGTTATGAGTCGAAATCTGTGGAAAAAAAGCGAAGAACAGAACTACGCATACTATATGAAGAGGAAAAGTAAGCGAAAAGTCCAGTTTGACGAAGTAAAGGAAAAAGAGGCTGAACTCTCCGGCAGGGGCAGATTCAGATTCTTCAACGTCATTATAAACAGGTTGATTGCAGAGCTACAGAGATGTGGCTCTACTTACGAGAAGTTAAGTCAAAGGTTCATAGTTTGGAATCTCAAGACGTCCGTGGCGGAGTACGGAACCGTAAGCCTTCTATCCGGGGGATTTTGATGGTTCTTTGGAAAACCAGTGTCTATACTTGCGATATCATTTGTTGTTCGCAGAGGTTACAGGGGGAAAGGGTTATTGTAACTGTAGCTACATACGAAGTACATCCTGGAAAAAGGCTTTTTGGATATTTATCCAAACGTGGGAATAGCGCTGCGGATAATGTTGTGTACACCAGAGTCAAACTGTTCGACAGAACCGTCGTTTTCAGCACTAAAAAGAGTAAAGAATTATTTATGTTCTACTACAGAAGAAAATAGGCTTAATTCCGTAGAGTTAGAAATAATGCAGTCTGTGGACTATTGTGATATCATGCGTTCCTTTGCAGAAAGTTTGTCGCGTGGAAATGTAATCTTGTAATTATATGAAAATGTATAAATTATACTGTGTAAAAAAAAGTATAGTTGGTACTTTCATTTCATTTCTAAGTCGGATTGTCTATTTTCTAAAGTTAAAGAATAAAAGTGGTTTTTTTAAAGAAAAGTTTTGTTGTTTTGCAAAATTACCACAAAAGGGAGACCCGTTAACCGGGGCCCCTAGGCAGGCCCTGGCTTTCTATGTCCGGGCCTGATCATAAACATTCGGAGATCCTAGTAAAAATCTTATTTATACTAATAGTAAGTGCATTCAAACTTTTGGACGGCAGTGTAGCAAAAATATTCCGAAATAAAGAAATCAACCAGCTACCCTTTTATTTCTGTAAAAATAATCTTATGATGACATTCAAATTCCTTATAGTTTTTGCCTTTCAAGCTATAATAAGACGGACGTTTCTCTCGTTTCTATTTTTTTTATTCAGTTACTTCCATTATTTTGTTGGGAATCGTTATTTGTACACGTTTATGAAAAGTAAATTATATAATTACAATTATGTGCATATAATATTTGCTATTATCACAGACATTCGTTTGAGACATATTTGCAGGATTTTATTTGCTACTTTCTAGTTTCACATAAGTAAAACAAAGAATGGTTAAACTTTATTTTAATTATGTAATATAATATCACAGATAATATCAAAGTCTGATAAACACAAGGATGTATTTTTATTTAGAAGGCGTTGCTTGTTTACCGAACTGCTCAAACTGAATATGACCGATCCAAAAAATTTAAAAATTTCTACCGTCGCGCCATCTCCAGCTACAGATTGAAACTTACCAGGACAGACGCCAGCGTTAATCATCTTTTATGTTGGATTTAGAAAGAGGAAAGAGCCATGAAATTCTCAGATCAAATATGCTAAAAAAGTACAGGTAATACTGTATTAAGAAACTTTCAAGATACAATTGCTTTTAAAGTTTTAAAACAAAAATTTAATAACAATCGAGAGTTCCAAGTTTAAAAAATTAAAAAATACTGTGAAAAACTGCCATAGTTTTAACGCTAAGTCAATTGTTATTACGGCTACTTAATTTTTCTATCAGAAAAACTGGATCTCTTGATTGTTATTCTGTAATAACAATTGACTTCGCGTTAAAATTAAATTGTGACAGTTCGTCACAGAATTTTTTATTTTTTTTTATTAAAACATGGAACTCTTGATTGTTATTAGATTTTTGTTTTAAAACTTCAAAGGCAATTATCTCGAACATTTCATAATAAAGTATCATACGTGTTTTAGCATAGTTGGTCTTAGAATTCCTTGCCCTTTCCAATTCATCACAAAAAACTAGTTTCCATTTAAAAAGTTTTCACTCCGAAAATCTACCAATAACAATTACCCTAAAATATGTCTCATTTAAGGTAAAAACTGATGTGTTTAAGAATTTCTTTTCAAAACATTTAATAAAAGATTTAATCGTTAGTTCCAGGCTTTACACTTGCACTGTAGGTATAATCTGTGTTGATAAAAACACATACCTACAATTTTTTTATATTCCAAACAAAGAGCCAGTAACTGTTAATTCTTTTTAACTAAATTAAGCATTTCTAAATTATAAATTAAATTAATATGATTTCAATTTCGTTTCCTTTTCTACTAATTCTTTCTACAATTTCATATTATTTATTTCCAATTATTTTGTGCAATAATCCACTTTTAATATTTTCAATAAGTAATAATAATTATATCAACTGCATTGTAAGTTTTTAGATAAAGATAATAGCTATTTATTATACAAGTGTCTTATTTGCTGTTAAGACACGAGTACAATACATAGTTTTATCCAACACCTCTCTCTGTAAGAGTTCTTAAAAAATCATCAAAACCCAAACATTCTATATCTACAAAGATTAGTAGTAGTCTATGATTTGGTTGCCATGTTGTTGTTGACAACAAATTTATTATTTGAGAAAAATTTTGCAAACAAACTGTTTCGGCGCATGTAACATTGTTGGAAATGAAAAGAAATAGTTCCCTTCCTAAAAAAATTGCGAAAGATGTTGAAGAAGTCGAGTTTGCTACCCAAGAA